>OZ021731.1:4733504-5933504 GCA_963978545.1 Linyphia triangularis
TCATCGATAAGAACATCTTCGTACTGTAGCTTATTGAAATATTTATCGCGGTTGTAATTTCTTCCGGTTTCTATTTCGCAGACGTGATTATTTGGTGCATTTGGCCTAAAATTATCGTTGTTGTTACGGTGATTGTAAGAACCCCTTGGCGGTCTGTTAAATGACCCTCTGTATTGGTTTTGCGTATTTTTGTTTTGGAAATTCTGCCCGCTGTTGTATGTTTGTTGCTGATGATTTGTTTCGCTTAGAGATTTACGTTTTGACGTAAAGTAAATATCACACTCTTTTGCAAGTTCTTTAGGTTCTAGCCAGTCTTCCCCTTGGCGAACGGCGATGTGTGCTTGTGTTTGGCGGTCAAGTGTGCTGAACAGTTTATCCGACACCATTAATTTACATAGTGTTTCGTAGTCAGTGGCGTTGCGTACCTTACAGTAATATGCGAATGATTGTGATAGCCTTGACCCAAATTGCGTATGCGACTCGTTCGGCATGCGTTGGCTCCTTCGAAAATTAAGAAGACATTCTTGTGGCGTGGGTTGAAATTGGCGCAGGACAATACTTTTGACTTGTTCGTAATTTTTTAGGTCGTTCTCCGAAATATTTAGTAAAATGTAACTAGCCTGTTCGCCCAGTATGCTAATCAAAATTTCCGATTTTGCATCATCTGGGACATTTTTTGTCGTAAACGCACGTTCCAGGGACTGAAAGAATAAATTGTAGTTTTCTGGTCTCGACGGGACTGGCATGCTTAGCGTTCGAACACTGCGAAGAAGACTTTCGATATTTGGACTTGCTTCGGTTGCTGTGGTACTTCCAGTACTAGTTTGGTTTAATGCAATAGTATTTGTAAGAGCTGTGAGCTCGAGTTGTCGTTCTATCTGTGCAAGTTTAGTTTTTTCGATTTCGTTTTGCTTTTCAAGCTTAATTTTTTCGATTTCTTTTTGATTTTCATTAGCCTCTTGGGTTTTTCTATCCTCCTCTTGGGTTTTTCTTTCAGCTACAACTGTTGTTATTAAATCTTGAACGAAATCTGGATCTTTAACGAAAGCTTCGCTTTTTTCGATTAAGTCTTTTAATTTTAGAATTGTGGTACCATCCGGTACAACGATATCTAACTCAGCGGCGACAACTGCGAGATCTTGCTTTCTGATATTTTTAAACATAATTATAATAAGATGGATCCTACCTGCGTTTCTTGATTTTACTTCGCTTTTGGAGCTGTATCCGTTTTATGTTGTTGCTCTTTCGAAGAGTACTCGTTGCTTCTGGTTTCTGGTTCGTAGTAGTTGGTCGATGTGGAATAACTTTGCTGACTTCGTTGAACTTCTGCTTGACGGCTGAAGTTGGTCGATGTGGAATAACTTTGCTGACTTCGTAGAACTTCTGCTTGACGGCTGAAGTGGGACTTTTTCGGCGAAGCGACAGTGTTGTGGTTGCAGGTTCGAGTTGGCTCAGGATTCTGTATACTTGCTGGCTATGTGGAATAACGATGTTAGCTTCGTTGAACTTCTGCTTGACGGCTGAAGTGGGACTTGTTCGGCGAAGCGACAGTGTTGTAGTTGTAGGTTCGATTTGGCTCAGAATTCTGGATTCTTGCTGGCTATGTGGAATAACGATGTTAGCTTCGTTGAACTTCTGCTTGACGGCTGAAGTGGGACTTGTTCGGCGAAGCGAGTGTTATGCAGTTGTATAATGACGACGCTGGTTGATGAGTTTTCCTTTTATTTGTAGATTCCACTGGTGGTCGCTGACTGCTGCAGTAATTCGTGAAGAGGATTTTGGTTTGACCTCTGGATGCGTAGAAGTAAAGTTTTTTTTTTTTCGTGAAGAGGATTTTGCTTTGACCTCTGGATGCGTAGAAGTAAAGGTTTTTTTTTTCGTGAAGAGGATTTTGGTTTGACCTCTGGATGCGTGGAAGTGCAGTTTTTTAAATGTTGTATGATCGCGGGTAAAAAGCACGGCGAGACCCCATGTTGTATGATCGCGGGTAAAAAGCACGGCGAGACCCCATGTTGTATGGTCGCGGGTAAAAAGCACGGCGAGCCCCCATGTTGTATGATGAAGGGGTAAAAGTGAAAGAGGCCAATTAAATGGACAGCAGGTTTATTCGTGCATTAGATGGAAATAGGTTCTTAAACCCAAACTAGGAGAGGCGACTTCCACGTCCGTTCACCTCCACACCTTCGATCATACTCTCTCTCTGGCGACGAAGTCGCCGCTAGGGGATTACATTAGCAGCGCCCTCTACATCACACTGGGGATAACATATATATATATATATATATATATATATATATATATATATATATATATATATATATATATATATATATATATATAATTAACACGTTTTTTCCAATTTAATTTTAATTTTCAAAATCCAGGGAGGTGCATTCCCTGCACCCTCCTGTTGGCCCCCAGGATTGTGAGGTATATGGCAAAATATTAAATATTGGTGTCATTTTAACTGCTTCTTAGCCATGTCCAAACATTATTTTTGAAGTTTTTGAAAAAGAAATAAAGAAAATCGAAAAAAACAGATGGAACTACAAAACGATTATTTAAAATCTAAAAATGTTTGAAAATATCGATATATCGGTGACTTTTATCGATGTTTTATAAAAAATATCCATAAAAATATCATCGTATCGATATATCACCGACCTCTAGTCCCCCCCCCCCCATCCTCAGGTGAGACCTATTGCTTGGTAATGGGGATGGAACGACTGACACCCAGAGGACGTGAAAAGTACTGGGATCTAAAGTAGAGCTAAGTACAGCGTTGTTGTACATTACGGGCAATGGAAATTAGTAATTAGTAAGATTTTCTTCTCAAAGTCAAAATTCCCCTTCATAGGCCTTCATATCCAGCTACAAAAAATGCTTGAGTGACTTGACCATTACGCGCCGCAGTACCAAAATAGCCAACAAGCGAATCAGAATACGATATGGTGTCTCAAACATTTTAGTAACTGGATATATTGAGGCCCATGAATTGGAAATTTGACTTGGAGAAGAAAATCTTTTTAATTACTAATTTTCATTGCTCGTAATTTACAACAACGTTAAACTTGGCTGTACTTTACATCTCAATCTCAATACTTTTCACAGCCATAGCTATTTCATGAAGAAACATGTTTTTGTTGAGATTACTAATTTACCTAAATAGTACATTATATAACAATAACTAATAAAAGGTTGAAAGAAAAAAAAAATTAAGTGTACGAAGACTCTTGGGAGATATTTTATTTGTTACTTTTCGGTCAATGATTTTTCTTTAAAAAAAAATTACTATGTGTTAGAAATATGTTATGTAGTTTTATTCAGATAAAATTAGAGAAATTATTATCAAAATAACATTTTGAAATGTTAATTTTTGAGATGAATAATGTAGCTAGATGTAGATGTAGCTAGATGAATAATGTAGCTAATGTAGCCAGAGCGCAGGCAAGAAGGAACATAGGTTGCTGTTGACGATATCTGCTTTGAGTGGGTTAAATCAGAAGACGATGGGATTAAAATTCCCTGGTCACAACACGAATGCTGCGCTATACTAATGGGTTTATGGTGAGACCAACCCGAAGGCATTACAAGTTAATGCGATTAAACGAGATTAAATGCGGTTATATACGCGGCGCAGGTTGAATAATTTTAAATTTCAGTATGACCTGGTAAATATCTATATACAATATATTTAGAATTAGCAGTGACATCAAAGCTGTATAAAATGAGATACGGTAATTTAATGCAGGTAAAATAATTTTTAACTCCAGAATGTCTGGGGAATAACTTATATACAAGGGATCAAGTATTAGCAATGACTATCAAGCTATTTATTAAATTTTTAGCCAGAGTGGCTTCAGACAAGTTGAATGCAGCGTATGGGCGGTACCCTGCATCTTCCTTAACAATTTCATAGTTCAAACAGTTGCAAATAACTGGATCTGCTCTTAGGGCCTTCCTAAAGAATGTGATATTTAAGTTGGCAATGTGTTCTGCAACAGTTGGGATTTGCAAGTCCCTGTGGATAAGGTCGTTTCTAACGTATATTGAGGCATCCACGATAACTCTCAGTATTTTGTTTTGATTTTTTTGCAGCTAAACTGTGTCTCTGGCATTGTGAGTACTCCATGCAGGTGCTGCATATGTAAATATGGGTCTGATGGCGCTCAAATAAATCTTTCTTTTGCAGTTGAGTGGTAATGTTGAGTTTTTGCCTGGAAATGGCCACAATTTATTCAAAACTGCACAAGTTTTGCTAGTGACTTTTTTAACATGGTCAGTCCAGTTATATTTGGTTGTTGATTGTGACACAAAGATACTTAGAGCACCATACTATGGGATGGTTTCCCTAAAAAGAGTAACTGAATTGTTAAGACTTTTGAGTTTTTCCTTTGCCTTCACGCAGATGATTTGGGACTTGCTAGCATTCATTGAAACTCTCCACATGGAACACCCCTCCTCAATGTGGGATTTTTTATCCTGAAGCTTATCCTGAACCTTCTGTGGATTTATAGAAGTGGTGACAACTCCTGTGTCATCTGCGTAGAAGGCAGTGAGGCAATGTCGATCATTTTGAAAGATTGGTTTAATGTATAAAGGCTATAGAGAGTAGAGCCCAGGATACTACCTTGTGGTACACCGGCCTTAATAAATCAATGACTAGAGATTGCCTTGACCCTGACCCTGAACAGCCTGTTTTAGAGGTAGCTAGAGATAAGATGGACAAGATCATGTGGAAATTTCACAGCAATCAATTTGTACAGAAGCCCCAATGATACACTCGATCGAACGCTTTTGCAACGTCATGCATAAGCATCGCAGATCTCTCTTTTCTGCGTCTGGCAGAGCCAATGAACTCTAGAATTTTCACTAGCTGATTAGTGGTGTATCTATTGTGCATGAACCCGAATTGTTCAGCTGGAATGTGTTTTAAGAGTGGAAATAGGCGATTAGAAATCAGTCTCATAAATTTTCCCTAAACAAGGCAAAAGTCTGATGGGTCTTGGACTAGTTGGATATGCTGGGTCCTTACCAAGCTTGTGTATAAGAATGATGAGTACCTCTTTCCAAATGGGAGAAAAGTAGCTACATCTAAGGCTGGCATCGAAAAGATCTGTCAATATTTGGACGCAGGTTGGATGGAATACTCTTAATCATTCTGTTTGAAATTATTTCTATGCCAGGGGATTTCCTGATTTTTAATTTAGTAATAGTATCAGTAACTTCCTGGATGGTTGCTTGTTGGATAGAATTAAGGAAGGGCCATTGCCTCCAGATAGTGATTGTGTTTACAATGTGATTCTCAAATCCTTGGTCATTTGGGGAGGTATTGTTTTGGAATTGCTGTTCCAGTGAGTTTGCAAAAGTCTCTGCCTTATCAGATTCTGTGAAGACAAGACCGTTAATACTTTGGAGTGGGGTTTGAATTGACTTTTTCCTCTTAATATGGTTCTGGTCATTCTCCAGATAGAATTATCTTCAAATTCCAGGGTGGCCAACCTTTAATGCCACCTGGCTTCCCTATTAGCTTTAGTTTAAACTGATATACACCTTCTGGCGGCATTGATTTCTCTTTTAAGTACTGGGTCGAGGGTCCTCTGGCTTTGCTTTCTAAGTCTATTTCTGTGTTTGATAAGTTCCCTAATTTCAGTAGGAAGACTCATGTAGTTGTTGATGAAAGGTTTTTCCGTAGTCGAGTCTTTGTGTGCCGTTTGAATATTCTGAATAAATTCCAGTATTGCAAGATCTATATCAGGTGTAGTGTACTGTGTGTGTTTGAAGTTTTTTGTGGTTACAATGTTGTAAAACGTCTTCCAATCCGTTTTGGAGATAGTACCAGGGTCTGGGTTTGGGTGCTTAGCAACTTTGGCTAGAATAGGCAAATGGTCTGAAGATTGGTCATTAATGACCTCAAGGTTTGAAACTAGGTCTGTATTCGTTACAATGCTATCAAGGATGTCAGGAAGGTGTCCCGGTAACGGGTAGTGAGTAGGACTGATGGGTTCCAGGACTTTGATATTGTTAACTCCAATGATTTTGTTAAGAACGTGATAATTCCTATTGTTGGCTCTACAAACCCAGTTTTTGCTTTTGGTGTTGAAATCACCGCAAACAATAGCAAGGAAATCTTTTGGAATTAGAAAGTCAAGCAGCTCTTTTGTAAGAGTGTTACTAGGTGGATTATAGATTGCAGAGAAGTGGGTAATTTTACTTCTTACCTCGAGGATGACATTTGTCTCCTCTATGTTATCTGCATTGTGCGAGTGAAAAAGAGAGGTTGAAAGAGAAGATTTGTCATGTGCTATATTTAGGTATTCTCAGAGAGTTGCATGGCTTGGCATGCGTCTCTGTTACCAGACATCTATCTATGTTGTTGGAGAATAAAAAGTCTGTAAGCTCTTCAATCTTTCCAACAAGAATGTGGGCGTTCCATACCACTAAAGAAATTGGAGCATAACTTTGAGTTCTATTAGACATGATTGTTGTTGAAGGATGGTTTTCCTGGATGCGAGTTTTTAAACTCACTAAGTAATTCAACGAGGCCAGACTCTCTCATCCATTTTACTAGACCAGAGAGTTCCCTGTAAAGAATCTTGGCATCACTTGTGGTACTATTTTCATCCACATTGTCAGTTTCGGGAATGTGACTAGCATGGCTTGCGGTCTGAGAAATAGATGGGTTATCTTGTCTAACCGCATTTTTAAGGTTGGAGGGTTTATAACCCTGCATTAGTAGTATCTGTTTTGTTGGAGTTGGTGTAACCCCTTCCCTGTGTATTGCTTACAAATGGAATTGTCCGTGTGTTGTTGGAAAGTCTAGAATTGCCTCTAATGGGGGGCTCAGTTGGCCTCATGGGGCACCCTATCCAGTTTGCAGTGTGTATTTTCATCACAATTTGCACATTTTGAATCACCTTCTTGTATATATTGTTTTGTATGGTGATTCCCAGCACATTTGACGCATTTGGGAAGCTTTCTGCACTCATTTTGGCTGTGCCAGAACTGTTGACAATTGTGACACATGGTTACCCCCCCCCCCCCTTTTACCCCTCTACCTTTATATGATTCCACTCATATTTTAAGATTCAAAAGGCATTTAAGGTTGTGTATGTCTCTACCCTTATCTGTACGTGCAAGTGTTACAAGGAAGCGAGGCAACTTAGTAAGGTTACCGTCTCTCCTTCTAGTGAGCTGGTTTACTCTCTCAACTGGGAATGATTTCGCTAAGAGAGCCTCTTTCAAGTCATCAATGCCTGTGTCTACAGGGAGGTATTTAATAACAGCTTTAACTTTTTTTTCTAATAGTAGGACAAAAGAGAAGTAAGCAATGTTATTTTGTGCAAGCAGTGTGGTAATTTGCCTATGTTGGTCATCAGAAAGTGCCTTGATTTAGAATTTGTTTTTTTCCCTTGTGAGTAGCAATAAAACTCTCAATTTTATTAAGGATTAACAGTTGGTTAACATACTTCCAATTTACTTTATCAACATCAACGTAAATGGGAGTCATACAGGCTGTTTTCTTTGGTGGTCGGAATGGAGCACCTGTGTTATTGTCAGTGACAGGGTCTATTACAGTATCCTGCACTGGAGGGAGCGGCTCCGAGGAGCTCTTTTCTGATTGGTCGTGTAACTCATCCCCCTGAGATTCAGGTTGGGTTGGGGTTTGTTTACTTTTGCCAGGTTCAGAGTTATATTCTGACTTTCAATAAATGGTGCTGTAATAATTTTGGATTTAGTTTTTGTACAAGCATTCCTATAGAAAAAAGAAAAAAAACGTGTTTCTCTCTGAGGTAGCAAAGTTGAAAAGAACCTTTTTGATTGAAACACTAGAAATATCTTCAATGATGTTCCCGTAGTCATAAGCTTCTTAATCCAAACAAAGCTGTTATTTGGGGCAGCATTTAGAAAAGTGGCAAGAAAATACGACTTTAAGTAGATGCAGGAAATAATTATAGCAAAAGCTTTTAGTACTTTTTTTCCACTTAATAAGTCTGAATTGCTTTTTGAATATCCATACTTTAATGGCCTGTGTGGCTTTTGCCATCCATTTTTCCCAGTAAATTCCATCTTGATAAATAAAATGTACTCGTACGTCAGCAGAAGAACTACATAAGAAAATAAATACCAATTCCGAGAGCTCTAAGTAATAGTTAAGAGAGAGATGAACATTTTTCTAGCAAACTCAATGATGTTATCCTTTCGGTCTGCTACAGATTGGACAATACATCGGCGATGAATGCATTGTATTTGTTCTTACCAGTTATTTTACCAGTTTATTTTAAGTAACTATTTTATCAGCTTCGTTTTTTTCACAATTTACATATGTTCGAAAAGCTCCCTGCGATTCATTTTTTGATAAAACTACCTAATCATTAGCGCCAAGTTTAAAATTTTATTCCTGTTTTAAAAAAAAGTAAAGATAAAAGCATGTGTGAAAATGCTGATAATATTGTTGCGTTGTACGGGTTCGAAAGATTTGACACCAAAGCAGATCAAAACTTGCAGAAATTTATTCCAAAGTAACTCTTCACAGTTCTCTTACAGCTCCAGAACTTCTCGTTCTAGTAGACACAATACAGCTCTTTTCACCTCAATAGAGCACCAAACAGCAGTTAAAAACTTGACAAACAACTGCTAAATCGTCGCAAAAGACAATGCAAAATAGTTCGCTTAAAATTTGGCGACAAAAATTAGTCGCCAAAACCTTCGCCAACTTGGCGAGATTCCCATTACCATAATGTTAAATGCCCTGCCCCTTGAAACTCGCTTCCCAGAGTTACCTCTGTAAAACTCGTTATCAAGCATTGAGAGATTCATTGCAGGGAAACAAACCAAGACGAACTATTGCACTGCCTTAAGCGAGATGAACATAAATTTTACTATTTACAAAATTAACACTACGAAATATTTACAAATATACAAAAATTCGTAACAATATATTGATAAACAACTTGAAATTTTTCTTTCAAGTTCGTTAAAATATTGTGTTGCAAGGAACATTTTGAAAAAAGTTAAAATTTCTTATTATTTTAATGCATTTTTCTCAATAATTTACTATCTCTTTTATATTTTTTGTTCAAATTTTGTTGTTTCCTTATAAGTCATATTTTCTATGTTTGTGCCTATTTTTATTTCATTCTAATCCAAACGAAAGAATTTTGGGAAAAGTGTCCCATGTCTCCTTAAAAAAACCGGAAAAAAAAAGTTGTACATTATTTAATCTTTGCATATTTTTGTGTGGCTCAATGGCGTGGAGCGTTGAAATATCTTTTGTACTAGAAAGGTTTTTTTTTGTTTTTTTAAGATTTCAATTCTGAATATTTTATTATTGAGTGGATTAAATTAATTTTATTGTTATAGTATTGCGTAGTACTGTATTATTCAGGTTAATGCAAAATGAGTATTGATTCTTATTTTGACATTTTAGATTTATTTTACTATACATTCTCAAATTCATATTCCCTATTTAATCAGATAATTTCTCCTTTATTTTTACTGATCCTTATAGAATTACAGGAAATTATTAAAATATGTTACTGTTTAGTAAAATTATTCATACAGTCCACAAGATTGGTGCTATGGGCAATATTTTTTATATGTTTTGGTAAACTTGTTGAAACTACTTGAGTTTAACATTCAGAAAATAATTTCCCAACCACTCAACTAATAAAACTTATTATTAACTAAAGCACCACTTAATACTCAAATTGTAATATATATATTCTGAAAATATTTGTGTTTGCACAGAATCAATCTAGATGGCACATATGTATCAGTTATGTCGTTCTCGCGATTGTGGAAACGACGCTGATCTTTAAAATTCTAAAAGCCTCTTCATTTTTAAACTGTTTTCATTGAGGGAACATTTTATAACGAATGGATACCACCCAAAACATGAACTCGTATGCAAAAGTTGAACATTTTAGTTTAATTCGTTTAGGAGTTATGAGGACCATAGACATTTTTCTAGACAAATTTATTAGAACTCATCACATTCTTAAATAAGTAAAAATGCAAACAATATTTTTTTAACCGAATACAACACTATGTTAACATGTGGATAATTGGAAAAAGAAGAAAAATGAATTACTGTTCAAAAGACTATTATATATATATATATATATATATATATATATATATATATATATATATATATATATATATATATATATATATATATATATATATATATATATATATATATATATATATATATATATATATATATATATAATAGTCGCATTTGGTATGTTTTAATAAGAAAATAAAGTATAAAACATTGAGAATATGGTTATAGAAAGTTTAGTTGTATAATTAATCTTAAAACATAGTTCTAGATATATTTTTAAGTTCAAGATTGATGAATGCCTAAAAAAATATTTGTTGGCAAATTATGCATGCAAAACACCAAAGAAACTGTAAAATTTATTATTCTAACACACATCCAATAGAATCGCTAAAAAACTTTTTTTTTTCTTAACAATTGTAAAAATTAGTTATAGAAATTGCATTGGAGAGCATGTATTTCTTAGGTCTGTAAACGCGCCTTCTAGTGGGGAGCGGAGATTCCGCCAAAACTATGATATGACCCGCTTCTATGTACGGTTTTTAGCCTCTATGAAACGCTTATTAAATTTTACAAAGATATAAGGATTAGGAAAAGGTCTAGGATGGTTGAATACTTATATACAACATGGAGTGTGTCAAATGGTGAATTAGCATTTCACTGTAAATTTACCACTTTCATCTGTCATACAATATCTTACATGGCAATTAGTCGGCCTAAAAGTAGAGGTGAATCTAATTTGCTGCTCCTTGGATGGGATTGATATAAGATGTTCTAATAACTGATAATAATCGCAAATTAAGTGAAAAAAAAAGAAGATACATGTCAAGATAGGATAAAAATTGAAAGGCAATGAGACACTACTAATAAATTGTTAAATCGATTTACCCTGATTTCTTAACTTCTTATTAGATTTCCTGGTTTATTATTATTATTATTTGTTTTCAATGTGTTCTTTAAAACTTATATTTCTTAGATAGATATAAATCATTATTATTTCTGCCCATAGTAAACATATACAAGTATTACACAACAGTCACGTTTACTGTTATTAGTGAAATGCAAGGGTTATTTCCGTAAAAAAAAAAAAAAAAAAAGACAAAGGGATTCCGAATTGAGTTTTTTTCTCAGGGTTTCATATTTGAAAAATCCATGAAAATCATCTTGTTTATTCAGTGCCAAATCAACCAACCCGATTACTTATTACACTTAAAACAACAATTTGACATTGAATAATTTCATTGACAATTTTAAATTTAAACCAGTTTTATATCAATTAATTACATTTTGTAAACTTATTCTAATTATAAAATTGGATTAACTAATTAAACAATAAAATACTTAATTTAACATTTATTAAAATAATAACTAAATTGTTGAACCAAAGGGACCTTATTTATTAAAGCACCACTTAATGAATAAAACAATATCTATACATATTAGAAATGAAAATCAACCCTATATTGCATCGTTCGTAAGGTACTTGGTTATAGTTGAAATGTTTTCGTAGAGTCAATCGAGATCGTCTATCTGTCAATCACATATTGTATCTACATTATATTTTTTATCAGCAATTTAAACTTTGCACCATCTCATCTGCTGTACAACTACAATAATCTTTCTGCTGATCCCGGATCCTGTCCGGACTGATCTGGATCGTCCAGCTGAAATTACCCCCCCCTCATTTTAAATCCACGGTATCCGATAAAGGTGTTGGTCCCAAAGACGCGGCTTCGTTCGTTGTCTAGGACAGGCCCTATCATCCGACTATTTCCTTTGTAAGGAGGACTAGTTGGATTCCTATCTAACCTGGTCCCTCAACTTTATTTCAGGTTCCCCTCCCCCCCCCCCTTTTTTCTTTCTTATTTCAGGTCAATGACTACAACCATGGACCTGAAACTAAATCATCTGATGACCAAGTTTGAGAACAAAATAGAACTTTTAATTTCCACTACCATCACCATTCTACTAAATGTTTCCAATGTTGTAACCATTAAGGACACTAATGCACATGATATCATCAATAATGGACTGAGTGAACTACAAAATTTGAAAGACAATTTCTCCCTTAATCGAGACACACAATGTACCACTCCTGACAAATTTAAATACTGACAGTGACAGCTCTATTCATTCAATAGCTGACACGGACTCCTCCATCTTTTATCAGGAAGAGACGATCATTACTACACCCAAAACTATTTCTAATGAAAGGCATCCTTTAGTGAGCCCTATTAAAAACAAGGCATTAACCATTTCTACATCCTCAAATGATCAAAATTGTAAATGTGATTATATTCAAACTAGATCCCATAAATCTAAATGTTCACACTTCAATATCGATAACAACAATTCCAACACTGGATTGGTGGCGCCATCTATCATCGATGAATCTAACTATAATTCCAGTGATCCTAACCCCAGCCAAGGCTTAACTCGATTGAAGGGGGAATAAGGCTGTGACAATGGCTGATTTCGCGACGACCAACCTACGAGATAAATTTTCTACTTGGACAGCGCCAATCCGGGGTAGTGGCGAAAATCGTAATCATCAATCAAAACAAACCTCTTCGGTGTACTTGAAAAAGGATTTCTTCCCTTCCATGAGTGTTTAATTTTAATGATTTCAGAATTCTTATAGCCTAGGTATATGCTTACACCTAGAAAAAAATCTTCCCTAATGATTTATTTAACTCAATTTCTTATTAATATTTAAGTTAGTTTTCTACTTTAATTTTTTCTTGTTCATAATAAAAATTTTTACTAAACATATATTTTATTCAATTCAGTGTGAAAAGTAATTTTGATATTTACAAGGATGTTAGTGATCTGGAAATTTTCCGGCTTAACTTGGACCAGACCAATGCTTTTCTCTTTTAACAGACCATTTGATCTGATTTTTTGAATTTTTCAGGAAATAAAACAATTTAGTAGTTGACCATTTTGGTCATTTACTAAAAGTATAACACTTAGCCTAATCAGTAATTAACCATCTGTTATTCATAATTTGTTTATTGGTTTAAAGAAAAATTACTTGTATATTAATATAAAACAAACATAAATGATCTACATACATTATTTGTATTAAATCATTTAGAAATTATTCATGTTGATGCTAAAAAATCACAGAGAAGCTAAACCACCCTTTACTAATGGTGTCAGTCACTCTTACGAGACCCTGTGATATACCTCTGTGTTTGTTAATTTTTATCATCCAATTGGAAGCTTGGCTACCCCTATAACTTGGCAGTGGCTTTCATTAGTTATTGGATATATTTTAAACAATAAAAATTAGAATACCATCACAACAATCCTTGTTTACTTCCTTTTTGTGTTATTTTCGTCAACTACTAGCATGTGGTCAATTACTGGAGAATCACTCTATATATGTAAAAAGCATTTATAGTATTAGTGTTATAATGCAAAGATATCTAAAGCAAATTTCTAAGCAATACTGATAATATAAGTTAATATGCAGCTACGGGTCCCCAGTGGGTCATTTTTCATTAATTTTAATTTGCCTACTCTGACCCACTTATTATCACAAAAGAGTGAGGGTATCATTCCAGCCACGGAACTCATTGTAGCCCGTATGCAAGCAAATTTGCTAAAAACAATAAAAACATGATGTCGATTTTTGTTAATGTACTAAAATTACAAATAGCCTGTCGAGGGACAAAGAAATGGGTACAACCCGCATATGGGAGACCCCACACAGATACATAAGGAGGCGATCTTCCATTCATACATTCCCGTTTATAGGGTAGATCTACATTCATACAGATACCCGTTTATAGGGTAGATCTACATTCATACAGATACCCGTTTATAGGGTAGATCTACATTCATACAGATAGACCCGTCTATAGAGCGTTATCTTTCACATACACAGATGCAACCCGTCTAATGTTTCTTTATCACAACTTAAGTCCTAGGCCAGTAATTAGAGATAAATGGATTGAGCTGTCACAAGTTGGAATACAATTTATCAGACGCATACAGCGGTCTCTTCAAAAAAAGTACTCGACTCATAGATTACAACAATTCCAAATACATAATAAATGGAGATAGTAGCAACTTAAC
This sequence comes from Linyphia triangularis, assembly GCA_963978545.1. Classification (NCBI taxonomy): domain Eukaryota; kingdom Metazoa; phylum Arthropoda; class Arachnida; order Araneae; family Linyphiidae; genus Linyphia; species Linyphia triangularis. Next base: position 4,747,657 of record OZ021731.1, read on the forward strand.
ACAGTAAGTATTTAAAGAGAAAATATTATACCAGTTAAAATTATCATCATATGAAGAACTAGCTAACACAACAGCTTAATAACACATTTGCAGCTTCATTATCTAAAAAGGGAGAAGATGCTCTCAATTTTTTACTTCGGAGACTTAGATTCCCTTTTTGTTTACGTTTTAGAACTCTACGTTCGCTCTTCTGGGGAATCAATTTGTAAGTAGGATATCCGTTAAACACGGTTGGGATCGATCCTTTTTTTAAACATCTCCTTGTAGGGAACTGCAAAAAAATCTGAATCCTTAAAGTGATATGCACATACTTTAGATGAGTTAGAAATATCGTTAGGCGAAAAATCCTTACGCGAAATGGCTTTCAGCCAAACACGTTTCAGTTCTGAATCAGCTGGGAATTCGTGAAAAGATATTTTATCGAGATTACTATTTGACTTACATAAAGGTACACAGCAATAGATAGGCATGCTGTATTGTTTTGGGAATTGAAAGAGTAAATAATTACAAAAATCACTTACGAAACGGTAGCACACCACATTACAGAAGGCTAGTCAAGGCAAAATGATTCAAAAACTATCCTACTAGACCAATGCCATCTAGTGGTAAACGGTCAAACTAAGGTGGTATTTGAAATCCTTTGATCTTTACCGCACTGTCATAGCCGCGTAGAATCCAGTTTAGCCGTGCCCCAGCAAAGAGAAGACCTCTGCATTGGCAACAGCCAATCAGAAACAAGCTCAGGTTAGCTCCTCCCCCCATGATGGAAACTTCTCATCCACTGCAGTTCCAACTGTTATGATTCCGTTTAAGCAGGATATGACTATTTCTACTGAAATTAAACATGCGGAATCGTTAAAAAACGATCAAATTAACCCGAAAAAGGTCACTTTAAACTTTCATCCAGGTACATCTACCGATAATACGATATACAACACCAACACTGGTGCACCTTCTCTGAACACCCAAGACAGTGATATTTTGATTGCTAACTTTAATAATGATACTAATACCTATCCTGCCTTTACATATAAGCAAGTTCCACTAACTAAAAGACATGTCAAAACCAATTCTTACAAAATCAAAGAAACAGGAACCGTCAAGAGGGCGGCGGCTCCTGCCTGTAAAGAAACAGGAGTTGTCAAGATGGTGACAACCCCTGCCACCCAAGACACAGACTCTGTCAACTCGGCGACAGTCCCTGCCTCATCAGCTGCTGAGCCTGTCAACTTGGCGACAGCTCCTGAACCCCCTTCCAACTCCCCCTCATCTTTGCAGCATTCCGACATCAACCAGCAAGACATTCACTCCCCTATATTAAATAACTTCAGTAACCCAACCAATACCTCCTGCAGAACACCCATATACGTTACTGATAAAAAGTATAACTGGACCCTTCTCAACAATATTCGGCAAAAACAAAACTTTGCAGGGTACATGGGTAAAACCATCACCCATAATGATGGACCTGCTTTCAAAATCCAAGCAGCTAGTGACCTCCAACATAGGCACATTGCCACCTTTCTTGACTCACTCGAAATCGAGTATTACTCCTTTTTGCTTAATGAGGATAAAACCCTTAAAGTTGTAATAAGATCATTGCCTATGGACATACCCACTGTTGATATCTACCAAGAAATTGTTGAGAAGGGTTTCAATCCCATCAAAGTCACTCAACTAACTAAACGCAGGGATGGCAACATTGTAAATATGCCACTTTATCTCGTGGAACTGCACCGCACGGACCACAACCGGGAAATTCACAATTTAAAGGATCTTTTAAATCTTAAAATCACCATCGAATCCTACAAAGGTCGAGGAGGAGTTTCGCAATGTTATAGATGCCAGCAGTTTGGACACGCCCAGAAAAGCTGCCGCAGAGAGGCGAAATGCCTTAAATGCGCAGGCCCTCACTTCAGTTATCTCTGTACAAAGTCCAAGGATACAGAAGCCACCTGCATCAACTGTGGAGGCCCCCACCCATCTAACTACTCTAAATGCAGTGAGCGTCCTAGCCCACGTAACCACCCTCCTAGACAACGACCCCAACATAGTGAAGTAGATAACTTTCCAGCTCTTCCCAATTCCTCAAACTCCAGGATATTTGTAAACTCTACTATGCCACCCCCTACCAACTTCTGGACAAACAGAGCGGCCAACGTCAACCACCAGATGAGTGCTAACACCCCTCCTACAACTTCCCCCAGCACAAGAGATGACAACATCCACATGCAGGCAAGCACTCCAAACACCTCCAGCTCCAATAACGAAATCACCATCCTTCAAAATACCCTCCAAGAAGCCAAATCTATTGCAAGAGAGTTCTCTGAACTGATCAATTGGGCAAGATCTTCATCCCTAGTAGAACTTCTCATCACCTTTAAAAACAACTTGAACAACTCTCCTCCAGCACCTTACAACATAAATAATGACTAATGCAACTAAATCTTTTAACCCTCTCAAAATAGTAAACTGGAACGCCAACAGTATAATCAACAAGATTGAAGAGCTCAAAAATTTCCTCGTAGAGTATGATGTTGATATCTGTCTTGTCACTGAGACGCATGCCAAGCCGTTGTCACTCCTTAAAGATTCCAAACTACAAGACCTACAGGACTGATAGACTGCATCATAGAGGAGGTGGCACGGCTATTTTTGCCAAAAAATCTCTGCCAACATCCCTGTATAGATCCTACAATGGTCAAAACATTGAGGAGACTAACATCATACTCGAAATACGAGGAAAAATCACCCATATCTCAGCAGTATACAGCCCCCCACAAAATAAACTAACTGTTGACCTTATCAAACACCTTTTGCCCTCTGACAGACCCACCATTGCTGGTGGTGATTTCAACTCCAAGAACTCCTTTTGGGGTTGCCGCATCACAAATGGAAATGGGAGACTCCTTGGAAATCAACTAGCTGCACAAAACCTGAGGATCATTGCCCCAATTCAACCTACATACTATCATCACCAAGGCACCCGCCCTGATATCCTGGACATTTTCATTACCAACACAAACCTCAACATGGCCTCTGACGTGCTCAATGAACTGGACTCGGATCATCTGCCTGTCATCGCCTCTATTGGCTGCCACATTGATGAGCACAAAGACACAATTGCTCGTACTGACTGGGACTTGTACCACAACCACCTCCACACTCACCACATCTCCATTAATTCCTCACTATCTACAAACTCAATTGAAGACTCAATCAACCACTTGAACAATGACATCCATGAAGCGCACAACATTGCAACTACACATAAACCTTACAAAGAAACTACATGAGACTTCCTACCCATATCAGGAAGCTCATTCAATATAGAAACTACCTAAGGAAGAGGTGGCATCGGCTACAAGATCCCAGAATAAAGCCTGAAATCAATGCCCTTGGCAGAGAAATCAAAGAACTCACCAAGGAAAATAGAGACAAGCGATGGCAGGAAAAAGTCAACTCACTGAACCTGGCAGACAATTCCATCTGGAAACTGGCAAAGGCCTTAAAAACCAACAAGCCTGTTGACCGCCCTATCCATGGCGAAAGTGGGATAGTTTATACTGAGGAAGATAAGGCTGAGGCCTTTGCCGACTCCTTTGAGCTGCAGTTCAGAGAAAACGACGACCCTTCAGATGATGACTTCGAGGACCATGTGACGCGTGCAGTGCGTCGATGGAACAAGTCCAGTGATGACCAAACTACACTTGACCCCACCACACCGACAGAGATCAACAGCATTATCAGGAAGCTGAAGCCTCGCAAAGCCCCTGGCATTGACAAGATTTCCAACCACATGCTGAGGAGCCTCCCCAATTCAGTTATCATCTCACTTGTTACCATTTTCAACTCATGCATTAATGAATGTTACTTCCCAATTGCCTGGAAGGAGGCCCACATCATCGTGATTCAGAAACCTGGTAAGGACCCTGTCATGACCTCCAGCTATAGACCAATTAGCCTACTCTCTGGAATAGCAAAGATCTTCGAAAGAATCATTTACTTTCGAATGAAAAGCCACCTACATCACATCCCCAGGGAGCAGCATGGTTTCATGACAGGGAGATCCACAACTCACCAACTCGTCAGGATTCTGGAATTTGTTGGAGATGCCAAACACAAGAAGGAGAGCTCGGCCATCCTCATGCTTGATGTCGCCAAAGCATTTGACCGAGTTTTCCACCAGGGGCTAATCTACAAGTTAATAAACCTGAAGATCCCGCGAAACCTCATCAAGATACTCTGGTCCTACCTTACCCAGAGGTCCTTCCGTGTCAAATTTGGAAAGGCCACATCCAACCCAAGAGACGTCGAGGCGGGAGTTCCACAAGGCAGCATACTTGGTCCCATTCTGTACCTCTTCTTCACATCAGACTTCCCTACCTTCAAGGAAGATCCAAATAGTCTCACAGCATTCTATGCATCACAAAAAATAGTCACAGGGAGTCAAATCCGGCGAATATGGAGACCAATCCATGCCTGCACAAGTAAATTTGGAATATTCCAAAGCAATGACTTGATTTCCGAAGTTTTCATCAAGATAGCGAAACACTTGTTCGGTACGATGTGGTCGGGCTCCATCTTGCATAAACCATTCAGTACGTGGTCGATCCTCTAACACTTGCTGTGTGGCGACAAATTGTTCCAAAATTGCAACTTAAAGTTCACTAGTGACCGTTTCTCGAATGAAAAAAGGGCCAATAATGCCTCTGCTGCATACTGCAGCCCACACAGTAACTTTAAGAGAATACAGGGGTTTCGCTTCACACCAATATGGATTTTCGGAACCCCAAAATCGCCAGTTCTGTTTATTCACGAATCCATTCAGGTGGAAGTGTGCTTCATCTGTAAACTATATGCAGCCAACATCAAATCCTTCACTATCAATCATTGTGAGCATCTGATTAGCAAAGTCAATCCTTTGTTGCACAGCTCGTACGGGTATGGCCTGGTGAATTTGAATTTTGAATAGAAACATGTATAGGCTCTTTCTCAGTATTTTCTGTGTGCTGGAACGCTTCAAACCAGTCTCAGATGCAATTCTACGGACGGATGACATTGGATTTTGCTGAATAATTCCAGAAACTGTGGCGACATTTTCAGGCGTAACTGCAGTTTGCTTGCGGCCAAAATTCCCCACTAGATCATCAGTTACGCTGCCTGTTCTTTGAAATTTGGCGAAGAGAGTACGAATGGTTTTCGCATCGGGTCCTTTTGGAACATTAAATCGTGTTTGAAAACTGCGCCTTGTTGCCGTAGGACTCTCTTTTAACCTGTGGTACTCTAGCACCAGAAAAACGCTTTGTTCAATGGAGTACATAGTTTTAATCTCTTCCTTAGGTACGCTAACATCCTTTCACGCTTCAATAGTGGAACTGATCGCTCTGGGCTTCGGATCACTATTTAAACTATGCATTACGTATGGCGATTACAGCGCCATCTGTTAGCAGCTTTTGTAACTATTATTTCAAACTGCTGTATAAAATTCTTACAGCTTTCACAATAAACATACCGCTTATTGCATTCCTATATCGATCTTTGTTTTCGAGATATTTAATTTTGAAATCAGGGAGTCCTTTTCTGGACACCCTGTATCTTCCTTGTGTATTATATTATTCTGGATCTCGAAAAGTGAGAGATTTAAAACGTAGCGGATATGAAGGACAAACTCAACATCAGGGCCATCATGAAATCATGAAACCGCTCTTTCCCTCATTAGTAGATCAGGCCTTTAGAGGAGAGATGGGAGCTAGAGGTAAGAAAACCCTAAAGATAAGTGTCCACGGGCGAGAAAACGCGCACGAGTTCGATGCAAAACGGCTTCTCGCTCATGTCAGGGTTGCCAGATGAAAAAAGTAAAATAATGCCAAATTGCTGTTAAAAAAAGGCCAAACTGTGACGTCATCGATAAATTGATGCCAAATGGGAAAAAATGCATGATTTTAGTGTTCTGTATGAAAATATTTAAAAAATAGTGCTCTACATTCACTAGGATGTATCTTCGGTGGTCCTTAACAACAAACATTTTAAAATTTTAATTTTTTAGTTAAAAATTTACTAATTTTTTAATTTTCCCCAAAATTTTGTTTCAGAAATATTTTTGTCTAAAATATTTGTGTTTGGTATCACATATATGCTAAAAAAAATAATTCTTTCTAAAAATATACCTCCCTTTGGACATATAATTCGTTAAACATAGAAAACAATGAATAATATCCATACAAGGTACAATAGATAATGGATTGATAAAATCATACCCACGGAATTTGTGTGTGTGCAATTTGAACTCCTTGTTAAAAATGTGAAATACGTGAATGCAAAAGTTAAAGGGAAACGGATGGGAAGAGAGGGGACCAAAAATTTTGCAATATTTCTATCATCATTAAGGTGAGCATAATTTTCAAAATACCTATTAGTATCAAAATGTATATTGTTGCGTTGGTGGGTTCGAAAGATTTGAAGCCAAAGCAGATCAAAACTTGCAGAAATTTATTCCAAAATAACTCTTCACAGTTCTCTTACAGCTCCAGAACTTTTCGTTCTAGTAGACACAATACAGCTCTTTTCACATCAATAGAGCACAAAACAGCAGTTGAAAACTTGACAACCTAACTGATAAATCACAGCAAAAGACAATGCAATACAGTTCGCTTTAGAACTACTCGGAATGTTCACTGAGAATCAGTAATTCCAATCAACTAATGGACTCAGCTAACAACTAACTCCATCATCCGCTCTCCTGAGCTTTTATAGGGGAGAAGAACATACGTAAACCTTCTTGAAGCTCCAAGAAGTAGATATTTGGAGAACTTTCCAGATAGTAGTCGAAAAGTCCTGTATCTGTACATGGGGACCGAAAATGTCACCAAATGGTTGCCAAGTTTGGCGACAAAGATTTGTCGCCAAAACCATCACCAACTTGGCTCAATCTCGCCAATTCGGCGAGATTGCCGTTACCATAATGTTAAATGCCCTGCTCCTTGTAACACTCGCTTCCCAGCGTTACCTCTGTAAAACCCGTTATCAAGCATCAAGAGACTCATTGCAGGGAAAAAAACTAAGGACGAACTATTGCACTGCCTCATGCAAAATGTACATAAATTTTCCTATTTACAAAATTAACACTACGAGATATTTACAAATATTCAAAAATTCGCAACATTGCCCCCCTCCCAAGGACTGCATGTCCCGGGCAGTACAGTTCCCGGAAAGGTAGGCTTACTTTCAAAGCAATAGCAGACACTCTGTGTTCACTATAAAACTTACTAAACTTACTAATTTATATACAGAAAGACAGAAACATTACTGAATAAATAAATAATTAAATAAACAATTAAATAAACAATAAACATACAAATTTATATGCACATGTGACCATGGTCTTAATGACTATATACACTTTATAAATAAGAGGGAATTACAAACTATGGCCATAGTAGGGGTTTAACCTGTCGTAATGAACGACTCTATGTTTAGAATTTGGTGACTTACGTATTCGGACCACAACATCACTCAGCCGGTTGAGGACTGAGTAAAGACCATCCCAGTGAGACTGAAGTTTGGGAGAAAGTCCTTTTTGTCGTTTCGGGTTCCAGAACCGAACCTTGTCACCTTCGTGGAATTGATGTCCTGTAGCCTTCGTGTCGTATCTGATCTTCATCTTATCCGTCGCCAAGTTGATTCGCTCTCGGGCAAAATTGTGCACATCTTCAAACCGTGCCTGAAGATCCTCGATGTACTCCTCTGGCGATGAAGGTGCATCCGGAGGGCGGCCAAACAACAGATCACACGGCAGACGAAAGTTACGACCGAAGAGCATCTGGGATGGGGAATAGCTGGTAGTCTCGTGGATAGCGCTGTGATAGGCCAGAAGAAACAAAGGTAACTTCTGATCCCAGTCCTGTTGGTTTCTTGAAACCATCAGTGAGAGGTTATTGAGGATGGTTCTGTTAAACCTCTCCACCATGCCATCCGACTGGGGGTGTAAAGGCGTCGTCTGTGTTTTGTCAATGCCAAGTGGATCACAAAGTCCTTTCATTACAGCAGAGGTAAAATGTCTTCCTTGATCAGAGTGTAACTGTAAAGGCACTCCAAATCTGGAAATCCAGCTCTAAACAATTACCTCTGCAACAGTGGTAGCCTCCTGATCAGGGATAGGATACGCTTCGGGCCACTTCGTAAAATAATCCATGACAACAAGGATGTATCTGTTACCGTCAGCAGATCGTGGTAGTGGTCCCAAGATGTCAAACGCAATCTTGTCAAAAGGAGCTCCCACGTTGTAACGTTGCAGTTTTCCTCGACTGCGTAATTTCGGTCCTTTCCGGGCTGCACAGGCATCACATGATAGGCACCACTTCTCCACGTCAGCCCTCGCCTTACTCCAGTAGAACCGCTCTCGAACTCTTTGCAACGTCGTCATTACTCCGAAGTGGCCTCTAGTTGGACTTCTATAAAGTTCTTTAAGAATGTCTGTGACTCGAGATCTTGGAAGCAATAGCTGCCATCGGGATGTCTTTCCCATCATCAGATTCAAACTTTCGGTACAACACTTGGTTTCGAATGTGAAGAGTCCCAGAGGGCCCAATATTGCTTTGTCGCAGGACTAAAGATGGAAATGTCCTGCCAAGTATGTGTCGCATTCGAAGACTCCTTTAAATCGATTATTGGCTTGATGTCAGGATCGCTCAATTGGTCTTTTCTGACTTCTCCGTCACTCCACGGGTCTGGATCCGATGATGTTGAAGATGTGACTTGGCGTATTACCGGAATGATCAGCCCGTAACTCGCTTCAACCCTGGAACAAAATCGGCATCTCTCTGGGCAGGGACTCCTAGACAAGGCGTCTGCGTTTCCATGTGATGATCCTTTCCGATGACGAATATCGATGTCATACTCTTGGAGTCGCTCTATCCATCTGGCTATCTGACCTTCGGGATTCTTGAAATTTATAAGCCAGGTCAACATTGCATGATCCGTACGGAGCAGGAATTTCCTGACGTAGAATTAATGAGGGAAATGCTCTACGGCTTTAATTATGGCGAGCAACTCTTTCCTGGTGACACAGTAATTCCTCTCCGGTTTAGATAGGCACTTACTACAATATGCTACGACTCGTTCTTGGCCCTCTATTTCTTGGGACAAAACAGCACCGACACTCTCGTTTCTCTCGTCCGTGTTAAGAATGAATTGTTTATCTGGCTGAGGATACGTCAGGGTAGGCGCAGATGTTAAAGCCTCCTTCAGTTGATCAAATGCATCCTCACAGTCTTTCGTCCACAAGAATTTCTGCTTCCTCTCTGTCAGTCTGTGAAGGGGTCTTGCGATGTAAGAAAAGTCCTTCACGAATCATCTATAGTAGGTGCAAAGCCCCAGGAAACTCCTTAATTGATGTACATCTTTGGGGCGTCTCCACTCTTTAACTGCCGACACTTTTTCTGGACCTGTGCGTACACTCTCGGCAGAGATGACATGTCCGAGGTAGGTCACTTCATGTCGGAATAACTTACATTTGGCGGACTTGGCCGGAAGTGAAAAGCTTTTTACTGTAAAGTTTAACGGCATAATGTTTAAGAATTTCTTCTTTTATAATGCAGAAGAACAACACACTGAAAAATGTTGGAATAAAAAATAGTTTCTTTTTGAACATCTTAGTCTGAAGTATATTCCAACTTAAATCACACAACCTGAAATAATAATTCAATCTTACTGGTGTATAATACAATACCAATCAAGTGGACCAATAGTTTCTTAGGAAATTTGTAATATGATTTTGAGATCATGCAGACATTGTATTTATTCTCAACAAAAATAAAATATTTATTAAATAACAATTAAAGAAAAATAGTTCGCATATTTTGCTAAAAAAAACAATCATGCAACAGACTTTTTTTGTCTTTTTAGTCGAAAATTTTATACACAACTATCGAGATAAAAAATGTAAAATGAACTTCTAAATAAATCCTTAAAGAACGATGACTTCATCTGGCGGCGAATTCTTGAACTATCAGACACATGTTTTTCAAATAGTTGTCTGTGGTCTCAAAGAAACTCTTACTACAATTAAGAAATATTTATGGATTAGAAAAAGCTTTCGGATATTTTGATATTTATTTTCAACCAAAAGATTGTCAATATGTGAATTAACATTTCATCGTTGATGTTTTTGTGGCAACGGGCATACAATATATTAAATGTCAGTCAGTCTAAAAGTTTAGAGGAGCCTAATTTGCTGCCTTTCGGATGGGACTGATATACTACAATAAACCAGTGATTAATAGTAATCCCAACATAATTAAAAAAAAAGCATGATTGTGTCAAGATTTGACAAGATAGGATAGATATAGAAATGCAATAAGACACTACTAATCTATTGTTACATCGATTTACCCTGATATCTAAATTTCTAATTTGATTTGTTTTGTTATTTTTTTTGTGTGTTCTGTGGTTTTTTTTCTGTATAGTATTTATGAATTAGTTACAAATCATATTTATTTCCATGTATATTACACATATACAAGAATTAAACATCGTCAGGCATGTGCACTGTAATTAGTGAAGGGCAAGTGCTAAATCCGAAAGGTTATAGACGGCAAAGGGTCTCCGAATTGAGTATCCTGGAAGGATTTCATATTGAAAAAATGCACGAAAATCATCATGTTTATTTAAAACCCGATCAACGAAACCTATTAACTAATATATTTAAAACAGAAAATTGACATCAGAAGTTTTCATTAAACAGTTTAAATTTAAACGATGTATTAAATTTGGTAAACTTATTCAGTTTATAAAATTAGATTAAAGTTTAGTTAGATCTTAAAAGTTTTATTTTATCAAGCTAATGATTTCCAAAAACTAGACCCGAAGGGATAATTATTAAATAAAACGCCACTAAATATTAAATTACTAGGTATATATATATTTTAGCATGCGGTGTATATTTATTAATTGCTAATTAACGAAATCATAAAATACGTGTCTAATCCTTTTGCAGGAGAGACGCCGTATATTATTATGTAAGTTTCCATTTGCATTATGTAAAATTATCTCCCAAATAGAGACGTTTGCGACTTTGCTCATGTGAAAGGAAACCTCAACATGGGGTCCAAACACTTTTTTCTCGATATTCGAATCTAGTCCCTTCATAGATTATACATGTATATTTTTATTATCAATTACCCATATGTTAAAATGCACCATTCGGTCAAAAAAGATCGATTTCCCCCCCCCCCTCCATGTTTTGCAACATCCTGATTTCAAAAATGTTTTCTAGAGAAAAGGTTTGTCTGTGGTCAGCATAACTCCCGAACAAATTGAAAAAGGATTTTCAATTATGGTGTGCGGGTTAATAATAACAATAAAACCTAATATTATGGTTTTCGTCATAATCGCGCATAAAGTAGCTGCCATTGAAAAAATCAACTTTTTCAATGATTGCTAAAAAACGTCTCGAACGATTTTGATCAAAATTACTGAAGTAATGCCTCTTAAGGTGTTTTAAACATCCCCACCTCCGAAATTCCGCAAAAAAAACTTTAATGGCTTAAAATGTTGAAAAACGAATGCCGTCAACAAAGAGTTCTCTTTGCTTGAGCATAGCTCATCAACGATCGATTTTCTCCTCTCCTCAATTTCACTAATAAGAAAAGATAATATAAGAATTACCGCAAAAAATATCGTCAAACTGCCCATATATTCTAAATGAATGATGAAAATATAAAAACGGTAAATGACAAAAATTACATTTCGGTATTATAGCGTAATTAAAAGTTGTGTGATGTTCCACATCCCCAGTTCATGTTCAGTGCCCCCTTGCCCATATACACATACTACTATCCATACTAAAAAGATAATATCTCCACAGTTACTTTAGTTTTGAAATTTGGGAGTATCTGTTAATAGAGAAGCGCAGGCACGTATCTAGGGGGGGGGGGGGATAAGTGGATATATATAAGTTTAATACTTCAAGTGAAAAGATGATAATTTCATGAAGGAGATTAAAAATCCCGAATTAAGACATTCCTTTTCAACATTACTGACCACTTGAAAAATTAAACTATGTTTTAATATTTTTTTTGTGTGCATAATTTGATCTAGGCAAAAAATACCCCAATTTTTTAGTTATATACTTATTATTTTCCATACTGAAAAGGGCTATTTTTATATCTGTATGGAAAGGCTTTATCGCCAGTCCAATGAAGTACTTGCAATCATTCGCTAATGTTAGCAAACGTTCTAGCCTATGTTTAATATTAAAAATCCTTGTTGTTTCCAAAAGTGTTCCTAATGATATCCAATGCAAACCTAACTGACTACGTAGATTTTATACGTAATAAATTATTGGATTCGTGAAAATTTTTAATCATTTTCAAGGGCGCAAAGATAAATTCCAACGTATAATTATTAATTATGTATATGCGAGATTGAATTTAAATATTTAATTACATATCACAACATTTGATATCATACTCTCTCCCGAAATAATTTTATCACCATGCCCCTGGAGAAGCATAAATAACAGAGGTCATTAGACGTCGGCTCTGCAGCCGCATGCTGTTCTTCTGATGGATATTGTGGCTCTTAAATTTCTGATTAATTTAACCTAAGAATAAACTGAAGTAATAACAGTAATAAATTTATTTGTGGTCGGGGTAAACTCATTATAAACTTACTGCGTAATTTCAAACCAGAAAAAAAGAGAAAACGCAAAGAAACACAGAGAAATTAGTAGGATTGATTGGTAACACTGTTCTTAAATACCAAATTAAAGTCAGCACGCCCTGGTACCTTTTCAATCGAAATACAGAACAATAAGAATACTCTTATTTTGAACCATAAATTTTGTTTAAATTCTACGTGAAATAATAGTTTCACTAAATATAAAATTCGATAAGTTTAATTAAAAAATTTATAAGCAATATATTTTAGTATGATATACTACAAAGAAAAATGAAATTTAAAAGCATGTCGTCGTAAAAATAATTTTATATGGCAAAATTTGTAACACAATTTCATATTACCGTAAAAATAAATGCGTTTGGAAAATTCATTCGATTATTGAAGAGTATTTAATAAAAGAAAAAATGGTGTTTTTTTATAACGAGTTTTGCTGTTCTATTATAATAGACCTCTTCATAGTTAATACTACAGGGTGGTTATAATGAAAGTTACCCTGTTTAGACATACGTAGAGTCCGCTCTAATGAACAGATTTTGATGAAACTTGGTATACACGCTTGGAGCATGGGGGGAAAAAAATCTGCAATAATAAAAATTGTAGTTCAAATTTTGATCACCAGTTGAAAAAGTGGCTCATATAGAACAAAAACCACAAATTGAAAACACACATTTTTATTTAATTACAGCATATTTTCAATGTGCATTCAATTTACATCAAGCACATACTCGAAGTTTAAAAGTTTATTTTAACTAACTATTTAACATATGGCACACTTGTTGGCAATAGTTAAAAATGCATTTTTCTCAGTTTCGCTTTTTTCACATTTTACATAAGTTCGAAAAGCTCCTTGTGATTCATTTTTTGATAAAACCACCTAATCATTAGCGCCACTTTTAAAATTTTATTCCTGTTTAAAAAAAAAAGTAAAGATAAAAGCAATGTGTGAAAATGCTGATAATATATTGATAAACAACTTGAAATTTTTCTTTTACGTTCGTTAAAATATTGTGTTGCAAGGAGCATTTTGAAAAAAATTCAATTTTCTTATTATTTTAATACATTTTTTTCAATAATTTACTATCTCTTTTATATTTTTTGTTCAAATTTTGTTTTTTCCTTATAAGTCATATTTTCTATGTTTGTGCCAATTTTTATTTCATTCTAATCCAAACGAAAGAATTTTGGGAAAAGTGTCCCATGTCTCCTTAAAAAAACCGGAAAAAAAAAGTTGTACATTATTTAATCTTTGCAAAATTTTAGTGTGGCTCATTGGCGTGGAGCGTTGAAATATCTTTTGTACTAGAAAGGTTTCTGGTTCGATTCCAGTAAAGTTTTTTTTTTTTTTTTTAAGTTTTCAATTTGGAATTTTTTATTATTGAGTGGAATAAATTAATTTTATTGTTATAGTATTACGAAGTACTATATTATTCAGGTTAATGCAAAATGAGTATTGATTCTTATTTTGACATTTTAGATTTATTTTATTCAACATTCTCAAATTCATATTCCCTATTTAATCAGATAATTACTTCTTTATTCTTACGGGTCCTTATAGAATTACAGGAAATTATTAAAATATGTTACTGTTTAGTAACATTATTCATACAGTCCACAAGATTGGCGCTATGCGCAATTGTTTTTATATTTTTTGGTAAACTTGTTGAAACTACTAGGTTTAAAGTTTAGAAAATAATTTCCCAATCACCCTACTAAAAACTCAATATTAACTAAAGCACCAATTATTACTTAAACTGAACTATATATATATATATATATATATATATATATATATATATATATATATATATATATATATATATATATATATATATATATATATATATATATATATAAGTCAAAGATGTATAAGGGCGCGTGTTCCACAGGGAAGTATTTTAGGCCCTATCCTCTACATATTTTACAACGCCGACTTCCTTGCTTTCAGAGATGATCACAACTCATTGATTGCATATTACGCTGATGACACAGCAATTGCAGTTAAGTCCATTAATCCAGAACATGCTCTTGAGAAACTGAATGACAAAATACCAGAAATTGAGGAATGGTGCGCCAAGTGGAAGGTGGCAATCAACGCTTCCAAATCTCAAATTCTTGAAATTAAGGCCAGACGTAAAAGAACTGTAACTAATACAAATGTCTATCTCTTTGAGGAGAAGATTCCTAAAGTAAAATCTGCCAAATACCTTGGACTTACAATCTCAGATAACCTAACATGGAAGAAACATATTCAAAATGTAGCAGGTAAAGCTGCGGGTGCTATGAATAAACTCAGACCACTTCTTGGGCGCCGTTCGAAACTTGGACTACACCTTAAGAAAAGACTTTACGAAACAACTATAAGACCTGTCTTCTCGTATGCATCACCAGCTTGGGTAACAGCCAACAAAACAGATATTAAACGTCTACAAACAGCTCAGAATAAGATCCTTAGAGAAATGGTTGGGGCCACCCGCTACATTAGAAATGTCTTGATCCATAAAGACCTAAAAATCGACACTGTTGAGCAATTCCTTGCAAAACAGAACATTAACTTCTATAAGAAGGCTCAAGGCGAGTCCTCCATAATTAAAGACAATATCTCTTACGAAATTCTATTGGAAGATAGGATGCATCGTCCCTTTGCTGCCTTTGCTCTCTCGGATGCTATGCTGACAAAAGCTTTTCAATCCTAGGTGCAAGCACACCTCAGGTTCTTATTATACAAACTTACTACAAACCGTCTAGTACCTTCTGTGAAAGTTGTATGGTTCTGGTACGAGTAGTAGCCTGGAGACGGAATGTAGTGAGGGAGTGTATGTACTTATTTTAGGGATTCATATCCCTATTTTTGCTTTCCATATTTAATCAAGTAATAGACTTTTTTCTAGATTGTCACTCTGACAAAGTTGTTGTCCTGTTCTGTCCCCGTTCTGTCCTGTTTTATGTTTTTTCTCACTTCTTTTCTATGTTAACCCCGATTATACAATTTAGATAATGCCACTCGGCAACCATCAGATGTAGAGGTATACAGTCGCTTCGCGACGAACACCTTGCCAAACCTAATATTCAAGTTCAAGAAAGTATTGAGTTCACTCGAAATCCATGTAGATATAATAAGTTATGTTGTTCTCGCGATTGTAAAAACGACGCTGATCTTTGAAATTCTAAAAGCCTCTCTTATGTTAATACTCTTATCATTGACGGAAAATTTTTTAATGAAAGGCCACCACCCAAAACAAGAACTCGTATGCAAAAGTTGAACATTTTAGTTCAATCTATATAGATTGGTTGGTTGTATTCAGATTATCTGGCGGCGTCAGAAACACGAGGGCTATAATGCGGCGAAACATTCCTCATTATACAAGCCAACATACATTTACAAACACCCATGCCAACACGGGACTCGAACCCGCAACCTCGCGGTCTAGCAATCCATTT
The DNA here is from genome assembly GCA_963978545.1 of Linyphia triangularis. Classification (NCBI taxonomy): domain Eukaryota; kingdom Metazoa; phylum Arthropoda; class Arachnida; order Araneae; family Linyphiidae; genus Linyphia; species Linyphia triangularis. The sequence continues at coordinate 4,763,776 of OZ021731.1, forward strand.
AAGAGTTATGAGGACCACAGACATTTTTCTAGACAAATTTAGTAGAACTCATCACATTCTTAAATATGTAGAAATGCAAAAAAAGATTTTTCTAACCGAATACAATACTATGTTAACATGTGGATAATTGGAAAAAAAAACGAATTACTGTTCAAAAGACTATCAAATATATATAATAGTTACATTTGGTATGTTTTAATACAAAAATAAAGTATAAAACATTGAGAATATGATTATAGAAAGTTAAGTTGTGTAATTAATCTTAAAAAATAGTTCTAGGTATACTTTTAAGTTCCAGATTGATAAATGCCTAAAAAAAATATTTGCTGGCAAATTATGCATGCAAAACACCAAGGAAACTCTAAAATTTGTTATTCTAACACACATCCAAAAGAATCGCTAAAAAACTTATTTTTTTGCTTAACAACTGTTAAAATTAGTTAAGAAATGCATTTTAGAGCATGTATTTCTTAGGTCTGTAAACGCGCCATCTAGCGGGAGGTGGAGATTCCGCGAAAACTGTGATATGACCCGCTTCTATGTACAGTTTTTAGTGTACCGATCAAGGACGCTTTACCAGTAGCCTCTATGGAACGCTTACTAAATTTTACAAAGATATATGGATTAGAAAAAGGTCTAGAATGCTTGAATACTTATATACAGCATGGAGTGTGTCAAATGGTGAATTAACATTTCATTGTAAATTTACCACTTTCATCAGTCATACAATATCTTACATGGCAATTAGTCAGCCTAAAAGAAGAGGTGAATCTAATTTGATGATCCTTGGATGGGGTTGATATAAGAGGTTCTAATAACTGATAATAATCGCCACATAAGTGAAAAAAAAAGAGACATATCAAGATAGGATAAAAACTGAAAGGCAATGAGACACTACTAATAAATTGTTAAATCGATTTACCCTGATATCTAAACTTCTTATTAGATTTCCTGGTTTATTATTATTATTATAATTATTATTATTTGTTTTCGATGTCTTTAAAATTTAAATTTTTTAGATAGATATAAATCACTATTATTTTTTCGCATAGTAAACATACACAAGTATTACGCAACAGTCACGTTTACTGTTATTAGTGAAATGCAAGGGTTACTTCCGTAAAAAAAAAAAGACAAAGGGATTCCGAATCGAGTTTTTTCTCAGGGTTTCATATTGGAAATATCCATGAAAATCATTTTGTTTATTCAGTGCCAAATCAACCAACCCGATTATTAATTACACTTAAAACAACAAATTGACATTGAATAATTTCATTGACAATATTAAATTTAAACCAGTTTCATATCAATTTATTAAATTTTGTAAACTTATTCTAATTATTAAATTGGATTAACTAATTAAAGAATAAAATACTTAATTTAACATTTATTAAAATAATAAAATAAATTGTTCAACCAAAGGTACCTTATTTACTAAAGCACCACTTAATAAATAAAACAATATCTATACTTATAAAAAGTGAAAATCGACCAATTATTGCATTCCAAGGGGTTGTAAATGTAGCAAAGCGTCCCTGATCGGTACGCTAAAATCCGTTCTTAAAAGCGTAGCACAGCACTGCTTTTCCCAGAATTTCCACCTACCGCCAGATTGCGCGTTTACCGACCTAAGAAATACTTGCTCTCCCATGCATATCTTAACAATTTTTTCCAAATGTTATGCAAGAAAAAGATGGTGTTTTTTGCCATTCTATTGGATATGTGTTAGAAAAATAAATTTTACAGTTTCCTTAGTGTTATGCATGCATAATTTGTCAACAAATATTCTTTTTAGGCATTCATCCATCTTGAATTATTTACATATCTAGAATAATTTTTGCAAGATTAAGCACATAACTTTCAATAACCGTACCGTCAATATTTTATACTTTTTTTTTACTTAAAATATACCAAATTTGACCAATTATTTAAAATTTTAGTCATATTTATCAATAATAAAAGCCAATTTATGTTAGTGGTTTAATTTTATTAAAATATCTATATTCATAATAAATAATTTGCCTTAGCAGAATACATTAACATTTTGTAAAAATATTTTTAAAAAAAAAAGCAGTTTTATTTTGTATTCGTAACACTAATATATTGAAACATATATATATGTATATATATATAAACAAATATATATATATATATATATATATATATATATATATATATATATATATATATATAAAAACTACACATACACTCAATACAATATTTACAAATTTATACTGCAAAAAAGATTATTACAGTTAACGTTTGTTTCGTTTTGAAATGTTTGAAATATTATTTATCAAGTAAAATTTTTTTAAAACTTAAAAATGCTAATTCTCTTTAAATTCTTAAGAAATTAGACAGCAACCTTATGTGCATAAGGAGGAAAAAAAAATAATAATACAATACTCAATTTTCCACTGCAAAGAAGTTAAGAACAATATAGCAAATTCCAAAACATTTTGAGCATTTATTCACTATTTAAAAAAAATATACTGAATAATGCTTACAAATTCAAAGTTTTTTAATGTGATATCAATATAATGTTTGGTTTTAGAAATAATTATATATATATATATATATATATATATATATATATATATATATATATATATATATATATATATATATATTTAAACTTTACTTTCTAATTACAAAGATCCTAAATAGATATCTATTTCTATAAGATTACAAAAATAAGCTTAAAACTGTTGACAATACATACATAAGATAAACTGGCTCAGCTGTGAAGCAACTAAATGCTATTCACAATAACAAAACGCCTGTTAAGTTAATTTTGCATTTGCTTTATTACTATTAACTTTAACATTTTTCGATTAACAGGCCTGATTGACAGACAATTTTCTAATATTTTCAAACACACCGCTATGCTTTTTAGCAATGTATCCAATCATAGCTTTAATAAATACTTTGCACACAAGTTCACATAAAATTTTGTCGTGCTCAGATTTAGAGGCTTTAATCTTTTCAGGATAAACTGCAATCTTTTTCTTTTTAAAGTCTGAACATAATCGTAAGAAGGAAAAGCTTTTCCTCACACCTATGTCAAACAAGATGTATCATTTAAAATAATGTCCCTCCTTAAAATGGCATTTAAACACTGATTTTTTAACTGTTCATTTGAAGGAACTTTGTGAAATGAAAGACCTTTAAGTTTGCCTTTTCACCTCCTTGCAAAATGGAACACAACAATACACTATAATAAAGAATACTTTATTTTAAACAAACGCCTTATACGCAATTCGAAACAATACTAGAAACCAAACAATCTTAGGTCTATAAAAGCGACTTCCAACGGCTGCCGAGATTCTGGAGCTTCCATAGGAAAATGACTCATCTAACTGACTTGTAGTATGAGTTTCATTATCAAGGACGCTTTGCTATGACAAACAGAATGTTGAAATTGCAAATGGTTCTTTTTTTAATTATTAATATTATTATTATTATTATTTTTTTTTTTTTATCAAAGTGACTTCAAATAGAAGTACAGCTCTGAAATTTCCAACATAAGTAATTTTATCCTTCTAATTGGGCTTTTGAAAATAAGAATGTTTAAATGTTAATTAAATATTTTTTAATTTATTTTCTAAATTAATTAACAAATGTTTTTTCAAAACCACTTGTAATAGGGCTACAGCTCTGAAATTTTAAGCATAAGTAGTTTTGGCCTTCTAATTGGAATTTTGACAAACAAAATTTCTACTTTTAATTAGCTTTTTTTAATGAATTTTTTAATATATAACAAATATTTTAAAAACGATTTCTAATAGGACTACAGCTTTGAAATTTTCAACATAAGTAGTTATAGCCTTCTAAATGGATTTTTGAAAAACAGATTTTAAAAATTTTGATTAGGTTTTTTAGTTAACTTTTTAATTAATTAACAATTATTTTACAAAAAGATTTCTAATAGGGCAACAATTCGGAAATTTTCAAGATAAGTAGTTTTTGTCATATAGTTGGACCTTTGACATAAAGAACTCTAAAATTTTAATTCGTTTTTAATTAATCTTTTTAATTTATATATTCCCAAAAATCGTTTTTATTAGGCCTAGTGCTCGGAAAATTTCAACATAAGTAGTTTTGGCTTTTAATTTTACTTTTCACAACCATGTTAAAGTATTCTCAAAGGGGTGTTGCATATTTGTTTTAACTGGAAATTTTTTTTTCTTGTCATGGGAGGGACTTGTTATATTAAGCAGTTTTTAGGGAGCGAAACAAGCTCATGCATGCCTGCTTAGCAATGAATCTTTCAACGAGTAAAGTAATCCTAAAGAATTTTTCAATGAGCGAAACGAGCTTGGCCTTGCGTAGCAATCTACCTTCCAGAGAGCGAGCGCCAAAAGCTGAGACTTATACACCAATGACGGCATTTCGCAACGCAGGGCCAAGCAGCTAGCTAAAAAAATTGCACATGGTAAAATTTCGTAAAAAAGCATGGGCTATTTAGCAAGTCCTATCATAAAATCATCATTTCTGAAATGAAGGTGGCTGCATGCACGTACAGAATAAGAATTTGCCTTAGATCCTTTTCGAGATATACACTTGAACCACGCTTTATGCAGCAGTTAATCATTCAGAATTTCATGGTACGAGATTCCGGACGATATTTTCTGTTTTGACACGAAAAACCGTTGTTGTTGTTTTTTTCAGATTATCTGGCGAAATTTTGACCTTTTGGCCCTTTTTTGAAGCTCCGTATTTCAGAAACCAAACGATATTCAAACCTAATATTGGCCATTTTTTTTTCTCTATAAACCCAAGTGAGCAAAATTTTATAAAATTCTGAAGGGGTCGGATTGAAAATGTCACTTTTTTGTGTTGATTTGACATGGAATGACCCAAATATCGTTCCTCGCTGCAAGATTTCGATTTAAGCAGCTAGTGAACCGTTTCCGATTTACGGAGAAATTCATTCAAGGAGACGCGTGCTGATCTATTAAAGTTGAAATTTTCAATCCTAGTACATCGGGTTTTAGTTAACATGTAATGTAATTTGTGTTGTGCGTGTGAATTAATAACTTTTGGGGGATGTCCATATTTCGATATATTATTATTATTATTAATATTAGTTTGCCGATATCTGCGGTTATTATATTAAACGTTAGATATTTCTAATACATTGGCATCCTTTTCATAACCAAAAATATCCTTTAAAATCATGTATTTTTTAAAACTAAAAGCTACAACCAATCATATTTTAGCATTATTCCGCTTCTCTTATATTATTATGCTTAAAAAAAAAAGTGTAATCATGGGTAGGTGTTAACGGGGGGTGGAGGGGACGTCAAGATAGGGACTTATTCTATAGTGGTGTTTAATCGATTTGCCACAAAATCGCGATGTTTAACTGATGATAAATCGATTAAAAAAATTTCTTAATCACACTGTCCTGCCCAGGATTCGAACGCGGCACATTTAGCATGCAATTCCAGAGCGCCAATTCTATAATTCGGTGAGGACATTTCAAGGAAAATAATCTTACAATTTGCCATTTTTAAGCTTTTGGTCACAAATTTAATTGACAACTTCCCCAATAAAAAATGTAAACTTAATTTTAAAAAAATATCATAAAGAACCACTATTTCATCCGGCGGTGAATGTTTGAACTAATAGACATATTTTTTTCCGATACTTGCCAGTGGTCTCATTGAAACGCTTACTAAATTTTATGAAGATATATTGATCAGGACAAGCTGTAATATACTTGGATACTTATATACACTAAGGAATTTGGCAATTCATGAATTAATATTTCATTGTAGGTGTGCCAGAGGCACCCGTCATACGTTATGTTAAGTGGCAGTTAGTCAGTCTAAAAATAAAGGTGAATTTAATTTGCTGCTTCTTCGATGGGATTGATATACAATGTTCCAATTGCTGATAATAATCGCTAATATAATAGATATATGACATGATAAGTATGATAAAATAATAGATATATGATATAATAAGTAAAAAAAAAAAATTGCATTACTAGATAGGAAAAAAGGAAAGGCAATAAGACATTACAAATTATTAATTGCCCTGATAACTAAACTTCTTAATTGATGTTCGTGTTTTGTTATTTTTATTTTTCTTAGTGTGAGTTTTTTAATTAAAATTTATATTTATTAAATCGATGTAAATAATTTTCTTCAATATACGAATAGGATTTTATTAAATATCCTTCACACACAGACAAGCAATAGTGAAAATTGTAAAGCTAAATACTGAAGTCTCCGAAAAGCAGTTCGATTGCAGAGTAGGGAGGGAGCAACCCTAAAATCCAGAAACCACGTTCGAGATTATTTTTAGTAAAATAAAAAAAAAGCCAGAAAAACAGTCCGAAAGGGATTACAATCAATAATGCTTTTGTAATTTGTACGTCTGAAAGATGGAATAAAGTTTATTTTAGCATTATAATGAAGAAAGTCTAATGTGTTTTTATTTAAAAAATTGCCTTTAATTTCTGAAATTCGGGGCCGTCGAGGCGATAGACTATATTAAAGTATAATTCTAAAAAAATGTACAGGTGCTGTTATTGAAAAGTCATAACTTTTAAGCGTTACCGCAAAATATGTGATTATTCACTAATTTTTTAATGTTCAGTATTTCTTGTACAATTTTCAAAACTTCCTATGCATTGAGGCGATAGAAGATATGAATTCAGAGTTTTAAAATTGTACTCTCTTTTTAATACTGTGAGTTCACAGCTCTTCCGCACTACCACTATAAGATCCAAGGTACTTCTCTTTTTTCGCCCTGGCCTAATTTATATATATTTTCGAAGAAGGGGGAAAACATATGGCAAAAAGAAATAACAATTCTAACCAGTGGTTCTTTTTTTACAGTGTTATGAAATTTTAACATTTTAGCAATAGATGGCGCTGTAAGCATCATAACTTAAAAGGGTTCGACTACAAATGACAAATGAATCATAAAACAACGGTTAAGGTGTAACAGAACAGTTGGTTTAATGTGTAACTTACACCTTAGCTGATTTTTTACGATTCATTTGTAATTTGTACAGCACCCTTTTGTGTTAAGCTAATGCTCAAATTGTGAACTAATTCTTTCAATTTTTTTTTTTGCTATATATTTTCCCCCTTCTTCAACAATATTCCATTCAAATTTGACTTTTTTCTGACCAGTGGTTCTTCTTTTTACATCGCTTTGAAACTTTAACTTTAATTACAATCACCCTGTATTAACAGAGTTAAAAAGCATAAGAAAAATGTAAAATTGGAATTAAAGAACTGATAAAGTTTTAAGCAAAGAAAAAGCAACCACTTGGTCTCCCATAGTTGTCCTGAGGATATCCATCCGATCACGGCCACACACGATATAAACAAACGGTAAGACACTATCCAGACCGTAACAGCCAATAGTATATAGTGGTAACAAGTTTTTAGTTTTCATTTCTACCGCAAAGGACAAGTAGCTCTGCAATCCAACCATTTCCAGTAATTTTCTTGGCTTGGAGGCGTTTGTAATCCTTTTTTTGCGCATGTTTTTATTGACTTTTTAAAAAAATTTGGAAATGAAACTTAAATAAACCTCATAGATTTTCGTTTAATAATTTATTTCTTTATTATTAGAATTAAACACAAAAATGGATAATTGTTGCATTCCACGCTGTACTTCATATTCTAGAAAGAGAACACATGTCAAATTTCTCGAATTCCCCTCGGATCCAGTTCCAAGAAGAAAATGGATAAAAGGGATTTCCAGAACCAATCTACGAACTAATGACAAGTATGCCTCTTTCTGTTGTCTGCAGTCTGCATTTTAAATCTGCTGATTACATTGAAGGCTTGAAGATAAACTGAGTAAAAAGGGGTAGCGTTCCTAGTGTTTTCCCACACTACTCATCACTCAAGAAACACTTGAAACGGTCTGTGTTTTCAAGGAAAACACAACCAACAGGGTAAGCAAGAAGAAGAAAATAGATTTACCAAATGACATGGGTACGACAAGAAGTTTAATACGGTTTATTACACTTCTCCTGCTTTTAACGACGAAACGCCACTTATTATTTTTGGAACTCAAAGAGTTTTTTACCAATAATTTAAATTTTTTTATAATTGAGCTGCCAATTAATTTTATACAGTGTATTATTTTACCAAAAATCTTATCTCCTAAATAAATTATTTTCATCTAACATAATCATCTAAAAATCCTGAATAAATGAAAAACAAATATTGCCGTTATTATGCAAAAGCAAAATTACAGCCGATTTTCCCCCGAGAATCCATTTCCTTCTCGCATTTCCTTTACGCCGCCTTCGTGGATACACCTATGCAAGATTTCTACTGGGAGAAAATTGCAACCACTCCTCCGCGAGTAAACTTGCATATGCAGTGGAAACAGTGCAGCAAGTTCCTCGCATGGAACTCACGCGAGTTTTCTCCCTCGTGGACCTTAAGGCTCCTTTCACATTATCCGACTTTTGTCGATCGACAAAAAGTAGGAAGAGGAAATTCTTTTAGTGGGGTGAAGAAGTGAATTGCACCTTTCACCTTATCCGACAGAGTCGGAAGAACGAGTGTTTGCAGTGGTCGGGTGCCACTGAAACATCCGGCGTCAGGCAGACTGCGAATTATTCAGTAGACCACGTAACCAAATGGGCGCTTTCACATTAGCCGACTTTATGTCGGATGGCGAGTTGACCTCGAACCCCTGAAGTTGCATTTTGATTACTTATTAGTTTGGTTATTCATCAATTATTAATAAATAAGAAGTACTGATGATAACTTTTATATAATTCCTCACATAAAAACACAGCTTCCGCTGATGTTTTCGATGTATCTCCTCCAGTAGTTACAAAATCAAAAGTACACCAAAAAACTAGGAAGCGAAAGGTACCTGATGAAATTGAACTGAGATTTTTAAAAGCAATAGAAGGAGAGAAACCTTGAGTAAAATGGCGTTTTTACAAAGTATCATTCCTCATCAGCAAAAATTTGAGGACGAGCAATTCTTAGAATTTCAAATGGGAGTTTTAAAAGTTATAGAAAATATTAACGATAAAAGGAAAGCAATATACTCTCAGTCGCCTCATTTTTCTCATCAGCAATTCTCAACTTACCCTCAACCCCATTTTGTACATCCTTCAACTACAACTCAATATCAGCTTCAACAATATTTTAACGCCCCCAATCAGCCACCTTTTCACTGAGAAAAATTAAACATGCATGGCCAAACTTCATCAATTTAAGTGCTAACCAATTTCATCTATCTACATGTGGAAATAGCCAAGCAACGCTATTACACGAAATATCACCTCACAGTTTTGAAAGAAGTAAAAGTAGGAATCTCCATTATCGCGTTATTTCAGTAGGTTCACCTATTCAGGAAGCGAGGAAAATATATTTGTAACTTTAGTCGCATCCACACTAGCAGAAAATGTTGATTTTGGTACATATAACTAATTATGTGTTAGTTCATTATTTTTAAAAAAAATTACTTCTATATAATTACATTGTCAATCAATAATTTCACTTTGAGTTTATTTTTCTTTAATTTCCAACACCTTAATAACAGATATCATGAATGTAGTACAAATAAATAGAGGGTGCAATACATACATCGTGTCCAATAAAGGATTGTCGCCATATTTTTAACTAAAATAATTTAATACTTTTTTAAATAATATTAATATTATATTGAACCACCATAGCAAAAGTTCCATCCTGTAGTGAAATCCGAATCTTAATATTAGATTTGGATTTTTTACAGCATATTCCAGTATTGGTGAACTTTTAGTAAGTTTTCGTAAGAAATATGAATATCAAGAATTAACATAATTACTAATTAAAAAATTATTGAAACACATTCTAGAAGAAAATGTTTCTATAAAGTTTCCATGCATTCTTCGAAGCAGTACATTAGGAAACTAAAAAATATCTAGTTATTGAGTGCAATTTAAAAAGGACTCACAACTACAAAAACCAATATCATTTAGCATGTACTAGTTTAGAAGAATTTACTAACAGTTGACAATCATCATTTAGCTTTATTAATTCATCAAATAAAAAACAGAAATGGTAATTGAGATCGGCGTCAAATTTCAAAAATTCATAATAAACAAATAATTGAGTGTAGTTATACAACTAACAAGTGATAAACGTTCTTTCAAGCGATGTCAAAGTAAGAAAAAAAGGAAAGTTAATGGAAAAAAAAACAAAAACATAAAAACTAGCCTGCTGAATGAGAAGAAAAAATAAAAACAAACGATTACGAACACAAACCATCAAGTTTTAATACACAGCAAAAAATGGCCTTCTGTTAAAATTCTCTAAAGAAAATTTCATAATCTTCAGAACATTACCGAAATTTATTGTGCACAAAAGCGAACAATTTGAACAAATTGGAATAAATAATATGTTACTTTGCATAGTAGAATCCTACCTTCATTTTTGTTCAGCTATTTAAATCTCCTACGAATTCGACGAAATCAATCTGATTTTCTATTTGTTTGTTTAAAAAGCACGATCGCCAAGGTAAGAATAAAGATCTGCGCATGTCTGGAAATCGGAGCAAATTGGCGAAAGTTTTGTGCACTCAACTTTGAAAATCCGCGAGATGACAGCGCTTACGTAACGGCGAAACTTGCTTTCTTATAGTTTTAAGTTCTTTTGACTATACACCCTGAATTTATTGCTTCTGATGTCAATTATAAAAATGTGTTTGGCAGACAGTATTGATTTTGGTACAAATAACTAAGTATGTATTAATTCCTTATTTAAAAAAAATACCTTCTATATAATAACATTGTTCATCAACAATACCACACGAGGATTTTTTTCTTTCGATTTCCAACGCCTTAATAATATATTTCACGAGTGTAGTTAGTACAAGCAAATACAGATTGCATACTTTGTGTCCAATAAATGAGTGACCTCCTCCCCCCATTAAATTTTTAAATTTGAATAATTAAAATACGATTAGAAAGAGGAATGTACCGTTTGCTGTATTGGTACTAGAAAACAGTAAGTTTTGAAAAACACAGATGTTTGCCAATTAATTTTTATCTTCAAATTGTGTTTCAGTATTTAACTTCGTTTTGGGTCGGTCATTTAATAGACACTCTGTACGAATACAGAATATTATATGTATATTGCATTTATATTATGCTATAACCCTACTACTATTTATATTTACTTTAATGTAATAGCCAGCATCTCAATTGGTGGTATACAATTCCTAAATTGTGTGTATTGGCGCTGAAGGATATCCTTCAATTTTTCATGTAGTTCATCAAAGAATTCAGTGGACATTCGAAAATAATTGTGAAATTTTTATTATTTACGTGAAGATAACTTATTTTCATTTTCACGTTAATCCTCAAATAAAGTATAAAATAACCCCATTTGCTCTCTTCTTTCATTGATAGGATGCACCCTGTTGTGGAATTCCTTAATAGGTCAATAGATGGCAGCCCTTGTATATTTTTGAAGGTTATAAAAACTTAAATGCATTTAATTCTTTTTAATTAGTTTGAAAATTTTTGTAATTAATGAGTAAAATAATAGAATTATTGTTTGTTTATTTCGTATCAATTTAATACTTTTTAAAGACGCCGATGTATGGATTTTGTTTGCAAGAAAATTGTTGATCTTTCTTGTAATTTCTAGATAATGTAGACTCTTTCTAGAATGTTTGAAAAGGTATAAAAAGCCTACAGAGATGGTTTGAATGGGATCTTTTTTAGTTGTGATATTTGCTATTTATGTTTTTGTGGTTCCTGTTCTTTAGTTTGTGCTCTGTAAAGGTGTGTTATGTGCTGAAATATAATTGTGAATATAAGAAATCAGACTCTTTATTAGTGCACACTCTACACGATTTCTGCTGAGATTTTGACATGGATTAAACTACGAAAGTAAGTTTATTCTGTCTATCTTTTTTTTCCCCTGCTTATGTCTGATAGACATTCTTTTTAGTTTAGTTTTCTAACTGTTAGGATATATTTTGTAGCTTCTGATAACGCGCGGATAATTACGGATCTTTTAGAAGTATATTTTTAGAGAAAGTATTTTAGTTTATATTTATTTTAAGTCAGAATTATTCCTGTAAAGTGTTCTGCCTTATATTGAAAATGAATCATGGAAACTCTAAAAGCGTTGAAGCTTAAAAGATCGGGGTTGCGCACTTCTTTTACTAAAACTGCTAATAGTTTAAAATTGGAATTAGTAAAAGATGATTTTTCTGTAGATTTAGTGCGCGATAAATTTCAAGATCATTTTTAATGCACATTTCAATTATTTCTGTAGCAAAAGAAAAGTCTCCCTCCCCTTGATGTTACACGATGAAGCGGTGATGGTGATTTGAGCAGAATATCTTCATAGTTTAATGTTGTACGATCGTGTTTTGCTGGATAGCGAAACCTATTTGAATTTATGTCTTCTTGAGGAGTCAAAAAAATTACATTATCTGATTATTGGCGTTGTGACCGTTACGGGGTTTCGACATTGTTGTTAATTTTCATTATTTGCAAATATTGTTACAGCAAAAATAAATGCACGCAAACAATACAAATATTTGATATTTCCTTTTAAAATTAGATACGTTAGTTTTAAAGATAAATTTAAGTCATACATTTAGAATATAATGTACAAAGTTACGTAACGATCGTAAATGCCACCATTTTATTCCAATCGTACACATAGTTGGACATGTTTTTAGTCATAATTTTAAAATTTTACGGCCTACATATAATTTTTTTTTCTGCTAAAAATCTCTTGTTTAATGAAAGTAACATTCTAATTAATACTTTATATCAAGTTTTAAGACATTAGACTCTAAGTGACAATACCTTTATTAAGAAGATTATTGGCGTTTCGATTGTTACGCGGTTTGGACATTACGGTTTAACAAATAATAAAAGTATATTTACAAGAAAGAAACTTCACAAAAAGACATAAAAGCACTTGGAAATATTAAAAAAATTCATTTAAAAGACAAATAAATGAGTTTAACCCTTCTTTGCATGATGATGGAAATTTCCATCATAATATTTAGTCAACAAAAAAAGGTACTCAAAACCCTTGTACTGTAAATTTGTTGTTGCTGGCAACTTTTTAAGCGACTATTGCGTACAAAAAAACGCAGTTGTCAAAAAATAGCAAACGTCACTGTCAATTACCAGGCCTACAACTTGTCATTCCGCTGTTTGTTGTGACTGGAAGAAATGAGCGAGATTTTAAATTGTTTTATGGAAATAAACGGAGATATAAAATACAATAAAAGTGAAAATGAGTGGAAAAAAGGTTTGTTTTCATGTTTTTGTTATTTTATATGCAATTTATATCAAAACACTGTGAATAAATTTCTCAAAACTATGTGATAGAAATTTACATCACTATGCAGTAACTTCACTTGTAATGTACTGTAAACATTTTTTTGTTAATGTTCATTTTATGTTGTTTTTTAGGTAAACATGAATGATAGAGATATTGAAGATTTTTACATCATACATTATCATACAGAATAAAGAAGATTTAGTAAAAAATATTTTTTTATTTATTTATTACTGAGCTAAATATGTGACAATGCATGATGATGTAAATTTCCATCATATTGTTTTTTACATAATACATATTTTTATTTACACCAAGATTTTTTTAAATATTTTTCCTTTAATCTAGAGCATTAATGACATCACCCTGATTTAAAAAAAAAAAAAAAAAAAAAAAAATCATGCAAAAAAGGGTTAAAGTACTTACGTCATACATTTCGTATTCAAATACAGCTTTGTTTCGATCGTTACTTTTGGACATAACAAAATTTGGAATATTTCTTTCTAGAACAATCCTTCTGTCTCATAAAATTATTTGACCAGTTCTGCCACTTATTTTCTTAAATTAAGAGTACTCATCTCTTTCCTTGATTCATTCATTATTTTTCTTTTAAAATTTCTGAAAACAAGTTATAACCCTTTTTTCTCACTTGGTCAGTTAACAATTTAGACGTCCAAAATAAGCCAGTTTTAAGTAAAAAATAATCTTTTAAAATATTTACAATATCTTTTGGAAATAAAATATACCAATTCTTGTCTCTAAACAGAATTAATAACTCAGTGAGAAAAATAATTTAAGTTATTGTAGTTACATTTTTTTTTTTTTTTTTCTGTCAGAGCTAAAAATTAAGAAGTGTGTCAAGCTCTCACCTTTTGAGAACTACCCACATTGAAGCCGTCTCACTAAAGGAGTCGCTGTCGATCTCCAGTGGTGAGAACCCATCTCCCCCTTGCAAAAATGACATCTTAAAAAGATGAATCTACTTCTACAACTACTGATCCCGGATGCTTACATGAGCCAAGCGAGGCAAACCAACACCGTCGTCTAAGGGGTATCAATTTAACTCAAAAAACAACAAAATTAATAAACTCGACAGTAACATGTGTTTGTTTCCAGTTTTTTCATAGTTTTCCGCACCATCCACATTTAGAACATAATGTACAAAGTTACGTAACGATCGTAAATGCCACCATTTTATTCCAATCGTACACATAGTTGGACATGTTTTCAGTCATAATTTTAAAATTTTACGGCCTACATATAATTTTTTTTTCTGCTAAAAACTCTTGTTTAATGAAAGTAACATTCTAATTAATACTTTATATCAAGTTTTAAGACATTAGACTTTAAGTGACAATACCTTTATTAAGAAGATTATCGGCGTTTCGATTGTTACGCAGTTTGAACATTGCGGTTTAACAAATAATAAAAGTATATTTACAAGAAAGAAACTTCACAAAAAGACATAAAAGCACTTGGAAATATTGAAAAATTTATTTTAAAAGACAAATAAATGAGTTTAAAGTACTTACGTCATACATTTCGTATTCAAATACAGCTTTGTTATTATATTATACAAATATTATTATATACAAATATAGAGGAAAAAGTCATCTGGGAAACTAATTATAGTCTCTGAACACTCGGGAAGTTTTTTTTGCGAGACATTCTTGCATGTATTTTAGAACAGTTCCTTTTTGAATTATAACTCTGCCATCATATACGTATTCCATCTTTCTAGGTAGTGGTCCTCCATAGTATTAATATGCTGGGGAAATCTTTAGCCTAGTTCCTCACTGGTGTTTCCTAAATTTCTTATTACTCCTAAGTTTATGTGAATTTGTAAATCCTTAATACTAATGTTACATCCAAGGGATTTGAAACTTTTAAGCATCTTGTTTACCAGTTCAACATAGTTTTCAGCTTTGCATCTGTCCAGAAAACAACTACAACAAATGAAGTCCAGGATTTTCGCTCATTCTCGTTTATCTAATTTATGAAGACAGGATCCTTAAATTGTCTTATTTGTGAGCCGTCAAATGTTTCGGGTTAATTTTTTTTAAGTGCTTAAATGAAACAATAACTCAATTTAGGAAAAAAATGTGGATAGAAATCTGTGCTTAACAGGGCAGAATAAAAATCTGACAAAAGAAACAAGTAAATAAAGTCCTGTATGAATATTTTAAGAGGTGAGACATTATCACCCTTATATATGCAAAGCCCCTTATCAAAAGCCCATTCCACAACTCAAAATTAAATGAAAAAATGCAAACTCATTAAAAGAAATTTATAAGCCAAATAAATTGAACGGAATTTAATAAAAAAAAAAAATTCTAAACCGTCAAAATTCTGTCCAAACGAAAATCCGATTTTTGAAATACAATATCAACTTAAACTCTCGATAAATATTCAAAACAAAAACTTTCTCACGCAAATTCAAAAATATCAAAACAACGCTTCTGAGAAAAAAAAATAATAATAATCATCGCCTCCTCTATAAAAACTCATGAGAGCGGGTGATGGAGTTAGTTGTTAGCTGAGTCAGTTAGTTGACGGAAGTTAGTCAGCTAAGTTAGTCAGAAGTTGACTGTGTTGTTGTTGATTTTGAGTCACTGAATTAGTTGACTGGTTAGTTGACTGGAATTACTGAGTCTCAGTGAACATTCCGAGTAGTTCTAAAGCGAACTGTATTGCATTGTCTTTTGCGGTGATTTAGCAGTTGTGTTGTCAAGTTTTTAATTGCTGTTTTGTGCTCTATTGTTGTGAAAAGAGCTGTATTGAGTCTACTAGAACGAGAAGTTCTGGAGTTGTAAGAGAATCTGTGAAGAGTTATATTGGAATAAATTTCTGCAAGTTTTGATCTGCTTTGGCTTCAAATCTTTCAAACCCGTCCCCACAACAATATATTTACTGTTTTATAACAAATACCATTATAAAAATATAAGAATTTTTCCCCTCTTTTCATACTTTATTATCCTTGTAATAGATTTTATTCTTTGCTCATCCATGCGCAATTAATCTACTATAGCGAATTTTTCTATTGTCTTGGGAATTTTACTTTTACGAATTTTGCTATTTAGCTTTAAAACTTTCACAAATCAAACATTATTAGTAAATTCGTACATTAATGTATATGGGAATTTGATGAAAAGTACCAAAACAATATTTAAATAAGAAATTTATCTTGTAATATAGTTTCAAAGCTCATCCTTTTCACCGTCAGATATTTTAATATGGATTACCTACCAAACTAAAAACTCGCACTTTAAGTTTATTTTATATAATGTAAAACTCGTGTATTTTTTTTTTTTTTTTCTTTCTTTTCTTTTTCGCAAAATGTGGTTGCAAAATTATTACATAAGCTTTTCTACAATATTAAATACCATAAAATTGTAGTACAGGTAAATTAATAAAAATAGAAAAAAAAGTACTGACATTAAAACAAAAGTTATAAAAATTAATTTCAAATATCTCACAGATTTTTGTTTTTACTCTTTTGCCAATCTCCTCCAAGAGAGAATGAATGAAATTTCGAATAGATTTAAAAAAAGTTGATAGGAAGAACGTAAAAATTGCCTAATCACACTGCGCCAAAGATTTTCGCCAAATATGGTAGTTTGGAAACCACGTGACTTTGACATTTTACTATATTTCTCCTCTGAGATCGGGCTAGACTACAGCAATAGTTTTCGTAAATGGCGTCACACTTTCAACTCCACCCACTGATCTAAAGAATACGGAACTGGAGTGCTGACTGAGTGTGCCGAAACCGAATCACACCCTTTAGCGAATGTGCTAAAAGGAGAAAAGTAGTTCATCCTCATAGCTTCATGCATTTATAATTATGGGTGAAGTTTTGGCTCTTCACTTGCAATCAGCAAATTTTATACCGAAACAAATTATTTTTTATTGGAGTAGAATTCTTGCTTCCAAACTCAGGATATTAAGGTGTTATTTTTATTGGAAATTTTACTGTTTATATGAGAATGAAAATGTGCCAAATCAAGCAAAATAGAAATTTAGATTACAGGATCTAACTTATTTGCCATGTTTACAAGATAGAAATTCTTTTATGGATGTTCCGGAAATTGGACTAAGTATGTGAATTTAATTCAAATGCATATTTTTTAGCTCTTTGAGGCATGGCAGGAATAAAAATATCCCCCCTTTTTAAAGCACAGTACTGCATTTTGAGGATTTTTTAGAACTACACCAAAACAGTGCGATAGCTACATACACAATAAAATTTCTGTGTAACATGAATCTATTTTATTTTTTAAAATCTTATATCCAAATGTTCGTGTTGCCCTTGCACCAAATAAATTCAAATCCAATCAACCTATGCCCCTAAAGTGTTAAGAAGCACATGTAATCCAAGAGATTTCAATCTTTTTTTTTTTTTTTTTTTTTTTTTTTTTTTTTTTTTTTTTTTTTTTGGACGTTTTAATTTTTGAAAATATATATATAAATATATTTTTTATTTATTAATATCAAGATAATAATAACTTTAATTTTAAAATTAGAAAGAATTTGTGATAAATGTGTCGATCATATTACAGAATCGAAAACAATGTTGATTGTCAAAACATTAAAATAAATTATTGAATCATAAAATATCAATTGATGAAATACATAGTCAATTTGTTTTCCTTCCATTTATTTTCAAGTATTGCATACAAAACAATATAATAGACCTTTAAACTAATGAGTTTAAAGGACAGACAATAAATAAAAAGGTTTGTTAATTTGGCACCTGCAAGATTTTTGTACAAAACTTTCACATATTCTTTTTTCAGAACTTTTTGAGCAATGAGTATCCTCATGAATGATGAATGTCTTAGAAACCATTTATATTTCAACTTGTTCATTTTGAATATATGCATTTAGATTCTAAATTTAAAACTAGTAAATTATTACATTACTATTAAAATTTATTATATACTTTTTTAAATAAAAAGAGATGTCTATTAAACTAGTTAGTAAAACATATTTAAAATAGGAAATGTCAATTTCATTGCAATATTAATTGATAAACAAATCCAAAGAACTAGTTTTAATTCAAGATTTTAATTGAATTTGAATAGCATATCACTTAGAAATATTATCATGGAGGTAATTTTAAGTATGAAAATCTTTCCTTTACACTAATTAAATTATCTATACTAATTCATTAAAATTAGCTATGAGAACTAGTACTGCACACTATAGGCATTGTTTATGCTCAGTTATTACATCCTTATAATTAGCCAAGAAAATAATTTATAGATCAGAGGAAAATATACTTTGTAGATCAGTTATTGAAGTAAGTTCAGAATACGACAAAAATTGCTATATAGTATGGTTGGTTGTATTCAGATTATCTGGCGCCGTCAGCAACACGAGGGCTATAATGCGCCGAAACATTCGTCATTAGACAAGCCAACATACATTTACAAACACCCATGCCTAACACGGGACTCGAACCCGCAACCTTGCGGTCTAGAAGCCAGCACGCTAACCACTATACCGTTTGGTCGGCCTATATAGTATGGTATCCAGATCCTAACCAAATTATTGCAGACATTCGATATCGATATTGCAATTTATTTTACTAAGTATTTTAATAAAATTTGTGTCAGAAGCATTATTCAGTTTCTATTTGAGCATATCATAATTGGAATTACATTTTCATTTTCAGTAGCTTATAAAATATACCATCATATAATATATTAAAAGATAAATTTATGCTTCTTCAAAAACAAAAGTATGAATAATGCAGGTGTACTTACTGGTAAAATGGAACAATAGTACTTGCACTATGGCTTTAACACAAGCTTCGCTGGATACTCTTCGAAAATTGAACACAAAGTAAAACAAAACTTCAAATCCTTTCAAAATAAAACAAAACTTTAAATCCTTTCAAAGCAAAGTAAAAAACTAACCGACTAATTGAAGATTTCACGCCGCATTCTTATTTATATTAAAGTGCGAGACATTTCTCAAACAATCCACTTTTGTTTGGACGATCACTATACGGAAACACTCAAACCTCGGCATTTCCCGATATATATAAATGTAAACAAGCTTTTTCTAAGCTGTATTATCGCTGTTAATAAGTAAAATAAGATCAAATAGAACTTTAAAAGAACTACGTCACTATTTTGCAGAAAATAAGCAGAGTATTTGGTTAGCAACAAAGCCCGCCACAAGTAATTTGAATAGACCACTCGCAATGTTTTGCTTTAAAATTCTAGCACGTGCTAGACTTTTAAGGGTTACTGCATTAATGAGCGTGGCTCGCAACCTCACTTGTAAAAGAGCCAAAGTCATCACTCCAGTGTTGTTGTTTTTTTAGCTCAGTGACTCCACCAGGCTCGATTTGATTTTTCCTTCAAGGACTTTTCGCCAACAAATTTACACTGTATTATTTCTAAAATTAACTCGATCCAATTTGGATTATTACAGTGGTGAATAAAACTACTAATAATTTTTTTATTATGTGCAAGAGTTTTTTTAGAGCTTTAGTGATTGATGATTATAAAGGAAGTGATACTTATGTTAGAGTTGATTAGACCAAAAAGGAATTCGATAACAGGATTTTGGCTTTTGCAAGAAAATTTAAGTTTAAGATTTCATGCATGAAATAATCCTTATCTTTCCCCACAGTAAAATTTCATGAATCTGCTTGGAAATTTCGTTTCGTAACAAGCTGAAAAGTTCATGAACACATAAACACAGGCTTATTTCACTCGTTAAAAGGTTCATTGCTTAATATTGGAAGCCTCTTCCTTATCAAGAAAACAAATTCCCCGTTAATACAATACTACAACACCCCATTAAGATTATTTTAAGACGTGCTTGTGGAAAGCAAAATTAGAGGCTAAAACTACTTATGTTGAAACTTTCAGAGATCTAGGCCTATTCGAAGTCGCTTTTTGTGAAAAAATTAACTGAAAAACAAATTAAAATTTTAACATTCTTTTTGTCGGTCCAATTAGAAGGCCACAACTACTTGTGTTGAAAATTTCAGAAATGTAGCCCAATTACAAATCATTTTGTAAAATATTCGTTAATTAATTAGAATTTTTTTTAAAAAAATCTGTTTTTCAAAAATCCAATTAGAAGGCTTCAACTATTTATGCTGAAAATTCCAAAGCTGTAGCCCTATTTGAAATCGTTTTGTAATATATAAATTAATTGATTAAAAAAGAACAAAATAAAAATTTAAAATTCTGTTTTTTAAAAGTCCAATTAAAAGGCCAAAACTACTTAAGTTGAAAATTTCAGATCTGCAGCCCTATTAGATATTGTTTTGTAATTTATTTATTAATTAATTAAAAAAAAAATTAAAAAAGAACTAATTAAAATTGTAACGTTCTGTTTGTGATGCTTAAAATTAGAAGGGCAAAACTACTTATGATGAACATCTACTCCAATTTTAAATGGGTTTCTAGAGATCCACAGACAGACACATAGCTTGTTTTATTATTATAAACTAGCTGAATACCCTTGCTTCTTACCTTGTGCAACATTTTAGGCAGCTGTGAGGCTCCGCGTAGCGGAAATTCGTCATTGTGCGTAGCGATGAACCTTCCTGCGAACGAAGCGCCAAAAACTGGGACCTATACACCAATGATGAATTTCCGCAATGCGAGGCCTCACAGCTATCAAAAATATTGCACTTGTTAAAATCTCGTAGTGAAGCATGGGTATTCAACTAATAATAGATATATGATATAATAAGTAAAAATATCTCATTACAAGATAGGGGGGAAAAAGGAAAGGTAATAAAAAACTACTAATCATTTGTTAAATCGATTTTCCCTGATATCTAAACTTCTTAATTGATGTTCTGGTTTTATTATTTTTATTCCTGTGTGTTTTTTACTTAAAATATATATTTATTAAATAGCATTTTCTTCTATTTGGCGATTAGGATTTTACTAAAT
Organism: Linyphia triangularis; assembly: GCA_963978545.1. NCBI lineage: Eukaryota > Metazoa > Arthropoda > Arachnida > Araneae > Linyphiidae > Linyphia > Linyphia triangularis. Next base: position 4,785,002 of record OZ021731.1, read on the forward strand.
ATCCTTCACACACAAACAAGCAGTCGAGAAAAATTTTAAATATATTTTTAGTGAAAAAAAAAGCCAGAAAAACAGTTCAAAAGAGATTAAAATCAATAATGCTTTCGTAATTTGTATGTCTGGAAGATGGAATAGGGTTTATTATGGCATTACAATAAGAAAAGTTTCATGTGTTTTTATTTAAGAAATTGCCTCTAATTTCTGAAAATTGGTGCCCTCGAGGCGATAGAAGATATTAACGTATAATTCTAAACAATTTACAGGTTCTGTTGTTGAAAAGCCATAACTTTCAAACACTACCGCAAAATTATCATAGAAATATGTGATTATTCACTAATTTTTTAATGTTAAGTATTTCTAGTCCAATTCTCACAATTTCCGACCATTAAGGCGACAGAAGATAACAATTCATAGTTTTAAAATGTTACACACTTTTTAATAGTGAGAGTCACATATATATATATATATATATATATATATATATATATATATATATATATATATATATATATATATATATATATATATATATATATATATATATATATATATATATATATATATATATATATATATATATATATATATATATATATATATATATATATATATATATATATATATATATATATATATATATATATAAATTACGTGTCACGTTGTTTGTTCCCAATGCACTCATAAATTATTCAACCGATTTTAATTAAATTTGCACACCGTGTGCAGTTCGGTCTAACTTAAGAGATAGGATAGCTTACATCTCAATTTATAGCCGCAATATTATTTTATTGCAAATTATTTGTTTATTATTATCTGTTAGCTCCAAACGATTCTAACAGATGGCGCTGTGTTGAAAGTACCAACGTTTCATATAAGCTACAATTTAATGGCATATGATTTATTACCGCAGTACTGAAAAATTTATTTTTGTGAAAGGGTTTAGTTCTTTATTTCAATATTAATACACGCTGCACCGAAGTAGTGAGCAAAAAATCAAGTGTCTTTCTCAGGCCCAAAACAATTTTCAACATGAGAAGTTTTGGCTTTCGAATTTTATGTACGTCATACAGAATGTTAAAATTTTAATTAGTTCTTTTTTTATTAATTTTTTTAATAAATTTATTTTTTACAAAGTGACTTCAAATAGAGATACTGCTCTGAAATTTTAAACATAAGTAGTTTTAGCCATCTATTTAGACTTTTGAAAAACAGAACGTTAAAATTTTAATTAGTTATTTTTTAATTAATTTTCTTAATTAACAAATTTTTTTTTACAAAACGACTTCTAATAGGACTACAGTTCTGAAATTTTCAACATAAGTAGTTTGGGCCTTTGAATTGGTCTTTTGAAGAACAGAATTTTAAATTTTTATTTAGTTCTTTTTTAATTAATTTTTTTAATTAATTAATAAATATTTTACAAAACGATTTAGAATAGGGCTACAGCTCTGAAATTTTCAACATAAGTAGTTTTAGCCTTCTGCTTAGACTTTTGAAAAACAGAATTAAATTATTGTTTTTAGTTCTTTTTTAATTGACTTTTTTAATTAATTAATAAATATTTTACAAAATGATTTCTAATAAAGCTCCAGCTCTAAAATTTTCAACACAAATAGTTTTGGCCTTCGATTTTTGACAAAAAGAACGTTCAAATTTTTATTTAGTTCTCTTTTGATTAATTTTTCAATTAATAAATATTTTACAAAACAATTTCTAATAGGGCTATAGCTCTGACATTTTGAACATAAGTAGTTTTGGCCTTCTAATTGGACTTTTGAAAAACAGAATTTTTAAATTTTATTTGTTTTTTAATTAATTAATTAATTAATTAATTAATTAATTAATTTTATTAATTAACAAATATTTTACAAAACGATTTCTAATTGGGCTACATTTCTGAAATTTTCAACACAAATAGTTTAGGCCTTCTGATTGGACTTTTGGCAAAAAGAACGTTATAATTTTAATTGGTTTTGTAATGAATTTTTAATTAATATTTTCACAAAAAGTGACTTCTAATAGCCCTGAAAGTTTCAACATAAGTAGTTTTGACCTTCTAATTTTGCTTTTTACAAACATCACGTGTTAAAATATTCTTAAAGGAGTGTTGTGTTATAATTATTAACGGTTCTTTTTTTTTTATATTGTTTTTCGACAAGGGAGGAGCTTCTAATATTAAGGCTTTCCTTACAATTAGTTTTTATTCTGTGAAGCGACCTTACGCTTACACAGCAATGAACCTTTCATCGAGCAATAGCATAGCCGGCCACGTGTTATTTAGACTGAAGTATAAATTGAATTCATATTATAGTAAAAGTAATACAGTGGACTTCTTCTTGCTTTTTAATTATTAGTGCTTCATTGTTCAAAAATCTTTAATTAAAATATATACATGTAAGTAATGGGCAACTATATGTTGCATGTTCATGTGTAGGAAAACAGTCGAATCTATTTGTGTTAGCTAAAGACAGGTTAACCAAAAGTATTGTGCACCGATTAGTGCTAAATTAAATTGAAATTAAAAGTATTTATAATTCAAAATAATAAACATTATTGTTAAAGATTTAAAGAAAATCAAACATCCCTAATTTGAAGAACCGATATACAGGGTGATTATAATTAAAGTTTCAAAACGCTGTAAAAAAAAGAACCATTGGTCAGGAGGACGTTAAATTTGAATGGAACATTATCTAAGAAGAATTAGGGAAACGTATGGCAAAAAACAAATAACAGTTCTATCCAGTGATTCTTTTTTTACAGAGTTATGAAAGTTTAACATTTTAACAATAGATGACTCTGTAAGCATCATAACTTATAAGGGTTCGACTGCAAATGAGAAATGAATTATAAAATAACCGTTAAGGTGTAACAGATCAGTTGGTTTAATGTGTTACTTACACCTTAGCCGTTTTTTACCACACGTTTGTCATTTATACAGCACCCTTTTAAGTTATGATACTTACAACACCATCTATTGATAAAATTGTGAACAATTTTTTTCATTTTTTTTTTCTGCCATACGTTTTCCCCCTTCTTCGATAATATTCCATTCAAATTTGACTTCATTCTGACCAGTGGTTCTTTTTCTTTTACAGCGTTTTGGAACTTAATTATAATCACCCTGTATTAACAGAGAGTTAAAAAGCATAAGAAAAATGTAAAATTAGAATTACAGGACTCGTAAAGTTTTGAGCAAAGCAAAAGGCAACCACTTGGTCTCATATAGTAGTCCTGAGGATATCCATACGATCAAAGCCACACAGGATATAAACAAACGGTAAGACACTATCCAGGCCATAACAGCCAATGGTAAACAGTGGAAACAAATTTTTAGTTATCATTTCTGCCGCAATCATTTCCAGTAATTTTCTTGGCTTGGTGGCGTTGTAATCCTTTTTTGCGCTTGTTTTTATTGACTTTTTAAAAAAAAATTTAAATGAAACTTAAATAAACCTCATAGATTTTCATTTAATAATATATTTCTTTACTATAATAATTAAAAACAAAAATGGGTAATTGTTGCATTCCACTCTGTATATTCCAGAAAGGGAACGCATGTCAAATTTCTCGAGATCCCCTCGGATCCAGTTCAATGAAGAAAATGAATAAAAGTGATTTCCAGAACCAATCTACAAACTAATGACAAATATGCCTCTTTCTGTTGTCTGCATTTTAAATCTGCTGATTACATATATTGAAGGCTTGAAGATAAACTGACTAAAAAGGGGTAGCGTTTCTTGCGTTTTCCCACACTATTCATCACTAAAGAAACACATGAAACGGTTTGTGTTTCAAGGAAAACATAACCATTAGGGTATGCAAGAAGAAAATAGGTTTACCAAATGACATGGGGTACGACTAGAAATTTAAAATAGTTTATTACGCTTCTCCTGCTTTTAACGACGAAACGCCACATATTATTTTTGGAACTCAATGAGTTTTACCAACAGACGACCTCTTTATAATTCAACTAATTTATTTCCTTTAATAACTGTTAAAGATGTTTCAACATAGTATAAATAATATTTTGCATTCAATAAATTGAGCTAAACAATGTTTTCCTTAAATATTATGAGTACCATATTTGATGCGTAACATATTTATTCAAAACGTTATACTCTCTTTAAATTATGGTTTCATCCTAAAGGTTACATATTGGAAAGGGTCCCCGAATGCCGTATCCTCGAAGGATTTCATAATAAAAAACAGCATAAAAATCATCATGTTTAATACACGATCAACCAACTCTATTATCTAACATATTTAAAACAAAAAATTGACATCAAAGGATCGTTAACAAATTTATACTTAAGCACTGTCATATCAATGTATATAAACTTGGTAAACTTATCCATTATATTAAAATTGGTGAGCTAATCAAACAATAAAATTCCCAGTGAAAAATTTATTTAACTCTTATTAAAATTATTACCCCAATAAATACATAAAAAAAAGAGTTTCATTATTAAGCGAAACACCACTAAATATTAAAAACTGAATAAAATTAAAAACTCTTTTTTATTATTACGGCTTGTCGTTTGCATTTTTAATTTCTATGGTACGTCTTTTTCTTCAAATAGGAAGAGACGCGGTTGCTTAGTAAAAATGTGAAATTTTCTTCCTTTAATTGTATACTAGCTGAATACCCATGGTGCGCTTCGAAATTTAATCATGTGTATTTTAGCAGTCAAAAAACATTAATTTACTCTACACTTCAGACGTTTGCTTCCATTTCGATCCCGACCATTTGAATTATCAAAATAGGAACTTTCCTTTGTTGACATTTTATCCAAAATTTATAATGTTAATATATTGGAAATGAGACTTTGAAAATCCCTCGTTTAGAACATTTAACTCCCTATGGTTCTTTTTAACTAATTTTTCATAACTAATTTTTTCTACATTTGCCCTTCTTCATATTTGCACCAAATTAGGGATGAGCTTAACAGTTATTGTTAAATAATTGCAGTTACATTAAAATTAACAGGAAATAACGAAATATTATTACCGTTATCCGTTATTTTTAAAGTAAAAGGTAAATAAAAATAAATACATGGAATAAATAAAACATAACGGTTTTTCTACTACATTCTCTTTAGAATTTCAGTTAATCGATTTTAAATTAGAACATCTTTCAACATAAATTTGTAAAAATATCAAAATAAAAGAAACCATTTATGATTTTGAGGTGATTTTATAAGAACAAATTTTTGTACGTGACGGTTGATTAAAATGTTAGGAAAAATCCTCTACAGTTATTAATACTTCATTTTAATAACCCAAATTATATGTAATAGAGTATTAAAAAATTCATATATATATATATATATATATATATATATATATATATATATATATATATATATATATATATATATATATATATAATGATTTAACAATAAATTGGAGAAAGAATTTACAATACAACATAATTCATAACTGATACATATAAAATAAAAGTGATTTTTAAATGAAAACATATTTTGAAACATTTTACGTGCACAGGCTTTAAAATTATTACTTACATATAAATAAATTTTATGTAATATTGTGAGAAAAATGTACATTTTCAGAGGAATCTTTGAAGTATAAAAAATATATGTTTTAAATATAGGGATATTATTATTATTATTATTTTTTTGAAATTATTGTAAATTAATTATGCGCTTTAAACTATTTATAGAAATTATGCATTTTATAAATAATTTTCTAATAATCATAAATAAAGTATATTAGTAAGTTACTTAATAAATTGAATACATCTATTAAAAAAGAACATATATATTTTATTGTGATATAAAGACACTATATTTAATGTAATATATTTATTAAAATAGCATTATCTAATCTAGCAAACAAAACCTGTACCAGTAGATAAAAAATTAATCTGAAACTAAAAGTTAGACCACGTTGATGAAGAATTTTAACAAAAATTATTCATTAAAATTCAGATTTGAATTTAAAAATAGCAACATTCTCATAATCATAAAAAAAAAAGTATATTAATATAATATACATATTAAAATAGCATTATCTAATACATCAAACAAAAAAATTATCAATAGATACGAAATTAATCTGCAATTAAAAATTAGAACACGTTGATGAAGAATTTTAACAAAAATTATTCAATAAAATTTAGATTTGAATTTAAAAAAAAAGCATCATTTCCGCTTTTCTTGTGTTTAGTCGGTTTCTTCTGTCACTGTAAATGAGCCCTGCTTTTGAAAATAACCTTTCGATAGCACTAATAGCACTTTAAATAGCCTAAATAGCACTTTTCGATAACGAGGGCATTTAGATTTGGGTAATTTTGGGCATTGTTTTTCCACCACACCAAAGGATCCATATCTAGAGGAAGCATTTCTTCCTCTAAAAATCTCTGAACTTCAATAATTGCTTGGTATTTTCCGTCCCCTTTGACTTTGTTGTAGCCAGCGTTTTACTTAAGGTACTCCAAATGGACAGTTCATCAACGTCTTTTTTTTTTTTTTTTCCGACTTCATTTTGCTGCTGAGTAGCTCGAAGTTCCACATATTTTATCGTAATGCATGATATTACCTTTTGCTTTACACTTTCTGCTGCTTTTGCATCCGTAAAAGCTGCCATTTTTAAAACGTTGGTCTAAGAACGTATTTATTCCTAATGTAAAACTTCTTTCTACATTTCCGTACCTTGTTCGCACACCTTCTTTTAAACTACTAATAGCATTTTGTGTTATGCTCAAATAAGGTCTTTGCGACAATTTATTTAGAACATCCTTAAAACCTGCTACTATTGGTATGACAAGGCATCCAGTGGCAAATTTTTCTCCACTCATTGAATCAGTGGTTTTTGAAAAGGGCTTCAATATATCACACAGCTCACGACATAATCTCCACTCTGTTGTGGATAGAACAGGTAACTGTGTGTCAATCACAGCTATAGTAATTCGTACCGCTTGCTCTAGATCAACGAATCACTCTAACATATGGTAAGTGGAATTCCACTAAGTGCAAACATCTTTCATTAGTTTTTTTTGGCTGCTCGCCAGAATTTTGCTGAAAAGACATTAATTTATAATTGGATTTAGCTCTTCTCTTAAAATGAGAAACAATTTTCCTAACTTTAAGTAAAATGTCGGAAATGTGTTCTGCCTCGAGGGCCCCAGCAACTATAAGATTCAAGGTATGAGCAAAACAACCGTAATGTTTAAAGTTCAACTGTTTAGTTATGGCACTGGTGATATTGCTTGCATTATCAGATAGGGCAAGAACAATTTTGTCCTTTAGTTCCCAATCAGTGATAATGCGAAGCATCTCATCGGCTAAATGAAGGGAAGTGTGACTCTCTGTCATTTCGCAGCATTCCAATAACATTGATTTCAATTGAAATTCAGAGTTGATGAAATGTGCGGTCACAGAAAGAAAGCTCTGAGTGTTGATTGACGTCCATGCATCAGTTGTGATGCATGCTGATTTCACTGTACTCAGTATCTCTCGGCAAGAACTCTTGCATTGCTCGTACTGAACAGGCACATACGTTTTGGATATAGCATGGCGGTTGGGCAGTTGATATTGAGAATTTAACACGTTAACGAATTCTCTGAATCCTCTGTCTTCTACAACGCTGAATCTAATGAAAATAATTTCATAAGTTTTTCTTTTATTGATTTAGTTGAGCTTGAAGATAACTTTTTTGGCATATACGATGATATTGTTGTCTGTTGCTTATTGCCAGGTGCTGATGAAGAGGAAGTTGAGGGTACTTGATGTGCTAAAGATGGGAAAAGGTAGAGGGTGGTGCTATTTGTTGTGGTGTCATCGACTGTGGCTCATCTGGATGGGAAGATGTACTTTGACGATTTACGACTGGGAATATTACTCCAGTATGTTACGTCTTTAAATGCTTGGATAAGTTAGCTGTTGTTGATTGGTAATTTAGACGCTTTTTACACAAATTGCATTTCGCAAAATATTTTTCTTTGGCAGGAGTGAAAAAATTCCATATTTCACTTTTTTTTTATTCGTGTTGACTCAGTTCCCTGTATTGAATCAGCTATTTAAAATTAGTTTCTACAGCCTATAAAAAGTACTATTTATTATTGTATAGTAAATTATTAAATATATAACATTTTTAACAAGTTAGCTCAGTGTATTTGAAGTAACTTATTTAATTATAGATTATTATATTCAATTATTATAGCTTATTGCGTAAAATTATTATTGTTAAAATTGTGAACAAAAATTATTTTAAACTTATGTAATTGGGTAATTAACGTAAACACTCGAAATATAAATTTGTTTGTGACTCTAAAAATATATTTTCGAGAGCAAATAAATACACAAAACTGCTCCGAACCTACATTTTACTGTGGAATTGAATTACGAACCATTAAAGCGGAAACCTTATTGTAAATCTCCAAACACGTCTGACAACAGCGCTATTTAAAGGGATGAGGTGGAGACTGCATAATAAGTAAAGCTATATATGCTACGGTTTCATCTAACTAACAAACACAAATACAAAAATGACGACCTACTACAGGCACAAGGCCCATCAAGGTTGATCCAGTTTAACTTTTCTGAATAACCTCCAGCATAGATCCAGCTGTCTTTTAAAACTGTTGACTCCAGAACAATTTACAGTGATGTCCGGTAGCTTGTTTCACTCATCAACCACTCGATTGTAAAAATAGTTTCATATTCTCCAAGTTCAAATGCGATTTAAAAAGCTTAAATATTCATGACCTCTTTTCTGGTTCCATGTATTTAATTCTAATTCCTTGAAATCACCCGGTTTGATAAATTTAAACGAAGTCTAAGGTCCAACAACAATTAATGCAGCTTTTTATTCCAATTCCCAGTACTGTTCTAAGCAAATTTAATTGAGCCTATTACAGATTTTTTTTAAAACAACGTTTCAATAAACGTTTGGTTATTAATAAAATTTTAGAGCTGCATTAACGACGTATTCACTTTAAAAAAAATATCGAAAAAAAATAATTATTAAAAATCCAATATTAATGTAATGAATAATGTGCAAACTTAAAGTAAATAATTTTAAAATAAATTGTGCCGTCACGACCACATATATGTATACATAAATTCATGAAATAAAAATTTATTGAAGTAAAATTCAAATATTATAAAGTTAATCAAACTAAAAAAAATGAATGTCATGTTTATTTAAGAAATTCAATTCATAGTTAATCAAGAAACGCAATTTTAAAAATAATAAATTCCTTTTATTAAGTTCAAATTGAAGAATGATCATAAAAATAATAAAAACCTCTCAGGTAATGCGTTAAATATAAAAAAATATATGTATAAACAAATTTTTGTTCAATATTAAAACCTATTTAGCTACTCTCCAAATTTACTACACAATCTTTTGATTATAATGTTTTGAAATTAGAAGATTGCTTTACAAGGAAAAGAACATAATTTATTTCCATCAAAAGGAAAAACTCAAATCCTACGCACTCTTTATTTTTTTATCATTTTCTTATTGCAAAACAATAACGAAAAAATTTCTTACCTCCAACCAATACGAAAGAAACACATTTAAAAGTCTCATAAGAAGACTGAAATGAAATGCGAACGAACGTTCAAAACCTCTCCCACCAAAGGAATTCTTGTAACATAAACAAAAGAGCCTTCCGCAAAAACACGCATGCATTTCTTCCTAAATCCCTAATCCTCATCCCCCACCTACTTCCCCCATCTCTGTCATTTAAACCCAAAGAATGTTGCGTCAGATACTTCCCCCCTCCCCCACGCACATTCCTCTTCACCCCACCACTCATAATGTGCATCCAATTAAAACTGAAACATCTATTCTGAAACCGAGATATAAACCATAACAAGAAATTGGTGCAGAATTCGAATTAATTTGAATAAACACGAAAATCATAATGAACTGTAAAACAAAAATCGAAACGAAATTGAAAATACCAACTTGAAAAGCAGCTCTAACAAAGAATTGTCCAAAAGTTATTCCAATACAAAAACTTCTGTCAATATTTTATAACAGTTATATCTACTTTTATTGAAAATTATGTCAATATCAACTGATACCAATCGGACACGTTAATCTATTCAGATAAGTTATTTGGATGGATTATTGGATGTTAGTTATTCCAGGAATAACGACCAGGATCCTAATATCAGAATCACGATAAAAAAAAAAAAAATATTTTTCCAATCACCGTTATTAGAAAAATATTTTTTTATTTCGGGATTCTGATATTATAATCTTCAAAAACAGAAATATATGGACATACTAGCGCCATCTATTGCATTTATAATAAATGAATAACTGTTACTTAGAAAATTAGGTAACTGTTAGTTCGCATGAGTTTAAGTATCAATAACTTTTAACTGTTATTAAAATATGGCTCATCCCTAAATCACACATCCCTCCACAAGAAATATTTGCTGGGACGTTCAGTCCAGCAACCCTGTAGGGAGAAAAAGTCTGTAAGATTTCGCAAGTATTGTATGGTGCCAAGATCATTGAATATTGGCTAATAGATTGTCTTTACAGCACCAACGCCGAACAAAAGCCGACAAATCATACTTCTAGGACACAGCGTCTTTTCCTTATCAATAAAAAATGACGTCGTATGTAATCTTTTCAAATTAAAAATTGTGTTAATACTATACTATAATATGGGTTGGTTGTATTCAGATTATCTGGCGCCGTCAGCAACACGAGGGCTATAATGCGCCGAAACATTTCGTCATTAGACAAGCCAACATACATTTACAAACACCCATGCCAACACGGGATTCGAACTCGCAACCTCGCGGTCTAGAAGCCAGCACGCTACTATAATATGGGATTTATTGTGGATCCAGCCCAGAGGGCACTGTTCCACATATCGAAAATGAGCCAGGGGCACTTCATCGCATTTGAACAGATCTAGTTTGCACAGTATTAAAAAACAAATCACCAGCGACCGACTGAAAGAAGGAAGCTGGTTTCGCTCAACTTCCAATGGGAAGTGAGGAAATGGCAGGTGGGAGGAGCTTAGCAGGAATAGTCGATATCGGCTTGCCTCTGCCATGTAGGTAATGAGGAAACTTTTTACAGAGTTTGACGATGGGCTTCAAAAAAGGAGCCGATCGAGCAAAAGCAGCAAAATGGTGTAAACTATCGAATTGATCAACAGCCAAGTCAAGGGTGGCGAAAAGGGCTTCAGCAGCACGAACTTCATCCTCTGAGGAGAGAGTATAATTGCTAGTCACGGTTCCAATTGAACGAGAAGAGACTTCTTCAACAGGTTTCTCCAAGGGGATGGTTTGGGACGCAGCTTCTGCGTAGGTAGGCTTCTTTAGCTTAGCAAGTTGCAGGGGTCTAAGCAAAAACTGGGGTTTCTGCACCTGCTTGTGAGAGGAGGCAGAAGAAGGAATGGTCGCCTTCTTGACCAAAGGGCCTTCTCTACCTCTGGATATCAATTTTCTGCGAGCAGGACAGGTGTGAGAGCTACTGCAATGCGCCTGGTTGCAATTGCAGCAGCGTTTGGGACCAACTTTGGTCGGGCAGTCACTGGAGCGGTGTTCAGCTGCACAGTGGCGACATCTAGTGGGAAGCGAACATGAAGAGGCCAAGTGCGAGCCCCAGCTTTGACAATTAAAGCATTGCCGGGGTCCGTGTGCTTGTTTCCCCTTCAGAGGTTCCATCGAAATCAAGGCAATTTCGGTGTAAAAGTATAAAATAACATTAAAAGTGATTTTAAATTGTTAATTAATGTATAATTATTTTTAATTGATACATATTTAATGTGTAATCAATGTATAATTATTTTTTTAATAATGTATAGTCAATGTAAAATGTAATTAATGTCACATTTCAATTGAATTACCATCACATTTTAGTTAAGCCGACCAAACGGTATAGTGGTTAGAGTGCTAGTTTCTAGACCGCAAGGTTGCGGGTTCGAGTCCCGTGTTAGGCATGGGTGTTTGTAAATGTATGTTGGTTTGTCTAATGACGAATGTTTCGGCGCATTATAGCCCTCGTGTTGTTGACGTCGCCAGATAATCTGAAAACAACCAATCACATTTTAGTTAAAGTTCCATGCAATTTTAATTAATAATCTATTTAATTTTAACTAATTTTCATTTCTTTTTTATAAATTTCCCCCTTCCGCCCCGAAAAAAGGGGATAAATTTTTTGAGATGTATTTTGGGGGACATTTATACTGTAAATATTAAATGCCATTATGTTGCCAAGTGCTTGATGTTTACTCATCTGCATGTACGCTTCCCCTAACAGATGTTTGTGACACTGCAGAAATTTATATTTAACAACTTTGAGATAAACAATGCGATAAGGTTAAAAAAATATTTACAAAGTTCGCTGCAAAACATCTTCTTCCGTCTGACAATGGAATTCCACAGTGTTTTTCAATTCCTACTAGAATTGTTTAAATAGATCAATTTCAGTTTTCGTACAAAATTAAAGAATATTAGCTTCCAAATTATTATTATTATTCTTTTTTTTTTATATATATAAATACTAATTCATAAATTAATTTAAACAGTGATCGGTAATTAAAGATAAGAATTCACAAAAAAATAATTCTCATTTAAATATTAGTTCAGTAATATTTGTTATTGATTAAATGGTATCTAATTAGGACGATTATTAAACCTGTTTATATGTTTCATATATTTAAGAAATAAATCTCTTCGTCATGTTTTTATTTTTATGAAACTTTAAAAAATAATAACGGATAGCTTTGAAAACATATAGCTTTTTCCTAAGAATATCAATTTAACTGTTATTATTTGATAATAACTTTTAAGCTCATTTCTATATTGTGTTGAGTATTGTCCATGGGTCCTCTCTATGAAGTTTTCATATTAAATCTTTACCGCATCGAAAGGAGATTTACTATATTAAAACTTTCGTAATTCTAAAAAACCCGCGTCTCTTCCACTATTGCAAAAGAGACGTACTTTGTGTGACGTCTACTACTGTTTAGCCATTCCTATTGTAATTTTTTTCATGATATATACATATTTCTTTATTATTAAGTGGTGCTTTTGTTGACAGAGGAATTCTATTTAGTAAAGTTGGGTCATTATTTTAATTATTTGGTTAGTTAATCCAATTTTACAGATTGACTAAGTTTACCAAATAATGCATTGATATGACATCAGATCATGAAGATTTTCAATATGAAAATATTGAGAAAAGATGCGATTCAGTTACCCTTTGCCGTTTTTTACATTTCGGATGTAGTACTTGCATTTCACAATTAACAGTGTGGTTGACTTTCCCTAAATCTAGCATTGGATAGCGAGTTTTTGTTGTTGAAAATCCAATCATTTTAGTAGATCTAAAATACTTCGAAATCTCAAAGAGAAGGCACCGGAAAGTGCTATTTAAGCAGCTAGTTTTCCCAGTATTCATGACTTGAAATAAGAAGCGGTGCATAGATGGCGCTTTAAACTGGACGAAACCGCAGAGACTTTTCCCAACTTCCGGTTGGTGTTTGATCTCCGTGTTTGTGGATACAAACTGTATCTTTCTGAGTCTTAGTATTTATCCATAGTTATAAATTTTAATCCTAATGAATAAAGTGTAGTCAAAAAGGAAGTACGGGTGATGTTGCTTGGTTCCGCAATGTGGTATAAAATAGGTATGAAATGTGAAATGAAATATAGTATGTTCATATAGACTGAGAGGCGACTGCAATTTTTGGACCCCATCGAACATCATTCTGAATTTTTTATAGAAATTAGAGAAAAGTGAGTAGATTACGAATTCACTGGTCTGCCGTGGCAAAAATACCGAAACTGATCAAAACTCGACTTTTAATAAGTTGAACTAAATCCATTTGCCAAATGCGCCATAACATGCCAAATAATGGTCATTTTTTTTTATTTGGTAACCCTCACTCTTTAATTTTCAATTAAGAAGGTTGCAGACGATTCGGATGTGTGGCTATGGCTTACTTGCATCTTTCACAAATGAGCCAAGTTGGCAAAAAATATTACGTCACTTATGACGTAACTGATGTCAACAATTTGGCTTACTTTTAAAAGATATAAGTTTTCCGAGCCAAAGATCAGAAATCGTTTGCGCTTTTTTTCAATGAAAATTAAAATGCAGTGGGTTGCCATACGAAAAAGTTTGTTCTCTTTTTGCCACGTTATGACACATTTGGCAATCGGATTTTAGTTCAACTCATTCCAAGTTGATTTTTGGTCAGTTTCGGCCATTTTTGCCACGGCAGACCAGTGGATTCCTAATCTACTCACTTTTCTCCAAATTTTATAAATTTTTCACAATGATTTTTGATGGGGTCCAAAAATTGCAGTCGCCTCTCCGACTAATAGAATAAATTTTGTTTGTACACATTGAATGAATTAAAAATTTACCTTTTCACATTTTACAAGGTATCTGCTATTAAGATGGGTTTGCAAGAACCACCACTATTGATATCAAAATATTGAAATCAATATTGGTACATAATATAAAATTAAAAATTTCTTAATTGATATCCTTAGGCTTGATTAGAAAAATTGCAAGTCTTTAATAACATTGCAACTAAAACTGACAACAAATTCGTATCTAAAACTAAGAAAAATTTACGCTAACAAAAAAAACTATAACTATAATAATGGGTTTATGGTGGAGCCAGCCCGGAGGCACTGTTCCACCTATCGAAATGGAGCCCGACGGGCGGTAATTCAGTGGGGTAAATATGAATGGCACATTAAACAATTAAATAAAAAAGGGGACGGACGGGACAAAAACAAACATACAATACAAAAAAATGCACTTAATAAGAAGCGGTTAAATATTTTTTTTTTTTTTTTTCCTCCGAATCTGGGGAAAAACTATGTACAGTATAATGAGTCAAAAGCTATGAAAACAAGCTGCATAAGTAAAAAGGGCAATAAAATACGCAGCGCAGGTTAAATATTTTAAACTCCAGGTAACTGGGGAATAACTATGTACAAGAGCAAATGAAAAAAGTCTAACTAATTAATTGAATTTTTTGGCTAGAGTGGCATCTGACAAGCAGAATGCAGCGTACGTGCGGTACTCTGCATCTTCCTTTACTATCTCATAGTCGAAACAGTTGCTAATTACAGGGTCAGCTTTAAGAGCCTTCCTAAAGAAAGTAATATTTAAACTAGCTAAGTGTTCAGCCACTGTTGGTACTCTTAATACCCTGTGGATAAGGTCGTTCCTAACAAATCTAGAGGCGTCTACAATACCTCTCAGAACTTTGTTTTGTATTTTCTGCAGCTTAACTGCATCTCTAGCATTGTGTGTGTTCCATGCAGGTGTAGCGTAAGTGAGAATTGGTCTGATGGTACTCAAGTATATCCTCCTCTTGTAATTGAGGAAAGTGAAGAATTTTTTCCTAGAATAGGCCAAAGTCTGTTTAAAACAGCACAGGATTTGTTGTTTACTTTCTTGACATGGTCAGACCAAGTGAGAGTGTTATTGATAGTGACACCAAGGTATTTAGCACTTTGGACGATGGGGATAGTTTCTCCGAAAAGGGTGACTGAGTTATTAAGACCTTCAAGATCATTTTTAGCCTTAATGCAGAGAATTTGGGATTTGTTAGCATTGATGGAAACTTTCCATCTGGCACACCATTCCTCAATGTGAACAGTTTTTTTTTTGGAGATTATTCAAGGTCTGCTGAGGTCTGATAGAAGTTGTGACAATTGCAGTATCGTCTGCATAAAATGCAGTGAGGCAATGTCTATCGTCATGAAAAGTAGGGAAATCTGATGTATAAAGATTGTAGAGTGTTGGGCTCAAGATACTCCCCTGGGGTACACCGGCCCTAATAACTCTGTGATTTGAAATAGCTTTACCCACCCTGACCCTGAACAGTCTGTTTTCCAGGTAGCTAGAAATAAGGTGAATAATATCATGTGGAAACTTCAAAGTGATAAGTTTATAGAGCAGCCCCCAATGATACACTCGATCGAACGCTTTTGCGACGTCGAGCATAAGCATTGCTGAGCTCTCTTTTCTGTGTCTAGCAGATCCAATAAATTCTAAGATTCTGACAAGCTGGCCAGTAGTCGATCGATTATGCATAAATCCGAACTGTTCAGCTGGGATGTGAATTAAGAGGGGAAAAAGTCTGTTGGATATTAATCTCTCATAGATTTTCACTAAACAGGGCAGCAGGCTGATGGGTCTGTGACTTGTAGGATCAACTGGATCTCTGCCAGGTTTGTGTATCAGGACAATGAGAGCCTCTTTCCAAATGGGAGGAAAGTAGCTGAATTTGAGACTAGCATTGTATATGTTTGTCAAAATCTGGACACAGTTGTATGGGATGCCTTTAATCATACGATTGGAAATTTTGTCGATTCCAGGGGACTTCCTAATTTTTAATTTCCCAATAGTATCAGTGACTTCCTGAATATTAGTTTGTTGGATTGAATTGAGGAAGGGCCATTGCCTCCAAATATTGATTGTGTAAATGAGATGACTTTCAAAACCTTGGTCATTGGGGGAGGTGTTGTTCTGGAACTGCTGTTCCAAAGAATTAGCGAAGGTTTCAGCTTTGTCTGATTCGGTGAAAACAAGGCCATTGATACTTTGGAGTGGGGTCTGGATTGCCTGTTCCCTTTTGAGGGCTCTAGTGATCCTCCAAATGGAGTTGTCCTCAAATTCCAGCGTGGCCAGCCTTTCCTGCCACCTGGACTCCCTATTTGCTTTGGTGTAGACTCTGATACATCTTTTGAGGGCATTTATTTCCCTTTTGAGAACTGGGTCTAAGTTCCTCTGCCATTTCTTACGCAGCCTGTTTCTATGCTTAATGAGATCTCTAATTTCAGTGGGGAGGCTCATATAATTATTAATGAAAGGCTTTTCTGTAGTTGCATCTTTGTGAGCAGTGTGGAGGTTTTGATTGAGTTCCAAAATAGCAGTGTCTATGTCAGAAGTGGTATTGAGTTCCGTTTGTGTAAAAGTTTTAGTAGCTAAAGTGTTATAATATAGATTCCAGTCTGTTTTTGAGATTGTACCAGGATCTGGGTTGGGATGTTTGGCGACTCTAGCAATGACTGGTAAGTGATCTGGTGAAAGATCGTTGATAACTTCAGGACTAGAGACCAGATCTGTGTTTGTAACTATGATGTCTAGTATATCTGGAAGGTATCCCATAACAGAGTAGTGTGTAGGTCTGTTGGGAGCCAGAACTCTAACATTGTTGACAACTATGATTTTGTTGAGAATTTGCCCATTCCTATTACTAGCTCTGCAGCCCCAGTTTTTGCTCTTAGCGTTAAAATTGCCACAAGCAATGGTTGGAACATTTTTAGAGATAAGGAAATCAAGCAACTCCTTGGAAAGGGTGTTGCGAGGTGGATTATAGATTGCAGAAAAGTGGGTAATTTTCCCTCTAACCTCAAGAATGACATTTGTCTCCTCGATGTTATCTGCATTATTCGAGCGAAAGAGAGAGGTGGAAAGAGAGGTTTTAGCAAACACTGCACTACCGCCGCCCCGGTGGTGCAGTCTGTCTGTACGGAAAGTATTATAGTTTGGAATTTTCAGAGAGTTGCATGGTTTAGCATGCGTCTCTGTAACCAGACAAATATCTATTTGTGAGAGAATAAGAAATCTGTTAGTTCTTCAATCTTGCCAATAAGATTGTTAGCTTTCCAGACCACTATGGAAATTGGAGCAAAGCTTTGTGATATACTGGACATGATTATTGTTAAAGGTAGGCTTATTTGGTTGTGAGTTTTTGAACTCCCTAAATAAATCTATTAATCCGGACTCTTTGATCCGTTTGACCAGGCCAGATAGTTCCTCATGAAGGATCTTAGCTTCATTTTTTGTGTTAATTTCCTTCAGTTTGTCAATTTGGGGAATGTGAAGCTCTTGGTTTACAGTTTAAAAAGACGAACTGTCTTGTCTAATTACATTAGTAATGTTTAGTTGTTTATGCCAAGCATTAGTGGTGTCAGTAATAGTGGAATTGGTATACACCCTTCCCTGTGTGTTGTTTACTTGTGGTATCGTCTGAGTGTTGTTGGAGGGTCTAGGATTGCCTCTATTGGCAGGCTCTGATGGCCTCATGGGGCACCCAATCCAGTTTGCAGTGTGTTTATCGCCGCAATTTGCACATTTTGGATTTCCTACATGTGTGCATTGTTTAGTGTGGTTTTTCCATGCGCATTTGACGCATCTAGAAGGCTTTCTGCAGCCGATCTGACTGTGAAAGTACAGTTGACAATTATGACACATGGTCCCCCTCCTCTACCTTTATAAGATTCTACTGTGATTTTAAGATTCATAATACATTTGAGGTTATGAATATCTCTACCCTTGTCTGTTCCAGAGAGTGTAACAAGGAAGAGAGGCAGCTTAGTTACATTACCATCTCGCCTTCTAGTGAGCTGGCTAACACTTTCTACTGGAAATGAATTTACTAAAATTGCGTCTTTCAGATCGTCAATGTCTGTGTCAACAGGGAGTGACCTAATAATAACTTTGACTTTTTTGTCAAATGGCAAAACAAAAGAATAGTAAGCTATATTATTTAGTGTAAGGAGTTTGGTTATATGTCTGTGTTGTTCATCTGAAGTTGCCTTAATTTGGAACTTATTCTTACCCTTGTGAGTAGCAGTAAAACCCTCGATTTTATTAAGGGCAAGCAGTTGGTTGACATATTTCCAATTTATCTTATCATCGTCTATATAAATAGGAGTTCTACAGGTCGTTTTCCTTGGTTGCTGGAACGTAGCACCTGTGTTATTGTCAGTGTTTGTGTCTGCAGCAATGTCCTGCGTTATAGGGAGTGGCTCCGAGGAGCTCATTTCTGATTGGTCGTGTAACTCCTCCCCCCGAAATTCAGGTTGGGACTGAGTTTGTTTATATTGCTCTGAGACTTGGCACAGTGTGGTTGCCTCAATAGAGCTAATTTCAGTGTCATTTTTGTTTGCATTTTGAGTTATATATGTGTCCTCAATTAGATCAGTATGAGCGGAGCTAGAGCTAGGCTCAGAAGGGTCATGAGGGAGGGGGTGCATATGTTTTGTTTATCAATAGGCTCTGTGTTGATTATAACAGTTTTTAGCTTATTTGGTTTGTGTGTTTTGCGCTTAGAGGTTTTATTAGAATTACCATCCCTGTTTATTTCCTCTTTTCTAAACTGGGTGTTATTCCTCGTGGTAGAGGGTTTGTTAATGTTGGAATCCTCATTTTCAGTTGTGGAATCATTATCCAAATTTGCCATTTCATTCTGAGTTAGGAAGAGTGTTTTATTTTCAGCAGGGGGGTTATCTTTTAAATTTAAAAATAATACAATTTGCTTTAATAGGTCAGTAAGCTTAACTAGAGATGGTTTCTCAATATCTAATGTGCTGATAGTTGCAGCAAAATCAATAAATGCCTGGTCAACAGGTCTTTTAACTCTATCATCAAAGTAACAATTAAAATGATCCATAACCGCGCAGGGTGGGAAAAAATTAAATTACAATTAACTAACAGATTAGCATAACAGCGCCGAAGGAATCATTTGCCTGCAAAAAAGTTGTGGGACCAGGATAAAACCTAGATCCTACCCAATCCTTTTTCAAGGGAAATGGGAGGATGGCAGTTGCCTAACCTAAGCTACGGACGATGCCGCGCTTTAGAGTTCAACACAACTGCCGGAATCCGTAGATTTCAGGTATGGGCTAACTTAACCTATCTTCAACAGCAGCAGAAATCGTCAGTTCATCAGCGAGCACCAGTAGGGAATTCAGTTGAGTAGCAGCCGGGAACGATGAATCGGTAGGATCACGAGTTGACTTCTCAGGACGTTCGATGATGATCCCAGTGTGATCGATGACTATGAATGCTAACAAATATGTGTTAAATTTTTTTTAATATCATATGAAAGTAATCACATTTCTGGTAACTTATGTTACCCAAAGTTATCTATTTTAAAATCAATGAAATACTTGTTTCACTCATTTTTAATATTGAATTAATATAGTAATTAAAAAATCCTTAATATAACTGTCGGCAAAAAAAAAAAAATTATTTTATACGTTTTTTTTTAATCTCACAACCCACTTCCATCAAAATTGAACAAACTCAACCGGAATTCGAGTGTTGTCCACTTTTAGAAATTAATTTATTAAAAAAAGGAACTACCAGGAATGAACTTTGAATCGTTTTGTACAAAAAATTCTATAAATTATATTCTTTATTAAAATGTGTTCCTCTTTGCACGGAATGACCCTTAAATATTCTAGTAGACACCATTTGAAGTTATAATACATCTTTTATAATGACCTACACAAATAATTCACTCTAACACCTTTAAAAAAGAAATATTAAAAGCATGACATTTAATTTAAAGTACTGTATAAATTTGTGAAGTATTACAAGAAATACAGTCTAATCTGTAAAAATACAAACCTGTCAAGCAAATGAAATTAGTATTAAATATATTATTTATGTCTTAAAATGTAAAATTATATCATATGAACAGAACATTTTGAGGAAAAAAAAATCATTATTTCATCAATTTGGGTATCTTAAACAAAATTTAGTACACATAAATGTATCTAAACGAGACTTCTGGCCTATGTCTGGTATCGTCAACAAACAGCTTGCATTAAAAAAAACATCCAATGGATCGGATAAATCGATCCCTATATCTATAATTAATTTCTCTTTGTATCTCATCTGAGCTAAAAGCTCCAATTTTTGAAAATAATCGTTGCTCATTTGAGTTTTTAAAAGCAAAACAAACCTTGAATCGAAATAACAAATGCATTGAAAACAGGCGGAGAAACTGTGCCGGAAGTGAGTAACCGGATGACGCGGGAAGTCTGCCCATCAGAGACGACTTGGGATTTGTTTCCAAACATCAACCCATGAATACACAGGGCCGTCCCGAAGCAGCACTAAGTTTCTTTTCCTGCTTCTTCAACTACTGACGTCACAAACGTGATCTGCTTTCCCCGGCAGAGAGTATTCACTCTTCTCGGTATATAAGGTCTTGCGCTTCTAAATAACCCTGATAATCATTTCATTTGGTATTTATTTTAATGTGAAGTAAAATTAAGTGCCAATTTAAAAGGCATCAAACTTGTAACGTTATTTTTGAGGCAAGTAAAAGATTTTTGCAAGAAAAATAAATTATCTTTTCTGCAAACATTCATAACATTTGATTAAAATTAATTATGCTGGAAAAATCATTATAGCTAAAACTCATTTAGAAGTGAAATGTTACTGTAAAAAAAAATATCTTTTTTTACGTTAACAGTTAAATGAAAAGAAATTTTTCTAATAAACACAGCGCAGGGCAACTAGAATACAATGAAAGAAAAGAAAAACGGTACGGAAAAATATTTTATTAACGGTAAATCACACAAATATAAATTAATTCATAAAATTTACACTCAAATTTACTACACACAAATATGAGTACATACACATTTGAAATTACTGACAAACATCGCTTAATTAGAAATAGTATTTGTTTCCCACAACTACTACAGTTCACATTGAAATCTTTTCCTAAGATTTCAATTATTTTTCTATCGTTAGGTGGATAATTAAATTTTTAGGTTTCGGAAACTTTAAAAACAAATTTTCATAGTCTTGACAAATAAGTTTCTGAAATTTTTTATTTATGCATCTTGTATTATAAAAACTAGCAGCTGTTGTAGCCACTTTAATTGTCCTCTATCTGTCAATAGAAAGTATTTAAAAATTACATTGGGACAATCTAGCTCCAATGTCTTGTCTTTTATTAAAAAGGAAGTACATTCATAACATTTCATAATATGTGAAACCTTATAAGCTAAGTATCCAGCAATATAAATTAAAATACACAGTATCATCTGAAATTTCGGAATCATCTTTACAGAAAAATACCTCATAAAGTTTTTCCAAAATTCCAACTCCTTTTCAACTTCAGAAGTAAGATTGAATTTAAAATCTTTTATTTCAAATTTCCCTTTTTTTTTTCTGAATACAGACTCAATAAATTAGGTATTCTCAACTTTTTCTCTGTCTTCATAATCTGAGCACACGAAATGTTGTAATTACCCCCACTCATTTGGCGATATTTCACAATTTTTTTTTTTTTTTTTTGCATTTTTTTTTTTTTTTTTTTTTTGAAATTTAACCACATTACTCAAACTCTTGTTGAACTCATTAAATACACGTTTGAAACTTAAGGTTTCACTTAAGATACTTACCTTTGAGAGTACGCTTCACATTTGCTACTTTCCACCATTCAGAAATTAATTTAATAAACTGTTTCGAACATGACATATTATTTTTTAATTTATATCCATATATTTTCAAAGCTACTATATTACTATCATGAAATAAGTTTATAGCTGTTCACATAGTTTGCTTTTCTATTGAATTTGGATAAAGTGTCTTATGGGAAAGTTTTGGGGCCATCTTTAAATTTTGTCTCTTTTCTTTTTCATAAACATCCTCTAAATGTTTTACATATGCTATGAACCGTACCAAAAAAGAAAAACATTTTTAAATTATAATTATTTTGATCAATTATAAAAGGTTTTAGTGTTCCACAGCACAAAAGTGTAAACATGTTTTGATTGACACGTGTCCGAAATTAATGTTAAAACCTTCAAGCCGCAATGAGGAACTTTGACGTTTTTTGGTTTTATTTTTAAATAAAAGTAGATAAAATCATGAAAAACAATACCATTCTTTCAAAAATTTGAGCTCGGATAGATAATTAAACAAATATTTAGTTTTTCACTTTGCGATTTGGCGGAAAAAAGCCACTTTTGCGTGAAACGTCAAGGCGCAGATAATGAACCAGTCTAAAACCTGTTTTAGACGAAGATTAAGTGTGGTTTCCCCTTCGCTTTGCGACATTATCTCTGAGTAACCACGTCACGGTTTTTTCATCCGTTTTTGGTCACGTGACTTTTGCTTTGATTTCGTCTAATTTCAAACTCGATTTTTGATTAATTGAAAGCATAAAGATAAAAAAATAATTGCACTGCTCAAATATATTCGTTGGATAACACTAGAAAATACAAAAAATATTCATTTTCCTCACTTGTGCAAGTTCCTCATTGGTTGGCGTCCAGGTAAAACATGCGTCTATATTCTAAAAAACAAGCAGCATTACTTCTTCAAAACATCACATTAAAATACAACGTGCTCCTACGACGAGTACTAATAACAACTGCTGCCTGCTGTTAAATCCCGTTCGCACAGACCCCGATTGTGACGTCACACCCGTTTCCTGAAGGTAGGATCGGGCACGGTGAAACAGACACACTAGCGCGTGAAATGCGCTCTCTAGAAGGTCCTGGTATACATCAGTTTTGCATATTGAGGTAAGACTGGGAGCATATTACCGTGTATCAAAAATCAACCAACGAATTGCTGACTACATTCACTGTTTCCTTTTTAAAGAGAGTGCGTGGCGCTGCTGTCATCTTAGTATAAGAAATCTTGTATAATTATGATATCGATTGCAAATTTCCTCGTGCGTAGGTGAAAGTAGCTTCAAATCTTTCTGGTTGGTGCCTTTTAGTACTTTTTTTTCAACCCGCAGAATGTATTTGTCTCCCCATGCCTTCCACAGTCTGTATCCGAAATTGGATTTCCTTTCGTTCATTTGTTCTAGCAACAGATGTCGCCAAATCGGGAAAATTATTTTATAGCCATCCTTCATAAAGCTATTTAAATTTTTGGACAGCATTAGTTTAAACTAAAAAACAATGGCAATTAGAATGTCAGTTTTACTACTATGCTGTTCTCAACGATATAGAGAAATATCTGAATTGACTGTTTAAAGCTGGGAAAATGAAGACATTGCCAAATTAGTTGGGTATGCAAAAAATACGGATTGCCAAGGATTGAAAAAAAATCTTGGGTTATACATAACAGAACTGTCAATAGAAGATCTTAATTAGTAATAATGTGCAGAAAAAAAAATATTTACTGTACCACTTAACAAGGTTTCCCTCATTCCCGTCCAACTATAGAAGTGGACCGTGATGGGTTAAACATGTACTCACTCAAAATGTACTCTCACTGTTAAACATTAACTCACCGGCTCGTGTTTACTTTTGCATTGCCATCCGAGCAATCTATCCAGTTGTTTATCTATACTATATCGATAACCACACACAGAAAATCATCTAACATAATTTCTTACACCACTTTTTAGAAAGTAGAGTTAGAAAGCTTGTTCATTTTGAGGGGTCGTAATCAAGATAAGAGCCCATTGGCCAAATTTCTGCTTTGCTGTTGCGTACTGTCCTGTGTCTGTCCATTTTCTAATGGTTTTTCTGTGCCAAATCATGATTTTATAAACTTATATATGTACATATTTATGATGAAAGGGTATACTAGCGTTCTGAGCTGGACACCCTAACAAATCTAAATATTCAACAGGTACTGGAGTTGCCCGAAGCAATCATCTGACCGGTCAGTAACTCGAAAAATGGATAAACATTTTTTTTTTTTTTTTTTTTTTTTTTAATTTTCTATTACTTTTCAATGTAATTAGTTGCCTTCCTTAGAGTTTAAAATATCAGAGTACTCAAACCTTAATCACTAGCACCAGCCGTGTACCAGCCAGTCCGTGTCTGCAAAAAAAGAGTCGGGCAGGTACGGAAGATTTTTTTTTTCGTACATAAATAGTTACCTTTCATGAATATTTTTTAAAGTGCATTCAAATCCCATCAATCCCAACAGTCCCCACTAGAGGTCGGAAACATCGATCAAAATAAATATCGATACTATATCGTTGCATAGAAAAAAATATCGATAAAATATCGATATTTGATTTTAAATTTTGCTAGAAATGAAGTTTTTCGGGACAAATTTCTACTTTTCATAATTGCTTTTTGTAAGATGACTACTTTTCCAACTGAAATGGATTTATTACAAAAGAAAAGTTATATTTTCGCTTAATTGGTGCAGTAATTTTAAGAAAAACTTAGATAATTTTCAATAGCTTTTACTGGCAACGCTGAATACTTAGCATAATATTTTTACACTGTAAATAATTGAAAAATTATTTACAGTGTCCTATATATATATATATATATATATATATATATATATATATATATATATATATATATATTCATCGATTCTCAAAGTTTCAGTCATCGTTCTTAGCCAGAAAACATCCAGCTTCAAACGAAATTCTTCGCCAACGAATCTTCAACAAGCAGCGTGCCATTTCCAACTGGTGTCTCAACGTCTCATCAGTGTTCGTCTTCATCAGTGTTCGTCTAAAATTTCCGAATTTTCAATCCCGAAGTGCTGAAATTTTATCCGAGGCCCTTACCGGATAATTTGCCAAGATTAGTACTCTGTGTTCCGAAACCATCTACTACATTAATTTCGTGTTCTAAGCAGTGACAATCAACGTCTTCAAAGCCAGCAGTTTATTCCTTCAGATAAGTTCTGAATCATTGATACTTTCTTTTTCTAAGAATTGCATACTAGTTTTTTTTATTTACTTTTTTTTTGAAAACCTCTTGTTTGGGTAAACTCTTCGCAACACAAATAAAGAGAAAGAATAATAATAAAAAAAAAAAGGTCTTATCTATAACCGGAAGTGATACCTTGAAGGATTTGATGTTGCAGTCTTTTATTTATATTTTCATTATTGTTCTAAGAATAGCTTACATTTAAATTGTTTTTATATTCCTTTTTATTCTTTTTGTCTGAATTAATACAAAGAATATCATTCAATATACATTATTTTGACCGATAACTTTGGGTTCAATATATTTTCGTAAGCAGTAACATAAATTCTTAATGAATGTGATTACTTTTATTTTGAGAAGTTAAAAGTGATTTAACTAAGGTAAACTTATCGTGTTAAAGTGTTCTTTTTATAAAGTATCCTTGGGTAATATTTTGTTTTGAATACTTAATATATTATTCGCATCCTTATTCATAGTTTACTTTTCCAAATGCTGCTGTTATAATTTCTTATGCAATTAATTTTCTATGCAATACAAAGCATAACTTATGCAGTATTATGTTTTAAAATATTATGCAATACAAAGTAAGTACATTATTATAAGTTGGTATGTTTATCGTGTTCTTGTCCAAGTGAAAAAAAAAAAAAATCTTTTCAGTAAAAAATTTCTGACGACTTGTTCTCATACAAAAGTTCATGAAATTCTAAAACCTTTTTCATACGGTAGTACTCTTTTACTTTTTTTGTGAATTATCTGATTGACCGAGAGTTGATTAACTTCTGCAAAAATATAT
Source organism: Linyphia triangularis (assembly GCA_963978545.1). Taxonomy (NCBI): domain Eukaryota; kingdom Metazoa; phylum Arthropoda; class Arachnida; order Araneae; family Linyphiidae; genus Linyphia; species Linyphia triangularis. Next base: position 4,811,225 of record OZ021731.1, read on the forward strand.
TTCTTCATTTTTAAAATGTATCTTCGTTAATTTCGTAGTGTTCTTAGTAGCATACTCCATTTTTTTTTTAAAAAAAAAGAGGAAAAGCACACAACATAAATCTACAAGCTTTTTTCCTTTTAGTCGTTATCTTTTAATTTCATTTTTACGAATATCACAAAGTTCACCGGATTTCCACCAAATTTAAAGACCACCATGGCTTTTCTTCTAAGAAGTAAAAAAGAGGATCTGTCGAACTTAGCCACGGAATTAGGCATAAAGATAACCGCTACCATGACCAAGCCGATAATCAAGGATTTAATCTTGGAAAATGAGAAGTATGACGAAGATGAAGTAAAAGCACTTCTCGAGATCATCACCGAGGAAAGGTTGCAAGAGCAAGAGCGTCAAGAGGCCATCGAAGAACGAAAACGTCAAGAAGCCATCGAAGAACGGAAACGTCAAGAGGCCATCGAGGAACGGAGACGAGAAGCAGAGTTCGAGCTCGAGAAATTACGAATCCAAAACCAGAAGGATTCATCTTCGAAAAACGTCACAACTAACCAAGTACCAAGCAGACCTTCACGTGATACCTTCCACAAGTTCGATATGAAAGAAGATGTGAATCTTAACCTCATCCTGTTCGAGAGGCATGCAGAGCTGTCATCGATCCCTAAAGAAGAATGGGTTCAGCACCTCATAGGCCTACTTCCAGTCGACATTGCACACTTAATTGCGCGGGAGTCCCCCGACAAGTCTCACGACTATGATCACGTAAAGCAGTTGCTGCTACGAAGGTTCAGACTGTCTCCAGAAAGACTTCGCCAGATGTTCGTGTCACACCAAAAATCTCCTGAAGGAACTTGGTTGGATTTTCTCCATGAATTGCAAACTTACTTCGATGGATGGGTGGAAGGTCTTGAAGTGAAAACTTACGACCAGCTTCGTGACCTCATCATAGCAGATCAGATCAAGAGAAGAGCCCCGTACGAATTCAAAGAACATTTTCTAGATGAATGGACACTCATCAACTCGCCCAGAGAGCTGGCCCAAAAGTTCGAAAAATACGAAGATGTCCGCAGAACGTTAAAGTCAAAGCAGTTCGACTCCTTGCCCAAAGGAAAATATGGGGCTAAATCGTCAAATTATGGGAACCCTTCCCGAAGAACCGACAGTCACCGATACGAGGCCGGATCATCGAATAATCGTGGAAGCCCTCCCCGAAGAGCTGATAATCGCCGATATGGACCAAACCGGTCAGAAAAGAACCATTTCAACAATAATCGAAATACCGACTCTGTCAGGCCTAGACAGTCACTCTGCAGTTATTGTAAAGAACCAGGACACTTCTACGTTAACTGCGACAAGCGCCGAAAAGATGCAGAATCCAGCAATTCTCCGAGCAATTCTGTACAGACATGTACAATCATCCCATCAGAAGAGTTGAAATTTAAAGAAATCGTTATGGGAAACAAACTCATCACCGCACTCGTAGACACAGGCAGTTCACTCAGTCTCGTTCGAGACGACATAGCCAAAGAAATCATCGATGAATCCAAGCTTTCGAAACAAAGGAGAACGCTCTCAGGCTTAGGAAATTCCCAAGTCACAGCGAAAGGATCTTTCGAAATGAATTTCACCACCGACGGAGAAGAATTTTCTCTAACATGGCATGTAGTGCCGCAATCACAGTTATCTTTCCAAGCAATTATCGGAATGGATGTTACGAATCAAGCTACGTTTACAACGTCCAGGAATGGTATGAAATTTCATAAAGATGAGCCCGCTGATTGGTTCATGCACATCTCCGAAACAAGTCCTAATGAAGAGATAGAGTTGGCCCACATAAGAGACATCAGGATACAGAACGAATTGAAGCAAGTTATCTCAACTTACAAGCCTGACAAAACTTTGTCAACAGACGTATCTATGCGAATCATCCTGAAAGACGACGTTCCAGTCTACCAACCTGCGAGACGATTATCGAGTTCAGAAAAGTTAGAGGTCAATCAGCAAATCGACGAATGGCTAGAACAAGGAATCATCAGACCAAGCTCGTCAGACTACGCCAGTCCTATCGTACTAGTGAAGAAAAAAGACGGTTCCACCCGCCTCTGTGTGGATTATAGGAAATTGAATAGAAAATTAGTCAAGGATCGATTTCCTTTACCTCTGATAGAAGATGTTCTAGACAAGCTACAAGATGCTCAAGTATATACTACACTCGACCTCAAGAATGGATTTTTTCATGTTGAAGTAGATGAAGAGAGCCGCAAGCTAACCTCTTTCATCATCCCCGATGGACAATTTGAGTTCAACAAAGTACCCTTTGGCTTAAGTACCAGTCCCAGTGTATTTCAAAGGTACGTGTACAACATCTTCCGAGATCTAATGAGAAAAGGCATCGTAATAATCTATATGGATGATTTGGTAATTCCCTCAAAGGATGAAGAAGAAGGTCTAAGAAACTTACAGTCAGTACTAGAAGTTGCATCAAAATACGGCTTGGAGATAAAATGGAAGAAATGTCAATTCCTGCAACGGAAAATAGAATTTCTAGGACACATAGTGGAAAACGGTGCAATACGACCATCGTTGGCTAAAACGCAAGCAGTAAAGAAATTTCCAGTACCCACAACCGTGAAGCAAGTACAAAGCTTTCTCGGTCTCACCGGCTATTTCCTCAAGTTCATACCAGAATACTCCAAAATAGCAAAGCCACTAAGCGACCTGACTAAGAAAGAAACTCCATTTGCGTTCAATCTACCTCAAGTCGAAGCGTTCGAAAAACTCAAGAAACTCCTTACAGAAAGTCCAGTCTTAAGTATCTTCCGGCAAGGTCAGAGGACAGAATTACACACTGATGCCAGTTTACACGGCTATGGAGCTGTACTACTGCAAGAGTCCACCGACGGAAAGATGCATCCAGTCCAATACATGTCTAAGAAGACAACACCAGCTGAAATGAAATACAGCAGCTACGAGCTTGAAGTGCTAGCTATTGTAAGCGCATTAAAGAAATTCCGCGTCTATCTTCTGGGAAACCATTTTAAAATAGTCACCGATTGTTCGGCATTCCAGAAGACTATGTATAAAAAGATCTAGTTACTCGCATAGCTAGATGGGCATTATTCTTAGAAGAATTTGACTATCAGATCGAGCATCGACCTGGAGAAAGGATGAAACATGTAGGTGCTCTGAGCAGAAATCCAGTCTTTATAATTGAGAGCGACACAATCACAGCTAGATTGCGCAAAGCTCAAGCAGAAGATGAAAACATCAGTACTTTGAAGGCAGTCCTCAACAACAACGGGTCGTCAGAATTTTGTGAAAGAAACGGAATCCTCTACAAATTCGTAAATGGTCGCGAATTAATTGTAGCACTGAAGGACATGCAGACGGAATTAATCAAGCTCGCGCATGAGAAAGGACACTTTTCGACCTCTAAGACGGAAGACGTCATAAAACAGGAATTCTTCATTCCAAATTTAAACGCCTTAGTCCGCAATGTCATCAACAACTGCGTCCCATGCATCTTAGCTAACAAGAAGAGCGGAAAGAAAGAAGGATTTCTAAATCCAATTCCGAAAAAAGACGTTCCCTAAGTACGTATCACGTAGATTTTATTGGTCCAATGCCCTCTACCAACAAAAAATATCAACACATATTGACTGTTGTTGACGCATTTACCAAATTCACATGGCTGTATCCAGTGAAGTGTACTTCTGCGGAAGATTTAATAGACAAACTAAGGTTACAACAAAAAACTTTCGGAAATCCCAAAAGAATACTCACAGATCGAGGATCAGCATTTACTTCGAAAGCATTCACTGATTTTTGCACTGAAGAAGGAATTCAACACTTGCAAATTGCTACCGGAGTACCTCGAGGAAACGGTCAAGTAGAAAGGATCCATCGCACTCTAATACCTGTCCTAACCAAGTTATCGTTAGACGACTCGATAAAATGGTACAAATATGTCGACCAACTACAACGAATACTCAACAGCACGACTAATAGAAGTACCAAGTGGATACCTTTTGAACTCTTAACAGGTGTTACCATGAGGAATTAGGACGACTTGAAAATACGAGATCTACTCATGGAAGAAATAAAAGATGAGCTTCAGGAGCAAAGGAACTCACTGTGACAAGAAGCAAAGAGGAACATCCAAAAGATTCAAGCCGAAAACAAACGGACCTATAACAAGAAACGCAAGAAAGCTCCGAACTATAGGGAAGGTGATTTGGTGGCAATCCAGCGAACGCAGTTCGGTTCTGGGTTAAAACTAAGACCCAAATTCCTAGGACCCTATAAAATTACAAAAGTTAAACCCAAAGATAGGTATGACGTACAAAAAATAGGTAACCAGGAAGGGCCTAATATAACTTCTACATCCGCTGATCTAATGAAATTTTATACTACTAAATAAGTTAACATAAACACTCTTAAAAAAAAATACGTAAACATTGCCATAATTGTCTTTCGCCCAACGTCATTATTCTTCATTTTATATGTCATTGTTAGATTTTCAATTTACCATGCAACTCCAGCCATAGCATAGGACCCAGCCACTGATGCAATTCCTACCATCTTCAAATATACTTGATCCTGAACTTTTCGGACAATTACAAATGAACATTGTGATCTTCAAGTTTTATATTTTCTTTTACTTAAGTATTATCACATGTCTTGCCCATTTCCATGTGTTTCATCGATGAGGTCATCGATCTACAGGATGGCCGAATCTGTAGGATTTTTATTATCCCATATCAATTGTTTACCGTACATTTCAATTTCCTCTTGTAAAGACAGATGGCACTGCAAGACGATGTTTCTTTTTTTTGTTTTGTTATAACGAATAAGTATTCGTACTCCGCGATTTTATTTTTTTAAGCAGAAGCTCACCGGCTCTCATTCGAGGAGAAGCACACCGGATCCCATTCGGGAACAAACACGCTGAACTCTGTCCGCCAATTTTGGGTGCACTCAACTCACTTCGCTAATTGGGTAATGTACTAATTAAACACTTAGTTTTCGTCGACTTGTGCTGCCATTTGGCTAGTAGTACTTAATACTTTTCCCCCCTTTGTTTTGTTTAAAAGTGATTGTGATGTTTCGTCCAATAAATTTAATTGTACTTTCCGTTTCTGATTTGGAAGTTTATTTCTCTTTTATTTCATTTTTGCTTCCCTAAATAAATCCCCTAGACATTTAAAAAACCGAACCACTAACCCCCACATATATATATATATATATATATATATATATATATATACATATATATATATATATATATATATATATATATATATATATATATATATATATAATTAACACGTTTTTTCGAATTTAATTTTAATTTTCAAAATCCAGGGAGGTGCATTCCCTGCACCCTCCTGTTGGCCCCCAGGATTGTGAGGTGTATGGCAAAATATTAAATATTGGTGTCATTTTAACTGCTTCTTAGCCATGTCCAAACTTTATTTTTGAAGTTTTTGAAAAAGAAATAAAGAAAATCGAAAAAAACAGATGGAACTACAAAACGATTATTTAAAATCTAAAAATGTTTGAAAATATCGATATATCGGTGACTTTTATCGATGTTTTATAAAAAATATCCATAAAAATATCATCGTATCGATATATCACCGACCTCTAGTCCCCCCCCCCCCATCCTCAGGTGAGACCTATTGCTTGGTAATGGGGATGGAACGACTGACACCCAGAGGACGTGAAAAGTACTGGGATCTAAAGTAGAGCTAAGTACAGCGTTGTTGTACATTACGGGCAATGGAAATTAGTAATTAGTAAGATTTTCTTCTCAAAGTCAAAATTCCCCTTCATAGGCCTTCATATCCAGCTACAAAAAATGCTTGAGTGACTTGACCATTACGCGCCGCAGTGCCAAAATAGCCAACAAGCGAATCAGAATACGATATGGTGTCACAAACATTTTAGTAACAGGATATATTGAGGCCCATGAATTGGAAATTTGACTTGGAGAAGAAAATCTTTTTAATTACTAATTTTCATTGCTCGTAATTTACAACAACTTTAAACTTGGCTGTACTTTACATCTCAATCTCAATACTTTTCACAGCCATAGCTATTTCATGAAGAAACATGTTTTTGTTGAGATTACTAATTTACCTAAATAGTACATTATATAACAATAACTAATAAAAGGTTGAAAGAAAAAAAAAATTAAGTGTACGAAGACTCTTGGGAGATATTTTATTTGTTACTTTTCGGTCAATGATTTTTCTTTAAAAAAAAATTACTATGCGTTAGAAATATGTTATGTAGTTTTATTCAGATAAAATTAGAGAAATTATTATCAAAATAACATTTTGAAATGTTAATTTTTGAGATGAATAATGTAGCTAGATGGCCAGAGCGCAGGCAAGAAGGAACATAGGTTGCTGTTGACGATATCTGCTTTGAGTGGGTTAAATCAGAAGACGATGGGATTAAAATTCCCTGGTCACAACACGAATGCTGCGCTATAATAATGGGTTTATGGTGAGACCAACCCGAAGGCATTACAAGTTAATGCGATTAAACGAGATTAAATGCGGTTATATACGCGGCGCAGGTTGAATAATTTTAAATTTCAGTATGACCTGGTAAATATCTATATACAATATATTTAGAATTAGCAGTGACATCAAAGCTGTATAAAATGAGATACGGTAATTTAATGCAGGTAAAATAATTTTTAACTCCATAATGTCTGGGGAATAACTTATATACAAGGGATCAAGTATTAGCAATGACTATCAAGCTATTTATTAAATTTTTAGCCAGAGTGGCTTCAGACAAGTTGAATGCAGCGTATGGGCGGTACCCTGCATCTTCCTTAACAATTTCATAGTTCAAACAGTTGCAAATAACTGGATCTGCTCTTAGGGCCTTCCTAAAGAATGTGATATTTAAGTTGGCAATGTGTTCTGCAACAGTTGGGATTTGCAAGTCCCTGTGGATAAGGTCGTTTCTAACGTATATTGAGGCATCCACGATAACTCTCAGTATTTTGTTTTGATTTTTTTGCAGCTTAACTGTGTCTCTGGCATTGTGAGTACTCCATGCAGGTGCTGCATATGTAAATATGGGTCTGATGGCGCTCAAAAAAATCTTTCTTTTGCAGTTGAGTGGTAATGTTGAGTTTTTGCCTGGAAATGGCCACAATTTATTCAAAACTGCACAAGTTTTGCTAGTGACTTTTTTAACATGGTCAGTCCAGTTATATTTGGTTGTTGATTGTGACACAACGATACTTAGAGCACCATACTATGGGATGGTTTCCCTAAAAAGAGTAACTGAATTGTTAAGACTTTTGAGTTTTTCCTTTGCCTTCACGCCGATGATTTGGGACTTGTTAGCATTCATTGAAACTCTCCACCTGGAACACCCCTCCTCAATGTGGGATTTTTTATCCTGAAGCTTATCCTGAGTCTTCTGTGGATTTATAGAAGTGGTGACAACTCCTGTGTCATCTGCGTAGAAGGCAGTGAGGCAATGTCGATCATTTTGAAAGATTGGTTTGATGTATAAAGGCTATAGAGAGTAGAGCCCAGGATACTACCTTGTGGTACACCGGCCTTAATAAATCAATGACTAGAGATTGCCTTGACCCTGACCCTGAACAGCCTGTTTTAGAGGTAGCTAGAGATAAGATGGACAAGATCATGTGGAAATTTCACAGCAATCAATTTGTACAGAAGCCCCAATGATACACTCGATCGAACGCTTTTGCAACGTCAAGCATAAGCATCGCAGATCTCTCTTTTCTGCGTCTGGCAGAGCCAATGAACTCCAGAATTTTCACTAGCTGACTAGTGGTGTATCTATTGTGCATGAACCCGAATTGTTCAGCTGGAATGTGTTTTAAGAGTGGAAATAGGCGATTAGAAATCAGTCTCATAAATTTTCCCTGCCGACCAAACGGTATAGTGGTTAGCGTGCTGGCTTCTAGACCGTGAGGTTGCGGGTTCGAGTCCCGTGTTAGGCTTGGGTGTTTGTAAATGTATGTTGGCTTGTCTAATGACGAATATTTCGGTGCATTATAGCCCCCGTGTTGCTGACGGTTCCAGATAGTCTGAAAACAACCAACCAATCAAAAAGTCATTTTTTTTTCCGGTTTTAATATTAAATATCGTAAGTATTGCTCGTGATCTTACTGTGTTTTAAAAAATTTTATAGTTTAAGGCTAGATTACCTGTCAAGTGGAGCAAATGGGAATTTCAGCATTGTTAACCGTCTGAAGCTGAAGGTAGAGAGCACACACACAAAAAATCTAAATGTTGGCTCTATCTTGTACTGCAAACCGGGATAACTTGGGACCTGAAGATACGACTTAGAGACATGGAGTTATTTTCGACTTTTGATTTATCCTCTAACACCAAGCTTTATGAATTAATGGTGCAACTTTTAGAACCAAAGAAATAGCCGTTATTCGGCTCCAATTTTGCGCACTGTACAGCATGTAAACAAACAAGAAAAACTGAACGTTGGTTATATTTTCGATTTTAAAATACTTAGAATTTTGTGGTTTGCACCAAAATAGTTTGTTTACGATTCTTCCTATATCTGATACAATGAGCTTTCCTTGGGTGGATGTATACTAAGTAAAATGAACTCTAATTTTGACAATTTTGATTCGAATATTTTTTTTATCTTTTCAATAGTTAGAATACTTTGGAATCCCCAAGAGAAGCCACCGCAGTGTACTATTTATTACAGTTTTCCCAGTGTATATCAGTTTTGCACATTGAGGTAGGGCTAGTAGCATATTACCACACATCATCAGTCAAACAACGAATTGATCACAGCGTTCAATATTTCCTTTTTAAAAGGAATGCGTGGCGCTGCTGTCACTTTTATACAAGAAATTTTGCATAATTATGATATCAAATATTTCTTGTTGGGGCCTTTTAGTACTATTTTTACCCCCGCAGAATGAATTTGTCTCCTTGTGCCTTCCACGGTCTATATCTGAAATTGGATTTCATTTCGTTCCAGCAGAAGATGCCGCCACCTAGGGAAAAATATTTTATAGCCACCCTCTCAACAGCTATTTCAATTTTTTTTTTTTTTTAACAGCATTAGTTCAAACTAAAAACAATGACAGAATGTCAATTTTACTACTGTGCTGTTCCCATCGATATAGATAAATATCTGGATGGATTGTTTAACGCTGGGAAATTGAAGACATTGGCAGATAGTTGGGTAGATGAAAAATACGGATTGCCAAGGACTGAAAAAGTAAATGAACCAAATGATTTGAAATGACATATTTACGTTCATATATTACTTTTTTTTCTAAATAATAATAAAAAAAAAATTCTTACTTAATTTTATAAATACATGGTGTCTCAGCACCAGGATTACAAACTTCTAGTACAGGTATGGTGAAACTGAATGACTTGAAATCACACAGTTATGGTGGGGGAAAGTGCTTTCGAGATGCACTAGGTGGCATCGTCGTCAAGTGCCTGAATAAGCTCTAGGTTTTATGCAGGGCAGTCGCTAAGAATTTCGATTTGGGCGGGCATTAGACATCGTTTTGCGACTGCAATCAAGGAAATTTTGGTGTAAAAGTATAAAATAACATTAAAAGTGATTTTAAATTGTTAATTAATGTATAATTATTTTTAATTGATACATATTTAATGTGTAATCAATGTATAATTATATTTTAATAATGTATAGTCAATGTAAAATGTAATTAATGTCACATTTCAATTGAATTACCATCACATTTTAGTTAAGCCGACCAAACGGTATAGTGGTTAGAGTGCTAGCTTCTAGACCACAAGGTTGCGGGTTCGAGTCCCGTGTTAGGCATGGGTGTTTGTAAATGTATGTTGGTTTGTCTAATGACGAATGTTTCGGCGCATTATAGCCCTCGTGTTGTTGACGTCGCCAGATAATCTGAAAACAACCAACCACATTTTAGTTAAAGTTCCATGCAATTTTAATTAATAATCTATTTAATTTTATCTAATTTTCATTTCTTTTTTATAAATTTCCCCCTTCCGCCCCGAAAAAAGGGGATAAATTTTTTGAGATGTATTTTGGGGGACATTTATACTGTAAATATTAAATGCCATTATGTTGCCAAGTGCTTGATGTTTACTCATCTGCATGTACGCTTCCCCTAACAGATGTTTGTGACACTGCAGAAATTTATATTTAACAACTTTGAGATAAACAATGCGATAAGGTAAAAAAAAATATTTCCAAAGTTCGCTGCAAAACATCTTCTTCCGCCTGACAATGGAATTCCACAGTGTTTTTCAATTCCTACTAGACTTGTTTAAATAGATCAATTTCAGTTTTCGTACAAAATTAAAGAATATTAGCTACCAAATTATTATTATTCTTTTTTTTTTTATATATATATATAAATACTAAATCAAAAATTAATTTAATTAAATAGTGATCGATAATTAAAGATACGAATTCACAAAAAAATAATTCTCATTTAATTATTAGTTCAGTAAAATATTTGTTATTGATTAAATGATATCTAATTAGGACGATTATTAAATCTGTTTCATATATTTAGAAATAAATCTCTTCGTCATGTTTTTTTTTATGAAACTTTAAAAAATAATAACGGATAGCTTTGAAAAGTTATAGCTTTTTCCTAAGAATATCAATTTAACTGTTATTATTTGATAATAACTTTTAAGCTCATTTCTATATTGTGTTGGGTGTCCATGGGTCCTGTCTATGAAGTTTTCATATTAAATCTTACCCTCATCGAAAAGAGAATTACGGTTCTAAAGCTTTTGTAATTCCAAAAAAACCGCGTCTCTTCCACTATTGCTAAAGAGACGTACTTTGTGTATCATCTACTACACTAATTATTCAATCATGTTCTAATTTTTTTCACCATATATACATATTTCTTGATTATTAAGTGGTGCTTTTGTTGACACTGGAATTCTCTTTAAAAATTGGGGGTCATTATTTTAATTATTTGGTAAGGTAATCCAATTTTACAGATTGAATAAGTTTACCAAATAATGCATTGATATAACATCAGTTCATGAAGATTTTCAATATGAAAATATTGAGAAAAGATGCAATTCAGTTACCCTTTGCCGTTTTTTACCTTTCGGATGTAGTACTTGCATTTCACAAGTAACATTGCATGTTGTTGACTTTCCCTAAATCTAGCATTGGATTGCGAGTTTTTGTTGTTGAAAATCCAATCATTTTAGTAGATCTAAAATACTTCGAAATCTCTAAGAGAAGGCACCCGGAAAGTGCTATTTATGCTAGTTTTCCCAGTATTCATAACTTGAAATGAGAAGCGGTGCATAGATGGCGCTGTAAACCGAACGAAACCACAAAGACTTTTCGCAACTTCCGGTTGGTGTTTGATCTCCGTGTTTATGGATACAAACTGTGTCTTTCTGAGTCTTAGTATTTATCCATAGTTATAAATTTTAATCATAATGGAGAAAGTTTAGTTAAAAAGGAGGTACGGGTGATGTTGCTTGGTTCCGCAATGTGGTATAAAATAGGTATGAAATGTGGAATGAAATATAGTATGTTCATATAGACTGAGAGGCGACTGCAATTTTTGGACCCCGTCGAACATCATTCTGAATTTTTTATAGAAATTAGAGAAAAGTGAGTAGATTACGAATTCACTGGTCTGCCGTGGCAAAAATTGACGAAACTGATCAAAACTCGACTTTCAATAAGTTGAACTAAATCCATTTACCAAATGCGCGATACCTTGCCAAATAATGATCATTTTTTTTTTTAAATAAGTAACCCTCACTCTTTAATTTTAAATTAAGAAGGTTGCAAACGATTTGGATGTGTGGCTATGGCTTACTTTCATCTATCACAAATGAACCAAATTGGCAATAAAGATTACGTCACTGATGAAGTAATTGACGTCGCCAATTTGGCTTACTTTTAAAGGATACAAGTTTTCCGAGCCATAGTTCTGAAATCATTTGCGCGTTTTTTCACTGAAAATCAAAATGCAGTGGGTTGCCATACGAAAAAGTTTGTTCTCTCTTTAGCACGTTATGACATATTTGGCAATCGGATTTTAGTTCAACTCATTCCAAGTCGATTTTTGGTCAGTTTCGGCCATTTTTGCCACGGCAGACCAGTGGATTCGTAATCTACTCACTTTTCTCCAAATTTTATAAAAATTTCAGAATGATGTTTGATGGGGTCAAAAAATTGCAGTCGCCTCTCTGACTAATAGAATAAATTTTGTTTGTACACATTGAATGAATTAAAAATTTACATTTTTCACATTCTACTAGGTATCAGTTTTTAAGATGGGTTTGCAAGATTGATATGGATGCACTATTAATATCAAAATATTGAAATCAATATTGGTACATAATATAAAATTAAAAATTTCTAAATTGATATCCTTAGGCTTGATTAGAAAAATTGCAAGTCTTTAATAACATTGCAACTAAAACTGACAACAAAATACGTATCTAAAACTAAGAAAAATTTATGCTAACAAATATGTGTTACATTTTTTTTTTAATATCATAAGAAAGTAAACACATTTCTGGTAACTTATGTTACCCAAAATTACCTATTTTAAAATCAATGAAATACTTGTTTCAATCATTTTTAATATCGAAGTAATATAGTAACTAAACAATCCTTAATATAATTGTCGGCAAAAAAAATTATTTTATACGTTTTTTTTAATCTCATAACGCACTTCCATCAAAATTGAACAAACTCAACCGGAATTCGAGTGTTGTCCACTTTTGGAAATTAATTTATTAAAAAAAATAACTACCAGGAATGAACTTTGAATCTTTTTGTACAAAAAATTCTTTAAATTATATTCTTTATTAAAATGTGTTCCTCTTTGCACGGAATGCCCCTTAAATATTTTAGTAGACACCATTTGAAGTTATAATACACCTTTTATAATCACCTACACAAATAATTCACTCTAACACCTTTAAAAAAGAAATATTAAAAACAGGACATTTAATTTAAATACTGTATAAATTTGTGAAGTATTACAAGAAATACAGTCTAATCTGTAAAAATACAAACCTGTCAAGCAAATGAAGTTAATATTAAATATATTATTTATGTCTTAAAATGTAAAATTATATCATATGAGCAGAAAATTTTGAGGGAAAAAAAATCATTATTTTATCAATTTGGGTATCTAAAACAAAATTTAGTACATTTAAATGTATCCACACACACGAGACTTCTGGCCTATGTCTGGTATCGTCAACAAACAGTTTGCATTAAAAAAAACATCCAATGGATCGGATAAATCGATCCCTATATCTATAATTAATTTCTCTTTGTATCTCATCTGAGCTAAAAGCTCCAATTTTTGAAAATAATCGTTGCTCATTTGAGTTTTTAAAAGCAAAACAAACCTTGAATCGAAATAACAAATGCATTGAAAACAGGCGGAGAAACTCTGCCGGAAGTGAGTAACCGGAAGACGCGGGAAGTCTGCCAATCAGAGACGACTTGGGATTTGTTTCCGAACATCAACCCATGACAAGAAGCAGCACTAAGTTTCTTTTCCTGCTTCTTCAACTACTGACGTCACAAACGTGATCTGCTTTCCCCGGCAGAGAGTATTCACTCTTCTCGGTATATAAGGTCTTGCGCTTCTAAATAACCCTGATAATCATTTTATTTGCTATTTGTTTTAATGTGAAGTAAAATTAAGTGCCAATTTAAAAGGCATCAAACTTGTAACATTATTTTTGAGGCAAGTAAAAGATTTTTAAAAGGAAAATAAATTATCTTTTCTGCAAACATTAATAACATTTGATTAAAATTCATTATGCTGGAAAAATCGTTATAGCTAAAACTCATTTAGAAGTGAAATGTTACTGTAAAAAAAAATATCTTTTTTTACGTTAACAGTTAAATGAAAAGAAATTTTTCCAGTAAACACAGCGCAGGGCAACTGAAATACAGTGAAAGAAAAGAAAAACGGTACAGAAAAATATTTTATTAACAGTAAATCACACAAATATAAATTAATTATTAAAATTTACACTCAAATTTACTACACACAAATATGAGTACATGCACATTTGAAATTACTGACAAACATCGCTTAATTAGAAATAGTATTTGTTTCCCACAACTACTACAGTTCACATTGAAATCTTTTCCTAAGATTTCAATTTTTTTTTTTTTGCTATCGTTAGGTGGATAATTAAATTTTTTTTTTAGGTTTCGGAAACTTTAAAAACAAATTTTCATAGTCTTGACCAATAAGTTTCTGAAATTTTTTATTTATGCATCTTGTATTATAAAAACTAGCAATTGTTGTAGCCACTTTAATTGTCCTCTATCTGTCAATAGAAAGTATTTAAAAATTACTTTGGGACAATCTAGCTCCAATGTCTTGTCTTTTATTAAAAAGGAAATACATTCATAACATTTCATAATATGTGAAACCTTATATGCTAAGTATCCAGCAATATAAATTAAAATACACAGTATCATCTGAAAGTTCGGAATCATCTTTACAGAAAAATACCTCATAAAATTTTTCCAAAACTTCCAACTCCTTTTCAACTTCAGAAGTTAGCTTGAATTTAAAAACTTTTATTTCAAATTTCCCTTCTTTTTCTGAATACAGACTCAATAAATTATGTATTCTCAACTTTTTCTCTATCTTCATAATCTGAGCACAAGAAATGTTGGAATTACCCCCACTCATTTGGCGATATTGCCCAATTGACTGGTTTTTTTTGTTTTTTTTTAGTTTGACCTTTTATTTTTCCTTTTTTTTTTGCGTTTGACTTTTTTTTTTTTTGCATTTTTTTTTTTTTTTTTTTTGCGTTTTAAGCGTTTAACCACATTACTCAAACTCTTGTTGAACTCATTAAATACACGTTTGAAACTTAAGGTTTCACTTAAGATACTTACCTTTGAGAGTACGCTTCAAATTTGCTACTTTCCATCATTCAAAAATTAATTTAATAAACTGTTTCGAACATGACATATTATTATTTAATTTATATTCATATATTTTCAAAGTTACTATATTATTGTCATGAAACAAGTTTAAAGCTGTTCGCATAGTTTGCTTTTCTATTGAATTTGGATAAAGTGTCTTATGGGAAAGTTTTGGGGCCATCTTTAAATTTTGTCTCTTTTCCTTTTCATAAACATCCTCTAAATGTTTTATACATGCTATGAACAGTACCAAACAAGAAAAACATTTTTAAATCATAATTAGTCGGATTAATTATAAAAGGTTTTAGTGTGCCACTGCACAAAAGTGTAAACATGTTTTGATTGACACGTGTCCGAAATTAATTTTAAAACCTTCAAGCCGCAATTGGATGGCGTCCAGGTAAAACATGCGTCTATATTCTAAAAAACAAGCAGCATTACTTCTTCAAAACATCACATTAAAATACAACGTGCTCCTACGACGAGTACTAATAACAACTGCTGCCTGCTGTTAGACCCCGTTCGCACAGTCCCCGATTGTGACGTCACACCCGTTTCCTGAAGGTAGAATCGGGCCCGTTGAAACAGACACACTAGCGCGTGAAATGCGCTCTCGAGAAGGTCCTGATATACACCAGTTTTGCATATTGAGGTAAGACTGGGAGCATATAACCGTGTATCAAAAATCAACCAACGAATTGCTGACTACATTCACTGTTTCCTTTTTAAAGAGAGTGCGTGGCGCTGCTGTCATCTTAGTATAAGAAATCTTGTATAATTATGATATCGATTGCAAATTTCCTCGTGCGTAGGTGAAAGTAGCTTCAAATCTTTCTGGTTGGTGCCTTTTAGTACTTTTTTTTCAACCGCTGAATGAATTTGTCTCCCCATGCCTTCCACAGTTTGTATCGGAAATTGGATTTCCTTTCATTCATTTGTTCTAGCAACAGATGTCGCCAAATCGGGAAAATTATTTTACAGCCATCCTTCATAAAGCTATTTAAATTTTTGGACAGCATTAGTTTAAACTAAAAAACAATGACAATTAGAATGTCAGTTTTACTACTTTGCTGTTCCCAACGATATAGAGAAATATCTGAATTGACTGTTTAACGCTGGGAAAATGAAGACATTGCCAAATTAGTTGGGTATGCAAAAAATACGGATTGCCAAGGATTGAAAAAAAATCTTGGGTTATACACAACAGAACTGTCAATAGAAGATCTTAATTAGTAATAATGTGCAGAAAAAAAATTATTTACTGTACCACTTAACAAGGTTTCCCTCATTCCCGTCCAACTATAGAAGTGGACCGCGATGGGTTAAACATGTACCCACTCAAACTGTACTCTCACTGTTAAACATTAACTCACCGGCTCGTTTTTACTTTTGTATTGCCATAGTTGTTTATCTATACTATATCGATAACCACACACAGAAAATCATCTAACATAATTTCTTACACCACTTTTTAGAAAGTAGAGTTAGAAAGCTTGTTCATTTTGAGGGGTCGTAATCAAGATAATAGCCCACTGACCAAATTTCTGCTTTGCTGTTGCGTACTGTCCTGTGTCTGTCCATTTTCTAATGGTTTTTCTGTGCCAAATCATGATTTTATAAACTTATATATGTACATATTTATGATGATGGTATACTAGCGTTCTGAGCTGGACACCCTAACAAATCTAAATATTCAACAGGTACTGGAGTTGCCCGAAGCAATCATCTGACCGGTCAGTAACTCGAAAAATGGATAAAAGTGTTTTTTTTTTTTTTTAAATTTTCTATTATTTTTCAATGTAATTAGTTGCCTTCCTTAGAGTTTAAAATATCAGAGTACTCAAACCTTAATCACTAGCACCAGCCGTGTACCAGCCAGTCCGTGTCTGCAAAAAAAGAGTCGGGCAGGTACGGAAGATTTTTTTTTTTTTTCGTACATAAATAGTTACCTTTCATGAATATTTTTTAAAGTGCATTCAAATCCCAATCAATCCCAACAGTCCCCACTTGAGGTCGGAAACATCGATCAAAATAAATATCGATACTATATAGTTGCATAGAAAAAAATATCGATAAAATATCGATATTTGATTTTAAATTTTGCTAGAAATGAAGTTTTTTTTTTAAAATTTCTACTTTTCATAATTGCTTTTTGTAAGATGACTACTTTTCCTACTTAAATGGATTTATTACAAAAGAAAAGTTATATTTTCGCTTAATTGGTGCAGTAATTTTAAGAAAATCTTAGATAATTTTCAATAGCTTTTAATGGCAACGCTGAATACTTAGCATAATATTTTTACACTGTAAATAATTGAAAAATTAACAGAGCGATGAATATATATATATATATATATATATATATATATATATATATATATATATATATATATATATATATATATATATATATATATATATATATATATATGTATATATATATAATTAACACGTTTTTTCCAATTTAATTTTAATTTTCAAAATCTAGGGAGGTGCATCCCCTGGCACCCTCCTGTTGGCCCCCAGGATTGTGAGGTGTATGGCAAAATATTAAATATTGGTGTCATTTTAACTGCTTCTTAGCCATGTCCAAACTTTATTTTTGAAGTTTTTGAAAATGAAATAAAGAAAATCGAAAAAAAAACAGATGGAACTACAAAACGATTATTTAAAATCTAAAAATGTTTGAAAATATCGATATATCGGTGACTTTTATCGATGTTTTATAAAAAATATCCATAAAAATATCATCGTATCGATATATCACCGACCTCTAGTCCCCCCCACCCCCCATCCTCAGGTGAGACCTATTGCTTGGTAATGGGGATGGAACGACTGACACCCAGAAGACGTGAAAAGTACTGGGATCTAAAGTAGAGCTAAGTACAGCGTTGTTGTACATTACGGGCAATGGAAATTAGTAATTAGTAAGATTTTCTTCTCAAAGTCAAAATTCCCCTTCATAGGCCTTCATATCCAGCTACAAAAAATGCTTGAGTGACTTGACCATTACGCGCCGCAGTACCAAAATAGCCAACAAGCGAATCAGAATACGATATGGTCTCACAAACATTTTAGTAACTGGATATATTGAGGCCCATGAATTGGATATTTGACTTGGAGAAGAAAATCTTTTTAATTACTAATTTTCATTGCTCGTAATTTACAACAACGTTAAACTTGGCTGTAATTTACATCTCAATCTCAATACTTTTCACAGCCATAGCTATTTCATGAAGAAACATGTTTTTGTTGAGATTACTAATTTACCTAAATAGTACATTATATAACAATAACTAATAAAAGGTTAAAAGAAAAAAAAAAAATTAAGTGTACGAAGACTCTTGGGAGATATTTTATTTGTTACTTTTCGGTCAATGATTTTTCTTTAAAAAAAAATTACTATGCGTTAGAAATATGTTATGTAGTTTTATTCAGATAAAATTAGAGAAATTACTATCAAAATAACATTTTGAAATGTTAATTTTTGAGATGAATAATGTAGCTAGATGGCCAGAGCGCAGGCAAGAAGGAACACAGGTTGCTGTTGACGATATCTGCTTTGAGTGGGTTAAATCAGAAGACGATGGGATTAAAATTCCCTGGTCACAACACGAATGCTGCGCTATAATAATGGGTTTATGGTGAGACCAACCCGAAGGCATTACAAGTTAATGCGATTAAACGAGATTAAATGCGGTTATATACGCGGCGCAGGTTGCATAATTTTAAACTTCAGTATGACCTGGTAAATATCTATATACAATATATTTAAATTAGCAGTGACATCAAAGCTGTATAAAATGAGATACGGTAATTTAATGCAGGTAAAATAATTTTTTACTCCAGAATGTCTGGGGAATAACTTATACAGGGAGTCACAAAAGGTCATGTCCAAACGGCACACATGGTTGTGTCAGGTCATGAGGAAGCAGAATTACATAGGAAAGATGGGTCGGAAACGCAATTTTGACAGTGAAATTTCATCGTAACCGTCACGCAAAGAAAAGATAACAAACGGTGTAAAAAATCTTTATTTTACAAGAAAACAGTACCAAATAAAAAAGAAAAATGCTACAAATCATAGTAAGTACTCAAAATTGGCCCCATCAGCTGCTCTTCACATCTGCGACGCATGGAATCGCGAACTCGTTCGAATTGGCCAGTAGTCTCCCGGACACGTGCCGCCGCTTCAACGATACGTGCGATGAGGTCCATGTCCGATGGAACGGGTGTCTCGTACACCAGACACTTCAGGTATCCCCAGAGGTAAAAATCCAGGGGGGCTAGGTCCGGGGATCGTGGTGGCCACGGTACTGTGCCGGCTCTCTGCAACGTCCGCGCTTCGATTAATCCGACTGCCCGCGCTTTCGTCTGCTAGTGCTTATTGCCCTCTAGCGGATTACAATCGCGTTTCCGACCCCCCCTTTCCTATGTAATTCTGCTTCCTCATGACCTGACACAACCATGTGTGCCGTTTGGACATGACCTTTTGTGACACCCTGTATACAAGGGATCAAGTATTAGCAATGACTATCAAGCTATTTATTAAATTTTTAGCCAGAGTGGCTTCAGACAAGTTGAATGCAGCGTATGGGCGGTACCCTGCATCTTCCTTAACAATTTCATAGTTCAAACAGTTGCAAATAACTGGATCTGCTCTTAGGGCCTTCCTAAAGAATGTGATATTTAAGTTGGCAATGTGTTCTGCAACAGTTGGTATTTGCAAGTCCCTGTGGATAAGGTCGTTTCTAACGTATATTGAGGCATCCACGATAACTCTCAGTATTTTGTTTTGATTTTTTTGCAGCTTAACTGTGTCTCTGGCATTGTGAGTACTCCATGCAGGTGCTGCATATGTAAATATGGGTCTGATGGCGCTCAAATAAATCTTTCTTTTGCAGTTGAGTGGTAATGTTGAGTTTTTGCCTGGAAATGGCCACAATTTATTCAAAACTGCACAAGTTTTGCTAGTGACTTTTTTAACATGGTCAGTCCAGTTATATTTGGTTGTTGATTGTGACACAAAGATACTTAGAGCACCATACTATGGGATGGTTTCCCTAAAAAGAGTAATTGAATTGTTAAGACTTTTGAGTTTTTCCTTTGCCTTCACGCAGATGATTTGGGACTTGCTAGCATTCATTGAAACTCTCCACCTGGAACTCCCCTCCTCAATGTGGGATTTTTTATCCTGAAGCTTATCCTGAGCCTTCTGTGGATTTATAGAAGTGGTGACAACTCCTGTGTCATCTGCGTAGAAGGCAGTGAGGCAATGTCGATCATTTTGAAAGATTGGTTTGATGTATAAAGGCTATAGAGAGTAGAGCCCAGGATACTACCTTGTGGTACACCGGCCTTAATAAATCTATGACTAGAGATTGACTTGACCCTGACCCTGAACAGCCTGTTTTAGAGGTAGCTAGAGATAAGATGGACAAGATCATGTGGAAATTTCACAGCAATCAATTTGTACAGAAGCCCCAATGATACACTCGATCGAACGCTTTTGCAACGTCAAGCATAAGCATCGCAGATCTCTCTTTTCTGCGTCTGGCAGAGCCAATGAACTCCAGAATTTTCACTAGCTGACTAGTGGTGTATCTATTGTGCATGAACCCGAATTGTTCAGCTGGAATGTGTTTTAAGAGTGGAAATAGGCGATTAGAAATCAGTCTCATAAATTTTCCCTGCCGACCAAACGGTATAGTGGTTAGCGTGCTGGCTTCTAGACCGTGAGGTTGCGGGTTCGAGTCCCGTGTTAGGCTTGGGTGTTTGTAAATGTATGTTGGCTTGTCTAATGACGAAAGTTTCGGCGCATTATAGCCCTCGTGTTGCTGACGGCGCCAGATAATCTGAATACAACCAACCAACCATAAATTTTCCTTAAACAAGGCAAAAGTCTGATGGGTCTGTGACAAGTTGGATATGCTGGGTCCTTACCAAGCTTGTGTATAAGAATGATGAGTACCTCTTTCCAAATGGGAGAAAAGTAGCTACATCTAAGGCTGGCATCGAAAAGATCTGTCAATATTTGGACGCTTTTGGATGGAATACTCTTAATCATTCTGTTTGAAATTATTTCTATGCCAGGGGATTTCCTAATTTTTAATTTAGTAATAGTATCAGTAACTTCCTGGATGGTTGCTTGTTGGATAGAATTAAGGAAGGGCCATTGCCTCCAGATAGTGATTGTGTTTACAATGTGATTCTCAAATCCTTGGTCATTTGGGGAGGTATTGTTTTGGAATTGCTGTTCCTGTGAGTTTGCAAAAGTCTCTGCCTTATCAGATTCTGTGAAGACAAGACCGTTAATACTTTGGAGTGGGGTTTGAATTGACTTTTCCCTCTTAATATGGTTCTGGTCATTCTCCAGATAGAATTATCTTCAAATTCCAGGGTGGCCAACCTTTAATGCCACCTGGCTTCCCCATTAGCTTTAGTTTAAACTGATATACACCTTCTGGCGGCATTGATTTCTCTTTTAAGTACTGTGTCGCGGGTCCTCTGGCTTTGCTTTCTAAGTCTATTTCTGTGTTTGATAAGTTCCCTAATTTCAGTAGGAAGACTCATGTAGTTGTTGATGAAAGGTTTTTCCGTAGTCGAGTCTTTGTGTGCCGTTTGAATATTCTGAATAAATTCCAGTATTGCAAGGTCTATATCAGGTGTAGTGTTGTACTGTGTGTGTGAAGTTTTTTGTGGTTACAATGTTGTAAAACATCTTCCAATCCGTTTTGGAGATAGTACCAGGGTCTGGGTTTGGGTGCTTAGCAACTTTGGCTATAATAGGCAAATGGTCTGAAGATTGGTCATTAATGACCTCAGGGTTTGAAACTAGGTCTGTATTCGTTACAATGATATCAAGGATGTCAGGGAGGTGTCCCGGAAACGGGTAGTGAGTAGGACTGATGGGTTCCAGGACTTTGATATTGTTAACTCCAATGATTTTGTTAAGAACGTGATAATTCCTATTGTTGGCTCTACAAACCCAGTTTTTGCTTTTGGTGTTGAAATCACCGCAAACAATAGCAAGGAAATCTTTTGGAATTAGAAAGTCAAGCAGCTCTTTTGTAAGAGTGTTACTAGGTGGATTATAGATTGCAGAGAAGTGGGTAATTTTACTTCTTACCTCGAGGATGACATTTGTCTCCTCTATGTTATCTGCATTGTGCGAGTGAAAAAGAGAGGTTGAAAGAGAAGATTTGTCATGTGCTATATTAAGGTATTCTCAGAGAGTTGCATGGCTTGGCATGCGTCTCTGTTACCAGACATCTATCTATGTTGTTGGAGAATAAAAAGTCTGTAAGCTCTTCAATCTTTCCAACAAGAATGTTGTCGTTCTATACCACTAAAGAAATTGGAGCATAACTTTGAGTTCTATTAGACATGATTGTTGTTGAAGGATGATTTTCCTGGATGCGAGTTTTTAAGTTCACTAAGTAATTCAACGAGGCCAGACTCTCTCATCCATTTTACTAGACCAGAGAGTTCCCTATAAAGGATCTTGGCATCACTTGTGGTACTATTTTCATCCACATTATCAGTTTCGGGAATGTGGCTCCCATGGCTTGCAGTCTGAGAAGTAGATGGGTTATCTTGTCTAACCGCATTTGTAAGGTTGGAGGGCTTATAACCCTGCATTAGTAGTATCTGTTTTGTTGGAGTTGGTGTAACCCCTTCCCTGTGTATTGCTTACAGATGGAATTGTCCGTGTGTTGTTGGAAAGTCTAGAATTGCCTCTAATCGGGGGCTCAGTTGGCCTCATGGGGCACCCTATCCAGTTTGCAGGTTGTATTTTCATCACAATTTGCACATTTTGAATCACCTTCTTGTATATATTGTTTTGTATGGTGATTCCCAGCACATTTGACGCATTTGGGAAGCTTTCTGCACTCATTTTGGCTGTGGCAGAACTGTTGACAATTGTGACACATGGTTACCCCCCCCCCACCCCTCTACCTTTATATGATTCCACTCATATATTAAGATTCAAAAGGCATTTAAGGTTGTGTATGTCTCTACCCTTATCTTACGTGCAAGTGTTATAAGGAAGCGAGGCAACTTAGTAAGGTTACCGTCTCTCCTTCTAGTGAGCTGGTTTACTCTCTCAACTGGGAATGATTTCGCTAAGAGAGCCTCTTTCAAGTCATCAATGCCTGTGTCTACAGGGAGGTATTTAATAATAGCTTTAACTTTTTTATCTAATAGTAGGACAAAAGAGAAGTAACCAATGTTATTTTGTGCAAGCAGTGTGGTAATTTGCCTATGTTGGTCATCAGAAAGTGCCTTGATTTAGAATTTGTTTTTTTCCCTTGTGAGTAGCAATAAAACTCTCAATTTTATTAAGGATTAACAGTTGGTTAACATACTTCCAATTTACTTTATCAACATCAACGTAAATGGGAGTCATACACGCTGTTTTCTTTGGTGGTCGGAATGGAGCACCTGTGTTATTGTCAGTGACAGGGTCTATTACAGTATCCTGCACTGGAGGGAGCGGCTCCAAGGAGCTCTTTTCTGATTGGTCGTGTAACTCATCCCCCTGAGATTCAGGTTGGGTTGGGGTTTGTTTACTTTTGCCAGGTTCAGAGTTATATTCTGACTTTCAATAAATGGTGCTGTAATAATTTTGGATTTGGGTTTTGTACAGGCATTCCTATAGAAAAAAAAACAAGAAAAAATAAAAAAACGTGTTTCTCTCTGAGGTAGCAAAGTTGAAAAGAACCTTTTTGATTGAAACACTAGAAATATCTTCAATGATGTTCCCGTAGTCATAAGCTTCTTAATCAAAACAAAGCTGTTATTTGGGGCAGCATTTAGAAGAGTGGCAAGAAAATACGACTTTAAGTAGATGCAGGAAATAATTATAGCAAAAGCTTTTAGTACTTTTTTCCCTCTTAATAAGTCTGAATTGCTTTTTGAATATCCATACTTTAATGGCCTGTATGGCTTTTGCCATCCATTTTGCCCAGTAAATTCCATCTGGATAAATAAAATGTACTCGTACGTCAGCAGAAAAACTACATAAGAAAATAAAGGCCAATTCCGAGAGCTCAAAGTAATAGTTAAGAGAGAGATGAACATTTCTCTAGCAAACTCAATGATGTTATCCTTTCGGTCTGCTACAGATTGGACAATACATCGGCGATGAATGCATTGTAATTGTTCTTACCAGTTATTTTACCAGTTTATTTTAAGTAACTATTTTAACATATGGCATACTTGTTGGCAATCGTTAAAAAAGCATTTTTCTCAGCTTCGCTTTTTTTCACAATTTACATATGTTTGAAAAGCTCCTTGCGATTCAGTTTTTGATAAAACTACCTAATCATTAGCGCCAAGTTTAAAATTTTATTCCTGTTTAAAAAAAAAAAGTAAAGATAAAAGCATGTGTGAAAATGCTGATAATATATTGATAAACAACTTGAAATTTTTCTTTACATCCGTTAAAATATTGTGTTGCAAAGAGCATTTTGAAAAAAGTTAAAATTTCTTTTTATTTTAATGCAATTTTCTCAATAATTTACTATCTCTTTTATATTTTTTGTTCAAATTTGGTTGTTTCCTTATAAGTCATATTATTTATGTTTGTGCCAATTTTTATTTCATTCTAATCCAAACTAAAGAATTATGGGAAAAGTGTCGTAAGTAAATTACGTAAGTGCTGCCATCTCGCGATTTCCAGACATGCGCAGAGATTTATTCTTACTTTGGCGATCGTGCTTTTTAAACAAACAAATAAGAACATCAGATTTATTTCGTCGAATTCGTGGGAGATTTAAATAGCTGAACAAAAATGAAGGTAGGATTCTAGTATGCAAAATAACATATTATTTATTCCAATTTGTTCAAATTGTTCGCTTTTGTGCACAATAAATTTCGGTAATGTTCTGAAGATTATAAAATTTTCTTTAGAGAATTTTAACAGAAGGCCATTTTTTGCTGTGTATTAAAACTTGATGGTTTGTGTTCGTAATCGTTTGTTTTTATTTTTTCTTCTCATTCAGCAGGCTAGTTTATATGTTAAATGTAGTTGTTTTTTTTCATGAACTTTTCTTTTTTTATTACTTTTACATAGCTTGAAAGAATGTTTATCACTTATTAGTTGTATAAATGCACGCAATTATTATGTGTTTATTATGATTTTTTTGAAATTTGAAGCCAATCTCAATTACCATTGCGGTTTTTTATTTGATGAATTAATAAAGCTAAATGATTATTGTTAACTGTTAGTAAATTCTTCTAAACTAGTACATGCTAAATGATATTGGTTTTTGTAGTTGCAAGTCATTTTTAAATTCTTGCACTCAATAACTGGATATTTCTTAGCTTCCTAATGGTACTGTTTCGAAGAATGCATCGAAACTTTATCGAAATCATTTTCTTCTAGAATGTGTTTCAATAATTTTGTAATTAGTAATTTTGTTAATTCTTGATGTTCAAATTTCTTACGAAAACTTACTAAAAGTTCACCGATATTGGAATATGCTATAAAAACCCAATTTCAATATTAGAATTCGTATTTCATTACAGGATGAAACTTTTGCTATAGTGGTTCAATATAATATTAATATTGCTTAAAAAAGTATTCAATTATTTTAGTTAAAAATATAAATTAACATAAATTTGGTTGGGTGAGTAAATTTTTTAAGTGAAAGTTTAATGAGCAAGGCAGATTTGTTCTTTTTTTGGATAAAAGATTTCTGGGAAACCATAAAATGTAAATGCCAAGTGAAACCAAAAAGAGTGATAAGATTGCCAATGTAGAAACCCTACAATGACGTCATGTGCTCTCAACTATTTTACATTATCTCTATCGAAGCTTGCCATCTTTAACCCGAAGGGTTATTATAGTATCTTTGCACCACCCAAAACATGAACTCGTATGCAAAAGTTGAACATTTTAGTTTAATCCGTTTAGGAGTTATGAGGACCACAGACATTTCTCTAGACAAATTTATTAGAACTCATCACATTCTTAAATAAGTAAAAATGCAAAAAATATTTTTTAACCGAATACAATACTATGTTAACATGTGGATAGTTGGAAAAAGAAAGAAAAAAAACGAATTACTGTTCAAAAGACTATTATATATATATATATATATATATATATATATATATATATATATATATATATATATATATATATATATATATATATATGTAATAGAAATCCTTTTTTAGAACCGACAGTTAAATTAATTCCTCTTTCCAAAGCACAAAACCCTCTTTAATCAATTCATTCAACATCTTATTTAGGATAACTTCCCACGCCAATTTAATGTGTGAGATCTTTGGTGAGTCAGCATTCTTGTTTTGTATCCCATAATTAGTATTCCGTTCTGGCGCCAACATACTTGCCTTCTCACTACAATGTTTATAAATTACATTTGCTGAATCAGTGATTCCCACGATTTTTAACGACGCTGTTCTCTGTTCGACATTACTATGTATGATTCTATTCCCTGTAAGTATGTTGTAAAGACGTAACTTTAACGCTCTCTCTCTCCGGGTTTAACTTTGATTTATGGTTTATATCTTAATAAATGTTTTATATTGTTAAAAATGGATTCTTCACTACGGCTCCACGACCACGCTGCAATAACTTTAATTAAAATGGATTAATATATTACATAAGTCGACAGGATAATCTTTAAAGTGATAATATATAACATAAGTCGACAGGATTGTCCTGTCATGAAGCCCCGCGATGTGTTTAAATTTTTCATGCAACTATTTTTTTTTCTTTCGAAATTTAACTTTAAACGCCGGAGAGAGAGAGAGGAAGAAAAACAAACTATGCATCAAACGCCCAACGGACTATGACGCTTTGAAAAACTATTTTATCTTTTAATCCTTTTTCAATCTTATGCAAATTTCAAGAAAGACTTCTCCTACCTGATGTTTCGTTTCGACTCGACTTTCGAGAACCGCTCGCGTTGGACTGATAGACGTTCCCCAAACTCTTCGTATTTACCATGCCCAGTATGTGCTCAACTGCCGGATTTTTTACCATCTCGCCACCAATTACCCATCTCGGTCAGCCAACAACTTCCTCGCCATGATATAATCCTGTTCTACTATGATGTTCCAAGTGTTCCTCTACAAGCATTTCCATGCCTACTAATGGGCCAGCGTTCCTCTACCGCCCGGATTCCATGTCTGCCAGGTCGCCAGTCCAACTTCGCCGAGATCGTTCTAGACCTCCCCTCCGAATCTTGTGCTCTAAACACCATCACCAACCTACGTTTCTGTGCACATTCTGTTAACTTCCATCTCGTCGTTCTGCTCCACATCCTACAGCTACAAACCACAATAGTTATATCGTCGTTCAGCCCAACAGTGTTTGCATCTCGAGTGTCAGTGTTTTCTTCCTTCTCGTGAAATGTTTTAATTAAGTCATCAATTGTGAAATACAAGTTCAATTAACCACTTCAGATGTCAATGTGCACGAAATTTTGTTTATCAACGTACAACTGCCGAATGTTTTGTAATCACACCACCACCTTCAAGTCTTTTTCAATTATAGATCAGGCAACTTCAATGTTAACATTACAAAACAAATCTTCAAATGCTGCTTCTTCAAGTGTAAACAAGTCATTCATCAACTCAAAATTTTAAATTATTTAATTACATTCTATTATTTGTGTGTGTATTTTATGATTTTCAGGTGAATCTTGTGAATGTTGTATCTTTTGGGGAATGATGTGCTTTCTAAAACAAGTATCAAACCACAACTATGTCATATTACATTTTTGTCTGTTATAAATACTAGGAAGTCACTTCAGCCCGAAAAATTTGTCAGCACTTCTCTCTTTACTTTAGAATTGTTTAATGCTTAAATTTAAGATTCAGGTAATATTTGGGTGTTCATATTTTACAATTTTCAAGTAATGTATGTTGGGTGTTGTCTATTTTAGAGAATGATATGCTTTCTAAACCAAGTGCTAAACCACAGAAATGCGATACATTTTTGTCTGTTAAAAGTACTAGAACAGTACTCAATCTCAGAAATCTGTCGACACTTAATTTTTACTTTAAAAATATTATTTAAGCTTTCATCACTTAAGCACTACTCAAATTTTTATTAGCTTTTTCTTTAAACAAATTTTCAATTGAAAGCACAACTAGATTTGTTTAAAATTTGTGTATTTTAGCATTCATACATTTATCAACTACTTCACATGAGCTAGATGCAATTCCTTGTCAGTGAAGTAACATGTTTCAAAAGGCCACACAGAAAAGAGTACTGTTGTCGTTACTACAAAAACACTTTTATCTATCACTACATGACTGAATTCTTCTCTGCCTCAATTTTAATTTTCAATTTTGTATACTACTATTTATTGCATTATTTTGCCTGCATCAGTTAACATGTTCGAATCGCACACAAACAAACATTTTGTCAACATTCTACACCAATCTTTTCTTTTGTGCACATTGATGACCTGTCATTATTCAAATTAGTTTTTTTTTTTTTTAATGCTTATTCATCTGAAAATTAAATCTTTCTTTTATTTTGTATTATCCCTCATCCAGTTTGGGATTTGAAGTGTAGGATCTGATGCTGGCGTCAATTCTGCCATTCCATTACTTACTGGATGATGCATCATACACACAAGGATTTAAATTTTTACTTTACACATAATTTAACACTTGTTTATTTACCCCTTTTTTGCAACAAGCATTCCACTTCTAATTTCACGAGACTTAAAAAAAAAAATTTCTTGAGAAATCCAAAATTTGAACCCTCATTTCACAATTCTGAAGTAAAGTTTTTCACTTTGGGAAACAACTTTTGCATACCAGAATAGCCTAACTTTTTTCAACACAGTTTTTAACTTTGATCTTTCTTGATATTGCATAGTCAACTTTCTAATTTCATTGTTTAGGTTTTAGAACATTAAAATTTTATGTTTTAGATAACACTTAATATTGTTTATATTTTTGAATTTTACCATATAATTGTTTGTTTTCTTTAGAAATGTACCATTTAATTGTTTATGCTTCAATTAATACTGTTTGTTTTTTGGTTGGACCTGTTTACCCAACTGTCCAGTAATATTTTGTACTGTATTTACATTGTAGTATAATATTCTATTATGCACTTTTTCTTCGAAATATTTTATGTTATTTCTACATTACTAAGTCGTCTAACAGAGAGCAACTTTAAAAGAGCCACTTTAAGACTTATCAGATTTTCTCTACTTTTTGTCAGGCTGTTTGACCGGCCATCATGCTGTTTGACCTAAAGCTAGTTTCAAAAATTTAATTTTTTTAACTATACCTTTTAGAATTGTTTTTAAAATACTTCTGCTGACACTTTTTTGACCCTGGGAGCATTTTTGTCAGGGGGGATATGTAATAGAAATCCTTTTTTAGAACCGACAGTTAAATTAATTCCTCTTTCCAAAGCACAAAACCCTCTTTAATCAATTCATTCAACATCTTATTTAGGATAACTTCCCACGCCAATTTAATGTGTGAGATCTTTGGTGAGTCAGCATTCTTGTTTTGTATCCCATAATTAGTATTCCGTTCTGGCGCCAACATACTTGCCTTCTCACTACAATGTTTATAAATTACATTTGCTGAATCAGTGATTCCCACGATTTTTAACGACGCTGTTCTCTGTTCGACATTACTATGTATGATTCTATTCCCTGTAAGTATGTTGTAAAGACGTAACTTTAACGCTCTCTCTCTCCGGGTTTAACTTTGATTTATGGTTTATATCTTAATAAATGTTTTATATTGTTAAAAATGGATTCTTCACTGCGGCTCCACGACCACGCTGCAATAACTTTAATTAAAATGGATTAATATATTACATAAGTCGACAAGATAATCTTTAAAGTGATAATATATAACATATATATATATATATATATATATATATATATATATATATATATATATATATATATATATATATATATATAATAGTCACATTTGGTATGTTTTAATAAGAAAATAAAGTATAAAACATTGAGAATATGGTTATAGAAAATTAAGTTGTGTAATTAATCTTAAAACATAGTTCTAGGTATACTTTTAAGTTCAAGATTGATGAATGCCTAAAAAAAGTATTTGTTGGCAAATTATGCATGCAAAACACCAAGGAAACTGTAAAATTTATTATTCTAACACACATCCAATAGAATCGCTAAAAAACTTTTTTTTTTTTTTTTTGCTTAACAACTGTTAAAATTAGTTAAGAAATGAATTTTAGAGCATGTATTTCTTAGGTCTGTAAACGCGCCATCTAGCGGGAGGTGGAGATTCGGCGAAAACTGTGATATGACCATATGACCTGCTTCTATGTACAGTTTTTAGCATACCGATCAAGGACGCTTTACCAGTAGCCTCTATGGAACGCTTACTAAATTTTGCAAAGATATATGGATTAGAAAAAGGTCTAGTATGCTTGAATACTTATATACAGCATGGAGTGTGTCAAATGGTGAATTAACATTTCAGTGTAAATTTACCAATTTCATCTGTCATACAATATCTTACATGGCAATTAGTCAGCCTAAAAGTAGAAGTGAATCTAATTTGCTGCTCCTTGGATGGGATTGATATAAGATGTTTTAATAACGGACAATAATCGCAACATAAGTGAAAAAAAAAAAGAGACATATCAAGATAGGATAAAAATTGGAAGGCAATGAGACACTACTAATACATTGTTAAATTGATTTACCCTGATATATAATTTTCTTATTAGATTTCCTGGTTTATTATTATTATTATTTTTTGTTTTCAATATGTTCTTTAAAATTTATATTTTTTAGATAGATATAAATCATTATTATGTCTGCGCATTGTAAACATATACAAGTATTACACAACAGTCACGTTCACTGTTATTAGTGAAATGCAAGGGTTACTTCCGTAAGAAAAAAAGACAAAGGGATTCCGAATTGAGTTTTTTCTCAGGGTTTCATATTGGAAAAATCCATGAAAATCATCTTGTTTATTCAGTGCCAAATCAACCAACCCGATTACTTATTATACTTAAAACAACAAATTGGCAATGAACAATACCAATGACAATTTTAAATGTAAACCAGTTTTATATCAATTAATTAAATTTCGTAAACTTAATAAAATTATTAAATTGGATTAACTAATAAGCAATAAAATACTTAATTTAACATTTATTAAAATAATAAATTAAATTGTTTAACAAGGTACATTATTTACTAAAGCACTACTTAATAAACAAAACAATATCTGTACATATAAAAAGTGAAAATCAATCCAATATCACTAGATAATGGATTGTAAATGTACCAAAGCTTCGCTGATCGGTACGCTAAAATCCGTACTTCGAAGCGGAGCATAGCACTGCTCTTCCCAGAATCTAAACCCGCTAGATTGTGCGTTTACAGACCTAAGAAATACTTGTTATCCAATGCATGTCTTACAAATTTTTCCCAAATGTGGGGGTTTTTTTAGATTCTATTGGATATGTGTTAGAAAAATAAATTTTACAGTTTCCTTAGTGTTATGCATGCATAATTTGTCAACAAATCTTCTTTTTAGGCATTCATTAATCTTGAATTTAAAAACATATCTAGAACAATTTTTGCAAGATTAATAATATAACTTTCAATACCGTACTGTCAATGTTTTATACCTTATTAATTTTTTATTAAAATATACCAAATTTGACCAATTTATTTAAAAATTTTTAGTAACATTTATGAAAAGACAATGCAAAATAGTTCGCTTAAAATTTGGCGACAAAAATTAGTCGCCAAAACCTTCGCCAACTTATCGAGATTCCCATTACCATAATGTTAAATGCCCTGCCCCTTGAAACTCGCTTCCCAGAGTTACCTCTGTAAAACTTGTTATCAAGCATTGAGAGATTCATTGCAGGGAAACAAACCAAGACCATTGCACTGCCTTACGCGAGATGAACATAAACTTTACTATTTACAAAATTAACACTACGAAATATTTACAAATATACAAAAATTCGTAACAATATATTGATAAACAACTTGAAATTTTTCTTTCAAGTTCGTTAAAATATTTGGTTGCAAGGAGCATTTTGAAAAAAGTTAAAATTTCTTATTATTTTAATGCATTTTTCTCAATAATTTACTATCTCTTTTATATTTTTTGTTCAAATTTTGTTGTTTCCTTATAAGTCATATTTTCTATGTTTGCGCCAATTTTTATTTCATTCTAATAAAAACTAAAGAATTATGGGAAAATTGTCCCATGTCTCCTTAAATAAACTGAAAAAAGAAAGTTGTACATTATTTATGCTTTGCATATTTTTGTGTGGCTCAATGGCGTGGAGCGTTAAATTATCTTTTCTACTAGAAAGGTTCCTGGTTCGATTCCCGTAAACTTTTTTTCTTTTTTTTTTAAGTTTTCAATTTGGAATTTTTTATTATTGAGTGGATTAAATTAATTTTATTGTTATAGTATTACGAAGTACTGTATTATTCAGGTTAATGCAAAATGAGTATTGGTTCTTATTTTGACATTTTAGATTTATTTTATTCAACATTCTCAAATTCATATTCCCTATTTAATCAGATAATTACTTCTTTATTCTTACGGGTCCTTATAGAATTACAGGAAATTATTAAAATATAATACTGTTTAGTAACATTATTCATACAGTCGAGGTATTCGAGAGGGTTATTCTCAACAGACTGAAACAGTATCTACATCATATCCCTGTTGAACAGCACAGTTTCATGTCTGGCCGCTCAACAACCCACCAACTTGTCAGAATCCTGGAATTCACAGGAGAAGCATTACACAACAAACAGTCAACTGCACTCCTTATGTTGGATGTTGCGAAAGCATTTGACCGGGTCTTCCACAAGGGTCTGCTTTTCAAACTAATAAATTTGGGATTCCCACACGATATTATCCATATAATCAAATCCTACCTTAAGGACAGAACATTCGAAGTAAGAGTTGGCCGCACTTTGTCAGATCCAAGATGTATAAGGGCGGGCGTTCCACAGGGAAGTATTTTAGGCCCTATCCTCTACATATTTTACAACGCCGACTTCCCTGCTTTCAGAGATGATCACAACTCATTGATTGCATATTACGCTGATGACACAACAATTGCAGTTAAGTCCATTAATCCAGAACATGCTCTTGAGAAACTGAATGACAAAATACCAGAAATTGAGGAATGGTGCGCCAAGTGGAAGGTGGCAATCAACGCTTCCAAATCTCAAATTCTTGAAATTAAGGCCAGACGTAAAAGAACTGTAACTAATACAAATGTCTACCTCTTTGGGGAGAAGATTCCTAAAGTAAAATCTGCCAAATACCTTGGACTTACAATCTCAGATAACCTAACATGGAAGAAACATATTCAAAATGTAGCAGGTAAAGCTGCGGGTGCTATGAATAAACTCAGACCACTTCTTGGGCGCCGTTCGAAACTTGGACTACACCTTAAGAAAAGACTTTACGAAACAACTATAAGACCTGTCTTCTCGTATGCATCACCAGCTTGGGTAACAGCCAACAAAACAGATATTAAACGTCTACAAACAGCTCAGAATAAGATCCTTAGAGAAATGGTTGGGGCCACCCGCTACATTAGAAATGTCTTGATCCATAAAGACCTAAAAATCGACACTGTTGAGCAATTCCTTGCAAAACAGAACATTAACTTCTATAAGAAGGCTCAAGGCGAGTCCTCCATAATTAAAGACAATATCTCTTACGAAATTCTATTGGAAGATAGGATGCATCGTCCCTTTGCTGCCTTTGCTCTCTCGGATGCTATGCTGACAAAAGCTTTTCAATCCTAGGTGCACGCACACCTCAGGTTCTTATTATACAAACTTACTACAAACCGTCTAGTACCTTCTGTGAAAGTTGTATCGTTCTGGTACGAGTAGTAGCCTGGAGACGGAATGTAGTGAGGGAGTGTATGTACTTATTTTAGGGATTCATATCCCTATTTTTGCTTTCCATATTTAATCAAGTATTAGGCTTTTTTCTAGATTGTCACTCTGACAAAGTTGTTGTCCTGTTCTGTCCCCGTTCTGTCCTTTTTATGTTTTTTCTCACTTCTTTTCTATGTTAACCCCGATTATACAATTTAGATAATGCCACTCGGCAACCATCAGATGTAGAGGTATACAGTCGCTTCGCGACGAACACCTTGCCAAACCTAATATTCAAGTTCAAGTTCAACCCAATATCACACTTTAATGGATTGTAAATATACCACTGATCGGTACACTAAAATCCGTACTTAGAAGAAGCGGAGCATAGCACTGCTTTTCCCAGAATATCCACCTCCCGCTAGATTGCGCGTTTACCGACCTAAGAAATACTTGCTCATCCAATGCATATCTTAACAATTTTTTCCAAATGTTATGCAAGAAAAAATATGGGGTTTTTTGCCATTCTATTGGATATGTGTTAGAAAAATAAATTTTACAGTTTCCTTAGTGTTATGCATGCATAATTTGTCAACAAATATTCTTTTTAGGCATTCATTAATCTTGAATTTAAAAACATATCTAGAACAATTTTTGCAAGATTAATAATATAACTTTCAATACCGTACTGTCAATGTTTTATACCTTATTAATTTTTTATTAAAATATACCAAATTTGACCAATTTATTTAAAAAATTTTAGTAACATTTATGAATAATAAATCCCTAATTATATTAATAGTTTAATTTTATTAAAATATCTATATTCATAACAAATAATTTGTCTTAAAAGAATACATTAACATTTTGTAAATAATTAAATAAAAAGTCAAATAAAAAACACAACAAAAAACAGTTTTATTTTATATTCGTAACACTAATATATACATTACATTCAAACATATATATATATATAAAAACATGTCAACACAATATTTACAAATTTATATTGCAAAAAAGGTTATTACAGTTAACGTTTGTTTGGTTTTGGAATGTTTAAAATATTATTTATTAAGTAAAATTTTTTAAAACTTAAAAATGCTAATTCTCTTTAAATTCTTAAGAAATTAGACAGCAACTTTATGTGCATTCATAAGGAGAAAAAAAAAAATACTCCTTTTTCCACTGCAAAGAAGTTAAGAATAATAACGCAAATTCCAAAACATTTTGGGCAATTATTCATTATTTAAAAAAATATACTGAATAATGCTTACCAATTCAAAGTTTATTAATGCGATATCAATTTAATATTTAGTTTTAGAAATCATTTCATTTTTTTTTTTTTTAAACATTACTTTCTAATTACAAAGCTCATAAATAGATATCTATTTCTTTAAGATTACAAAAATAAGCTTAAAACTATTGACAATACATAGATAAGATAAACTGGCTCAGCTGTGAAGCAACTAAATACTATTCACAATAACAAAACGTCTGTTAAGTTAATTTTGCATTTTCTTTATTACTATTAACTTTAACATTTTTTGATTAACAGGCTTGATTGACAATTTTCTAATATTTTCAAACACACCGCTATGCTTTTTAGCAATGTATCCAATGATAGCTTTAATAAATACTTTGCACACAAGTTCAGATAAAATTTGTCGTGCTCAGGTTTTAATCTTTTCACGATAAACTGCAGTCTTTTTCTTTTTAAAGTCTGAACATAATCGTAAGAAGGAAAAGCTTTTCCTCACACCTATGTCAAACAAGATGTATCATTTAAAATAATGTCCTTCCTTAAAATGGCATTTAAACACTGAATTTTTAACTGTTCATTTGAAGGAACTTCGTGAAATGAAAGAACTTTAAGTTTGCCTTTTCACCTCCTTGCAAAATGGAACACAACAATACACTATATTAAAGAATACTTTATTTTAAACAAACGCAATATACGCAATTCGAAACAATAGTAGAAACCAAACAATCTTAGGTCTATAAAAGCGACTTCCAGCGGCTGCCGAGATTCCGGAGCGTCCATAGGAAAATGACTCATCTAACTGACTTGTAGTATGAGTTTCATTATCAAGGACGCTTTGCTATGACAAACAGAATGTTGAAATTGCAAATGGTTCTTTTTTTAATTATTACTATTATTATTATTATTATTATTATTATTATTTTTTTTTTTTTATCAAAGTGACTTCAAATAGAAGTACAGCTCTGAAATTTCCAACATAAGTAATTTTATCCTTCTAATTGGGCTTTTGAAAATAAGAATGTTTAAATGTTAATTAGTTATTTTTTAATTTATTTTCTAAATTAATTAACAAATGTTTTTTTCAAAACAACTTCTAATAGGGCTACAGTTCTGAAATTTTCAGCATAAGTAGTTTTGGCCTTCTAATTGGAATTTTGACAAACAAAATTTCTACTTTTAATTAGCTTTTTTATTGAATTTTTTAATATATAACAAATATTTTAAAAACGATTTCTAATAGGACTACAGCTTTGAAATTTTCAACATAAGTAGTTATAGCCTTCTAAATGGATTTTTGAAAAACAGATTTTAAAAATTTTTATTAGGTTTTTTAGTTAATTTTTTAATTAATTAACAATTATTTTACAAAAAGATTTCTAATAGGGCAACAATTCTGAAATTTTCAAGATAAGGAGTTTTTGTCATATAGTTGGACCTTTGACATAAAGAACTTTAAAATTTTAATTCGTTTTTAATTCATCTTTTTAATTTATATATTCCCAAAAATCGTTTTTATTAGGCCTAGAGCTCGCAAAATTTCAACATAAGTAGTTTTGGCTTTTAATTTTACTTTTCACAACCATGTTAAAGTATTCTCAAAGGGGTGTTGCATATTTGTTTTAACGGATTTTTTTTTTTTTTTTCTTGTCATGGGAGGGACTTGTAATATTAACCTTTAACTGCTGTGGTTGGGTGGTTTTGAGGTTTTTGCGCAAGAGCTACACATGGTCCATACTGCGCCAAACTAATTGGTGAACATCAGTTTAAAGTTTAAGAAACATAGAACCAGAAAAATTAATATAAATGTTAAAGATGTGATATTTTAGGGGGTGGAAGCATTCCACAAAAAATGACTCGCGGTCTGTCAGACCGCTTACAGCAGTTAAAGGTTAAGGGTATGCGCAGTAAGCAGTTTTTAGGGAGCGAAACAAGCTCATGCATGCATGCATAGCAATGAATATTTCAACGAGTGAAGTATTCCTAAAGAATTTTTCAATGAGCGAAATGAGCTTGGCCTTGCGTAGCAATCTACCTTCCAGAGAGAGAGCGCCAAAAGCTGAGACTTATACTCCAATGACGGCATTTCGCAACGTAGGGCCAAGTAGCTAGCTAAAAAAATTGCAGATGGTAAAATTTCGTAACGAAACATGGGCTATTTAGCAAGTCCTATCATAAAATCATCATTTCTGAAATGAAGGTGGCTGCATGCACGTACAGAATAAGAATTTGCTTTAGATCCTTTTCGAGATATACACTTGAACCACGCTTTATGCAGCAGTTAATCATTCAGAATTTCATGGTACGAGATTCAGGGCGATATTTTCTGTTTTGACACGAAAAACCTTTGTTGTTGTTATTTTCAGATTATCTGGCGAAATTTTGACCTTTTGGCCCATTTTTGAAGCTCCGTATTTCAGAAACCAAACGATATTCAAACCTAATATTGGCCATTTTTTCTTTTCTCTATAAACCCAAGTGAGCAAAATTTTATAAAATTCTGAAGGGGTCGGATTGAAAATGTCACTTTTTTGTGTTGATTTGACATGGAATGACCCAAATATCGTTAATCTCGCTGCAAGATTTCGATTTAAGCAGCTAGTGCACCCTGCTTTTTAAATCGCCACCGTTTAACTCGCGATGTTTAACTGATGATAAATCGATTTAAAAAATTTCTAAATCACACTGCCCTGCCCAGGATTCGAACGCGGCACATTTAGCATGCAATTCCAGAGCGCCAACCACACAACCATCAGATGGCTAATAGTTCTTTAGAAAATTTTGAATATATTAATGAGGTCTTAGAGATATTATGTCTATGTTCCGTAAAAATCAAATATTTATTAAATTGCAATTTGATAAAAGTAGTTCACAAATTTTGGTGAGGACATTTCAAGAAAAATAATCTTGCGACTTGCCATTTTTAAGCTTTTGGTCACAAATTTAATTGACAACTTCCCCAATAAAAAATGTAAACTTAATTTAAAAAAAAATTCATAAAGAACCACTATTTCATACGGAGGTGAATGTTTGAACTAATAGACATTTTTTTTTCCGATATTTGCCAGTGGTCTCATTGAAACGCTTACTAAATTTTATGAAGATATATTGATCAGGACAAGCTGTAATATACTTGGATACTTATATACACTATGGAATTTGGCAATTCATGAATTAATATTTCATTGTAGGTGTGCCAGAGGCACCCGTCATACGGTATCTTAAGTGGCAGTTAGTCAGTCTAAAAATAAAGGTGAATTTAATTTGCTGCTTCTTCGATGGGATTGATATACAAAGTTCCAATTGCTGATAATAATCGCTAATAATAGATATGTGACATGATAAGTATGATAAAATAATAGATATATGATATAATAAGTAAAAAAAAAAAATGTCATTACTAGATAAGAAAAAAGGAAAGGCAATAAGACATTACAAATTATCAATTGCAAATTATCACTACAAATTATTAATTGCCCTGATATCTAAACTTCTTAATTGATGTTCGTGTTTTGTTATTTTTATTAGTGTGTGTTTTTTAATTAAAATATTTATTTATTAAATCGATGTAAATATTTTTCTTCAATTATACGAATAGGATTTTATTAAATATCCTTCACACACAGACAAGCAGTCGTGAAAATTGTAAAGCTAAACACTGAAGTCTCCGAAAAGCAGTTAGATTGCAGAATAGGGAGGGAGCAACCCTAAAATAAAGAAACCACGTTCGAGAATATTTTTAGTAAAATAAAAAAAAAGCCAGAAAAACAGTCCGAAAGAGATTACAATCAATAATACTTTTGTAATTTGTATGTCTGAAAGATGGAATAAAGTTTATTTTAGCAATATAATGAAGAAGTCTAATGTGTTTTTATTTAAAAAATTGCCTTTAATTTCTGAAATTCGGGGACGTCTAGGCGATAGACGATATTAAAGTGTAATTCTAAAAAAATTTACAGGTGCTGTTATTGAAAAGTCATAACTTTTAAGCGTTACCGCAAAATGATCGTAGAAATATGTGATTATTCACTAATTTTTTAATGTTCAGTATTTCTAGTCCAATTTTCAAAACTTCCCATGCATTGAGGCGATAGAAGATATGAATTCAGAGTTTTAAAATTGTACTCTCTTTTTAATACTGTGAGTTCACAACTCTTCCGCACTACCACTATAAGATCCAAGGTACTTCTCTTTTTTCGGCCTGGCCTAATTTATATATATTTTTGAAGAAGGGGGAAAACGTATGTCAAAAACAAATAACAGTTCTAAGCAGTGGTTCTTTTTTTACAGTGTTATGAAATTTTAACATTTTAGCAATAGATGGCGCTGTAGGCATCATAACTTAAAAGGGTTCGACTACAAATGACAAATGAATCATAAAACAACGGTTAAGGTGTAACAGAACAGTTGGTTTAATGTGTAACTTACACCTTAGCCGATTTTTTACGATTCATTTGTAATTTGTACAGCACCCTTTTAAGTTATGATGCTTAAGGCACCATCTATTGCTCAAATTGTGAACTAATTCTTTCAATTTTTTTTTCTGCCATATATTTTCCCCCTTTTTCAACAATATTCCATTCAAATTTGACTTTTTTCTGACCAGTGGTTCTTCTTTTTACATCGCTTTGAAACTTTAACTTTAATTACCATCACCCTGTATTAACAGAGAGTTAAAAAGCATAAGAAAAATGTAAAATTAGAATTAAAGGACTGGTAAAGTTTTAAGCAAAGAAAAAGCAACCACTTGGTCTCCCATAGTTGTCCTGAGAATATCCATCCGATCACGGCCAGACAAGATATAAACAAACGGTAAAACACTATCCAGACCGTAACAGCCAATAGTAAATAGTGGAAACAAGTTTTTAGATTTCATTTCTGCCGCAAAGGACAAGTAGCTCTGCAATCCAACCATTTCCAGTAATTTTCTTGGCTTGGAGACGTTGTAATCCTTTTTTTGCACATGTTTTTATTGACATTTTAAAAAAATTTGGAAATTAAACTTAAATAAACCTCATAGATTTTCGTTTAATAATTTATTACTTTATTATTAGAATTAAACACAAAAATGGATAATTGTTGCATTCCACGCTGTACTTCATATTCTAGAAAGGGAACACATGTCAAATTTCTCGAATTCCCCTCGGATCCAGTTCCAAGAAGAAAATGGATAAAAGGGATTTCCAGAACCAATCTACGAACTAATGACAAGTATGCCTCTTTCTGTTGTCTGCAGTCTGCATTTTAAATCTGCTGATTACATTGAAGGCTTGAAGATAAACTGAGTAAAAAGGGGTAGCGTTTCTTGTGTTTTCCCACACTACTCATGACTCAAGAAACACTTGAAACGGTCAGCAAGAAGAAGAAAATAGATTTACCAAATGACATGGGTACGACAAGAAATTTAATATGGTTTATTACACTTCTCCTGCTTTTAACGACGAAACGCCACTTATTATTTTTGGAACTCAAAGAGTTTTTTACCAATAGACTACCTCTTTGTAATTCAACTAATTTGTTTAATAGAATAACTAATATAGATGTTTCAATAACATAATATAAATAATATTGTTGCGTTGTATGGGTTCGAAAGATTTGACTCCAAAGCAGATCAAAACTTGCAGAAATTTATTCCAAAATAACACTTCACAGTTCTCCTACAGCTCTAGAACTTCTCGTTCTAGTTGACACAATACAGCTCTTTTCACCGCAATAGATTAAAAAACAGCAGTTAAAAACTTGACAACAATTGCTAAATCGCCGCAAAAGACAATGCAATACATTTTGCTCAGTATCTCCAGTCAACTAATTCAGTGACTCAAAATCCAAGAACTAACTCCATCACCCGCTCCCTGAGCTTTTATATGGAGGTGAAAGTACGTGAACCTTCTTGAAACTCCTGGAGGTAGACATTTTGAGAACTTTCCAGATTATAGTCGAAAAGTCCTATATACATGTACATAGGATACATGTACCTATACATGTACCGAAAATGTCGCCAAATGGTCGCCAAGTTTGGCTACATTTGGCGATTTCTCGCCAAATTTGGCGAGATTCTCATTACCATAATGTTAAATGCCTTGCCCCTTGAAACTCGCTTCCCAGAATTACCTCTGTAAAACCCGTTATCAAGCATCATGAGAATCATTGCAGGGAAACAAATTAAAGGCGAACTATTGCACTGCCTTATGCAAAATGTACATAAATTACTCTTTACAAACATAACACTACGAAATACTTACAAATATACAAAAATTCGTAACATTGCCCCCCTTCCCAAGGACTGCACGTCCCGGGCAGTACAGTTCCTGGAAAGGAAGGCTTACTTTCAAAGCAATAGCAAACACTCTGTGTTCATAATTAAACTATTAATCTTACTAATTTAAAGACAAAAACATTACTGAATAAATAAATAATTAAATAAACAATAAACTTAAAAATTTATATACACATGTGATCATGGTCTTAATAACTATATACACTTTGAACATTAGGGCGATTACAAACTATGGGGATTACAAACTATGGCCATAGTAAGGGGCTAACCTGTCGTAGTGAACGACTCTAGGTTTACAATTTGGTGACTTACGTATTCGGACCACGACATCATTCAGCCGGTTGAGGACTGAGTAAGGACCATCCCAATGAGACTGAAGTTTGGGAAAAAGTCCTTTTTGTCGTTTCGGGTTTCAGAACCAAACCTTGTCACCTTCGTGGAATTGATGTCCTGTA
Organism: Linyphia triangularis; assembly: GCA_963978545.1. Lineage (NCBI taxonomy): Eukaryota > Metazoa > Arthropoda > Arachnida > Araneae > Linyphiidae > Linyphia > Linyphia triangularis. The sequence continues at coordinate 4,853,045 of OZ021731.1, forward strand.
GCCTTCGTGTCGTATCTGGTCGCCAAGTTGATTCGCTCTCGGGCAAAATTGTGCACATCTTCAAACCGTGCCTGAAGATCCTCGATGTACTCCTCTGGCGATGAAGGTGCATCCGGAGGGTGGCCAAACAATAGATCACACGGCAGACGAAGGTTACGACCGAAGAGCATCTGGGATGGGGAATAGCCGGTAGTCTCGTGGACAGCGCTGCGATAGGCCAGAAGAAACAAAGGTAACTTCTGATCCCAATCCTGTTGGTTTCTGGAAACCATCAGTGAGAGGTTATTGAGGATGGTTCTGTAAAACCTCTCCACCATGCCATCCGATTGTGGGTGTAAAGGCGACGTCTGTGTTTTGTCAATGCCAAGTAGATCACAAAGTCCTCTCATCATAGCAGAGGTAAAATTCCTTCCTTGATTAGAATCTAACTAAAGAGGCACTCCAAATCTGGAAATCCAGCTCTGAACCTGAATCCAGCCCGTAACTCGCTTCAACCCTGGAATAATATGTGATGATCCTTTCCGATGACGGATATCGATGTCATACTCTTGGAGTCTCTCTATCCATCTGGCTATCTGACTTTCAGTATTCTTGAAATTTAGAAGCCAGGTCAACGATGCATGATCCGTACGGAGCAGGAATTTCCTACCGTAGACGTAATGATGGAAATGCTCTACGGCTTTAATTATGGCGAGCAACTCTTTCCTGGTGACACAGTAATTACACTCCGGTTTAGATAGGCACCGACACTCTCATTGCTCGCGTCCGTGTCAAGAATGAATGGTGAATCGGGCTGAGGATACGTCAGGATAGGTGCAGATGTTAAAGCCTCCTTCAGTTGGTCAAATGCATCCTCACAGTCTTTTGTTAACAAGAATTTCTACTTGCTCTCTGTCAGTCTGTGAAGGGGTCTTGCGATGTAAGAAAAGTCCTTCACGAATCGTCTATAGTAGGTGCAAAGCCCCGGGAAACTCCTTAATTGATGTACATCTTCGGGGCGTCTCCACTCTTTAACTGCCGACACTTTTTCTGGATCTGTGCGTACACCCTCGGCAGAGATGACATGTCCGAGGTAGATCACTTCATGTCGGAATAACTTACATTTGGCTGGACTTAACTTCAAGTTGGCGTCTTTTAATTTTTTTTTCCGCAGCACCTTCCTAAAATTTTCAAGATGTTCCTCGAAACTTTGCCCCACGATAATGATGTCATCGAGGTAAACGAGACAGGCTTCGTAGGAAAGACCTCTTAGCACTGTTTCCATGAGGCGTTCGAATGTTGCTGGAGCATTGCATAATCCAAATGGCATCACCTTGAACTGCCAAAGTCCTTGTCCGGTTGTGAATGCTGTCTTCTCTTTGTCATCAGGATGTATCTCATCAAGCCAATATCCACTCTTTAAGTCTAGTGTCGAAAACCCCTTGTTTCCAGAAAGAATGTCCAGAGTGTCATCAATTCTGGGAAGAGGGTAGCTGTCCTTCTTCGTGACATCGTTCAACCTCCGATAATCGACGCAAAATCTAGTTGAACCATCCTTCTTCCGAAACAGGACGATGGGAGAGGCCCAAGGGCTGGCTGACGGTTCAATCACGTCGCTATCTTGCATTTCCTTTAAGAGTCTTCCTACCTCTTCCTGTTTAGCAAATGATTGTCGTCTTGGGTGTTGCTTGATAGGTAGGTGGTCCCCTGTATCAATTCTATGCTGCGTCAAACTTGTTCGTAAGACATCCGAAGTTGTGCGGGAAAAGACATCTTGGAATTCTTGGATGACCAGTTGTGCAGCATTTCTTTCTACGTTGTTTAACGGTGCATTCTTCAGAAGCTCTGATGTTAAGTTATCTGAAGACACAGTGACTGGAGGAATGGTAATTCAATTTATGCAAGTTACTGGAGTACAGTTGGCTAACACTTCACCTTTCTTTATGACTTTCGCTTTATCATTCACATTGTCGATCCTCACAGGTATGACAGTATTTGAAAGGTCGACGAGAGTTGAAGCTACCAGTACTCCTTTGGGGCTGTTGTGGTTTTCAGGGTATTCTATTATGCCATATCGGAAACTTTTATCTTCAGCTATGTATCCAGGAAGTAATAACTCTTTTCTTGAGGTTAATGTGATGTCATTTTGAGCTATTATTTGATGTACTGATTTAACTTCACTATCTTTGATTCCAAATAACCCTATGTCTTCGGAAACTGAATGCAGCTCATTGTTTTTAAAGTCTAAGGAAAAATTATATTTCCTTAAAAAGTCAAGTCCGAGTATACAAGTGTCCATAATGTCCGCCACATATGCCGCGTGATGATAAGAAGCACTCCCGAACGTGATGTTGATGTTCATTTTTTCATGGATGTTGATTTTATCGCCGGACACAGTTTGGAGGGTAACGCAGGGCGGCGTCCAGATTAGTCTTCCATCCAGTTGTTGAGCCAAATATTTCCGGATGATGGTCACATTGGCTCCAGTATCGATGATCATATTGCAGGGAACTCCATTTACGTGTCCCATGATGAAGAGACCATTACTGCCGCCACTCATTGCAGAAATTTGTAGAGCTCTAAGATGAGGCTTCTCAACAACTGGCGACCTCCACCTCGCGAGATGGTCAGAATTTAGTTTTCCTCCTCCCTTCTGGGAGCGGTCTTAGCTCCAGTGTCTTGGCGGGATCGGCAGTTTCTCCGTATGTGGCCCTCGCCTCCACAGTTCCATCACTTCAGGCTCTGCTTCTTTTCCGGAGTATATCGTCTCAAGTTACTGACTTGTCTTTGCAATTCATCCAGACGAGCAGTAATTTGTTCTGGCTCCTGTATAGTAGCAGTCCTGATAGGATGGCGTTCTCTACGAGTTGCTTGCTGGGCTGCCTCGTACTTCATGGCATATACTAAATCACTTTTTAAATCCTTGACATCTGCCATTCGTAGGGCGTTTTGTCTACATCCCTGATGCCATCGACGAAGTACTGTAGAGACAGGATTTCTCTCGTTTCAGCGGGGCAGTCTGAAAAGGCGAGATGGGAGAGCCTTTCAACATCCGTGGCGAGCTCCTGGAGTGTTTCGGTAGGCTTCTATTGGAGATTTCGAGATTTCAACTGCAGCCTGCTTTAGTCTTTCACACATTTTTCGCCAAACCGCAGTTCTAATGCACTTGAGAATGCGTTGAAGTCCAAGCGTTGCTTTTCGGAAAGCGGTTGTAGTATGTCTGCAGCTTCAGCTCTCAGAGATGCAGCTAACTGGCAGGCTTTTGTCACGGAGTCCCATCCATTGGCGTTGGAGACAATTGTGAATTGAGTTTTATACACTTGCCAGGAAGATTTTCCATCGTAAGTCGAAAGCTTGACTGAAGGTCGGGAGGTGACTGGTACACATTTCAAATCTCCCGAAAGAGTTCTGCTCGACAGTCTCTTCTCTAACATTTGGACTATCTTTGCTTCTATATCATCCAAATTTTCTTCTACGTTCTTCTTTTCCAGAATCTCTATTTTCTTCCCTAAATCAATAAACTTCCTTTCGACATTCTCGAATTTGCCTTCAAATTTGTTTTCTATTTGTTTCACGCTTTCTTCCATAGTTGTTACAAGATGACCCTTTAATTCCTCCTGTCCGGCAGAAATCGCAGCAATATTCTTCTACATTTCCTCTTGGCCAGAGAAAATCTCTTTCTTCATCGCTTTTTGGACAGAGAAAATCTCTTTCTTCATCTCTTCTTGCCCGTTGGATAATTTCTTCTCCATCTCTTCTTGGCTTTTCTTCATCTCTTCCTGCCCTTCGGACATTTTCTTCTCCATTTTGTCTTGGCCTTTCTTCATTTCGTCTTGGCCTTTCTTCATCTCGTCTTGGCCTCTCTTCATTTCTTGCATGAAAGCAAAAAGCTGTTGAAAATTTTGATCTTGTTCCGCCATTGCTCTGGTAATCAGCATCAAATCCCACTTCTGACACCAGTTGTTGCGTTGTACGGTTTCGAAAGATTTGACGCCAAAGCAGATCAAAACTTGCAGAAATTTATTCCAAAATAACTCTTCACAGTTCTCTTACAACTCCAGAACTTCTCGTTCTAGTAGACACAATACAGCTCTTTTCACCTCAATAGAGCACAAAACAGAAGTTAAAAACTTGACAACAACTGCTAAATCGCCGCAAAAGACAATGCAATACAGTTCGCTCAGTATATCCAGTCAACTAATTCAGTGACTCAAAATCCAAGAACAAACTCCATCACCCGCTCCCTGAGTTTTTATAGGGGAGGTGAAAGTGAATTCATTTCATAAAAGTGATATTTCTTATAGTAAAAATGAAAAAAAAAAGAAAAAAAAAAACTTTACCACATAATACTGTACTTAAAATCAGTATAATGCATATTCAAAAATAATTTGTGTAATAACCGTTATATATAAAATAGATAATAATACAATACCATTAAATTTATAAATAACGATTCTTTGATTTGATTGAAGGTGATTTTATAAGAACAAATTTTTGTACGTGACGGTTGATTAAAATGTTAGGAAAAATCCTCTACAGTTATTAATACTTCATTTTAATAACCCAAATTATATGTAATAGAGTATTAAAAAATTCATATATATATATATATAATGATTTAACAATAAATTGGAGAAAGAATTTACAATACAACATAATTCATAACTGATTCATATAAAATAAAAGTGATTTTTAAATGAAAACATATTTTGAAACATTTTACGTGCACAGGCTTTAAAATTATTACTTACATATAAATAAATTTTATGTAGTATTGTGAGAAAAATGTACATTTTCAGAGGAATCTTTGAAGTATAAAAAATATATGTTTTAAATATAGGGATATTATTATTATTATTATTATTTTGAAATTATTGTAAATTAATTATGCGCTTTAAACTATTTATAGAAATTATGCATTTTATAAATAATTTTCTAATAATCATAAATAAAGTATATTAGTAAGTTACTTAATAAATTGAATACATCTTTTCAAAAAGAACATATATATTTTATTGTGATATAAAGACACTATATTTAATATAATATATTTATTAAAATAGCATTATCTAATCTAGCAAACAAAACCTGTACCAGTAGATAAAAAATTAATCTGAAACTAAAAGTTAGACCACGTTGATGAAGAATTTTAACAAAAATTATTCATTAAAATTCAGATTTGAATTTAAAAATAGCAACATTCTCATAATCATAAAAAAAAAAAAAAAAAAGTATATTAATATAATATACATATTAAAATAGCATTATCTAATACATCAAACAAAAAAATTATCAATAGATACGAAATTAATCTGCAATTAAAAATTAGAACACGTTGATGAAGAATTTTAACAAAAATTATTCAATAAAATTTAGATTTGAATTTTTAAAAAAAAGCATCATTTCCGCTTTTCTTGTGTTTAGTCGGTTTCTTCTGTCACTGTAAATGAGCCCTGCTTTTGAAAATAACCTTTCGATAGCACTAATAGCACTTTAAATAGCCTAAATAGCACTTTTCGATAACGAGGGCATTTAGATTTGGGTAATTTTGGGCATTGTTTTTCCACCACACCAAAGGATCCATATCTAGAGGAAGCATTTCTTCCTCTAAAAATCTCTGAACTTCAATAATTGCTTGGTATTTTGCCGTCCCCTTTGACTTTGTTGTAGCCAGCGTTTTACTTAAGGTACTCCAAATGGACAGTTCATCAACGTCTTTTTTTTTTTTTTTTTTCCGACTTCATTTTGCTGCTGAGTAGCTCGAAGTTCCACATATTTTATCGTGATGCATGATATTACCTTTTGCTTTACACTTTCTGCTGCTTTTGCATCCGTAAAAGCTGCCATTTTTAAAACGTGGGTCTAAGAACGTATTTATTCCTAATGTAAAACTTATTTCTACATTTCCGTACCTTGTTCGCACACCTTCTTTTAAACTACTAATAGCATTTTGTGTTATGCTCAAATAAGGTCTTTGCGACAATTTATTTAGAACATCCTTAAAACCTGCTACTATTGGTATGACAAGGCATCCAGTGGCAAATTTTTCTCCACTCATTGAATCAGTGGTTTTTGAAAAGGGCTTCAATATATCACACAGCTCACGACATAATCTCCACTCTGTTGGGGATAGAACAGGTAACTGTGTGTCAATCACAGCTATAGTAATTCGTACCGCTTGCTCTAGATCAACGAATCACTCTAACATATGGTAAGTGGAATTCCACTAAGTGCAAACATCTTTCATTAGTTTTTTTTGGCTGCTCGCCAGAATTTTGCTGAAAAGACATTAATTTATAATTGGATTTAGCTCTTCTCTTAAAATGAGAAACAATTTTCCTAACTTTAAGTAAAATGTCGGAAATGTGTTCTGCCTCGAGGGCCCCAGCAACTATAAGATTCAAGGTATGAGCAAAACAACCGTAATGTTTCCAGTTCAACTGTTTAGTTATGGCACTGGTGATATTGCTTGCATTATCAGATAGGGCAAGAACAATTTTGTCCTTTAGTTCCCAATCAGTGATAATGCGAAGCATCTCATCGGCTAAATGAAGGGAAGTGTGACTCTCTGTCATTTCGCAGCATTCCAATAACATTGATTTCAATTGAAATTCAGAGTTGATGAAATGTGCGGTCACAGAAAGAAAGCTATGAGTGTTGATTGACGTCCATGCATCAGTTGTGATGCATGCTGATTTCACTGTACTCAGTATCTCTCGGCAAGAACTCTTGCATTGCTCGTACTGAGCAGGCACATACGTTTTGGACATAGCATGGCGAAAGAATTGTTCTTGATCTTCCCAACTGCGGTTGGGCAGTTGATATTGAGAATTTAACACGTTAACGAATTCTCTGAATCCTCTGTCTTCTACAACGCTGAATCTAATGAAAAAATTTCATAAGTTTTTCTTTTATTGATTCAGTTGAGCTTGAAGATAACTTTTTTGGCATATAGGATGATATTGTTGTCTGTTGCTTATTGCCAGGTGCTGATGAAGAGGAAGTTGAGGGTACTTGATGTGCTAAAGATGGGAAAAGGTAGAGGGTGGTGCTATTTGTTGTGGTGTCATCGACTGTGGCTCATCTGGATGGGAAGATGTACTTTGACGATTTACGACTGGGAATATTACTCCAGTATGTTACGTCTTTAAATGCTTGGATAAGTTAGCTGTTATTGATTGGTAATTTAGACGCTTTTTACACAAATTGCATTTCGCAAAATATTTTTCTTTGGCAGGAGTGAAAAAATTCCATATTTCACTTTTTTTTTATTCGTGTTGACTCAGTTCCCTGTATTGAATCAGCTATTTAAAATTAGTTTCAACAGCCTATAAAAAGTACTATTTATTATTGTATAGTAAATTATTAAATATATAAAATTTTTAACAAGTTAGCTCAGTGTATTTGAAGTAACTTATTTAATTATAGATTATTATATTCAATTATTATAGCTTATTGCGTAAAATTATTATTGTTAAAATTGTGAACAAAAATTATTTTAAACTTATGTAATTGGGTAATTAACGTAAACACTCGAATTATAAATTTGTTTGTGACTCTAAAAATATATTTTAGAGAGCAAATAAATACACAAAACTGCTCCGAACCTACATTTTACTGTGGAATTGAATTACGAACCATTAAAGCGGAAACCTTATTGTAAATCTCCAAACACGTCTGACAACAGCGCTATTTAAAGGGATGAGGTGGAGACTGCATAATAAGTAAAGCTATATATGCTACGGTTTCATCTAACTAACAAACACAAATACAAAAATGACGACCTACTACTGGCACAAGGCCCATCAAGGTTGATCCAGTTTAACTTTTCTGAATAACCTCCAGCATAGATCCAGCTGTCTTTTAAAACTGTTGACTCCAGAACAATTTACAGTGATGTCCGGTAGCTTGTTTCACTCATCAACCACTCGATTGTAAAAATAGTTTCATATTCTCCAAGTTCAAATGCGATTTAAAAAGCTTAAATATTCATGACCTCTTTTCTGGTTCCATGTATTTAATTCTAATTCCTTGAAATCACCCGGTTTGATAAATTTAAACGAAGTCTAAGGTCCAACAACAATTAATGCAGCTTTTTATTCCAATTCCCAGTACTGTTCTAAGCAAATTTAATTGAGCCTATTACAGATTTTTTTAAAAACAACGTTTCAATAAACGTTTGGTTATTAATAAAATTTTAGAGCTGCATTAAAGACGTATTCACTTTAAAAAAAATATCGAAAAAAAATAATAATTAAAAATCCAATATTAATGTAATGAATAATGTGCAAACTTAAAGTAAATAATTTTAAAATAAATTGTGCCGTCACGACCACATATATGTATACATAAATTCATGAAATAAAAATTTATTGAAGTAAAATTCAAATATTATAAAGTTAATCAAACTAAAAAAATGAATGTCATGTTTATTTAAGAAATTCAATTCATAGTTAATCAAGAAACGCAATTTTAAAAATAATAAATTCCTTTTATTAAGTTCAAATTGAAGAATGATCATAAAAATAATAAAAACCTCTCAGGTAATGCGTTAAATATAAAAAAATATATGTATAAACAAATTTTTGTTCAATATTAAAAATCCAATATTAATGTAATGAATAATGTGCAAACTTAAAGTAAATAATTTTAAAATAAATTGTGCCGTCACGACCACATATATGTATACATAAATTCATGAAATAAAAATTTATTGAAGTAAAATTCAAATATTATAAAGTTAATCAAACTAAAAAAATGAATGTCATGTTTATTTAAGAAATTCAATTCATAGTTAATCAAGAAACGCAATTTTAAAAATAATAAATTCCTTTTATTAAGTTCAAATTGAAGAATGATCATAAAAATAATAAAAACCTCTCAGGTAATGCGTTAAATATAAAAAAATATATGTATAAACAAATTTTTGTTCAATATTAAAACCTATTTAGCTACTCTCCAAATTTACTACACAATCTTTTGATTATAATGTTTTGAAATTAGAAGATTGCTTTACAAGGAAAAGAACATAATTTATTTTCCATCAAAAGGAAAAACTCAAATCCTACGCACTCTTTATTTTTTATATATAGTATCATTTTCTTATTGCAAAACAATAACGAAAAAATTTCTTACCTCCAACCAATACGAAAGAAACACATTTAAAAGTCTCATAAGAAGACTGAAATGAAATGCGAACGAACGTTCAAAACCTCTCCCACCAAAGGAATTCTTGTAACATAAACAAAAGAGCCTTCCGCAAAAACACGCATGCATTTCTTCCTAAATCCCTAATCCTCATCCCCCACCTACTTCCCCCATCTCTGTCATTTAAACCCAAAGAATGTTGCGTCAGATACTTCCCCCCTCCCCCACGCACATTCCTCTTCACCCCACCACTCATAATGTGCATCCAATTAAAACTGAAACATCTATTCTGAAACCGAGATATAAACCATAACAAGAAATTGGTGCAGAATTCGAATTAATTTGAATAAACACGAAAATCATAACGAACTGTAAAACAAAAATCGAAACGAAATTGAAAATACCAACTTGAAAAGCAGCTCTAACAAAGAATTGTCCAAAAGTTATTCCAATACAAAAACTTCTGTCAATATCTTATAACAGTTATATCTACTTTTATTGAAAATTATGTCAATATCAACTGATACCAATCGGACACGTTAATCTATTCAGATAAGTTATTTGGATGGATTATTGGATGTTAGTTATTCCAGGAATAACGACCAGGATCCTAATATCAGAATCACGATAAAAAAAAAAAAATATTTTTCCAATCACCGTTATTAGAAAAATATTTTTTTATTTCGGGATTCTGATATTATAATCTTCCAAAACAGAAATATATGGACATACTAGCGCCATCTATTGCATTTATAATAAATGAATAACTGTTACTTAGAAAATTAGGTAACTGTTAGTTCGCATGAGTTTAAGTATCAATAACTTTTAACTGTTATTAAAATATGGCTCATCCCTAAATCACACATCCCTCCACAAGAAATATTTGCTGGGACGTTCAGTCCAGCAACCCTGTAGGGAGAAAAAGTCTGTAAGATTTCGCAAGTATTGTATGGTGCCAAGATCATTGAATATTGGCTAATAGATTGTCTTTACAGCACCAACGCCGAACAAAAGCCGACAAATCATACTTCTAGGACACAGCGTCTTTTCCTTATCAATAAAAAATGACGTCGTATGTAATCTTTTCAAATTAAAAAATGTGTTAATACTATACTATAATATGGGATTTATTGTGGATCCAGCCCAGAGGGCACTGTTCCACATATCGAAAATGAGCCAGAGGCACTTCATCGCATTTGAACAGATCTAGTTTGCACTGTATTAAAAAACAAATCACCCAGCGACCGACTGAAAGAAGGAAGCTGGTTTCGCTCAACTTCCAATGGGAAGTGAGGAAATGGCAGGTGGGAGGAGCTTAACAGGAATAGTCGATATCGGCTTGCCTCTGCCATGTAGGTAATGAGGAAACTTTTTACAGAGTTTGACGATGGGCTTCAAAAAAGGAGCCGATCGAGCAAAAGCAGCAAAATGGTGTAAACTATCGAATTGATCAACAGCCAAGTCAAGGGTGGCGAAAAGGGCTTCAGCAGCACGAACTTCATCCTCTGAGGAGAGAGTATAATTTCTAGTCACGGTTCCAATTGAACGAGAAGAGACTTTTTCAACAGGTTTCTCCAAGGGGATGGTTTGGGACGCAGCTTCTGCGTAGGTAGGCTTCTTTAGCTTAGCAAGTTGCAGGGGTCTAGGCAAAAACTGGGGTTTCTGCACCTGCTTGTGAGAGGAGGCAGAAGAAGGAATGGTCGCCTTCTTGACCAAAGGGCCTTCTCTACCTCTAGATATCAATTTTCTGCGAGCAGGACAGGTGTGAGAGCTACTGCAATGCACCTGGTTGCAATTGCAGCAGCGTTTCGGACCAACTTTGGTCGGGCAGTCACTGGAGCGGTGTTCAGCTGCACAGTGGCGACATCTAGTGGGAAGCGAACATGAAGAGGCCAAGTGCGAGCCCCAGCTTTGACAATTAAAGCATTGCCGGGGTCCGTGTGCTTGTTTCCCCTTCAGAGGTTCCATCGAAATCAAGGCAATTTCGGTGAAAAAGTATAAAATAACATTAAAAGTGATTTTAAATTGTTAATTAATGTATAATTATTTTTAATTGATACATATTTAATGTGTAATCAATGTATAATTATTTTTTTAATAATGTATAGTCAATGTAAAATGTAATTAATGTCACATTTCAATTGAATTACCATCACATTTTAGTTAAGCCGACCAAACGGTATAGTGGTTAGAGTGCTAGCTTCTAGACCGCAAGGTTGCGGGTTCGAGTCCCGTGTTTGTAAATGTATGTTGGTTTGTCTAATGACGAATGTTTCGGCGCATTATAGCCCTCGTGTTGTTGACGTCGCCAGATAATCTGAAAACAACCAATCACATTTTAGTTAAAGTTCCATGCAATTTTAATTAATAATCTATTTAATTTTAACTAATTTTCATTTCTTTTTAATAAATTGCTCCCTTCCCCCCGAAAAAAGGGGATAAATTTTTTGAGATGTATTTTGGGGGACATTTATACTGTAAATATTAAATGCCATTATGTTGCCAAGTGCTTGATGTTTACTCATCTGCATGTACGCTTCCCCTAACAGATGTTTGTGACACTGCAGAAATTTATATTTAACAACTTTGAGATAAACAATGCGATAAGGTTAAAAAAAATATTTACAAAGTTCGCTGCAAAACATCTTCTTCCGTCTGACAATGGAATTCCACAGTGTTTTTCAATTCCTACTAGAATTGTTTAAATAGATCAATTTCAGTTTTCGTACAAAATTAAAGAATATTAGCTACCAAATTATTATTATTATTATTCTTTTTTTTTATATATATAAATACTAATTCATAAATTAATTTAATTAAACAGTGATCGATAATTAAAGATAAGAATTCACAAAAAAATAATTCTCATTTAAATATTAGTTCAGTAATATTTGTTATTGATTAAATGGTATCTAATTAGGACGATTATTAAACCTGTTTATATGTTTCATATATTTAAGAAATAAATCTCTTCGTCATGTTTTTATTTTTATGAAACTTTAAAAAATAATAACGGATAGCTTTGAAAACTTATAGCTTTTTCCTAAGAATATCAATTTAACTGTTATTATTTGATAATAACTTTTAAGCTCATTTCTATATTGTGTTGGGTGTTGTCCATGGGTCCTCTCTATGAAGTTTTCATATTAAATCTTTACCTCATCGAGAGGAGATTTACGATATTAAAACTTTCGTAATTCTAAAAAACCCACGTCTCTTCCACTATTGCAAAAGAGACGTTCTTTGTGTATTGTTTCTGTGCGTCTTCGTGTGTTAGCCATTCGAATTTAAATTTTTTTCATGATATATACATATTACTTTATTATTAAGTGGTGCTTTTGTTGACAGAGGAATTCAATTTAGTAAAGTTGGGTCATTATTTTAATTATTTGGTTAGTTAATCCAATTTTACAGATTGACTAAGTTTACCAAATAATGCATTGATATGACATCAGATCATGAAGATTTTCAATATGAAAATATTGAGAAAAGATGCGATTCAGTTACCCTTTGCCGTTTTTTACATTTCGGATGTAGTACTTGCATTTCACAATTAACAGTGTGGTTGACTTTCCCTAAATCTAGCATTGGAATTGCGAGTTTTTGTTGTTGAAAATCCATTCATTTTAGTAGATCTAAAATACTTCGAAATCTCAAAGAGAAGGCACCGGAAATTGCTATTTAAGCTAGTTTTCCCAGTATTCATGACTTGAAATAAAAAGCGGTGGATAGATGGCGCTGTAAACTGGACGAAACCACAGAGACTTTTCCCAACTTCCGGTTGCTGTTTGATCTCCGTGTTTGTGGATACAAACTGTATCTTTCTGAGTCTTAGTATTTATCCATAGTTATAAATTTTAATCATAATGAATAAAGTATAGTCAAAAAGGAAGTACGGGTGATGTTGCTTGGTTCCGCAATGTGGTATAAAATAGGTATGAAATGTGAAATGAAATATAGTATGTTCATATAGACTGAGAGGCGACTGCAATTTTTGGACCCCATCGAACATCATTCTGAATTTTTTATAGAAATTAGAGAAAAGTGAGTAGATTACGAATTCACTGGTCTGCCGTGGCAAAAATACCGAAACTGATCAAAACTCGACTTTTAATAAGTTGAACTAAATCCATTTGCCAAATGCGCCATAACATGCCAAATAATGGTCATTTTTTTTTATTTGGTAACCCTCACTCTTTAATTTTCAATTAAGAAGGTTGCAGACGATTCGGATGTGTGGCTATGGCTTACTTGCATCTTTCACAAATGAACCAAGTTGGCAAAAAATATTACGTCACTTATGACGTAACTGATGTCGACAATTTGGCTTACTTTTAAAAGATATAAGTTTTCCGAGCCAAAGATCAGAAATCGTTTGCGCTTTTTTTCAATGAAAATTAAAATGCAGTGGGTTGCCATAAGAAAAAGTTTGTTCTCTTTTTGCCACGTTATGATACATTTGGCAATCGGATTTTAGTTCAACTCATTCCAAGTTGAGTTTTGGTCAGTTTCGGCCATTTTTGCCACGGCAGACCAGTGGATTCCTAATCTACTCACTTTTCTCCAAATTTTATAAATTTTTCACAATGATGTTTGATGGGGTCCAAAAATTGCAGTCGCCTCTCGGACTAATAGAAAATTTTTGTTTGTACACATTGAATGAATTAAAAATTTACCTTTTCACATTTTACAAGGTATCTGCTATTAAGATGGGTTTGCAAGAACCACCACTATTGATATCAAAATATTGAAATCAATATTGGTACATAATATAAAATTAAAAATTTCTAAATTGATATCCTTAGGCTTGATTAGAAAAATTGCAAGTCTTTAATAACATTGCAACTAAAACTGACAACAAATTCGTATCTAAAACTAAGAAAAATTTACGCTAACAAAAAAAACTATAACTATAATAATGGGTTTATGGTGGAGCCAGCCCGGAGGCACTGTTCCACCTATCAAAATGGAGCCCGAAGGGCGGTAATTCAGTGGGGTAAATATGAATGGCACATTAAACAATTAAATAAAAAAGGGGACGGACGGGACAAAAACAAACATACAATACAAAAAAATGCACTTAATAAGAAGCGGTTAAATATTTTTTTTTTTCCTCCGAATCTGGGGAAAAACTATGTACAGTATAATGAGTCAAAAGCTATGAAAACAAGCTGCATAAGTAAAAAGGGCAATAAAATACGCAGCGCAGGTTAAATATTTTAAACTCCAGGTAACTGGGGAATAACTATGTACAAGAGCAAATTAAAAAAGTCTAACTAATTAATTGAATTTTTTGGCTAGAGTGGCATCTGACAAGCGTACGTGCGGTACTCTGCATCTTCCTTTACTATCTCATAGTCGAAACAGTTGCTAATTACAGGGTCAGCTTTAAGAGCCTTCCTAAAGAAAGTAATATTTAAACTAGCTAAGTGTTCAGCCACTGTTGGTACTCTTAATACCCTGTGGATAAGGTCGTTCCTAACAAATCTAGAGGCGTCTACAATACCTCTCAGAACTTTGTTTTGTATTTTCTGCAGCTTAACTGCATCTCTAGCATTGTGTGTGTTCCATGCAGGTGCAGCGTAAGTGAGAATTGGTCTGATGGTACTCAAGTATATCCTGCTCTTGTAATTGAGCGAAAGTGAAGAATTTTTTCCTAGAATAGGCCAAAGTCTGTTTAAAACAGCACAGGATTTGTTGTTTACTTTCTTGACATGGTCAGACCAAGTGAGAGTGTTATTGATAGTGACACCAAGGTATTTAGCACTTTGGACGATGGGGATAGTTTCTCCGAAAAGGGTGACTGAGTTATTAATGCAATGACTGGTAAGTGATCTGGTGAAAGATCGTTGATAACTTCAGGACTAGAGACCAGATCTGTGTTTGTAACTATGATGTCTAGTATATCTGGAAGGTATCCCATAACAGAGTAGTGTGTAGGTCTGTTGGGAGCCAGAACTCTAACATTGTTGACAACTATGATTTTGTTGAGAATTTGCCCATTCCTATTACTAGCTCTGCAGCCCCAGTTTTTGCTCTTAGCGTTAAAATTGCCACAAGCAATGGTTGGAACATTTTTAGGGATAAGGAAATCGAGCAGCTCCTTGGAAAGGGTGTTGCGAGGTGGATTATAGATTGCAGAAAAGTGGGTAATTTTCCCTGTAACCTCAAGAATGACATTTGTCTCCTCGATGTTATCTGCATTATTCGAGCGAAAGAGAGAGGTGGAAAGAGAGGTTTTAGCAAACACTGCACTACCGCCTCCCCGGTGGTGCAGTCTGTCTGTACGGAAAGTATTATAGTTTGGAATTTTCAGAGAGTTGCATGGTTTAGCATGCGTCTCTGTAACCAGACAAATATCTATGTTGTGAGAGAATAAGAAATCTTTTAGTTCTTCAATCTTGCCAATAAGATTGTTAGCGTTCCACACCACTATGGAAATTGGAGCAAAGCTTTGTGATATACTGGACATGATTATTGTTAAAGGTAGGCTTATTTGGTTGTGAGTTTTTGAACTCCCTAAATAAATCTATTAATCCGGACTCTTTGATCCGTTTGACCAGGCCAGATAGTTCCTCATGAAGGATCTTAGCTTCATTTTTTGTGTTATTTTCCTCCAGTTTGTCAATTTGGGGAATGTGAAGCTCTTGGTTTACAGTTTAAAAAGACGAACTGTCTTGTCTAATTACATTAGTAATGTTTAGTTGTTTATGCCAAGCATTAGTGGTGTCAGTAATAGTGGAATTGGTATACACCCTTCCCTGTGTGTTGTTTACTTGTGGTATCGTCTGAGTGTTGTTGGAGGGTTTAGGATTGCCTCTATTGGCAGGCTCTGATGGCCTCATGGGGCACCCAATCCAGTTTGCAGTGTGTTTATCGCTGCAATTTGCACATTTTGGATTTCCTACATGTGTGCATTGTTTAGTGTGGTTTTTCCCTGCGCATTTGACGCATCTAGAAGGCTTTCTGCAGCCGATCTGACTGTGAAAGTACAGTTGACAATTTTGACACA
Source organism: Linyphia triangularis (assembly GCA_963978545.1). Taxonomy (NCBI): domain Eukaryota; kingdom Metazoa; phylum Arthropoda; class Arachnida; order Araneae; family Linyphiidae; genus Linyphia; species Linyphia triangularis. The sequence continues at coordinate 4,869,183 of OZ021731.1, forward strand.
TGGTCACCCCTCCTCTACCTTTATAAGATTCTACTGTGATTTTAAGATTCATAATACATTTGAGGTTATGAATATCTCTACCCTTGTCTGTTCCAGAGAGTGTAACAAGGAAGAGAGGCAGCTTAGTTACATTACCATCTCGCCTTCTAGTGAGCTGGCTAACACTTTCTACTGGAAATGAATTTACTAAAATTGCGTCTTTCAGATCGTCAATGTCTGTGTCAACAGGGAGTGACCTAATAATAACTTTGACTTTTTTGTCAAATGGCAAAACAAAAGAATAGTAAGCTATATTATTTAGTGTAAGGAGTTTGGTTATATGTCTGTGTTGTTCATCTGAAGTTGCCTTAATTTGGAACTTATTCTTACCCTTGTGAGTAGCAGTAAAACCCTCGATTTTATTAAGGGCAAGCAGTTGGTTGACATATTTCCAATTTATCTTATCATCGTCTATATAAATAGGAGTTCTACAGGTCGTTTTCCTTGGTTGCTGGAACGTAGCACCTGTGTTATTGTCAGTGTTTGTGTCTGCAGCAATGTCCTGCGTTGGAGGGAGTGGCTCCGAGGGGCTCATTTCTGATTGGTCGTGTAACTCCTCCCCCCGAAATTCAGGTTGGGACTGAGTTTGTTTATATTGCTCTGAGACTTGGCACAGTGTGGTTGCCTCAATAGAGCTAATTTCAGTGTCATTTTTGTTTGCATTTTGAGTTATATATGTGTCCTCAATTAGATCAGTATGAGCGGAGCTAGAGCTAGGCTCAGAAGGGTCATGAGGGAGGGGGTGCATATGTTTTGTTTATCAATAGGCTCTGTGTTGATTATAACAGTTTTTAGCTTATTTGGTTTGTGTGTTTTGCGCTTAGAGGTTTTATTAGAATTACCATCCCTGTTTATTTCCTATTTTCTAAACTGGGTGTTATTCCTCGTGGTAGAGGGTTTGTTAATGTTGGAATCCTCATTTTCAGTTGTGGAATCATTATCCAAATTTGCCATTTCCTTCTGAGTTAGGAAGAGTGTTTTATTTTCAGCAGGGGGGTTATCTTTTAACCTTAAAAATAATACAATTTGCTTTAATAGGTCAGTAAGCTTAACTAGAGATGGTTTCTCAATATCTAATGTGCTGATAGTTGCAGCAAAATCAATAAATGCCTGGTCAACAGGTCTTTTAACTCTATCATCAAAGTAACAATTAAAATGATCCATAACCGCGCAGGGTGGGAAAAAATTAAATTACAATTAACTAACAGATTAGCATAACAGCGCCGAAGGAATCATTTGCCTGCAAAAAAGTTGTGGGACCAGGATAAAACCTAGATCCTACCCAATCCTTTTTCAAGGGAAATGGGAGGATGGCAGTTGCCTAACCTAAGCTACGGACGATGCCGCGCTTTAGAGTTCAACACAACTGCCGGAATCCGTAGATTTCAGGTATGGGTTAACTTAACCTATCTTCAACAGCAGCAGAAATCGTCAGTTCATCAGCGAGCACCAGTAGGGAATTCAGTTGAGTAGCAGCCGGGAACGATGAATCGGTAGGATCACGAGTTGACTTCTCAGGACGTTCGATGATGATCCCAGTGTGATCGATGACTATGAATGCTAACAAATATGTGTTAAATTTTTTTTAATATCATATGAAAGTAATCACATTTCTGGTAACTTATGTTACCCAAAGTTATCTATTTTAAAATCAATGAAATACTTGTTTCACTCATTTTTAATATTGAATTAATATAGTAATTAAAAAATCCTTAATATAACTGTCGGCAAAAAAAAAAAAAAATATTTTATACGTTTTTTTTTAATCTCACAACCCACTTCCATCAAAATTGAACAAACTCAACCGGAATTCGAGTGTTGTCCACTTTTAGAAATTAATTTATTAAAAAAAGGAACTACCAGGAATGAACTTTGAATCGTTTTGTACAAAAAATTCTATAAATTATATTCTTTATTAAAATGTGTTCCTCTTTGCACGGAATGACCCTTAAATATTCTAGTAGACACCATTTGAAGTTATAATACACCTTTTATAATGACCTACACAAATAATTCACTCTAACACCTTTAAAAAAGAAATATTAAAAGCATGACATTTAATTTAAAGTACTGTATAAATTTGTGAAGTATTACAAGAAATACAGTCTAATCAGTAAAAATACAAACCTGTCAAGCAAATGAAATTAATATTAAATATATTATTTATGTCTTAAAATGTAAAATTATATCATATGAACAGAACATTTTGAGGAAAAAAAAATCATTATTTCATCAATTTGGGTATCTTAAACAAAATTTAGTACACATAAATGTATCTAAACGAGACTTCTGGCCTATGTCTGGTATCGTCAACAAACAGCTTGCATTAAAAAAAACATCCAATGGATCGGATAAATCGATCCCTATATCTATAATTAATTTCTCTTTGTATCGCATCTGAGCTAAAAGCTCCAATTTTTGAAAATAATCGTTGCTCATTTGAGTTTTTAAAAGCAAAACAAACCTTGAATCGAAATAACAAATGCATTGAAAACAGGCGGAGAAACTGTGCCGGAAGTGAGTAACCGGAAGACGCGGGAAGTCTGCCCATCAGAGGCGACTGGGGATTTGTTTCCAAACATCAACCCATGAATACACAGGGCCGTCCCGAAGCAGCACTAAGTTTCTTTTCCTGCTTCTTCAACTACTGACGTCACAAACGTGATCTGCTTTCCCCGGCAGAGAGTATTCACTCTTCTCGGTATATAAGGTCTTGCGCTTCTAAATAACCCTGATAATCATTTTATTTGGTATTTGTTTTAATGTGAAGTAAAATTAAGTGCCAATTTAAAAGGCATCAAACTTGTAACATTATTTTTGAGGCAAGTAAAAGATTTTTGCAAGGAAAATAAATTATCTTTTCTGCAAACATTCATAACATTTGATTAAAATTAATTATTCTGGGAAAATCATTATAGCTAAAACTCATTTAGAAGTGAAATGTTACTGTAAAAAAAAATATATTTTTTTACGTTAACAGTTAAATGAAAAGAAATTTTTCTAATAAACACAGCGCAGGGCAACTAGAATACAATGAAAGAAAAGAAAAACGGTACAGAAAAATATTTTATTAACAGTAAATCACACAAATATAAATTAATTCATAAAATTTACACTCAAATTTACTACACACAAATATGAGTACATACACATTTGAAATTACTGACAAACATCGCTTAATTAGAAATAGTATTTGTTTCCCACAACTACTACAGTTCACATTGAAATCTTTTCCTAAGATTTCAATTTTTTTCCTATCGTTAGGTGGATAATTAAATTTTTAGGTTTCGGAAACTTTAAAAACAAATTTTCATAGTCTTGACAAAAAAGTTTCTGAAATTTTTTATTTATGCATCTTGTATTATAAAAACTAGCAGCTGTTGTAGCCACTTTAATTGTCCTCTATCTGTCAATAGAAAGTATTTAAAAATTACATTGGGACAATCTAGCTCCAATGTCTTGTCTTTTATTAAAAAGGAAGTACATTCATAACATTTCATAATATGTGAAACCTTATATGCTAAGTATCCAGCAATATAAATTAAAATACACAGTATCATCTGAAATTTCGGAATCATCTTTACAGAAAAATACCTCATAAAGTTTTTCCAAAACTTCCAACTCCTTTTCAACTTCAGAAGTAAGATTGAATTTAAAATCTTTTATTTCAAATTTCCCTTTTTTTTTCTTTCTGAATACAGACTCAATAACTTAGGTATTCTCAACTTTTTCTCTGTCTTCATAATCTGAGCACACGAAATGTTGTAATTACCCCCACTCATTTGGCGATATTTCCCAATTTTTTTTTTTTATTTTTTTTTTTTTGAGTTTGACCTTTTTTTTTTTTTTTTTTTTGAAATTTAACCACATTACTCAAACTCTTATTGAACTCATTAAATACACGTTTGAAACTTAAGGTTTCACTTAAGATACTTACCTTTGAGAGTACGCTTCACATTTGCTACTTTCCACCATTCAGAAATTAATTTAATAAACTGTTTCGAACATGACATATTATTTTTTAATTTATATCATATATTTTCAAAGCTACTATATTACTATCATGAAATAAGTTTAAAGCTGTTCACATAGTTTGCTTTTCTATTGAATTTGGATAAAGTGTCTTATGGGAAAGTTTCGAGGCCATCTTTAAATTTTGTCTCTTTTCTTTTTCATAAACATCCTCTAAATGTTTTACATATGCTATGAACCGTACCAAAGAAGAAAAACATTTTTAAATTATAATTATTCGGATCAATTATAAAAGGTTTTAGTGTTCCACAGCACAAAAGTGTAAACATGTTTTGATTGACACGTGTCCGAAATTAATGTTAAAACCTTCTAGCCGCAATGAGAAACTTTGACGTTTTTTGGTTTTATTTTTAAATAAAAGTAGAGAAAATCATGAAAAACAATACCATTCTTTCAAAAATTTGAGCTCGGATAGATAATTAAAAAAATATTTAGTTTTTCACTTTGCGATTTGGCGGAAAAAAGCCACTTTTGCGTGAAACGTCAAGGCGCAGATAATGAACCAGTCTAAAACCTGTTTTAGACGAAGATTAAGTGTGGTTTCCCCTTCGCTTTGCGACATTATCTCTGCGTAAACACGTCACGGTTTTTTCATGCATTTTTGGTCACGTGACTTTTGCTTTGATTTTGACTAATTTCAAACTCGATTTTTGATTAATTGAAAGCATAAAGATAAAAAATAATTGCACTGCTCAAATATATTCGTTGGATAACACTAGAAAATACAAAAAATATTCATTTTCCTCACTTGTGCAAGTTCCTCATTGGTAGGCGTCCAGGTAAAACATGCGTCTATATTCTAAAAAACAAGCAGCATTACTTCTTCAAAACATCACATTAAAATACAACGTGCTCCTACGACGAGTACTAATAACAACTGCTGCTTGCTGTTAGATCCCGTTCGCACAGACCCCGATTGTGACGTCACACCCGTTTCCTGAAGGTAGGATCGGGCCCGGTGTAACAGACACACTAGCGCGTGAAATGCGCTCTCGAGAAGGTCCTGGTATACATCAGTTTTGCATATTGAGGTAAGACTGAGAGCATATTACCGTGTATCAAAAATCAACCAACGAATTGCTGACTACATTCACTGTTTCCTCTTTAAAGAGAGTGCGTGGCGCTGCTGTCATCTTAGTATAAGAAATCTTGTATAATTATGATATCGATTGCAAATTTCCTCGTGCGTAGGTGAAAGTAGCTTCAAATCTTTCTGGTTGATGCCTTTTAGTACTTTTTTTTCAACCGCTGAATGAATTTGTCTCCCCATGCCTTCCACAATCTGTATCGGACATTGGATTTCCTTTCGTTCATTTGTTCTAGCAACAGATGTTGCCAAATCGGGAAAATTATTTTATAGCCATCCTTCATAAAGCTATTTAAATTTTTGGACAGCATTAGTTTAAACTAAAAAACAATGACAATTAGAATGTCAGTTTTACTACTATGCTGTTCCCAACGATATAGAGAAATATCTGAATTGACTGTTTAACGCTGGGAAAATGAAGACATTGCCAAATTAGTTGGGTATGCAAAAAATACGGATTGCCAAGGATTGAAAAAAAATCTTGGGTTATACACAACAGAACTGTCAATAGAAGATCTTAATTAGTAATAATGTGCAGGAAAAAAAATATTTTTTGTACCACTTAACAAGGTTTCCCTCATTCCCGTCCAACTACAGAAGTGGACCGTGATGGGTTAAACATGTACCCACTCAAACTGTACTCTCACTGTTAAACATTAACTCACCGGCTCGTTTTTACTTTTGTATTGCCATCCGAGCAATCTATCCAGTTGTTTATCTATACTATATCGATAACCACACACAGAAAATCATCTAACATAATTTCTTACACCACTTTTTAGAAAGTAGAGTTAGAAAGCTTGTTCATTTTGAGGGGTCGTAATCAAGATAAGAGCCCACTGGCCAAATTTCTGCTTTGCTGTTGCGTACTGTCCTGTGTCTGTCCATTTTCTAATGGTTTTCTGTGCCAAATCATGATTTTATAAACTTATATATGTACATATTTATGATGAAAGGGTATACTAGCGTTCTGAGCTGGACACCCTAACAAATCTAAATATTCAACAGGTACTGGGGTTGCCCGAAGCAATCATCTGACCGGTCAGTAACTCGAAAAATGGATAAAAGTTTTTTTTTTTTTTTTTTTTTTTTTTTTTAATTTTCTATTATTTTTCAATGTAATTAGTTGCCTTCCTTAGAGTTTAAAATATCAGAGTACTCAAACCTTAATCACTAGCACCAGCCGTGTACCAGCCAGTCCGTGTCTGCAAAAAAAGAGTCGGGCAGGTACGGAGATTTTTTTTTTTTTCGTACATAAATAGTTACCTTTCATGAATATTTTTTAAAGTGCATTCAAATCCCAACAGTCCCCACTAGAGGTCGGAAACATCGATCAAAATAAATATCGATACTATATCGTTGCATAGAAGAAAATATCGATAAAATATCGATATTTGATTTTAAATTTTGCTAGAAATGAAGTTTTTCGGGACAAATTTCTACTTTTCATAATTGCTTTTTGTAAGATGACTACTTTTCCAACTGAAATGGATTTATTACAAAAGAAAAGTTATATTTTCGCTTAATTGGTGCAGTAATTTTAAGAAAAACTTAGATAATTTTCAATAGCTTTTAATGGCAACACTGAATATTTAGCATAATATTTTTACACTTTAAATAATTGAAAAATTAACAGAGCGATGAATATATATATATATATATATATATATATATATATATATATATATATATATATATATATATATATATATATATATATATATATATATATATATATATATATATATATATATATATATATATATATATATATATATATAATTAACACGTTTTTTCCAATTAAATTTTAATTTTCAAAATCCAGGGAGGTGCATCCCCTGGCACCCTCCTGTTGGCTCCCAGGATTGTGAGGTGTATGGCAAAATATTAAATATTGGTGTCATTTTAACTGCTTCTTAGCCATGTCCAAACTTTATTTTTGAAGTTTTTGAAAAAGAAATAAAGAAAATCGAAAAAAAAAACAGATGGAACTACAAAACGATTATTTAAAATCTAAAAATGTTTGAAAATATCGATATATCGGTGACTTTTATCGATGTTTTATAAAAAATATCCATAAAAATATCATCGTATCGATATATCACCGACCTCTAGTCCCCCCCACCCCCCATCCTCAGGTGAGACCTATTGCTTGGTAATGGGGATGGAACGACTGACACCCAGAGGACGTGAAAAGTACTGGGATCTAAAGTAGAGCTAAGTACAGCGTTGTTGTACATTACGGGCAATGGAAATTAGTAATTAGTAAGATTTTCTTCTCAAAGTCAAAATTCCCCTTCATAGGCCTTCATATCCAGCTACAAAAAATGCTTGAGTGACTTGACCATTACGCGCCGCAGTACCAAAATAGCCAACAAGCGAATCAGAATACGATATGGTGTCACAAACATTTTAGTAACTGGATATATTGAGGCCCATGAATTGGATATTTGACTTGGAGAAGAAAATCTTTTTAATTACTAATTTTCATTGCTCGTAATTTACAACAACGTTAAACTTGGCTGTACTTTACATCTCAATCTCAATACTTTTCACAGCCATAGCTATTTCATGAAGAAACATGTTTTTGTTGAGATTACTAATTTACCTAAATAGTACATTATATAACAATAACTAATAAAAGGTTAAAAGAAAAAAAAAATTAAGTGTACGAAGACTCTTGGGAGATATTTTATTTGTTACTTTTCGGTCAATGATTTTTCTTTAAAAAAAAATTACTATGCGTTAGAAATATGTTATGTAGCTTTATTCATATAAAATTAGAGAAATTATTATCAAAATAACATTTTGAAATGTTAATTTTTGAGATGAATAATGTAGCTAGATGGCCAGAGCGCAGGCAAGAAGGAACACAGGTTGCTGTTGACGATATCTGCTTTGAGTGGGTTAAATCAGAAGACGATGGGATTAAAATTCCCTGGTCACAACACGAATGCTGCGCTATAATAATGGGTTTATGGTGAGACCAACCCGAAGGCATTACAAGTTAATGCGATTAAACGAGATTAAATGCGGTTATATACGCGGCGCAGGTTGAATAATTTTAAACTTCAGTATGACCTGGTAAATATCTATATACAATATATTTAAATTAGCAGTGACATCAAAGCTGTATAAAATGAGATACGGTAATTTAATGCAGGTAAAATAATTTTTTACTCCAGAATGTCTGGGGAATAACTTATACAGGGAGTCACAAAAGGTCATGTCCAAACGGCACACATGGTTGTGTCAGGTCATGAGGAAGCAGAATTACATAGGAAAGGGGGGTCGGAAACGCAATTTTGACAGTGAAATTTCATCGTAACCGTCACGCAAAGAAAAGATAACAAACGGTGTAAAAAATCTTTATTTTACAAGAAAACAGTACCAAATAAAAAAGAAAAATGCTACAAATCATAGTAAGTGCTCAAAATTGGCCCCATCAGCTGCTCTTCACATCTGCGACGCATGGAATCGCGAACTCGTTCGAATTGGCCAGTAGTCTCCCGGACACGTGCCGCCGCTTCAACGATACGTGCGATGAGGTCCATGTCCGATGGAACGGGTGTCTCGTACACCAGACACTTCAGGTATCCCCAGAGGTAAAAATCCAGGGGGGCTAGGTCCGTGGATCGTGGTGGCCACTTTACTGTGCCGGCTCTCTGCAACGTCCGCGCTTCGATTAATCCGACTGCCCGCGCTTTCGTCTGCTAGTGCTTATTGCCCTCTAGCGGATTACAATCGCGTTTCCGACCCCCCCTTTCCTGTGTAATTCTGCTTCCTCATGACCTGACACAACCATGTGTGCCGTTTGGACATGACCTTTTGTGACACCCTGTATACAAGGGATCAAGTATTAGCAATGACTATCAAGCTATTTATTAAATTTTTAGCCAGAGTGGCTTCAGACAAGTTGAATGCAGCGTATGGGCGGTACCCTGCATCTTCCTTAACAATTTCATAGTTCAAACAGTTGCAAATAACTGGATCTGCTCTTAAGGCCTTCCTAAAGAATGTGATATTTAAGTTGGCAATGTGTTCTGCAACAGTTGGGATTTGCAAGTCCCTGTGGATAAGGTCGTTTCTAACGTATATTGAGGCATCCACGATAACTCTCAGTATTTTGTTTTGATTTTTTTGCAGCTTAACTGTGTCTCTGGCATTGTGAGTACTCCATGCAGGTGCTGCATATGTAAATATGGGTCTGATGGCGCTCAAATAAATCTTTCTTTTGCAGTTGAGTGGTAATGTTGAGATTTTGCCTGGAAATGGCCACAATTTATTCAAAACTGCACAAGTTTTGCTAGTGACTTTTTTAACATGGTCAGTCCAGTTATATTTGGTTGTTGATTTTGACACAAAGATACTTAGAGCACCATACTATGGGATGGTTTCCCTAAAAAGAGTAACTGAATTGTTAAGACTTTTGAGTTTTTCCTTTGCCTTCACGCAGATGATTTGGGACTTGCTAGCATTCATTGAAACTCTCCACCTGGAACACCCCTCCTCAATGTGGGATTTTTTTATCCTGAAGCTTATCCTGAGCCTTCTGTGGATTTATAGAAGTGGTGACAACTCCTGTGTCATCTGCGTAGAAGGCAGTGAGGCAATGTCGATCATTTTGAAAGATTGGTTTGATGTATAAAGGCTATAGAGAGTAGAGCCCAGGATACTACCTTGTGGTACACCGGCCTTAATAAATCTATGACTAGAGATTGACTTGACCCTGACCCTGAACAGCCTGTTTTAGAGGTAGCTAGAGATAAGATGGACAAGATCATGTGGATATTTCACAGCAATCAATTTGTACAGAAGCCCCAATGATACACTCGATCGAACGCTTTTGCAACCTCAAGCATAAGCATCGCAGATCTCTCTTTTCTGCGTCTGGCAGAGCCAATGAACTCCAGAATTTTCACTAGCTGATTAGTGGTGTATCTATTGTGCATGAAACCGAATTGTTCAGCTGGAATGTGTTTTAAGAGTGGAAAGAGGCGATTAGAAATCAGTCTCATAAATTTTCCCTAAACAAGGCAAAAGTCTGATGGGTCTGTGACTAGTTGGATATGCTGGGTCCTTACCAAGCTTGTGTATAAGAATGATAGTACCTCTTTCCAAATAGGAGAAAAGTAGCTACATCTAAGGCTGGCATCGAAAAGATCTGTCAATATTTGGACGCAGTTGGATGGAATACTCTTAATCATTCTGTTTGAAATTATTTCTATGCCAGGGGATTTCCTGATTTTTAATTTAGTAATAGTATCAGTAACTTCCTGGATGGTTGCTTGTTGGATAGAATTAAGGAAGGGCCATTGCCTCCAGATAGTGATTGTGTTTACAATGTGATTCTCAAATCCTTGGTCATTTGGGGAGGTATTGTTTTGGAATTGCTGTTCCAGTGAGTTTGCAAAAGTCTCTGCCTTATCAGATTCTGTGAAGACAAGACCGTTAATACTTTGGAGTGGGGTTTGAATTGACTTTTCCCTCTTAATATGGCTCTGGTCATTCTCCAGATAGAATTATCTTCAAATTCCAGGGTGGCCAACCTTTAATGCCACCTGGCTTCCCTATTAGCTTTAGTTTATACTGATATACACCTTCTGGCGGCATTGATTTCTCTTTTAAGTACTGGGTCGAGGGTCCTCTGGCTTTGCTTTCTAAGTCTATTTCTGTGTTTGATAAGTTCCCTAATTTCAGTAGGAAGACTCATGTAGTTGTTGATGAAAGGTTTTTCCGTAGTCGAGTCTTTGTGTGCCGTTTGAATATTCTGAATAAATTCCAGTATTGCAAGGTTTATATCAGGTGTAGTGTTGTACTGTGTGTGTGAAGTTTTTTGTGGTTACAATGTTGTAAAACATCTTCCAATCCGTTTTGGAGATAGTACCAGGGTCTGGGTTTGGGTGCTTAGCAACTTTGGCTATAATAGGCAAATGGTCTGAAGATTGGTCATTAATGACCTCAGGGTTTGAAACTAGGTCTGTATTCGTTACAATGATATCAAGGATGTCAGGAAGGTGTCCCGGTAACGGGTAGTGAGTAGGACTGATGGGTTCCAGGACTTTGATATTGTTAACTCCAATGATTTTGTTAAGAACGTGATAATTCCTATTGTTGGCTCTACAAACCCAGTTTTTGCTTTTGGTGTTGAAATCACCGCAAACAATAGCATCAAGCAGCTCTTTTGTAAGAGTGTTACTTGGTGGATTATAGATTGCAGAGAAGTGGGTAATTTTACTTCTTACGTCGAGGATGACATTTGTCTCCTCTATGTTATCTGCATTGTGCGAGTGAAAAAGAGAGGTTGAAAGAGAAGATTTGTCATGTGCTATATTTAGGTATTCTCAGAGAGTTGCATGGCTTGGCATGCGTCTCTGTTACCAGACATCTATCTATGTTGTTGGAGAATAAAAAGTCTGTAAGCTCTTCAATCCTTCCAACAAGAATGTTGGCGTTCCATACCACTAAAGAAATTGGAGCATAACTTTGAGTTCTATTGGACATGATTGTTGTTGAAGGATGGTTTTCCTGGATGCGAGTTTTTAAACTCACTAAATAATTCAACGAGGCCAGACTCTCTCATCCATTTTACTTGACCAGAAAGTTCCCTGTAAAGAATCTTGGCATCACTTGTGGTACTATTTTCATCCACATTGTCAGTTTCGTGAATGTGACTCCCATGGCTTGCGGTCTGAGAAGTAGATGGGTTATCTTGTCTAACCGCATTTGTAAGGTTGGAGGGTTTATAACCCTGCATTAGTAGTATCTGTTTTGTTGGAGTTGGTGTAACCCCTTCCCTGTGTATTGATTACAGATGGAATTACCCGTGTGTTGTTGGAAAGTCTAGAATTGCCTCTAATGGGGGGCTCAGTTGGCCTCATGGGGCACCCTATCCAGTTTGCAGTGTGTATTTTCATCACAATTTGCACATTTTGAATCACCTTCTTCTATATATTGTTTTGTATGGTGATTCCCAGCACATTTGACGCATTTGGGAAGCTTTCTGCACTCATTTTGGCTGTGCCAGAACTGTTGACAATTGTGACACATGGTTACCTCCCCACCCCTCTACCTTTATATGATTCCACTCATATTTTAAGATTCAAAAGGCATTTAAGGTTTAGTATGTCTCTACCCTTATCTGTACTTGCAAGTGTTACAAGGAAGCGAGGCAACTTAGTAAGGTTACCGTCTCTCCTTCTAGTGAGCTGGTTTACTCTCTCAACTGGGAATGATTTCGCTAAGAGAGGCTCTTTCAAGTCATCAATGCTTGTGTCTACAGGGAGGTATTTAATAATAGCTTTAACTTTTTTATCTAATAGTAGGACAAAAGAGAAGTAAGCAATGTTATTTTGTGCAAGCAGTGTGGTAATTTGCCTATGTTGGTCATCAGAAAGTGCCTTGATTTAGAATTTGTTTTTTTCCCTTGTGAGTAGCAATAAAACTCTCAATTTTATTAAGGATTAACAGTTGGTTAACATACTTCCAATTTACTTTATCAACATCAACGTAAATGGGAGTCATACAGGCTGTTTTCTTTGGTGGTCGGAATGGAGCACCTGTGTTATTGTCAGTGACAGGGTCTAATACAGTATCCTGCACTGGAGGGAGCGGCTCCGATGAGCTCTTTTCTGATTGGTCGTGTAACTCATCCCCCTGAGATTCAGGTTGGGTTGGGGTTTGTTTACTTTTGCCAGGTTCAGAGTTATATTCTGACTTTCAATAAATGGTGCTGTAATAATTTTGGATATGGTTTTTGTACAGGCATTCCTATAGAAAAAAAAAAAAGGGAAAAAAAACGTGTTTCTCTCTGAGGTAGCAAAGTTGAAAAGAACCTTTTTGATTGAAACACTAGAAATATCTTCAATGATGTTCCCGTAGTCATAAGCTTCTTAATCGAAACAAAGCTGTTATTTGGGGCAGCATTTAGAAGAGTGGCAAGAAAATACGACTTTAAGTAGATGCAGGAAATAATTATAGCAAAAGCTTTTAGTACTTTTTTCCCTCTTAATAAGTCTGAATTGCTTTTTGAATATCCATACTCTAATGGCCTGTATGGCTTTTGCCATCCATTTTTCCCAGTAAATTCCATCTTGATAAAAAAAAATGTACTCGTACGTCAGCAGAAGAACTACATAAGAAAATAAATACCAATTCCGAGAGCTCTAAGTAATAGTTTAGAGAGAGATGAACATTTCTCTAGCAAACTCAATGATGTTATCCTTTCGGTCTGCTACAGATTGGACAATACATCGGCGATGAATGCATTGTATTTGTTCTTACCAGTTATTTTACCAGTTTATTTTAAGTAACTATTTTAACATATGGCATACTTGTTGGCAATAGTTAAAAAAGCATTTTTCTCAGCTTCGTTTTTTTTCACAATTTACATATGTTCGAAAAGCTCCTTGCTATTCATTTTTTGATAAAACTACCTAATCATTAGCGCCAAGTTTAAAATTTTATTCCTGTTTAAAAAAAAGTAAAGATAAAAGCATGAGTGAAAATGCTGATAATATTGTTGCGTTGTACGGGTTCGAAAGATTTGATGCCAAAGCAGATCAAAACTTGCAGAAATTTATTCCAAAGTAACTCTTCACAGTTCTCTTAAAGCTCCAGAACTTCTCGTTCTAGTAGAGACAATACAGCTCTTTTCACCTCAATAGAGCACCAAACAGCAGTTAAAAACTTGACAAACAACTGCTAAATCGTCGCAAAAGACAATGCAAAATAGTTCGCTTAAAATTTGGCGACAAAAATTAGTCGCCAAAACCTTCGCCAACTTGGCGAGATTCCCATTACCATAATGTTAAATGCCCTGCCCCTTGAAACTCGCTTCCCAGAGTTACCTCTGTAAAACTCGTTATCAAGCATTGAGAGATTCATTGCAGGGAAACAAACCAAGACCATTGCACTGCCTTACGCGAGATGAACATAAACTTTACTATTTACAAAATTAACACTACGAAATATTTACAAATATACAAAAATTCGTAACAATATATTGATAAACAACTTGAAATTTTTCTTTCAAGTTCGTTAAAATATTGTGTTGCAAGGAGCATTTTGAAAAAAGTTAAAATTTCTTATTATTTTAATGCATTTTTCTCAATAATTTACTATCTCTTTTATATTTTTTGTTCAAATTTTGTTGTTTCCTTATAAGTCATATTTTCTATGTTTGTGCCAATTTTTATTTCATTCTAATAAAAACTAAAGAATTATGGGAAAATTGTCCCATGTCTCCTTAAATAAACTGAAAAAAGAAAGTTGTACATTATTTATGCTTTGCATATTTTTGTGTGGCTCAATGGCGTGGAGCGTTAAATTATCTTTTCTACTAGAAAGGTACCTGGTTCGATTCCCGTAAACTTTTTTTCTTTTTTTTTAAGTTTTCAATTTGGAATTTTTTAATATTGAGTGGATTAAATTAATTTTATTGTTATAGTATTACGAAGTACTGTATTATTCAGGTTAATGCAAAATGAGTATTGATTCTTATTTTGACATTTTAGATTTATTTTACTATACATTCTCAAATTCATATTTTCTATTTAATCAGATAATTACTTCTTTATTCTTACGGGTCCTTATAGAATTACAGGAAATTATTAAAATATAATACTGTTTAGTAACATTATTCATACAGTCGAGGTATTCGAGAGGGTTATTCTCAACAGACTGAAACAGTATCTACATCATATCCCTGTTGAACAGCACGGTTTCATGCCTGGCCGCTCAACAACCCACCAACTTGTCAGAATCCTGGAATTCACAGGAGAAGCATTACACAACAAACAGTCAACAGCACTCCTTATGTTGGATGTTGCGAAAGCATTTGACCGGGTCTTCCACAAGGGTCTGCTTTTCAAACTAATAAATTTGGGATTCCCACACGATATTATCCATATAATCAAATCCTACCTTAAGGACAGAACATTCGAAGTCAGAGTTGGCCGCACTTTGTCAGATCCAAGACATATAAGGGCGGGCGTTCCACAGGGAAGTATTTTAGGCCCTATCCTCTACATATTTTACAACGCCGACTTCCCTGCTTTCAGAGATGATCACAACTCATTGATTGCATATTACGCTGATGACACAGCAATTGCAGTTAAGTCCATTAATCCAGAACATGCTCTTGAGAAACTGAATGACAAAATACCAGAAATTGAGGAATGGTGCGCCAAGTGGAAGGTGGCAATCAACGCTTCCAAATCTCAAATTCTTGAAATTAAGGCCAGACGTAAAAGAACTGTAACTAATACAAATGTCTACCTCTTTGGGGAGAAGATTCCTAAAGTAAAATCTGCCAAATACCTTGGACTTACAATCTCAGATAACCTAACATGGAAGAAACATATTCAAAATGTAGCAGGTAAAGCTGCGGGTGCTATGAATAAACTCAGACCACTTCTTGGGCGCCGTTCGAAACTTGGACTACACCTTAAGAAAAGACTTTACGAAACAACTATAAGACCTGTCTTCTCGTATGCATCACCAGCTTGGGTAACAGCCAACAAAACAGATATTAAACGTCTACAAACAGCCCAGAATAAGATCCTTAGAGAAATGGTTGGGGCCACCCGCTACATTAGAAATGTCTTGATCCATAAAGACCTAAAAATCGACACTGTTGAGCAATTCCTTGCAAAACAGAACATTAACTTCTATAAGAAGGCTCAAGGCGAGTCCTCCATAATTAAAGACAATATCTCTTACGAAATTCTATTGGAAGATAGGATGCATCGTCCCTTTGCTGCATTTGCTCTCTCGGATGCTATGCTGACAAAAGCTTTTCAATCCTAGGTGCACGCACACCTCAGGTTCTTATTATACAAACTTACTACAAACCGTCTAGTACCTTCTGTGAAAGTTGTATCGTTCTGGTACGAGTAGTAGCCTGGAGACGGAATGTAGTGAGGGAGTGTATGTACTTATTTTAGGGATTCATATCCCTATTTTTGCTTTCCATATTTAATCAAGTATTAGGCTTTTTTCTAGATTGTCACTCTGACAAAGTTGTTGTCCTGTTCTGTCCCCGTTCTGTCCTTTTTATGTTTTTTCTCACTTCTTTTCTATGTTAACCCCGATTATACAATTTAGATAATGCCACTCGGCAACCATCAGATGTAGAGGTATACAGTCGCTTCGCGACGAACACCTTGCCAAACCTAATATTCAAGTTCAAGTTCAACCCAATATCACACTTTAATGGATTGTAAATATACCACTGATCGGTACACTAAAATCCGTACTTAGAAGAAGCGGAGCATAGCACTGCTTTTCCCAGAATATCCACCTCCCGCTAGATTGCGCGTTTACCGACCTAAGAAATACTTGCTCATCCAATGCATATCTTAACAATTTTTTCCAAATGTTATGCAAGAAAAAAGATGGGTTTTTTTTGCCATTCTATTGGATATGTGTTAGAAAAATAAATTTTACAGTTTCCTTAGTGTTATGCATGCATAATTTTCAACAAATATTCTTTTTAGGCATTCATCCATCTTGAATTTTTTACATATCTAGAATAAATTTTGCAAGATTAATCATATAACTTTCAATAACCGTACCGTCAATATTTTATACTTTTTTTTTTACTTAAAATATACCAAATTTGACCAATTATTTAAAATTTTAGTCATATTTATCAATAATAAAAGCCAATTTATGTTAGAAGTTTAATTTTATTAAAATATCTATATTCATAATAAATAATTTGCCTTAGCAGAATACATTAACATTTTGTAAATAATTAAAAAAAAAAAAAAAAACAGTTTGTATATTGTATTGACATACATGTCAATACAATATTTACAAATTTATACTGCAAAAAAGATTATTACAGTTAACATTTGTTTCGTTTTGAAATGTTTGAAATATTATTTATCAAGTAAAATTTTTTTTAAACTTAAAAATGCTAATTCTCTTTAAATTCTTAAGAAATTAGAAAGCAACTTTATGTACATTCATAAGGAAGAAAAAAAAATACGATACTCGTTTTCCACTGCAAAAAAGTTAAGAACAATATAGCAAATTCCAAAACATTTTGAGCATTTATTCACTATTTAAAAATATATACTGAATAATGCTTACAAATTCAAAGTTTTTTAATGTGATATCAATTTAATGTTTGGTTTTAGAAATAATTATATATATATATAGCTATATATATATATATATATATATATATATATATATATATATATATATATATATATATATATATATATATATTTAACTTTACTTTCTAATTACAAAGATCCTAAATAGACATAGACCTATAAGATTACAAAAATAAGCTTAAAACTGTTGACAATACATACATAAGATAAACTGGCTCAGCTGTGAAGCAACTAAATGCTATTCACAATAACAAAACGCTTGTTAAGTTAATTTTGCATTTGCTGTATTACTATTAACTTTAACATTTTTCGATTAAAGAGGCTTGATTGACAATTTTCTAATATTTTCAAACACACCGTTATGCTTTTTAGCAATGTATCCAATGATAGCTTTAATAAATACTTTGCACACAAGTTCAGATAAAATTTGTCGTGCTCAGGTTTTAATCTTTTCACGATAAACTGCAATCTTTTTCTTTTTAAAGTCTGAATATAATAGTAAGAAGGAAAAGCTTTTCCTCACACCTATGTCAAACAAGATGTATCCTTTAAAATAATGTCCCTCCTTAAAATGGCATTTAAACACTGATTTTTTTAGCTGTTCATTTGAGGGAACTTCGTGAAATGAAAGACCTTTAAGTTTGCCTTTCACCTCCTTGCAAAATTTAACACAACAATACACTATAATAAAGAATACTTTATTTTAAACAAACGCCTTATACGCAATTCGAAACAATAGTAGAAACCAAACAATCTTAGGTCTATAAAAGCTACCTCCAGCGGCTGTCGAGATTCCGGAGCGTCCATAGGAAAACTACTCATCTAACTGACTTGTAGTATGAGTTTCATTATCATGGACGCTTTGCTATGACAAACAGAATGCTGAAATTGCAAATGGTTCTTTTTTTAATTAATACTATTATTTTTTTTTATTTTTTTTTTTTATTTTTTTTTTATCAAAGTGACTTCAAATAGAAGTACAGCTCTGAAATTTCCAACATAAGTAATTTTATCCTTCTACTTGAGCTTTTGAAAAACAGAATGTTAAAATCTTAATTAGTTATTTTTTCATTTATTTTCTAAATTAATTAATAGATGTTTTTGCAAAACAACTTCTAATAGGGCTACAGCTCCGAAATTTTCAACATAAGTCGTTTTGGCCTTCTAATTCGACTTTTGACAAACAAAACTTCTACTTTTAATTAGCTTTTTCTAATGAATTTTTTAATATATAACAAATATTTTAAAAACGATTTCTAATAGGACTACAGCTTTGAAATTTTCAACATAAGTAGTTATAGCCTACTAAATGGATTTTTGAAAAACAGATTTTAAAAATTTTCATTAGGTTTTTTAGTTAATTTTTTAATTAATTAACAATTATTTTACAAAAAGATTTCTAATAGGGCAACAATTCTGAAATTTTCAAGATAAGTAGTTTTTGTCATATAGTTGGACCTTTGACATAAAGAATTCTAAAATTTTAATTCATTTTTAATCTTTTTAATTTATATATTTCCAAAAATCGTTTTTATTAGGCCTAGTGCTCGGAAAATTTCAACATAAGTAGTTTTGGCTTTTAATTTTACTTTTCACAACCATGTTAAAGTATTCTCAAAGGGGTGTTGCATATTTGTTTTAACGGGAATTTTTTTTTTTTTCTTGTCATGGGAGGGACTTGTAATATTACGGGTATGCGCAGCAAGCAGTTTTTAGGGAGCGAAACAAGCTCATGCATGCCTGCTTAGCAATGAATCTTTCAACGAGTGAAGTAATCCTAAAGAATTTTTCAATGAGCGAAACGAGCTTGGCCTTGCGTAGCAATCTACCTTCCAGAGAGCGAGCGCCAAAAGCTGAGACTTATACACCAATGACGGCATTTCGCAACGCAGGGCCAAGCAGCTAGCTAAAAAAATTGCACATGGTAAAATTTCGTAACTAAGCATGGGCTATTTAACAAGTCCTATCATAAAATCACCATTTCTGAAATGAAGGTGGCTGCATGCACTTACAGAATAAGAATATGCCTTAGATCCTTTTCGAGATATACACTTGAACCGAGAATCATTCAGAATTTCATGGTACGAGATTCCGGGCGATATTTTCTGTTTTGACACGAAAAACCGTTGTTGTTGTTTTTTTCAGATTATCTGGCGAAATTTTGACCTTTTGGCCCATTTTTGAAGCTCCGTATTTCAGAAACCAAACGATATTCAAACCTAATATTGGCCATTTTTTCTTTTCTCTATAAACCCAAGTGAGCAAAATTTTATAAAATTCTGAAGGGGTCGGATTGAAAATGTCACTTTTTTGTGTTGATTTGACATGGAATGACCCAAATATCGTTCCTCGCTGCAAGATTTCGATTTAATCAGCTAGTGAACCCTGCTTTTTAAATCGCCACCGGTTCCGATTTACGGAGAAATTCATTCAAGGAGACGCGTACTGATCTATTAAAGTTGAAATTTTCAATCCTAGTACATCGGGTTTTAGTTAACATGTAATGTAATTTGTGTTGTGCGTGTGAATTAATAACTTTTGGGGGATGTCCATATTTCGATATATTATTATTATTAATATTAGTTTGCCGATATCTGCGGTTATTATATTAAACGTTAGATATTTCTAATACATTGGCATCCTTTTCATAACCAAAAATATCCTTTAAAATCATGGGTTTTTTAAAACTAAAAGCTACAACCAATCATATTTTAGCTTTATTCCGCTTCTCTTATATTATTATGCTTAAAAAAAAAAAATGTAATCATGGGTAGGTGTTAACGGGGGGGGGGGGAGGGGGGGCCGTCAAGATAGGGACTTATTCTATAGTGGTGTTTAATCGATTTGCTACAAAATCGCGATCTTTAACTGATGATAAATCGATTTAAAAAATTTATAAACCACACTGCCCTGCCCAGGATTCGAACGCGGCACATTTAGCATGCAATTCCAGAGCGCCAATTCTATAATTCGGTGAGGACATTTCAAGGAAAATAATCTTTCAACTTGCCATTTTTAAGCTTTTGGTCCCAAATTTAATTGACAACTTCCCCAATAAAAAATGTAAACTTAATTTTAAAAAAAATTCATAAAGAACCACTATTTCATCCGGCGGTGAATGTTTGAACTAATAGACATATTTTTTTCCGATATTTGCCAGTGGTCTCATTGAAACGCTTACTAAATTTTATGAAGATATATTGATCAGGACAAGCTGTAATATACTTGGATACTTATATACACTAAGGAATTTGGCAATTCATGAATTAATATTTCATTGTAGGTGTGCCAGAGGCACCCGTCATACGTTATGTTAAGTGGCAGTTAGTCAGTCTAAAAATAAAGGTGAATTTAATTTGCTGCTTCTTCGATGGGATTGATATACAATGTTCCAATTGCTGATAATAATCGCTAATATAATAGATATATGACATGATAAGTATGATAAAATAATAGATATATGATATAATAAGTAAAAAAAAATGGCATTACTAGATAGGAAAAAAGGAAAGGCAATAAGACATTACAAATTATCAATTGCAAATTATCACTACAAATTATTAATTGCCCTGATATCTAAACTTCTTAATTGATGTTCGTGTTTTGTTATTTTTATTTTTCTTAGTATGTGTTTTTTAATTAAAATATATATTTATTAAATCGTTGTAAATAATTTTCTTCAATTATACGAATAGGATTTTATTAAATATCCTTCACACACAGACAAGCAATCGTGAAAATTGTAAAGCTAAACACTGAAGTCTCCGAAAAGCAGTTAGATTGCAGAATAGGAAGGGAGCAACCCTAAAATCCAGAAACCACGTTCGAGGATATTTTTAGTAAAATAAAAAAAAAAGCCAGAAAAACAGTCCGAAAGAGATTACAATCAATAATGCTTTTGTAATTTGTACTTCTGAAAGATGGAATAAAGTTTATTTTAGCATTATAATGAAAAAAGTCTCATGTGTTTTTATTTAAAAAATTGCCTTTAATTTCTGAAATTCGGAGCCGTCGAGGCGATAGACGATATTAAAGTATAATTCTAAAAAAATTTACAGGTGCTGTTATTGAAAAGTCATAACTTTTAAGCGTTACCGCAAATTATGTGATTATTCACTAATTTTTTAATGTTCAGTATTTCTAGTCCAATTTTCAAAACTTCCCATGCATTGAGGCGATAGAAGATATGAATTCAGAGTTTTAAAATTGTACTCTCTTTTTAATACTGTGAGTTCACAGCTCTTCCGCACTACCACTATAAGATCCAAGGTACTTCTCTTTTTTCGGCCTGGCCTAATTTATATATATTTTCGAAGAAGGGGGAAAACGTATGGCAAAAACAAATAACAGTTCTAAGCAGTGGTTCTTTTTTTACAGTGTTATGAAATTTTAACATTTTAGCAATAGATGGCGCTGTAAGCATCATAACTTAAAAGGGTTCGACTACAAATGACAAATGAATCATCAAACAACGGTTAAGGTGTAACAGAACAGTTGGTTTAATGTGTAACTTACATCTTTGCCGATTTTTTACGATTCATTTGTAATTTGTACAGCACCCTTTTAAGTTATGATGCTTAAAGCACCATCTAATGCTCAAATTGTGAACTAATTCTTTCAATTTTTTTTTCTGCCATATATTTTCCCCCTTCTTCAACAATATTCCATTCAAATTTGACTTTTTTCTGACCAGTGGTTCTTCTTTTTACATCGCTTTGAAACTTTAACTTTAATTACAATTACCCTGTATTAACAGAGTTAAAAAGCATAAGAAAACTGTAAAATTGGAATTAAAGGACTGGTAAAGTTTTAAGCAAAGAAAAAGCAACCACTTGGTCTCCCATAGTTGTCCTGAGGATATCCATCCGATCACGGCCTCACACGATATAAACAAACGGTAAGACACTATCCAGACCGTAACAGCCAATAGTATATAGTGGTAACAAGTTTTTAGTTTTCATTTTTGCCGCAAAGGACAAGTAGCTCTGCAATCCAACCATTTCCAGTAATTTTCTTGGCTTGGAGGCGTTTGTAATCCTTTTTTTGCGCATGTTTTTATTGACTTTTTAAAAAAATTTGGAAATGAAACTTAAATAAACCTCATAGATTTTCGTTTAATAATTTATTTCTTTATTATTAGAATTAAACACAAAAATTGATAATTGTTGCATTCCACGCTGTACTTCATATTCTAGAAAGAGAACACATGTCAAATTTCTCGAATTCCCCTCGGATCCAGTTCCAAGAAGAAAATGGATAAAAGGGATTTCCAGAACCAATCTACTAACTAATGACAAGTATGCCTCTTTCTGTTGTCTGCAGTCTGCATTTTAAATCTGCTGATTACATTGAAGGCTTGAAGATAAACTGAGTAAAAAGGGGTAGCGTTCCTAGTGTTTTCCCACACTACTCATCACCCAAGAAACACTTGAAACGGTCTGTGTTTTCAAGGAAAACACAACCAACAGGGTAAGCAAGAAGAAGAAAATAGATTTACCAAATGACATGGGTACGACAAGAAGTTTAATATGGTTGATTACGCTTCTCCTGCTTTTAACGACGAAACGCCACATATTATTTTTGGAACTCAAAGAGTTTTTTACCAATAGACTACCTCTTTATAATTCAACTAATTTGTTTCCTAGAATAACTATGATAGATGTTTCAATAACATAATATAAATAATATTTTGCATTATATAAACTGAGCTAAACAATGTTTTCCTTAAAAATTAGGTATTAGTACCTTATTTGATGCGTAACATATTTATTCATAACGTTATACCCCCTTTAAATTGTGGTTTCATCCGAAAGGTTATAGACGGTAAAGGGTCTCCGAATGGTGTATCCTCGAAGGAATTCATAATAAAAAACATCATGAAAATCATCATGTTTATTTAATACCCGGTCAATCAACCCTATCAAATAATATATTTAAAACAAAAAACTAACCTCAAACGGTTCTTTAACAAATTTAAACTTAAAAGATGTCATATCAATGTATATAAACTTGGTAAACTTTTTCATTATATTAAAATGGATGAACTACCCAAACAACAAATTTCCCAGTGAAAAATTATTTTAATCATTATTAAAATTATTAACCCAAATTGTAAGATTTTAAGTTGTTTTTTTTTTTTTTTTTATTAAATAAAACACCACTAAATATTAAAAACCAAATGAAACATAATATTCATTATTTTTTTTTTTTTCAATTTTTTTTTTTTTTTTTTTTTTTTTTTATCATTTATCCAAGGCGAAAGTGGGCTAGTTTATACTGAGGAAGATAAGGCTGAGGCCTTTGCCGACTCTTTGAGCTGCAGTTCAGAGAAAACGACGACCCTTCAGATGATGACTTCGAGGACCATGTGACGCGTGCAGTGCGTCGATGGAACAAGTCCAGTGATGACCAAACTACACTTGACCCCACCACACCGGCAGAGATCAACAGCATTATCAGGAAGCTGAAGCCTCGCAAAGCCCCTGGCATTGACAAGATTTCCAACCACATGCTGAGGAGCCTCCCCAATTCAGTTATCATCTCACTTGTTACCATTTTCAACTCATGCATTAATGAATGTTACTTCCCAGTTGCCTGGAAGGAGGCCCTCATCATCGTGATTCAGAAACCTGGTAAGGACCCTGTCATGACCTCCAGCTATAGACCAATTAGCCTACTCTCTGGAATAGCAAAGATCTTCGAAAGAATCATTTACTTTCGAATGAAAAACCACCTACATCACATCCCCAGGGAGCAGCATGGTTTCATGACAGGGAGATCCACAACTCACCAACTCGTCAGGATTCTGGAATTTGTTGGAGATGCCAAACACAAGAAGGAGAGCTCGGCCATCCTCATGCTTGATGTCGCCAAAGCATTTGACCGAGTTTTCCACCAGGGGCTAATCTACAAGTTAATAAACCTGAAGATCCCGCGAAACCTCATCAAGATACTCTGGTCCTACCTTACCCAGAGGTCCTTCCGTGTCAAATTTGGAAAGGCCACATCCAACCCAAGAGACGTCGAGGCGGGAGTTCCACAAGGCAGCATACTTGGTCCCATTCTGTACCTCTTCTTCACATCAGACTTCCCTACCTTCAAGGAAGATCCAAATAGTCTCACAGCATTCTATGCTGATGACACTGCCATCATCACAAAATCGCTTAGTGTCCAGAATGCTGTGGACAAACTCAAGGACAAAATTCCTGACATTGAGAACTGGTGTGAAAAGTGGAAGGTCCAGATCAACGCTGGGAAATCCCAAATCCTCCCAGTTAGGGCCAAACATCTCAGGAAGACTCTGGAAAATTCTGTAGTCCTCTTCAACCAAACTATCCCCATCGTCAAAAAGGCTAAGTACCTGGGCGTCACTCTTAATCAAAAACTGACTTGGACAGACAATACCAAGGAATCCATCCGTAAAGCTAATTCTGTCAAGGCTAGGCTCTGGCCTCTCCTTGGCAAACACTCAACACTTCCTCTGCACCTTAAAAAGAGATTGTATGAAAGCACAGTGCGCCCAGTACTCACTTATGCCTCCCCAGCTTGGATTACAGCCTCCAGCACAGATATTAAGAGATTACAGACTTTCCAGAACAAGACCCTGAGACATATGGTAAATGCCTCAACCTATGTCAGGAACTCCCGCATTCACAGTGACCTGAAAATCGACCTCATCCAACATCATCTATACAAGCTTAACATCACCTTCTTCAGAGGAGCAAATCATCCCAACTCCATCATTTATGACTCTCTACTCTACGAGATCATTCCAGGAGACGAAAGGTTCCGCCCCTTTGCTGCCTTCATGATGTCAGATGCCCCTCTTTCCAGGGCCTTCAACAAGTCTCACCTGTAAATAATTATAACCTGTATATTTCTACCTATCTGTTTTTCACCGTGCTCAACTGTTTCACTCACATAGTCTCACTCATGTTTTAACCAAGTGCTTCATATCCTCAACTGACAAATGTTTGTCATCTCTTCATACTCTGATGTAACCAAGTGATTGTGCTTATTACCAATTGTATTTTCATTCTACTTCTAATTCACCGTGTAATTTACTGTTATTCATATGTGCCCCCAACCTTTATTTTCACCGTGCTTCATGTTTTTTCATTTTAACTTGACTGTAATCTCACCATATGTTCATTTAGTTACCCGACCTGTAATCAAGACAATGCCACTGGCCCCGTCTGTTAATTGATAAGTTTGCTGTTAAGTTTTTGTTACCATCATGACTCTGTTATTGCGATCTTCATTTTATTCTTTGCCTGTTAAACCAACACAAGACATGTTCTACAGATTGCCTTTGGCCCCGTTGTTAGTTGTTAAGTTTGTAGTTGTTAAGTTTTTTTTATTACGTTTGATTGTGTTAAGTTTCAACTTTCTTGTTCCATGTCATTACAAGATGTATGTTACCTCAGCGATTGTAACCACATAAGATGAATGGGTATAGCGCCTTCGGGCCAACACCCAGAAAAATAAATTATTTAAGTATTTATCATTTGTATTAGTTTTAGAAATTTTAGAGGCCGTCTTTTTTCATTAGAAAAGAGACGCGGTTACTTATAAATGATGGGAAATTACAGGATGTGGAGAAAAGGACTCCCTGATTTCAAAATTAAATATCTCGAAAACAAAGATCGATAGAGGAATGCAGTAAACGGTATGTTTATTGTGAAAGCTGTAAGAATTTTATACAGCAGTTTGAAATAATAGTTACAAAAGCTGCTAACAGATGGCGCTGTACGCTGTACAGCTCATTATCAGCATACATAAATGAAATAATCGTACGAAAACATTCTTTGCAAAAAATCACATCACAATGTTTTCATAATGTTCACCATTGGCACTACAGAGGTGGCGCAAACGAAGAATGAAATTTGCCATCACATTTCGTAGTGTCTCAACAGAAATGGATTCATATGCCACACAGATCGCCGATTCAAGCTCGTCCAGCGTGGCGGGATGCTTCGGGTAGACAATGTCTTTCAATGTGCCCCACAAAAAATAGTCACAGGGAGTCAAATCCGGCGAATATGGAGACCAATCCATGCCTGCACAAGTAAATTTGGGATATTCCAAAGCAATGACTCGATTCCCGAAGTTTTCATCAAGATAGCGAAACACTTGTTCGGTACGATGTGGTCGGGCTCCATCTTGCATAAACCATTCAGTACGTGGTCGATCCTCTAACACTTGCTGTGTGGCGACAAATTGTTCCAAAATTGCAACTTAACGTTCACTAGTGACCGTTTCTCGAATGAAAAAAGGGCCAATAATGCCTCTGCTGCATACTGCAGCCCACACAGTAACTTTAGGAGAATACAGGGGTTTCGCTTCACACCAATATGGATTTTCGGAACCCCAAAATCGCCAGTTCTGTTTATTCACGAATCCATTCAGGTGGAAGTGTGCTTCATCTGTAAACTAGATGCAGCCAACATCAAATCCTTCACTATCAATCATTGTGAGCATCTGATTAGCAAAGTCAATCCTTTGTTGCACAGCTCGTACTGGTTAGGCCTGGTGAATTTGAATTTTGAATGGAAACATGTATAGGCTCTTTCTAAGTATTTTCTGTGTGCTGGAACGCTTCAAACCAGTTTCAGATGCAATTCTACGGACGGATGACATTAGATTTTGCTGAATAATTCCAGAAACTCTGGCGACATTTTCAGGCGTAACTGCAGTTTGCTTGCGGCCAACATTCTCCACTAGATCATCAGTTACGCTGCCTGTTCTTTGAAATTTGGCGAAGAGCGTACGAATGGTATTCGCATCGGGTCCTTTTGGAACATTAAATCGTGCTTGAAAACTGCGCCTTGTTGCCGTAGGACTCTCTTTTAACCTGTGGTACTCTAGCACCAGAAAAACGCTTTGTTCAATGGAGTACATAGTTTTAATCTCTTCCTTCGGTACGCTAACATCCTTTCACGCTTCAATAGTGGAACTGATCGCTCTGGGCTTCGGATCACTATTTATACTAGGCATTACGTATGGCGATTACATTGCCATCTGTTAGCAGCTTTTGTAACTATTATTTCAAACTGCTGTATAAAATTCTTACAGCTTTCACAATAAACATACCGTTTATTGCATTCCTCTATCGATCTTTGTTTTCGAGATATTTAATTTTGAAATCAGGGAGTCCTTTTCTGGACACCCTGTATCTTCCTAGTGTATTATATTATTCTGGATCTCGAAGAGTGAGAGATTTAAAACGTAGCGGATTTGAAGGACAAACTCAACATCGGGGCCATCATGAAATCATGAAACCGCTCTTTCCCTCATTAGTAGATCAGGCCTTTAGAGGAGAGATGGGAGCTAGAGGTAAGAAAACCCTAAAGATAAGTGTCCACGGGCGAGAAAACGCGCACGAGTTCGATGCAAAACGGCTTCTCGCTCATGTCAGGGTTGCCAGATGAAAAAAGTAAAATAATGCCAAATTGCTGTTAAAAAAAGGCCAAACTGTGACGTCATCGATAAATTGATGCCAAATGGGAAAAAATGCATGATTTTAGTGTTCTGTATGAAAATATTTAAAAAATAGTACTCTACATTCACTAGGATGTATCTTCGGTCGCCCTTAACAACAAACATTTTAAAATTTTAATTTTTTAGTTAAAAATTTACTAATTTTTTAATTTTCCCCAAAATTTTGTTCAAGAAATATTTTTGTCTAAAATATTTGTGTTTGGTATCACATATATGCTAAAAAAAATAATTCTTTCTAAAAATATACCTCCCTTTGGACATATAATTCGTTAAACATAGAAAACAATGAATAATTTCCATACAAGGTACAATAGGTAATGGATTGATAAAATCATACCCACGGAATTTGTGTGTGTGCAATTTGAACTCCTTGTTAAAAATGTGAAATACATGAATGCAAAAGTTAAAGGGAAACGGGTGGGAAGAGAGGGGACCAAAAATTTTGCAATATCTCTATCATCATTAAGGTGAGCATAATTTTCAAAATACCTAGTAGTATCAAAATGTATATTGTTGCGTTGGTGGGTTCGAAAGATTTGAAGCCAAAGCAGATCAAAACTTGCAGAAATTTATTCCAAAATAACTCTTCACAGTTCTCTTACAGCTCCAGAACTTTTCGTTCTAGTAGACACAATACAGCTCTTTTCACATCAATAGAGCACAAAACAGCAGTTAAAAACTTGACAACCTAACTGCTAAATCACGGCAAAAGACAATGCAATACAGTTCGCTTTAGAATTACTCGGAATGTTCACTGAGAATCAGTAATTCCAATCAACTAATGGACTCAGCTAACAACTAACTCCATCATCCGCTCTCCTGAGCTTTTATAGGGGAGAAGAACATACGTAAACCTTCTTGAAACTCCAAGAGGTAGATATTTGGAGAACTTTCCAGATAGTAGTCGAAAAGTCCTGTATCTGTACATGGGGACCGAAAATGTCACCAAATGGTTGCCAAGTTTGGCGACAAATATTAGTTGCCAAAACCGTCGCCAACTTGGCTCAATCTCGCCAATTCGGCGAGATTGCCGTTACCATAATGTTAAATGCCCTGCTCCTTGTAACACTCGCTTCCCAGCGTTACCTCTGTAAAACCCGTTATCAAGCATCAAGAGTCTCATTGCAGGGAAAAAAACTAAGGACGAACTATTGCACTGCCTTATGCAAAATGTACATAAATTTTCATATTTACAAAATTAACACTACGAGATATTTACAAATATACAAAAATTCGTAACATTGCCCCCCTCCCAAGGACTGCATGTCCCGGGCAGTACATTTCCCGGAAAGGTAGGCTTAGCAATAGCAGACACTCTATGTTCACTATAAAACTTACTAAACTTACTAATTTATATACAGAAAGACAGAAACAATACTGAATAAATAAATAATTAAATAAACAATAAACTTACAAATTTATATACACATGTGACCATGGTCTTAATACACTTTATAAATAAGGGGGATTACAAACTATAGCCATAGTAGGGGGCTAACCTGTCGTAATGAACGACTCTATGTTTAGAATTTGGCGACTTACGTATTCGGACCACGACATCACTCAGCCGGTTGAGGACTGAGTAAGGTCCATCCCAGTGAGACTGAAGTTTGGGAGAAAGTCCTTTTCGTCGTTTCGGGTTCCAGAACCGAACCTTGTCACCTTCGTGGAAATGATGTCCTGTAGCCTTCGTGTCGTATCTGGTCATCATCTTATCCGTCGCCAAGTTGATTCGCTCTCGGGCAAAATTGTGCACATCTTCAAACCGTGCCTGAAGATCCTCGATGTACTCATCTGGCGATGAAGGTGCATCCGGAGGGCGGCCAAACAACAGATCACACGGCAGACGAAAGTTAAGACCGAAGAGCATCTGGGATGGGGAATAGCTGGTAGTCTCGTGGATAGCGCTGTGATAGGCCAGAAGAAACAAAGGTAACTTCTGATCCCAGTCCTGTTGGTTTCTTGAAACCATCAGTGAGAGGTTATTGAGGATGGTTCTGTTAAACCTCTCCACCATGTCATCCGACTAGGGGTGTAAAGGCGTCGTCTGTGTTTTGTCAATGCCAAGTAGATCACAAAGTCCTTTCATTACAGCAGAGGTAAAATATCTTCCTTGATCAGAGTGTAACTGTAAAGGCACTCCAAATCTGGAAATCCAGCTCTAAACAATTACCTCTGCAACAGTGGTAGCCTCCTTATCAGGGATAGGATACTGTAAAGATTTATCTAAGCGAATGGCAACAGCCGAAGTCTGTAAAGATTTATCTAAGAGAGTGGCAACAGCCGAAGTGTTACCCGGAGAACGAGACCAGAGAAGAAAATTTTTGGCATGAAAAAAATATGATAGTCTCAATAATATTAAATTTAAACAACTTCTTTTAAAAAATTAATAAAAGCGCTACCTTTGAAATTCGTCGTCGTTATTTCGAGAAATCGTCACAGTCTAAATTGGTGGCAAGCGTTCGAATCCGAACTGGTGAAGAAATTCAGTGCCGAAGAATATTCGAATTTAACAAGACTGACAGCCATTTTGAAGTAACGGAAGAAAAGTGATCTTGGGTTATGTATCCTTTCCTTGCCGTTGGTTCAGTGCTTAATTATTTTAGGTTATAAGGAATTATTAAAAAAAAAAAAAAAAAAAAAGTCTTTTTTGCAAAAATATATTTTGTTTAAAGTTTAAGTTTTACTGTGACTTACTTATCAATATATAGAATTCTTTTATATCTGTACTAGAAATCACTGTAATGTTATTGAATGCTATGCTGGTTGTTTAAATTTGTTATGGAATTAATTTAGGAATATTATTTGAGAAGTTGTATAAATGAAACTTTAGCTTGGCGATATTTTGAGTTTGCTGGTATTTTCTTTTTGTGTATTGATAGAACTTTTGTTGGCGATAAATTGGGTTTATTAGTCTTTGATTTGTTTCACTTTATAGAATATGAGTGAAATAGGTTTTTTTTAATTTTGTCGAACACGAAGTAAAATTTGAAACGTTAGTTCGAAAAGTATGGTTTCTGTGGTAGTATTTTGAGAAGTTATGTGTATACTTCTGTAATCGCCTGAACAAAAGTTTTCATCATATTATTGGAATATTGTATTTGAGTGAATTCAAGAATATCGTTTGCAGTTTGGAATTAAATTTGAAGTTTAGAATTTTAATTTTAAGTGGCGTTGGTTTTCTTTTTTTTTTTTTTTAAAAAAAAAGAGAATTAACGATTGGCATTTTGATTGATTTCCCTTGTGAAAGAAAATGAGTTATTTAGGGAAAGGTAAGAAGCAAGATTTGCTTCAAATATGTGAGGAATTGGGCGAAGAGGTGGATGCTAAAACTAAAATACCTGAGATTAAGCGAATAATTTTAGGAAGTGAATATTATAATGAGGAGGAGGTTAGGTTGATATTTGATCGCGTGATTGAAGAAAGACTGAGAAAAGAAGAAAGAGAAAGAGAAAGGGAAGAAAGAGAAATGGAAAGAGAGAGGGAAGAAAGAGAAATGGAAAGAGAAAGGGAAGATAATTTGGCTCGGGAAATGAGACAGCATGAGTTAGAATTAAAAAAGCTAGAAATTTCCCAAACTGAATCCCTACCTCGAACAAACCATGTATCTGAAAACGGAGTTCCCAGGATTCAATTGACGCATATAATGCCTAAATTTGAAGAAAAGAGGGATGAAATGGGGTTATATTTAATTAACTTCGAAAGAAAGGCAGAAATGGCCAAAGTTCCAAAAAGAGATTGGACTGCTTATCTGTTGGGTGTACTTCCTGCAGAAGTTTCAAACATGCTGGCTAGAGAATTGCCTGAAAACGCAAATGACTATGAACATGTGAAAACTCTTCTTCTGAAAAGGTATAAAATGAACAGCGAAAAATTGAAGCAGTGTTTCTACAGACACCAGAAAACGCCAGATAAAAATTGGAGAAACTATTACCACGAGCTGCGGAGTTATTTTACCGAATGGATTGACGATATGAAAGTTGAAACTTTTGAGCAACTGAAAGATCTGATTATTGCTGAACAAGTAAAATTTCGTGTGCCTCCAGAAATCAGAGAACACTTTTTAGACAATTGGATTAATATTAAAGATCCAGAGTATTTAGCAGAGAAATTGGATGACTATGAAAGCGTCAGAGACAGTTTCAAAAGAAAAGAAAAGCTACCTAGAAATAATTCCAAACCTCAGGAAGGACAATACCCTAAGGACAAATTTAATTTCAAGAGAAATGCTCCATGGAAGGAAGATAAATACGATGAAGGTGAAAGAGAGAAAAGATTTGAGAGGAGGAAGCAGCCTAGTTGTTACGAGTGTGGGTCATTTTCTCATTTGAAAGCTCAATGCGATAAACTACGAAGATGTTACGAGTGCGGATCTACCTCGCATTTAAGACCTAACTGTGATAAACTCAAGAAAAGCGTTGAAACAGTAGCTGCTAACTTGGTTCCGAAAGAACATTTTAAAGATGTTCTTGAACCATATATCAGTCAAGGAAAAATAAATGGCATAGAAATGCCGATACTTCGTGATTCCGGAGCATCAATTGACCTGATCTGCAGAAAGTATGTAAAACCCTCAATGTTAACTACAGAAACGGTATGGATTAAAACCCCATTAGAAGAAAGCCCCATTTGTCTGCCTTTAGCTGAGGTTGAGATAGACTGCGCTTATGGGCACATTGTGACAATAGCAGCTGTCATCAGAGATTCTTTAGATCAAGGAAGGTACCTATTAGGAAACCGAACAATGGAATTATTTACTGAAGTTAACCAGAATAAAAATTTCGGAATGGATACAATTAATGTCATACAAACTCGATCTTCCAGTAAGAAGATGGTAGAATCAGAGATGCCAAATTCGGAACCAGAAGCAAGCGATTCAAGGGAAAATGAACAATTTGGAAAAGAAATTGGTAATGATAATATTTTACCGGTGGCAGATCTTTCAAGTGCAGAATTGGAACTTATGAAATTAACCCCAGAAGAATTTTTAGACGCTCAATTGCAAAGTGGGGATCTGAAGCCCCTATTCAAAGAAGCAAAACATGACACAGACCCTGAAAAGCATAGGTATCTGACAAAAAATCAAAAGCTGTTTTTCGTGAAGAAAGATAAAAAAGGAACAGAACGACTTTTGCTTGTGGTGCCGAAGAAGTACCGAAAACAGATTATGGAATTCTGCCATGAAAGAACGGCATCTCATCTGGGAATAGCGAAGACTAAAGATGCTTTATTTAAAACGTTCTACTGGCCAAACTGTTACAAAGAGGTCGAAACTTTTGTGAAATCATGTGATCTATGTCAAAGGGTAGGAAACCCACAAGATAAGAAGAAGGCACCACTCAAGATAGTTCCAGTTATTACTGAAATCTTTTCAAAAATAAATGTTGATGCTGTGGGACCTTTATCTCAAACCCCATCAGGGAATCAATACCTCATTACTGCATTGTGCATGTCTTCAAAATATCCCGATGCAGTCCCTGTGGAAAATCTGAAATCGACCACAGTAATTGACGCCCTACTCCAGATTTTCAGCCGAATGGGCTTCCCAAAAGAACTACAGACTAATCAAGGAACGTCATTTATGAGTGCACTTACTTGCGAATTTTTAGAAAGATTTGGAATTAAGGTTGTTAGAAGCTCTGTACACCATCCGCAAAGTAACCCAGTCGAAAGAATGCACAGAACTCTGAAAAGAATTCTTCGTGTCCTCTGTCTAGAATCTAGTTCCGAATGGGAAAAGATTTTGCCTCAAGCTCTGTTCGCGTTAAGGACTGTGACTCATGATAGTACAGGTTTTACACCAGCTGAGTTAGTTCACGGAAGAAATCTGAAGACTCCGCTTGTATTGCTCTATGACAAGTTAACAGAAGAACACCAAGAAGAGGATTGTGTTGTAAACTATGTGTTTAAATTAATAAATCGTATGGAAAATTGCCAAGAATTAGCAATACGGAATATGGTAAGCGCCAAAGAAAAACAAAAACTTTGGTATGATAAGAAAGCGGTAGAACGGCAGTTCGAAGCGGGCGATCTCGTATTAGTTGTAGCTTCTTCAAAACCCAACAAGTTATCGGTGCAATGGATTGCACCTGGGGAAGTAGTTCGACGGTTATCGGATACCAACTATGTGATACGGTTTCCCGATAAGAACAAAGATCACGTTTACCATATTAATATGCTAAAGCCCTATGTTAAAAGAGTAGAACACTTAAATCTTTTAGGCCTAGAAGAAATAAAAGGCAAAAGGGAAGATGAAGAAGAGGAGATACCAGATCTTGGCCTTGCTGATAGATCTAACGGGTCAGCGTTGAATGAACTTTTAAAGGACATAAGATCAAAATCTAAACTTTCAGGTGCACAACAGAATCAACTTGAGGAACTTTTAAACAAGTACTCTGAACTCTTTTCAAATAAACCTGGTTGTACAGATCTGGCTGAACATGATATCGAGTTGGAAGTAGAAAAGCCAATTATCGCAAAGCCATATCGAATGTCTCCAAGACAAACATAAATTTTGAAGGCCGAAGTCAATAAAATGTTAGAACTCAAAGTAATTGAACGAGGAGATTCGGATTTTACTTCTCCTTTAATACTTGTTGAGGTTCCTGGAAAAGATCCTAGACCTTGTATTGACTATCGTCGTTTGAACAAAGTGACCAGGACACAGTATTTCCCTATACCAAATATAGAACAACTTGTAGAGAAAGTGTCATCAGCGAAATATATCACTGTTCTCGATTTAACCCGTGGTTACTGGCAAATACCATTGAGTGAACGGGCCCAGCGATATGCTGCCTTTGTGACCAGCTTTGGTACCTTTAAGCCATTAAGGTTACCATTTGGGCTCAAGAATGCTCCTTATTATTTTAGTAGAATGATGGCTGGGTTGTTGCAAGACTGCGACGAATTTGCTGTACCTTACTTAGACGACGTTGCAATTTTTTCGAATACTTGGGAAAAGCATGTGAAACACTTAGAAGAAATTTTAATAAAGATGAAAACAGCTCATCTCCACATAAAGCCTTCGAAGTGTCAGTTTGCTCGGGAACATGTCAAGTATTTGGGCCACATAGTTGGACAAGGTGGGCGAACACCTGGAGAACTTAAAGTACAAGCCGTTAAAGATTTCCCCAGACCCTTGAACAAAACCCAAATTAGATCATTTTTAGGTCTTGCTGGTTATTATCGCCGATATATTCCCGATTTTTCTGTAATTGCAGCACCATTAACAGATCTACTAAAAGGGAAGAAAGTTAAAACATCTGTGGATTGGAGCAGTGCTTGTGAAGATGCTTTCGAAGAATTAAAGAATCGACTTTCGGAAAAGCCAGTATTATTTAGCCCCGATTTCACCATTCCATTTGTCATTCAATGTGATGCTTCGAACCTTGGACTAGGCGTGGTGTTGTCTCAGGTGAACCAAGATGGTGAAGAACATCCTATTATGTACTTGAGTCGGAAATTTTCTCCAGCAGAACAAAAATATAGTACCACCGAGAGGGAATGTGCTGCCATTGTTTATGCAATTCAGAAATTACGATGTTATCTTGATGGGCAGCTAAAGTTCATCATTCAAACAGATCATAATCCGCTGGTCTGGTTAGAGAAAAATACAGGGACTAATCCGCGTCTGTTGAGATGGGCCCTCACATTACAACCATTCAATTATGAAGTTGTCCATCGTAAGGGAAGTCTCCATCGAAATGCCGATACCCTGAGTAGAGTTCCTTAAACATTGATGTAAGACATTGACTTTGTACATATTTTTATTTATTCTTCTTCTTAGAACCTTAATATTATGGGTAGGCTTATTTATTTAAACTTGTAATACTCTACTTAAATATTATAATTTGGCAGTAAAATACTAATTTAAATTAGTGCACTGAATCTAACTGGCGGTATGAACTCTTAAGACTGAAAGACTTTAAATTCTAAGACTTTTTCTCTTCAATAAAAAGTCTTCTCTTGGAGGGGAGGAGTCTGTAAAGATTTATCTAAGCGAATGGCAACAGCCGAAGTCTGTAAAGATTTATCTAAGAGAGTGGCAACAGCCGAAGTGTTACCCGGAGAACGAGACCAGAGAAGAAAATTTTTGGCATGAAAAAAATATGATAGTCTCAATAATATTAAATTTAAACAACTTCTTTTAAAAAATTAATAAAAGCGCTACCTTTGAAATTCGTCGTCGTTATTTCGAGAAATCGTCACAATACGCTTCGGGCCACTTCGTAAAATAATCCATGACAACAAGGATGTATCTGTTACCGTCAGCAGATCGTGGTAGTGGTCCCAAGATGTCAAACGCAATCCGTTCAAAAGGAGCTCCCACGTTGTAACATTGCAGTTTTCCTCGACTGCGTATCTTCGGTCCTTTCCGGGCTGCACAGGCAGCACATGATCGGCACCACTTCTCCACGTCAGCCCTCTCCTTACTCCAGTAGAACCGCTCTCGAACTCTTTGCAACGTCTTCATTACTCCGAAGTGGCCTCTAGTTGGACTACTATAAAGTTCTTTAAGAATGTCTGTGACTCGAGATCTTGGAAGCAATAGCTGCCATCGGGATGTCTTTCCCATCATCAGATTCAAACTTTCGGTACAACACTTGGTTTCGAATGTGGAAAGTCCCAGAGGGCCCAATATTGCTTTGTCGCAGGACTAAAGATGGAAATGTCCTGCCAAGTATGGGTCGCATTCGAAGACTCCTTTAAATCGATTATTGACTTGATGTCAGGATCTCTCAATTGGTCTTTTCTGACTTCTCCGTCACTCCACGGGTCTGGATCCGATGATGTTGAAGATGTGACTTGGCGTATTACCGGAATGATCAGCCCTTAACTCGCTTCAACCCTGGAACAAAATCGGCAGCTCTCTGGGCAGGGACTCCTAGACAAGGCGTCTGCGTTTCCATGTGATGATCCTTTCCGATGACGAATATCGATGTCATACTCTTGGAGTCTCTCTATCCATCTCGCTATCTGACCTTCGGAATTCTTGAAATTTATAAGCCAGGTCAACGTTGCATGATCCGTACGGAGCAGGAATTTCCTGACGTAGACGTAATGATGGAAATGCTTTACGGCTTTAATTATGGCGAGCAACTCTTTCCTGGTGACACAGTAATTCCTCTCCGGTTTAGATAGGCACTTACTACAATATGCTACGACTCGTTCTTGGCCCTCTATTTCTTGGGACAAAACAGCACCGACACTCTCGTTTCTCTCGTCCGTGTTAAGAATGAATTGTTTATCTGGCTGAGGATACGTCAGGATAGGCGCAGATGTTAAAGCCTTCTTCAGTTGATCAAATGCATCCTCACAGTCTTTCGTCCACAAGAATTTCTGCTTTCTTTCTGTCAGTCTGTGAAGGGGTCTTGCGATGTAAGAAAAGTCCTTCACGAATCATCTATAGTAGGTGCAAAGCCCCAGGAAACTCCTTAATTGATGTACATCTTTGGGGCGTCTCCACTCTTTAACTGCCGACACTTTTTCTGGACCTGTGCGTATACCCTCGGCAGAGATGACATGTCCGAGGTAGGTCACTTCATGTCGGAATAACTTACATTTGGCGGACTTGGCCGGAAGTGAAAAGCTTTTTACTGTAAAGTTTAACGGCATAATGTTTAAGAATTTCTTCTTTTCTAATGCAGAAGAACAACACACTGAAACATGTTGGAATAAAAAATAGTTTCTTTTTGAACATCTTAGTCTGAAGTATATTCCAACTTAAATCACACAACCTGAAATAATAATTCAATCTTACTGGTGTATAATACAATACCAATCAAGTGGACCAATAGTTTCTTAGGAAATTTGTAATATGATTTTGAGATCATGCAGACATTATATTTATTCTCAACACTTACTTTAATAATGTTTTATAGTGGTTACAACCCGGAGGCACTATGCCACTGGTCATGAATGGGCCCGAAGGGCGATCGTCATAAAATAAAAGAACCTAATTGGCATGAAAAGTTACAGTGAGGGACGGACGGGACAGTACAAAATAAAAAGAAGGAAAATAAAAAGTTTACATAAAATAAACAAAAGCAAATGCTTCTGGGTACAAAAATAATTCGTTAAAATCAGAGATTTTAACGACAACTATCGGGGCAAAAAACAAGAAGCTTGCGTTTCTAAAAGAAAAAGTGGGGGAGATCTGTAAAAGAAAGAGAAAATTTACAGAATGTG
Organism: Linyphia triangularis; assembly: GCA_963978545.1. Classification (NCBI taxonomy): domain Eukaryota; kingdom Metazoa; phylum Arthropoda; class Arachnida; order Araneae; family Linyphiidae; genus Linyphia; species Linyphia triangularis. The sequence continues at coordinate 4,907,157 of OZ021731.1, forward strand.
AGATCAAAAGAGTTATTTGTTGAAACTTTTGGTCATAATAGCGTCGGTGAGAACAAAAGCAGCATAGGGTCTGTTACGTGAATCACTTTGAAAAATCTCGTAATCCAGACATTCATTAATTATAGAGCTATTTTTTGTAGCCTTTTTGTAAAAAGAGATGTTTAATTCTGCCAGATGTTGGGCAATAGTGTCGATTTTTAAGTCTCTGTGAATGAGATTGTTCCTAACAAAAATGCTGGCATCAACCATGTTCCTAAGAATTTTGTTTTGCATGACCTGGAGTCTGTTAATGTCTTTAGGTGTACAGGTAGCCCATGCAGGGGACGCATATGTAAAAACTGGCCTAACTGCACTCAGGTAAAGTCTTCTTTTGTGGTTGAGTGGCAGTGAGGAATTTCGATTAAGAAGTGGAGAGAGTTTACCAACAATTCCAAAGGTTTTTTTGATCACATTGTTGATGTGGTCCGACCAGTTAAGTTTAGAATTGATGATAACTCCAAGATATTTAGCTTTTTTAACATTGGGAATTTCCTCATTAAAAAGGGTGATTTCCTTGCCATTGATTTTGTTTTTCTTGGTATTTTTAGTAGTGGTGCAAAGAACTTGTGATTTGCTAGCATTTATACTAATTTTCCATTTAGAGCACCAGGCTTCAATGATGGGCATTTTATTTTGAAGGTTTTTCAGGGCATTTGGAGAATTAAGAGATTTAGTGACAATGGCCGTATCATCTGCGTAAAATGCAGTTAAACAGTTCCTATCATCCTGAAAGGTTGGGAAGTCAGAAGTATAAAAATTGCACAAAGTGGGGCCCAAGATACTCCCCTGGGGGACCCCGGCCTTAATAAGTCTGGTAGTGGTACTCAACAAAAATAAAATATTTATTAAATAACAGTTAAAGAAAAATAGTTCGCATATTTTGCTAAAAAAAGCAATCATGCAACAGACTTTTTTTGCCTTTTTAGTCGAAAATTTTATACACAACTATCGAGATAAAAAATGTAAAATGAACTTCTAAATAAATCCTTAAAGAACGACGACTTCATCTGGCGGCGAATTATTGAACTATCAGACACATGTTTTTCAAATAGTTGTCTGTGGTCTCAAAGAAACTCTTACTACAATTAAGAAATATTTATTGATTAGAAAAAGCTTTCGGATATTTTGATATTTATTTTCAACCAAAAGATTGTCAATATGTGAATTAACATTTCATCGTTGATGTTTTTGTGGCAACGGGCATACAATATATTAAATGTCAGTCAGTCTAAAAGTTTAGAGGAGCCTAATTTGCTGCCTTTTGGATGGGACTGATATACTACAATAAACCAGTGATTAATAATAATCCCAACATAATTAAAAAAAAAGCATGATTGTGTCAAGATTTGACAAGATAGGATAGAAATAGAAATGCAATAAGACACTACTAATCTATTGTTACATCGATTTACCCTGATATCTAAATTTCTAATTTGATTTGTTTTGTTATTTTTTTTGTGTGTTCTGTGGGGTTTTTTCTGTAAAGTATTTATGAATTAGTTACAAATCATATTTATTTCCATGTATATTACACATATACAAGAATTAAACATCGTCAGGCATGTGCACTGTAATTAGTGAAGAGCAAGTGCTAAATCCGAAAGGTTATAGACGGCAAAGGGTCTCCGAATTGAGTATCCTGGAAGGATTTCATATTGAAAAAATGCACGAAAATCATCATGTTTATTTAAAACCCGATCAACGAAACGTATTAACTAATTTATTTAAAACAGAAAATTGACATCAGAAGTTTTCATTAAACAGTTTAAATTTAAACGATGTATTAAATTTGGTAAACTTATTCAGTTTATAAAATTAGATTAAAGTTTAAAGTTTAGTTAGAGCTTAAAGTTTATTATTATCAAGCTAATTAACCCAAAAACTAGAGCCAAAGGAATTCCTTATTAAACAAAACACCACTAAATATTAGTTTTACTACAAATATTTATATTAACATGCGGAATAGTAATACATTCGGACTCCGTGATAGACAGTACTGTTTCTGCTCGCTCCTGATTCCTGACCATGCCGCAGAAAAAGATGAGAAAGACTAGCCACGATGGCTTTTTTGGCGGTGTGCCGATTGCCACCCCACCAGCTCCAGTAGCTGAGGTACCTGTGATCCTTGCCCTGCCGCCTAACCTCGTCCCAGATTTTGGTAAGCTAAATAGCATCAACACGACTGACTGCACTGGCTCCAAAATTTTCTCTTTTCCAAACTCTGCTCAGGGGAAAGCTTCACTAAAAGCCCTCACCGGGTCACTGCACGACCTAGGCTTGGAAGTTTTCGCCCATTTTTCTAAAGACAAATTCTCTTTATCCCCACACAATGCTGATGTGGAAGCCCATATTTTAAATTTCTTGAAGGAAAATCCCAGCCACTGCACCCATCCTTTGCCCTTGGGGCCCAAAAACTCTTTCAAGGTAGTGATCAGAGGTTTACCTATCGATACTACCACTGCTGAAATCAAGGAATGGATTACCTATTCGAAACCAAATTCCCCCCCTATCTCTATTGCACAAATGAAGAATCGATTTGGAACCTGGATTCCACTCTTCATTGTCGAGTTCCCGATCACATTTGATAAACCTGACATACTTTCATGGACGAGTTTAGGTTTCCTCAAAGTTAAAATGGAACCCCTCTATGGCAAGAAGCCAAATCCTGTTAAACAGTGTTTTAACTGTCAAAGGTGGAATGGTCACCTCTCAGTAACTTGCCCTTATCCCACCAGATGTCGCCACTGCTCCGAAAAGCATCCCAGTCGGGATTGTCCCAGTAAGGGCAGTGCGCGGCTCTGCGTAAATTGTAAAGGAAATCATGCATCTTCATCTCACCTTTGCAAATATTATACTGATCGACTTAAATTAATTCGGCCTAGTGGTTCCGGGGTCAAGAGGGCGATCCCTGCCACTAAGCCTGTCCTCCTTCCTCGTCCTATTTCCCTTAACTTAATTCCCAAGCGCACGTATGCTAGTGTAGCTTCCCAAATTAGTCCTGGCCCCTTAATTATTAATCATCAGTCTACAAACACTGAAGTCAGTCTACCTGGCAAACCCATCTTCATGGAAGTGGATCGAACTATGGTTGATAAAGCCACTAGCACAAAACCAAAACGCAACATCAAAACTGCTGATGTAACCACTCAAACTGATTTGGATTTTGAGGACATGATTAGCAGAGACGAACATACTGGAGTTATTGTTAAACTCCTTACCCTTGTCAAACGAGACTTTGGAACTGCTGAGATGTTTATCGAAACCTCATCCACCCCTAGAGCTAGTAATATAGATTATTTAGCACCCATTAGGGATTATCTCTTTTCTTTTGAAGAATATGACCTCGAACCATACGCCTAAGCCCATTGGCTTACGCTGTTTTTTCCCCTCTGTCATTGGACATGGCTTTCTTTTGACACGGTTGTTTCAGACTGTACCACTGTTTTCATTTTTCCATCTCAATTCTATCTTTACATGTCGTGCACTACGAATGTTTTTGTTTTATTTTACGAGTTAATCCGCAGAATGAAGATCCTTGCGGATCTATCTGCACCATTTTCCAAAACAGTCAGTCAGTAGTAATACATTAATTCGAATGCACGTAATCTAGAAACACGTGTCTGTTTCACTTGAGAAGAGACGCCGTATATTATTATTATGTAAGTTTCATTTTATAAATGTAAATTATTCTCCTAAAGCGAGACTTCTGAGACGTTGCTCATGTGAAGGGCAATCTCAACATGGGGTCCAAACACATTTTTCTCGATATTCGAATCTTGTCTCTTCATAGATTATACATGTATATTTTTATTATCAATTACCCATATGTAGACATAGGGTAATGAATACACCATTCGGTCAAAAGAGATCGATTCTTTTTTCCCTTTATGTTTTGGAACATCCTGATTTCAAAAATGTTGTCTAGAGAAAAGGTTTGTCTGTGGTCAGCATAACTGCCGAACAAATTGAACTAAGATTTTCAAATATAGTGTGCGGGTTAGTTGTAACCATAAAACCTAGTATTATGGTTTTCGTCATAATCGCTCAAAAAGTAGCTGACAATGAAAAAATCAACTTTTTTAATGATTGCTAAAAAACGTCTAGAACGATTTTGATCAAAATCACTGAAGTAATGCCTCTTAAGGTGTTTTAAACATCCCCACCTCCGAAATTCCGCAAAAAATACTTTAATGGCTTAAAATGTTGAAAAACGAATGCCGTCAACAAAGAGTTCTCTTTGCTTGAGCATAGCTCATCAACGATCAATTTTCTCCTCTCCTCAATTTCACTAATGCGAAAGGATATTATAAAAATTACCGCAAAAAATATCGTCAAACTGCCCATATATTCTAAAGTAATGATGAAAGTATAAAAAAGAAAAGGACAAAAATTGCACATCAGTATTATAGCGTAATTGAAAGTTGTGTGATGTTCCACATCCCCAGTTCATGTTCAGTGCCCCCTTGCCCATATACACATACTACTATCCATACTAAAAAGATAATATCTCCACAGTTATTTTAGTTTTGAAATTTGGTAGTAACTGTTAATAGAGAAGAGCAGTCACGTATCTAGGGGGGGGGGATAAGAGGATATATCCCCTTCCGAAATTATAAGTTGATCTTATTCAATCATAGGTCCAATATAAATTTAAAGCATCAATATTTTCTATTATTTTACTAGACCCATGAAAATTAATACTACAAGTGAAAAGATGATAATTTCAAGAAGGAGCTTAAAAATCCCGAATTAAGACATTCCTTTTCAACATTACTGACCACTTGAAAAATTAAACTATATTTTACTAAAGTTTTTTTTGCATATTTTGGTTTTAGGCTCGTATTTATGCAAAAAATACCCCAATTTTCTAGTTATATACCTATTATTTTCCATACTGAAAGGGCTATTTTTATATCTGTATTGAAAGGCTTTATAGCCAGTCCAATGATGTACTTGCAATCATTCGCTAATGTTAGCAAACAAACAGCTACATTCTGGCCTATGTTTCGTATTAAAAATCCTTGTTGTTTCCAAAAGTGTTCCTTATTGATTTCAAATGCAAACTTAACTGACTACGTAGATTTTATACGTAATAAATTATTGGCTTCGTGAAAATTTTTACTCATTTTATAGGGCGCAAAGATAAATTCCAACGTATAAGTATTAATTATGTATATGCGAGCTTGAATTTAAATATTTAATTTCATATCACAACATTTGATATCATACTCTCTCCCGAAATAATTTTATCGCCACGCCCTTGGAGAAGCATATATAACAGAGGTCATTAGACGGCGGTTCTGCAGCCGCATGCGGTTTTTCTGATGGATATTTGTGGCTCTTAAATTTCTGATTAATTTAACTTAAGTATAAACTGAAGTAATAATAATAATAAATTTATTCCTTGTCGGGGTAAACTCATTATAAACTTACTGCGTAATTTCAAACCAGAAAGATCGAGAAAACACAGAAAAATTAGTAGGATTGATTGGTAGCACTGTTCTTAAATACCAACTTAAAGTCAGCACGCCCTGGTACCTTTTCAATCGAAATACAGAACAATAAGAATACTCTTATTTTGAACCATAAATTTTGTTTAAATTCTACGTGAAAAAATTGTTTCACTAAATATAAAATTCGATAAGTTTAATTAAAAAATTTATAAGCAATATATTTTAGTATGCTACACTACAAAGAGAAATAAAATTTAAAAGCATGTCGTGGTAAAAAATATTTTATACGGCAAAATTTGTAACAAACTTTCATATTAACGTAAAAAATAAATGCGTTTGAAAAATTCATTCGATTATTGAAGAGTATTTAATAAAAAAAAAATGGTGTTTTTTTATAACTAGTTTTGCTATTCTATTATAATAGACTTCTACATAGTTAATACTACAGGTTAGTTATAATGAAAGTTACCCTGTTTAGACATACGTAGAGTCCGTTCTAATGAACAGATTTTAATGAAACTTGGTATACACGCTTGGACCATGGGGAAAAAAAATCTGCAAATAATAAAAATTGTAGTTCAAATTTTGATCACCAGTTGAAAAAGTGGCTCATATAGAACAAAAACCACAAATCGAAAACACACATTTTTATTTAATTACAGCATATTTTCAATGTGCATTCCACATACTCGAAGCGTGTTATAGCGTGTTCAACAGTAGCTCGAAGGGTTTCTCGACCAATTGCAGCAACATGACATTTTATGCTTGCTTTCAATTCAGGCAGAGTACGTACACTCCCTTCATACACATGATCTTTCAGAAATCGCCATAACCAGAAATCACAGGGATTTAAGTCCGTAGAACGAGGAGGCCAGGCAGTAGAAAAATCTCTCGAAATTACCCGATCATCTCCAAAGAGGGCATGAAGTAATGCCGTCAAAGGTCGGTTTTTATACCCCTCTAAATTTTCATCCCGTTCTTTCTCGTACATGAAAATTGCCATCTGTCGATTAAAATTTGGACTATTATTTTTTAGTCAGTCTGCATGATGCCGTTAGAAAAGAAAGAACGAGCTTTACTGGTTAAGTTATTTTATCAGAATGGCGGTAATTTGTCAACTGCGCTGCGAAACTATCAATGCTTAAAGGACTACGAACAGTGTTTATGTCGCGACAAACTTTGAAGAAGATGATTATTAAATTTGAAGAGACTGGAGAGTTGGTTGTGCTGAAAGGAAGAGGACGGCAACAGGTTTCAAATGAAACTGTGGAAGAAGTCAATCTTGCAGTGGTAGAAAGAGCCTCCAGTTATCATTATTCTTCTACAAGTGCTCGAATCTTGTCACGTAATTTTTCTATCCCTTGGTCTACAGTTAGAAAGATACTTCGATCCATTGAAAAATGGTATCCATATAGGATCCATCTCATCTGAAACCTTCTGACTAGTTAAGCGCACTCAATTTTGTAGAATTTTTTTGGCCAGAATAGTCGTTGATAATGATAATGGCCTTGGAACATTTTATATTCGGACAAGGCGCATTTTAAACTAGATGGAGTCATGAATACTCAGAATTGTCGAATATGTGATGCGGCAAAACCTAATGTGCATGAACAGTCTTTGCATCCTGATTAGCTTACCATATAATGTGGTTTTACTTCTGAATTTATTCTTGGTCAATTTTGTTTGAGGAGAGAACGCTCCGTAGTTCTCAAAGGTGTTTGATTACTGGAATCCACGGGGATTACGGGCAGCAAGACATTCCTGTCAAACATGTTTAAACAAGAATGTTTAGAGACTACTGTCTTTATGTAGGATGGTGCACCACCTCACATTGCAAGATCAGTGACGGCACGACTTCGCCCCCACTTTGGAGATGATCGCGTTATTTCGAGACGTTTTTCGATTACCTGGTCTCCTCGTTCTCCGGACTTAAATCCCAATGACATCTGCATATGGTGATTTCTGAAAGATCACCTGTATGGAGGGAGCATACGTACTCTGCCTGAATTGAAAGCAAGCATAACACGTCATGTTGCTTCAATTGATCGAGAAACCCTTCGCCCTTCTTGGGACGGTGCTAAGGGGGAAAAAAAGGAAGGGCTCATTTAAGGGGTCGTTTGCGAAAGAATTTTCGGTATATTTCGCCTTCTTTTCGCAATATGATTCTTATACATTTTTTAATTTTTTTAGTAAAATTCTTTTTTACAAGATTATGTTAACAAGAAATCGCAGGCATTTCTTGGCAAGGCGGGCCCCTATAATGTGCACTATTTTGCCCCCCCCCCCCTTGTAGGCTACTTTGTTTGAGGTTACTGCGGCATTGCGGATGATGGTGCTATACTAGATATTATTTGGGTCAGTGTGGCGTTGTGTCAGGTCGGTGAGGCGTTTATTCATTGTGACGCTATACTAGATGGGGTTATGGGTCAGTGTAGCGCTAATTCATGATGTGTTAACAAAATACATATAGGTGTGGTGTTATTTAAGATAGTGTCTTCTTAAAAGGGGATTGTGTAAAAAGACGAAGAATAGAATTTGCGGAAATAGTATTTTATAAATGTAATATTGGAAATATATTTTAAATAGATGGTTTTGAGATTAATATGAACAAAGTGCATATATTTTAGTTAAATTTTATATAAGTGAATTTTTATTGGAATAATTAATATAGTTTAAGGATTTTCTAAATCGTGTTGCCATTTAGCGATAAAAATATAAATTAAACACATAAGTGTGAAAAATCTAGCCTCTGGAATGCTAGTAGCGCCATCTAGTGAAACGAAATGAAAATGTAACGTAGAGATTTATTTTCTAATATTTCTTCTACCAGAATCGGGATTCAAACATGCATGATAAAATGGCTCAGTTGTCTGTCGATTTGATATGGCTCAGCCACCAAGCCTTTCTATTTATAAGCAAATGTATCTCCACGTTTGTGTCAGTTGTAGAGATAGAAGTGTTGAGTGAAGTTACTATTGGCTCTTGCATATATTTCAGAATTCTTCTAATTTTTGAAATAATTTATTTTATTACTGATTGTGATTGATTGGCTATTGATTTTACTCTTTGCCTTAAGGAAACCGGAAATTTTTCTATCTCAATGTGAAAATGTTGTGACTTAGGATGCAGATTAGAGTTAATAAAATATCTTGCTGTAATAAACGCGACATATCAAGACCACGCAGACGTAGAAAGTTTTGGTGGTGTCAATGGCTTATACCATTATACCATGCTCCAAGCGGAAGAGTTCCAATGAAAACGATTCATATTAAATATATATTTTGTATTTGTATCGATAATATATATATATATATATTTATTTTGAGTTGTATCGATACACTATCAAAATATGGATGAAAAGGTGTAGATATCGTTAAAGCCTTTCAAATAATATTAAATGAACGTACTCCGAAATTGCTTCCAACAGATCAGGGAACTGAATTCAAAAATAAGATCTTTCAAACCTTTGAAAAAAGAAGGGGATAAGGTTTTTCATAACATTTCATTCCGCAAAAGCATCTGTAGTGGACCGATGAAATCTAAGTACTAAAACTCAAAACAGGGTCTATTGAGGTGGAGGCTAGTCACTTCTCACTAATAATTTGATAAGAATGAAATCTATGTTGAGCAACTAATTGTCTAGCTTTTCTGTCATCAGTGACCAGATCTATTTGTCGTCTATTGCGTAAATTTTCTATTGTTTTACCAAATATCGCATTATTAAGCAGTTTAAATACATCTTTTTATAAAGATGATGTGACTGTTTTCCGTTGTTCGGTGTTGAAATTAATATATTGCTTTAAAGAAGGTCGCTGGTGAAATTTGAGTAGTAAGTGGACCTTAGTCACTTTTAACACTAAAGAAACATATTGTTTTATATTTCTGTAATGCACAATGTATTTTGTTTTTGGCATTAGGTTTTGAACAAGTTTTGTTACAGATTGAAATTTAAGGTGTAAAGGTGATTAAAAAGTAGTAAGTTAAAAAGAAGTAGTGGATTAGAAAGGAGTAAAAATAGAGGTGAAATTAAGGTAATAGCTCCAACTTGACACTCGACATGCGCAAGCAAGCTTGCCATGCAAAGCCAGATAATGTGTAAAAGTGGCATGGATCCAGTTTATAGAATTAAAGAGAAAAAGTTCAAAATATCTAAAAATATCTGCCAAAAGCCGTACATCACTAGTTACATAAAGGTCATGGTAATACCCCATTGTTTTTTTATCAAATTCATCTCGCACCTTTTGGGCAAACTCTTAGTCTTCGTTTGTAATATGTTATTCAGTCAAATGACTGTGAAATTCTTGTTTGGGAGGGATACACCTATCTTCCAATTTTTTTATTGTCCATATCCCAAGCAACGCAACCATATTGTTTCAATGTGGTGTCAACGTTAAATACCAACATGCACAATGTTGTTTCAACGTGGAACTGCAATGTTGTTTTCAAGCGGAAGTGTTCACTTAAAGGAGCGTGGATACAATGTTGAGTGCCAACGTTGTTTCAACGTAGATATATCACACTGCTTCCACATGCTAGTTATTGCTCACGTGGTTTCAATGTTGAATGTCAATATTGGTTCAACGTGGATTTGTCACATTGTTTCCACATGAGAGTGTTCATTTTTGCCCATGTGGTTTCCACGTTGAATGTCAATGTTGTTTCAACATGGATGCATCCCATTGTTACCACATGATAGTGTTCACTTTTACCAATGTTGTTTAAACATGAATCTTCCACATGAGTGTTCAATATTGAATCTTGCCAATGTTGTTTCAAGACACACATCCCATAATGCTGTTTTTACAGCACTATAGTTCTTGAGCCCAAGAACTAGTGCTGTAGAAACAGTTTTTCTGGAAAGTATGTCTTGAAACAACATTGGCAAGAATCAGATTGAACACTCACGTGGAAGATTCATATTTAAACAACATTGGTAAAAGTGAACACTATCATGTGGTAACAATGTGGAACACCCATGTTAAAACAGTATTGCTCATATTTTTCATATTCACATTGCTCATATTTTTTGGAAGGGGTTATGAAATTAAAATTCAAAATACCATTTAAAGTTGCAATTTTAAGCAAAACAAATTATTGATTTTTGTATTTTAATAGATAACAGAAAAAATTTGGAAGCGAATGTATCCTGCCTACTTTCCTAAGCGCTTGTTTTGACACATTTTTTCACATGAATGTGTTTAGTTTTATTAGCACTGTAAAGTTTAAGAGTATATGCATTATAGAAACTCTCATTTAATGAAAAGAAAAAGTTAAAACTAGAATATTTTCCAAGTATTGGCTTTATGAGTTTCCAACTACTGTTACACAATGTATCATCTTTTAGTAGGTAGAATATCATTTTGTGAAAAATTAAACTTTCCTTTTATATGCAGATGATTATTCTGTACAAAAATTTAATTTTGCTCCAATGAACCACAATTAAAATTAATTATAATATTTGCTTCTTAATTATCTCTGAACTAATCAAATTTGAATAAAAATTATACATATATATTTTTAAACTGTAAAAATAAATCATAATGTTCAAAATAATTTTATTTCAAAAATAGCATGCATAACATTAAAACAAATGTTAATAAAACAAATATTAATAATTACATGTAACAGTAACAGACATAGTCCTAACACAATTACATAGGTACAAATACCTTTCAAATTGTTTCTAAGTTCACACTTTAAACCAGCAAATAGAAAATTATAAGATGATTAAATATATATGTGCTAATTTTTAATGACATATCCCATTCAGAGCAACAGTAGGATCTTAACTTCAAGACCCCATTTAATGACAGTAAAATAAGAAAGGAGATACAAAATTTAAGTTTGTGAACCATATGTTATAATCCATGTTTACAATCCACAATATCATTCCCAAAAATATTCCACATCTCTGTCACAATCAGCAGCCTTAATGTCACTCCACGAGCTTCTTTCGCCTCCTCATTGGTTGTTTTCATAATCTCTAAAATAAAATTACCTTTATTTAATACAATAAAGCATTCAAACATATATTTATATAGATATAACTGTTTTCCAATTTTTAAAAGTAGACACCATGCCAAAAATAATAATAAAGAAATACGACGTGTAAAAATGCTCAAATCCAACTCTGCTACTTAAATCGCCAACCAAATTCAAAGATTGAATATATTAATCAAAATAATATCCCTTTTTTATGACTTAAAAAAATCCCTCTCTCGCGTTGAAAGCGATCCCCTTGTTTTGGATGGTTTTAAGTCAATGCCAGTATGCAGAAGCACCCTTCATATAATGGTTTGCACATTGGACTGACCAAAGATCACACGACCATTTAAGGCAATAACAGACTTATTTCAGAATATCATGCAATGATGATACACAATATAGTTTAATCAAAAGTAGATTATGTAAAAAAAATTCGAAGGCAGATGCAGAATACCAATGTTGCCTACTCCCACCCAGTATTTGAAAACTAAAATGAAGAGTAGAAAAATTTAAAGGAAAAACATATAATATAGGTTTTTAATTAATGTTATATTTCAATAGGAAACCAATTATAATTTTTGAAAATTCTAGATTGAAACAACTTAGTTGCCTTTTACTCTTAGGTATACTTTTAGAAAAATTTACTGTATCATACAAATTTAGCTTTAAATTCAAAAACCCTTTTTACTACTTTGAGGATAAATTAAATGAGCTGCTGCAACCAAATTGAAGCCATGCTTTCTATTGGTTTCCAGTTCAAAGTTAGGAGCCCTTTTTTCATTACATAGTTGCCTGGAGGTTAAAATAGTCAATTAAGATATTTTGGTACTTGCGTATTAACGCCACCGCAGCTACAGATTTGGCGGTTTTTAATTACTTACAAGGAATTAGAGTTTTATACTTACAAAGAATCCAAAAGATAACTGCATGCGAACAACAAGATTGCTCTTTATTGGCGGCACTGAAAAACCGTCAAATCTGTAGCTACAGTGGCGTTAACACGTAAGTACCGATATTTTTCTTACCAAAAAAAGTTTTCTGGAGGCTAAAATAGTCACTTTAGTAAACGCCACTAGCAGCCTTGTTATAATACTGCCATAATTCAGACATGTTCACAACAGCAAAACTAATTTAAAAAGAATAAAAAAATTATACTTAATATATAAATTATAGAGGATTATCAAAAGAACTATCAGTGTCATTTAACATGATGGCCACAAAATTCAGGTAAAAAGTTCCCTGACAGATTTCTAAAAAATTCGTTTCCTGCAAACTTTTTCCGAATTCCCCCAATTTTTCCAGATATGTTGACACACTTATCGAATAGAACATGTATGCTAAAGAGATAATATGCCAATTTTTTAAAAATAGGTTTGGTGGTAGTTAAAAGTTAAAATTATTCCATAACATTAAAACTTCTAATGATTATCACAGCAAATCTTCAGGAAAATGGTACCAAATTAGTGATAATGGATAAACATACCCTAAACAGCAACAGTAAATTTTCCTGAATATTAAAAAAATTCCCTGATTTTTTCCACAATCGAAAAGTTTCTTGATTTCCAGGTTCTGTAGCCACACTGTTTATGTACAACAGCTCTAACAAAGGTGAAATAAGCAAGTCCACAGAACACTGAAAAAAAAAAAAAGAATGTTCAATTCTAATACAATAAGTAAATTTATTCTAAAAAGTATTCCCAAATATAACTTTGGTACAGTCAAACCCTGTTAATGTGAAATCCGTTAACCTGAACTCCCGTTTAACGCAAAGAAAAAAGCAGTTCCCCGTATTTAAAACTTGACGTTAATTTATTCAGTTAGCACAAACAATTTCAACGGCCCCAGCGACTTCGTGTTAATGAGATTTGGCCGCAAAGTTGGACCCCTCCCTCCCCAAAAAAATGTTTTTTTTTTTGTTGTTTCAAAAAAAAAAACAGGGTTTTTTTTTCCCGTTTTTTTTTTTTTTTTTTTTTTAAATCCTTTTCTAATTAAAATGTATACATATTTATAAATAAAATTTTACATTAACTAGAATAATAAATTTTCAAATAACAAATAATATATCTTCTGAAAATAATTTACACTAAGTAAATAAACATTTGCTACTTATGTGAACAATTAAATCATTAAATTTTAATATTATATTTAGAGATATATAGTTTCCATTGGATTTAAAAAAACATAATACAATAGTAATTGTTTTCTACTTCTACATGGAATATTGCTCTTAGATTCATCAGTAATGGTGATAAGTTATACATAATTATATTTTTAAGGTTTAGAAATAAGTTATTTAAGCACAAAACCTCTATTTCACAAACAAATTTACAATGCAGCATATAATTTAATTTTAATTAATAATTTTGAATATTATTATAAAACAGTAATAAAACGCTTAGATTAATATAAAAAGTTATTTTTGATACTTATAAAAAGTTCTATAGACTTTCATTATAAGATTTATTTAAAAAAGTTATTTACAACAAATAATTTAAAAAATCTAATTATAAATAAACAAAAAAAAATGCAATTTTAAATTAATCTTTAAAAAGAGAAAAAAAACTATTTGGTTTAAACCATGCCAAACCCTGTTCGACTGTATAACAAAAAGGGAGATTTAAAAAAAAAATTAACAATTTTTTTTTTTGTAAAAGAACAGAATTCCACTTTCTAATTTTAGTTTTTTAGAAAGTTCTTTTTGTAAATTTTTAAATAGCGAAATATGCTATACTCTACTGCATCTTTTCAATTTACCACAGTACCTGAAAAGGATAGGATTCAGTTGTTAGGGGCCAGCGATCAGATTCCAGGCACTACCTGTTCCACAGTGTTGTACATGGAGGCAGTAAGCTGAAAATATGTTAACTATTATAAAATGTATCATCCTTATGTACATGTATATATTTACACTGATGACGTCTTTTTTAAACCTTACTTTGAAATATCGATTTGATTACCAGGTGGGATAGAGAGAAATTCTCAATTTGTTATCCATCACTGCTTGAAAAAGAAAATTAACAAAAGAAATTCATTTTTTGCACACAAAACATCAGTTCATTTTGCAGCTATATTTTTAAATAAACATTTAATTTTACATTAATTAAAACAACACATTACACAGTGGCCACAAAATTCAGGAAAAAAAGTTTTCTGATAATACCCTGATAGATTTTTAAAAAATTTCCTGATAGATTTTTAAAAATTCCCTGATTTTACAGCAAATTTTCTTCAAATTTCCAGATGTGTGATCGAATTGAACATGTTAAAGAGACTACGGGTGTGGAAAATCTCATAACTTTCAATTATATTATATAACATTAAGAAATGTTCTATACTACATCTGTATTCCACCTGAAATAAATTACTGGCTCTGTTGTCCCGATCCCTATTACGGTGGAGATTTTTTTTAACTGAATCAGTTCATTTAATTACCGCAAAAATTCTTTCAACAAGTATAGAAATAATATTTATACAGCATGTTTAATTCTCAGTGATCAATCGTTTTAGAAAAACATACTTCTACAAGACAGCCCATTCAGTTTTATAGCTCATAAAAATACGTGAAATATACAATAGGTTTATTTATTTATGTCACACGTGTGTCCCAAAAATCAACAAACCTCACTGATAAGAACATCATTATCTAATTTCATTTATAAATTGAAATACATCTAATTTAGAAAACCGGCAAATAATAGAGTATAATTTAATAATGTAATGAAGAAAACTTACCAGAAAAGGCATAAATCCAATTGTCAACACAACGACATCGTAAAGTTTCAAATCAACTTCAAAAGTGATGCCAGCTACGTCATCACTGAAGGTAAAAGCGTATTGCGCATGCGTCGGATGATACAAATCGTGGATCAGTGGTGTAAGGTTGAAGTATAGTTGAATTATCACATTGAAGCCATATTAAAAAACCACATTGAGTAAACGGATTTTTATTTTTTGCTTTTATAAATTGCTTTTACCAAAGTTTTCAATTAATATGATTCTTGGACAAGATTGGGGCTTTCCAAAAACCAAAGAAGACACTTGTTTCATGTCTGGTTGAAATATCACATTGAAACAACATTGTGATATCACATTAGAAAAGTGAAGAAAACGAAATTCTGACTTTATTCGTACTACATAATTAAAACCCCTAAAAACTATACGAGATAAATTGATTTATGCTAATATCTGTTATAAAATATCAGCTTCCTTAAAAATGCATTGGAATTGCACATTGATACAATGTGGTTACAATGTGCCTTTCTCACTTTCAACGTATCCACCAAAAAACCACATAGAAACAACATGAGTGTGTTGCTTGGGATACTCAAATACATAACAACCTTTCCTAAACAGGAGGTCGGCTTTTCCGCTAAAGTGTTTTGTAATAAGTTTTAGGTCAGCTTTTTCCGTGCAAGAAACAAGTTTTTTCAGAGAAGCATTTAAAAACTGTAGGTAATGTAGAAACCTCAAATCTCCCAGTGAAAAAGAAATAAACTTTTCACTGTTGTTAGGGATGCAATGTATCTTCCTATCTTTGTATTTTCCAATGATCTGTAAAATTAAGTGTGCTTCATAGTTCTTTAAATTATGCAATATCACAAGAATGTGCCTAGTTATTTGATACGTTAAATTGCATTGGTTGTGACTAGCGCCCCTGTAAGCCGATGTGATGTGATTAAGGTCCCTGACTTTGTCCCCATAAAGAGGTTTTTGGCATATATGACAAATTTGACAATTCGTAAAATTTAATTCATCTTGATGAGAGAGGACCATGGGTTTAGCTTTTCAAATAAATCAATGTTGGAAATAGGGGTAAGAAAATAAATGCCGGTGATATTCAGTTAATTCTTAAATTGTTTATATTTACTCACTCTGCAAGGAATGTCACTTTGAGCAACCGTATGTAGGACAGCTACTATGCACCAAAGAAAACACTTAGTGTCCTTATTCTGAATGTTTAAAACAGCATTACAATCCTTCATCTGTTTGGGTAGCTCCACATACGATGAAGCTTGCTAGGGCTCTTACACCGCGGTCCTTATTTCCATATGTAATACCCGATCTAGAATCCATCCGGAATCTCTACCCTCAAATTCTTCAAATGATGTTAGAATCTATGAAGAAACAAATGTTTAGTATACACATTTCTTGGGTTTATGTGTTCCTTAAAAATCTTATATGTATAAAACTTATTATTCCAAATACTTTAGCGCATATACAACTGTTTGTGTAAAGTATATTCCGGAAATAACATGCGATTAAAAAAAAATCTAAAAATATAGAGTAATTTAAAACAATCTTTTTTGAACTAACATTAAATTATAAAACTATACACACGGATGCAGACGTATGATTATTAAAATATAACTACCCTGCATATCAAACCTCTTAAAATATATTCTATTAACATCAATTTTAAACTTTAAATTCTCCTAATATAAATAAAAGCTCTGAAACATAAATACCTATTAAAAAAATATTATTGATTAAAATAATATTCAAATATTAATGAAATATTAATAAAATATTATTCATTTTATACAGCTAAATTCAAATTGATAGAAAGAAAAATATCAGTAAAAGAAATTTTGACATTTTTCTTGTTGTTATATTTCTTTAAAATAAACATTTTACAGTAAAACTACCCTACATATTAAATCTCATAAAAAAGATTCAATAAACATCAATTTTAAATCCCCCTAACAAATTTAAAAGTTTAGAAACATGTATGCAAATTTAAGAAATATTAATAAACAGATAAATACCTTTTGTATAGCTTTATCCAAGTTGATGGTTTCACCAGGAAGGGTGGTCTCACAGCATGATCTGAAACATGTCGAACAAATCTCGTTTTCCTTGTACGAGATCTTGCGAGTAAAAAGAGTAATGACATTAAGGTACCATTTCAGGCCACCCGAAACAAGTTAACTAATTCTTTGCACAATTTCAGCTTCGTGATATCTCAAGAAAAGTTTCAAATCCTGGTAATCCGAGTCACATGGGTGAAAAAATTATGTTAAAACAATGTCTAAACTTCTCTTGTACCGTGGACGGTTAGCGATGTGAGAATTAAAGAGTAAGACACTCTCTAATTCTCACATCGCTAACCGTCCAGCTGCGTGCAACAATGGTGTTCCTCGAGATACTGGAACTGGGGAAGTGGTCGGGTTTGTAGTTGAAGTGCTCGGTTGCGGTGATGAGAGTGTAGTAGATGTACTCGGCTGATTAGTAGAAAGACGAACTCATTTTCTATCATTTTCCTTGGTTTTAGATCGTTTACCATTGCTCTGTGTCATCAAATGTCTTTTCAATATAGCTAAGCGATTAAAGTTCACATTACAAAGTTTACATTTGTGCGACACATTTCCAAGCACGGATATTAAATGCCGCAGTAAATCCTTTCTATATTTTAAAGTTTTATAACATATCGTACACATTAGCAAATCAAAAACTTCTTCAAAATCGATGTCTCCAAAGTCCGCGATAGCTTCCACATCGTTGTTTAACACAATAGGAGGGTCCACTGCATCGGAAGACAAATTGTAAATGACACGAAATGCCGAAAACCGTCCTCATGCCGAGAACCGTCTTATAGCAGAACTATGATTCATAGTCACGCGTCCGGTAATACACACGTACCTGCAACTCTTTACACCGTCTCTCTCGGCCCTTAAGCTAATCCCTTTTGGACAGGGGCGAGCTTATGATTCAGAGCCACACATGCCTACAGCAACATCTCTCACTCAGTAGATTAGTTAATCCTTTTTCTAAAGCGGAAAGCTCACGTTGTCGCTCTTAAGCAAAATTCTCACGGGAGAATACATCTTTCTCTAAGTGCATTTTGACACCATTTTTAATGTAATTGAGTGGAAATATTACATAAAGTGTCTTCCTGACGCTTTATGTAATATTTCCAAATGCCCTTTTTATACAAAAACAGGATGTCTTTTTTACTATAGTATAAGAGATGCGGAACTATCGGAATGCTAATTGTTTTTCTTTTTAAATTCTCTCATAGTTGGAATGATTTGAGATCAAAACCTCAAAGACAAGATCCATTGCCACCATCCAACACAATACCCAATATTCTCTAATTGAAACTAAAAAATGGCTGAATGCAACGCAAACACAATAGCTTCATACCTTGGATAGATCTTGGATTTCATTACACTATGTTTTCTTTTTGGTTAGGGTGCCATTTGAACTGTCTCTCAGCCAAGTCCCAAATTTAGTTTTGAAATTTTTGAAAAAGGAATAAAGAAAATCAAAAAAACACATGAGACTACAAAACGATCAACAAAAGACTAAATAAGCAATTGTAAATAAGCGTCATATTTGAATTTCGATTAACAATCCTCTCTTGCACCACACTGGAAAGGTATGCCAATTGTTTTTTTTGTTTTTTTTACATAAAATAGACTTATAAACAATTTTGTAAGAAGTATTATCTGTGTAAAGTATCACTACAGTAGCAGAATTATTTATTTAAAAAAAAAAATCGTTTTCAAACCCTGTAAGAAAATTAAACGAATGAATTAACAAAATAAATGTGTATGTTTTTTACGATAATTTGAAAAGTTTTGTACAAATATTCACCTGGACAAGCTTTCAAATTCTTCTTCTTTTTTTTTTTTTTTTTTTTTCTTTTTTTTTTTCCCCTTTCTTTTTTTCCTTCTTTTTTTCTTTTACGTTATTGCAGAAGTAATGCAAGAAATATTGCACTTTATAAGTAATTATAACGCTTACGGCATAATATATATACATACTTTTAGAGAAGGCTAAGATTACTCTAATTTTATTCTAAGCCTATTCTTCCAAAACATATTTTTTATGAAACTTCTGATTCTTGTTCAAAAGTTTCGTGAAAGAAGTAAAAGGATATTGCAACTCAAAATGAAGTTCTTAAAATTTGTTAAATACAATTATCTTCCTACAATCTCTCTCTTCCAGTTATAATTGAAGAATTGGAACAAAATATTTCAGTATGCAATGTTTTTTTAATTTGTCACAGATTGATATAATTTACCTATTTTGTTTTCATTATTTAAAAAAAAATGCCCAGTTTGGCGATTAATATAAAAAAACGCCGCTGAAACGGTGAAAATTGTGATAAATTTTTCAATAAACACTGCATTATCCTTTCTCTTAAATGCAGCAGAGCAGAAACAGTCGTTGATGGGCGTTAGCATTATCTCGTTTCTACGGAGGTGGGAATGATTAGAACATCTTTAAAGGCATTTTTATAGCGATTTTAATTAAAATCGTTAGAACCATTTTTTGGTAATCGCTGAAAAACGTAATTTTTTCCATATCAGCTACTTAATGCACAAGTGAAAATTTGAACTGAAAATTAATTTTTTTTTTTTTTTTTTTTTTTTTTGAATTTTCTCAAACCACTTAAAAGACATGTCTGTTTTAATTCCTTTTTCATTCATTGTGGTAGCTTCTGACAGATCACTTATTACGCAATTCACGTATTCCTTTCACAATATCTACTTTTAATAATGTCCTTCAAGGAATAACTTCCTTCGACACTTTATATTTTGGAGAAATCGGAAATCGACTGCGCGCAGTATCTTCCGTTATTCAACAATATTTTAATCCAATCGTAAAATCATCATCTCTGAAATGAGGGCTGCATACTCGTAAAGAATGAGCATTAAGATCCTTTTCGGGAAATGCTATTCAATAGGGCGTATCGAAAAAAACTTTTTTCGGAAATTCAAAATTTCAAGTTGATAAAAAGTTGCCACTATGCTCACATGTTTACCAAAATTTTTTTTATTTCAATCAAAAAATATTTAGGTATGCCGGAAGCATATTACCATTCCCTACTCGCTGTTGGGTCACAGAGAGGAAAGGAGCACTTTCATTGGTAATTTAGCAGGTGTCGGCAATGACGTCACTTGCGAAGTGGAGGGATTTAAGTCGGTTGCATATCCGTCGATTGCGAAACTTTTTTTGGATTTCTTTACCATTCGGAAATTTGGCAAGATATTTCAAAATTGGGATTTACCATTTTTTTAATTAAAAACAATGAATACATTATTTTTTCAATTCTGTGAAAAGGAAAGTATTTAGAACTTAAGAACCCCCCCCCCCCCGTTTAAAAGAAATAATTCATTTTGTTCATATGCTTAAAATAATTGTTTTCTAAAGAAGAAAATTATGAATGGTTCAGAAAGTTATTTTCGAATGTTTTCGTCTTTCGACTTATGTTAATGAATGGGCAATAAACGAGTATTACAGTGAGTATCAAAATATGTTTGGAAATAACTTTTACGCTTTTTTTTTTTTTTTTTTTAACAATTTCTTTTTCTTCTAAAAATAACAAAAGTTATCACAATATTAAACAAAATTGCGAAATATCATCCACGTACTTTATTTATTTATACATATATATTAAATTATACTTAATGGCACCTTTAAAGCATACTGTGGAAGAAGATTATAATTCATTAATACTTTTAACAAAAATCTATTAAATATAATTTATTTTGTGAAGTTTTATTAATTGTATATTATGTATTTGCTTTATATTGAATGTATTTTCATCTATAAATATTTTTAATAAAATCCTATTAAATGTAATTTTTTTGTTATTCGATTATTTATATTGGTTCTTGTACAAATTTGGTAACTGATAGTCATTTGTAGAAAAATTAATAAAGCAGTCATAAAAAAACTTTTCGCAATCATATCTTTGCGCAAGCGTTATATCCTTGTATAACAATATCTAGATTGATAACATGCTGCTATTTCTGATGGCCTCATTTATATTGCCTTCTTATAGATGCGCATGTGTCTACTAAATACGTTACCTTTATCGGACAATGGTATATTTACCAATGTAATTATGAAAAAATATACTTTTTATGTTGAATAAAACACCCCGAAGTAGCAGTTTGATATTATAATAATATCAATTAAAAATTCATATTAAAAATTATTATTATGAAGTGCTAATAATATTAGCACATGATGAATAGTAATTTTTAGTCAGCGTGAAATGAAACAAAAGCGAACGAAGTTGAATACGAAAGGGAGAAAGAGAGAGGACAGTGAATTGGCGTGACATCATTGCCGACACCAGTTAAGCAACCAATGAAAGTGCTCCTTTCCCCTCTGTGACCCAACAGCGAGTAGGGAATGGTAATATGCCTCCCTGAATGGATCTGAAGTTTGATGTTTTTCGACAAAAACAAAGATTTTTAATTTTTTTTTTTTAAACATAAATATAAAGCAAATTTTTAATTTGAAGAATAAAAATGTCGAGTTTATAATACTAATTAACAGTAATAAAAAAATTATATCTACCATTTAATAATTAGGTCTCACTGAATCTATATGAAAAACTTAACTTTTTTACAAAATACGGATATTTTTCAATTTTCAACTTATTCTTTTGGTTAGTTTCAATTATTTTATTCATAGTCTAGGTATAGTAGTACAGCATTTTGAAATATCGGGAATATCATTTTATGAAATAGCCTTTACTAAACTCAAGTATTAATTCTTATCATTTCTGCACGACTCCACGTTGGTTGGAGTCTCCAACCAACAAAGACTCTAGGTTTGAGACATGAAGGTATCGTTATCGAAAATGATTCAATGTCACAGGGTTCGGATGAGGAAAGTGTACATGATAGTAAAATGTTTCTACCATGGGAATTATTATAAAGTTGAATTATTTCAGTGGAATAAGAACTGCCTGAAAATCTACTCTCTTTTTCTAGCGAATTTGACCGTAGAGTCAATCTCTATTAGAGTAGAAGCTCAATTAGTAAGTGCTCTTTTGTGGAATTTAAATGTTGTAATACAAGAAAACCAGGCAGTGGTAATAGATAAATCGAATGTTTTTCGTGAAACGGTGAAATATCATCAAAGTATTAGTTCAGCTATTTTTCACTCTATTTAATCGAAAGGATGAAGCAATAAGTGGTAAATGTGGTCGCATAAATAAACGATAAGAACATGTAATTTTGGTATAAGAACTATATTCAACATATTTTGGACACGCAACTCCAGACAGTGTCTCTGTACGAAACGTAATATCCTCATTACATGACATTGTATTGTAACCCATAAGGGAGTATAAATTTTCATTACAAACTCAGCTATTTTTTTCACTTTCAAGGTTGGATCAAGTGATACAATACGTATACGTGAAATTCGATTTGCCATTTTTAATCATCTTGAATGGGAAATGTTTCCAGGGGTTCTGCTTGCTAAACCTTGGGGGCATTTGCTAAAGATACATGTTCTTATCGTTTATTTATGCGACCACATTTACCACTTACAATTGTTATACTTATTGCTTCATCCTTTCGATTAAATAAATAGAGTGAAAAATAGCTGAACTAATACTTTGATGATATTTCACCATTTCACGAAAAACATTCGATTTATCTATTACCACTGCCTGGTTTTCTTGTATTACAACATTTAAATTCCACAAAAGAGCACTTACTAATTGAGCTTCTACTCTAATAGAGATTGACTCTACGGTCAAATTCGCTAGAAAAAGAGAGTAGATTTTCAGGCAGTTCTTATTCCACTGAAATAATTCAACTTTATAATAATTCCCATAGTAGAAACATTTTACTATCATGTACACTTTCCTCATCCGAACCCTGTGACATTGAATCATTTTCGATAACGATACCTTCATGTCTCAAACCTAGAGTCTTTGTTGGTTGGAGACTCCAACCAACGTGGAGTCGTGCAGAAATGATAAGAATTAATACTTGAGTTTAGTAAACGCTATTTCATAAAATGATATTCCCGATATTTCAAAATGCTGTACTACTATACCTAGACTATGAATAAAATAATTGAAACTAACAAAAAGAATCGGTTGAAAATTGAAAAACATTGGTATTTTGTAAAAAAAGTTAAGTTTTTCATGTAGATTCAGAGAGACCTAATTATTAAATGGTAGATATAATTTTTTTATTACTGTTAATTAGTATTATAAACTCAACATTTTTATTCTTGAAATTAAAAATTTGCTTTATATTTATGTTTAAAAAAAATTAAAAATCTTTGTTTTTGTCAAAAAACATCAAACTTCAGGTCCATTCCGGGAGACCTAAATATTTTTTGTTTGAACTAAAAAAAATTTTGGTAAACATGTGAGCATATAGTGGCAACTTTTTATCAACTTGAAATTTTGAATTTCCGAAAAAAGTTTTTTTCGATACGCCCTAGTCCACAACTCTTCCGCACTACCACTAAAAGATCCAAGACACTTCAACTTTTTCGGCCTATATTCAATAATGCTTATATATATATGTATACAGGGTGGCCAGGAAATAACTTTCCCTGTTTGGCGGCATCTGCAGCTAAAACTAATGAACGAAATGAAACCATATTTTATATGCAGGCTAATGAAGGCATGGGGAGATGAATTCCGTCAAAAAAAATTTAGTTCCAAAAGTTGCCGATACGGGGAAATGTGGCGCTATCGGAACCGAAACACGTAAATAACTACAATGAAAGCATGGAAATTTGATTTTTTCACAATTTCAATACTATACAGTTATAAATAAATTATTGGAACACATAAAATAAGATTTTAGTCATTAACATTTGGGTCCCCTGGACGTCGCGCAACATATTCAATATGCTGACCTTCCCGGTGTACAACATATTGCATCCGGTGAATAACGTTCTCTACAGCTGCGTGCAAACTGTCTGTTTGGATGTTCGCAACTGTCCGTCTTATGCTCTGCTTCAAGACATGCAAGTTTGGAATGCCACCAGCATACACAACGGATTTAAGGTACGCCCATAGCCAAAAGTCACATGGGGTGATGTCCGGGAAACGGGGCGGCCATTCCGTCTGAAAATATTGACTAATGACTCTGTCATTACCAAAATTCTGGCGTAAAAGGCGCTGCACTGAACGATGAATATGTGGCCGAGCTCCATCTTGCATAAAAATGATTGAGTTTAAGCATTGTCTTTGCTGCAATTGCTGAATGACGAAAGTTTGTAGCATTTTTCCATATTTTTCGCCGTTGATGGTGCAGGTAATAGGTCCTGCCTGAGTTATGTTCTCAAAAAAGTATGGTCCTGTTATAAAATTAGCCTTGAAACCGCACCACACGGTTACCTTTGGGGAATGCATTGACATTTCTAGCATCACTGTGGGTCGCTCACATGCCCAAATACGGCAGTTCTGAGTATTAACAGATCCATTCAGATGAAAATGAGCCTTATCACCCCACAATATTTTCCAAGGCCAATCATTGTTGATCTCCATTCGGGTAAGAAACGTTAGCAAAAGTTAGGCGCTTATCGTAATCTGTTATTTTTAATTCTTGCAGACGACTGATCTTATACGGATAAAAATGCAGCATTTCATGCAAGATTTTCCATACAGTAGAATAAGGCATATCGGTTTGACAAGCAATTGCACGAGCGTTGGACCACTGCTGGTTCCTGTATCGTCGAACACCTCTGTAGCAACATCTGTTACTGCATCTTCTGTTACTGCTTTTCGTCCTTTGTCAGCTCTAAGTCCAAGCTATCCAGTTTCCTTGAATTTTTTAATCATCGCTCTTACTGATGCAGTAGACATTGGACCTTTACGCAGGTTATGAAGTCTTCGAAATTCCCACAGAGCCACCACAGAATTACACTGTCTAGTGTAGTACAGTTTCACTAGCAAAGCACGTTGAGGTAAGTTAGGTTGCATATCACAAACAGTCAATGAAAGAATCGCTGTTTGGACGTTCGCTCTTTTCTTTTTACAGGGAATGCGTTGCACTGATGTCATATACGCATTAGAATTTTGCATAATTGCGATCTCGATATGTAAATTTCCTCAAACGTGCGTACAAGTAGCGCCAAAATATCACCTAGCGGCAACTTTTGGAACTAATTTTTTTTTTTGTTGGAATTTATCTCCCCATGCCTTCAATAGTCTGTACATAAAATATGGTTTCATTTCATTCATTAGTTTTAGCTGCAGGTGCCGCCAAACAGGGAAAGTTATTTCCTGGCCACCCTGTATATACATACAGGGTGTCCGAATCAAACGTCCCTAATTTGAAGAAACGATATGAAGGGTGATGATAATTAAAGTTACAGTTTCAAAACGCTGTAAAAGAAGAACTACTGGTCAGAATGACGTTAAATTTGAATGGAACATTAACGAAGAAGAGGGAAAACGTATGGCAAAAACAAATAGCAGTTCTAACCAGTGGTTTTTTTTTTACAGCATTATGAAAGTTTTACATTTTAGCAATAGATGGCTGGATTAACGCCACCGCAACAGAAGTTTTCTGAAGTAGTTATCTTTGAAGGCACCCAAAAACCGCTAATAAAGTGCAATCTTGTTGGCTCTTTACTGACGGCATTTTAAAAACCGCCCAATCTGTAGCCACGCGCACGCATTTATCTTTGGTGGGACTTAAAAACAGCCAAATCTGTAGCTGCGGTGGCGTTAATACCTAAGTACCAGATGGCGCTGTAAGCATCAAAACTTAAAAGTGTTCGACTATAAATGACAAATGAATGATAAAACAACGGCTAAGGTGTAACAGAACAGTTGGTTTAATGTGTAACTTACACCTTAGCCGGGGTTTTTTACGATTCATTTGTTATTTGTATAGCACCCTCTTAAGTTATGATGCTTACAGCACCATCTATTGCTAAAATTGTGAACTATTTTTTTTTTTTAATATTTTTTTTCTGTCATGTGGTTTCCCGCTTTTTCAATATTATTCCATTCATTATGGCCAGTGGTTCTTTTTTTACAGCGTTTTGGAACTTTAACTTTAATTATAATCACTCTATACTAACAGAGAGTTAAAAAGCGTAAGAAAAATGTAAAATTAGAATTACAGGTCTCATAAAGTTTTGAGCAAAGAAAAAGCAACCACTTGGTCTCCCATAGTTGTCCTGAGGATATCCATCCGATCAAGGCCACACACGATTTAAACAAACGGTAAAACACTATCCATGCCGTAACAGCCAATAGTAAACACAAGAAACAAGTTTTTAGTTATCATTTCTGCCGCAAAGGACAAGTAGCTCTGTAATCCAACCATTTCCAGTAATTTTTTTGGATTGGTGACGTTGCAATCCTTTTTTTGTTGAAATCCGTTGTATTGACTTTAAAAAAAAATTTGAAAATGAAACTTAAATGAACTTCATAGATTTTCATTTAATAATTTATTTCTTTATTATATTAATTAAAAACAAAAATGGGTAATTGTTGCATTCCACGCTGTACTTCATATTCTAGAAAGGGAACACATGTCAAATTACTTCGAAAGAAAATGGATAAAAGTGATTTCCAGAACCAATCTACGAACTAATGACAAGTATACCTCTTTCTGTTGTCTGCATTTTAAATCTGCTGATTACTTATATTGAAGGCTTGAAGATAAACTGCCTAAAAAAGGGGTAGTGTTTCTTGTGTTTTCCCACACTATTCATCACGAAAGAAACACATGAAACGGTTTGTGTTTCAAGGAAAACATAACCAATAGGGTAAGCAAGAAGAAAATAGGTTTACCAAATGACATGGGGTACGACTAGAAATTTAAAATAGTTTATTACGCTTCTCCTGCTTTTAACAACGAAACGCCACTTATTATTTTATGAACTCAAACAATTTTTACCAACAGACGACCTCTTTATAATTCAACTAATTTATTTCCTAGAATAACTATTATAGATGTTTCAATAACGTATTATAAATAATATTTTGCATTATATAAACAAAGCTAAACAATGTTTTCATTAAATATTATATATTAGTACCATATTTGATGCGTAACATATTTATACTCTCTTTGAATAATGGTTTCATCCTAAAGGCTACAGACGGCAAAGGGCCTCCGAATAGTGTATCCTCGAAGGATTTCATAATAAAAAACAGCATGAAAATCATCATGTTTATTTAATACCCGATCAACCAACCCATCAACTAATATATTTAAAACAAAATATTTACATCAAAAGGTTCATTAACAAATTCAAACGATGTCTTATCAATGTGTATAAACTTGGTAAACTTATTCATTACATTAAAATGGATGTACTAACCAAATAGTAAATTTCCCAGTGAAAAATTTATTTAACTATAATTAAAATTATTGACCAAAAAGTGGATTTTTCCGGGGTTTTTTTATTAAACGAAACACCACTAAATATTAAAAACAAAATAGATGTAATATAATTTTTTCCCCTTACTACCCCAAATCGTCTATATCCGAATTCCATAGTACGTCTTTTTTCAATTAAGAAGAGACGCGGTAACTTAATGCTAATGCAAATATTTCTTCCATTTTATTATACTTTTTTCGTAAAGGGAGAATTTGAAACGTAGCGGATACGAAGGACAAACTCAACATCGGGTCCAAACACATTTTTTCGCCTTGTGAACCAAGTCCTTCATGGATAATACAGGTATATTTTTACTTTCAATTACCCTTTTGTATATATATAGATTAATGAATATAGCATTCGGTAAAAAAAAAACGATTTTTTTGCATTTCCTCACGTTTTGGAACATCCTGATTTCAAAAATGTCTGTATGTGGTCAGCATTACTCCTGAACAAATTGACATACAATGTTCAAATTTGGTATGAGGGTTAGTGGCAGTATAGTGGCTAGAAGGGGTAGTGTGCCGTTCCTTATGGGAGCGGGGAGAAAAATACGTCGCGAATCAGGAGAATTCCCCTAGAGGCGCTGCGATCACCTTCGCAGTGTTGTTTACAAACAAATTTTGCATCTGTCGGATTCTATCGCTTGAAATTAACTATATTTTCGGAGTTTTTTTTTTTTTGTACTTAATATAATTTAAAATCATTTTTTCATTTCAAGGAATACTTCTTAAAGGCTATGGAGGCCGATGAATCGGTTGAAAGAGACTCAAATTCTAAGAAACGAAAATCTAATAGAAGTTGTTTCGTTCCGAAGTGTACAACTGGTTACAAGAGCAATACCGAAAAAAATTCGCTTTTCAATGTTCCAAAAGATGTTGAACTACTTCAAAAATGGATGAATATGATTCCAAGGGAGAATAAAGAGCTTTTGGGGTGTATGATATGTGCGAGAAGCATTTTAAAGAAGAATGTATAGAACGCTTTTACAGGCATGTGATAAATGGAGCGGAAGTTTTAATTCCAAGAGGTAAGCCAAAATTGATTGACGGTGCCATTCCTACAGAATATCCACAACTCCCCAGCTACTACACAAAGAAATTACCAGAAAAACGAAATCCAAAATGTCGGGAGCCTGACACCAAGAAGACCAGAATCGATGAAAGCAATGTTATACTGGATGGAAAAAATTGCCTATTCTCTGATCCAAATCTGCCCTCCGAATACTGGACAAAAATTATTTTTCAAAACCAAAGAAATGTTTACGCTTTTGCCCTATGGACATATATTAATACAAATGGACCTGTTGATTTAATTTTAAACCCGAGCGGCTTATTATTGTAAAAGAACTTGAAGATGAAACTGCTCTTTGTTCTATTTACATTAATGCCCGCACAACAGTAAAAGACAAAATTCTCTTGACTGTGGATGATCTACAAAAGTTGTTGATTGATGTGAATGCTTATACATTGTGTAAAGGGGCAGGATTTCTAAATGAATTTTCTGGAGGGGAAGTTCATCCAAATGACTTTCACATTCAGGATAATGTCTTACGACACAAGTCATGCAAGGGTATTGTGGATCGCACTTCTTTAAGCATATGTTTATTATGTAAATGTGCGCGTAAACAATTACTTGACAAACGTTCCAAAAGTAAGAGAAAGAAACCAGCTAAACGTTTAAAAATGTGTACAAAATACAGCTCTAATCGTAGACGTAACAATGCGTTGAAGTTAAAGGTTAAAAACTTTAAAGGGTGCATTTCACATATAAAATGTCAAATGAAACAAGTTGCTGAGCATGGCTTAGATGAAAAACTTAAGTTATTGCCTCATAAACAAGCACTGGCATGCTGCTTGGAAAATATTTTTACTGAAAGTCTCAGCACAACTAGCCTACACAGGAACATGACATTTGATGTTATCGAATCTCTTCACAAAATAAATTTGTCATTTGTAGGATGTAAAAAACATAAATAGGAATTGACGAAAATAATTGTTAAATTCTATGTTCTTACAAGGATGCATTTTTATTTGAAGAGTAACAATAAGTTTGAAGAACAAAAAAGGAAACGTATGAAACTATTCAAGTTAAGGAGAACAGTATAAATTAATTTTTATTGTATTATACAATTATTTAATGAATATTTACTTCAATGTGTATCTTTCAAAATTTGTCGATGAATGTCTCGTAAATTTTCACTTTCTAATCCTTAAATTGATGTGTGCGCGTGAAAAATTCACTATAAATAAACAAGATTCCTCCTTTCTAATTAAAATCTGGTGGGAAAGTTTCATATGAAATTTTAATATCTTCATTTATTTGTCTTTTATTTAGTTTTAATTAGATAGTATGCTATTTTTTTGTTATATAAAAAGAAGTTTGGTTAGATTAACTATTGAACTGCAAAATGGAGTATTGAATTCATGTGTGTGTGTGAAAAATGCACAGTAAAGAAAAAGATTCTTCCTTTCTAATTAAAATCAGGTGAGAAAGTTCCATGTCAAATTCAATACTTTTATTTACTTTTAATTAGATGGTATGTAATTTTTTTAAATTGAATTCATATGTGTGTGTGTGAAAAATTTACAATGGAAGAAGATTAGATTCTTCTTTTCTTATTAAAATTAAATGAGAAAATACCATATGAAATTTCAATACTTTCTTGTATTTTATTTCTCTTTTATTATGTTTTAATTAGATGGTATGCTACTTTTTTATATAAACATTTAATATAGAGAGAGAAGTTTGTTTAGATTAACTGCACAGTGGATTATTTGAATTTATGGGCATGTGTGAAAAATTCACAATAAATAAAGAAGATTCGTTCTTTCTAATTAAAATCATCTGGGAAGGATAAGTTTGACTAGATTAACTATAGAACTGCACAATACGATTCTTTCGCAAAGGAAATCGGGACCGTGTAATTGTGTACCACGCAGACAAATTTTAAATGATTCCTTCTGCATCTTATTGCATAAATTTATCATTTTTTGCCTTTGATTACTGCTTCAATTTAATTAAGAAAAGAAAAGTTCAAAAAAGCTGAAATGTACACTCTAGAAATATTCTGTAAGTAATTTAATGCATGAATTTAATTCTGGTGGCTGATTTCTCTCGATGATTTATTCTGCTTTCGCTATAGTTTCGCTCTTCCATGCAGCGGAAGCGATTACAGCGCCACGGTGCGGATTTCGTCAACTCCGGGGAAGAATCGCTATCATAGGAACGGCACACTACCCCTTCTAGATACTATAGTGGCAGCCATTAGAGTTTTCGTCAAAATCGCGCATGCGCATAAGGTAGCTGCCATTGAAAAAAATCCCCTTTTTCAATGATTGTTAAAAACGGCTCAAACGATTTTGATCAAAATCGCTGCAGTAATGCCTCTTTTGGTGTTCTAAATATCCTTTCCTCTGAAATTCCAGTAAAAATGCTAAAATGGCGTAAAAAGTTGAAAAACGAATGTCTTCAACACAGAGTTTTCTTTGCTTGAGCATGGCTCATCAACGATCGATTTTTCTCTTTTCCTCAATTTTACTAATAAGAAAGGATAATATAAGAAGTATCGCCAAACTCACCATTTTTCTAAATGAATGATGAAAATATAAAAATGGTAAATGACACAAATTCCACATCAGTATTATAGAGTAATTGAAAGTTGGGCGATGTTCCACACCCCTAGTTATTGTTAAGTTTGTCCTTCTTTCCCTCACGAAATAAGCAGATAACGATAACAAGCTTAGAAAACCTAAGCAGATAACGATAAGCTTAGAAAACCTTTTAAACGCGTTTTCCTAAAAACTACGGTTTATTGAGTTCGCTTCCGCAACGTCTCATTTGTATTATTGGGAAAATTGTCTTCGTTTCTCATAAGGAGAGATTTATTTTTGTTTGTTTCTTGATAAGGGGTAGAAGGGAGAGAAGGGATTGTATTAGTTGCCATTTCTTTTTTTTTTTTTTTTTCCCCTTTTACAAAAATTAGGGATTATCTTTTTTACTCAAAAGGATTGATATCACACGGTGTCATTTATAAATTTAACCGATGTCATACCAATGAATTAAATGGTATACCTATTCAATTTATTTAAGCCAAACAATAAACTTCCAAACTTTATATTTATTAAAATAATTAACCCAAAGACGGTTTTACAAAGATGGAGGGTATTTTTTTATTTTTTTTTACTTGAAGGGATTCTTAGAAAACCTTTTAGAGACCTTGTGCTTGCATTGCTATAAACCTTTTAGCCTACAAAGTGAGGCTATGCTTGCATAAGTGAAATTTCAGAGAGCCTAGCATTAATGACGTAACTTTTTGCATGTGTGACGTTTGTAAATACTTATTGTTTTAGAGAAATCTGTGTTTTATTGAAAAAATTATTTGAAACGGAACTTTTACAGCACTTAGCTTGTTGCCACTACATTTAAGAAATATTGAAGATCGTCTTTGATTGCAAAAAAAGCTTCAACTAACTGCCTACAACCTATCATGTTAACTTCAGACAGGATCATAAAAATTGTCCAATGAAATTGTAAAATTGCTATTGGTGATGAACAGGTAAAATTTAAAATAAATGCAAATAATCTCGAACACTTTACTAGCTGTTGTTTTTTCAAAGAAAATGCAAAAGCCACGATTCCATCAGTTCAAGGATGATTATAAAGAATTTTTACAGTTGTGTTTGATAATCTTAATCTCTTTGATTTGAGGACACAATCTGACAAATCAACTTACCTATCTGTTTCATAGTTGGTAAAATTTAGCCATAAAACTTGTTCTGATAATACTACTTATTTATGAAGATGATTGAACTTAAGTATTATAAAAACATGGTTCTGAATTCATTATGGTTTTGATAATAATAATTTACTATTATATCGATATTTTCTATTTTTTTCTCTTATCTCCTGCCTTCTATACTTCCCAATAGGTTTCAAACTATTCTTTAAAAATCATCTTACTTGAAGTAAAATCCTTCTCAAAGGTTAATATGAAACATGAATTAGCTGTGAAAATTGATCTCCAACTGAAAAAAATAGCTAAAAAGGTACAATTCTTCAAGAAAATCACACAAAAGCGAAAAAAAGACCTCTCAAACCAGAACACAGAGAAAATACGAACACAACGCTTTTATTCAAATAAGATCATAACATTTATACAATAAACATTTCAAAATATTAATTCAGAAGTGTCAGGATGCATGACTGAAAGGCTTTTCTACATATTTCTTTTATACACATTATTGCGTAAAGTCCTTGGAATTGAATTACAATGTATGACACTATTACGCTTAAAAATTAATCGGCCTTCCAAAGTATGCTGATAAGTTTGCTTCCCTGAATGCTTCAGAAACAGTCTGTAAATAAAGAAAAGAACAATTACAGAGAAATTGTAAAAATAGAGAATTAAATGAAAGTGTAACAACACCCGAAACAAGTGATCGCTAATCACTTCCTGACACTTAATGTAATATTTCCAATCAAACATTTTTTACAAAAGCATTTCTACTTAAAAAAACCCGAAATATTTCACCTGATGCAACAATGATTTACACTCATTAACAGAAATTGAAAGTTGGGCTTCTATTAGGGTTGCTCATCCATAATTTTACACTAATGCAAGTGGAAACAATCAACAACAATTTAAAGAAATTTATTGCACGAAAATGAATTTATTTGCAATTTTTCAAGATACATAAAAGATAATGATGGAATAAGTAACTTTTCTGTACTTTTCACTAAGTTTAATTTACAATGGATAAAGAAAAACTAAGTCCTTGATTTAATCGCAATTTTTCGAATTCCCCGATATATATATTTAAAAATTGTCAATTTTCTTGAACCTGTCTTCTAATTACTTTAGCCTAGATGACATTAGATGATCAGAACTTCCAATTACCGCAGCCTCCTGAGACCCACAACTGTTTGAAACATGATTTAAAGCTAATTTTCATTTATATTATTCTTTTGGGTAACGTACTTTTAAAGTTATTGGGTTTCAACTATAAAGATGGGACAAAAAATGACTATCTTCTTAAGCTTGCAAAAATTCTGAAATTTAATTGTTCAGATGTGAAATTTAATCATGAAAGGCCGCAAAACTATTTTGTGAGGAGGTGATACATACTTTACAATACTTTACAGTTAGTGCCAAAAAATTTTGTTGCGCTGAACATCCAGACATCCCACAATGTGAGGGAAAAGTCTTAGTGTCCATGGCAACTTTTTGTGACGCCTCTACTGGCAGAGTAACTGTTTTTTGCCGTTTCTTTACAGGCTCAACTTTGCAATAATCGGTGGAACTATCATCAGCTGTAGGACTGAATTTGGCTATTTCACGCAAAGAAAAATTATGCGCCCAAAATCCGATGTGCATTTAATTGTACGCGGGGTCTCAGGAGGATATGTAACATGCGTTATGGACCAGCTTCAGAAAAGGTAGGAAAAAACTTTTCTATTACATATTATTATTCTTTTCTATTTTTGTACAATTAACCTTTCTTTTGCTATGTTCCTTCTTGCAGTGGTGTATTTGTTACCGTTAAAGTATGTAATGCAGTTATTTCATAGAATACCTAGTTATTCCATGAAATAACTGATTGTGTCCGTTAAAGGGAGTAATATGTTATTAATTTGACACTTTAACGAGTTATTCTATGAAATAACTAGGTATTCTATAAATTAACTAATGAGAGACAGTTAAAGTGTAAAATAAACAATTTATCTAAAATGAAATTAAACTAATGATAGGCAATTAAAATGAAAAAGAAGCAATTTATCTAATTTATGCAGCGTATAAATGGTATTTATGGAAACGTACCATAAAATCATTTGTTACAACAAGGATTACTAAAATGACACTTGGAATTACAAAGAACATTATTTCTAAAACAAAAACATTTTTAGCCAACACGCTAAACAAGTTCTCTCCCTATGGCCTGGAATAATTCACAAATGCAGTAGGGGTGGAAGGTAAATGTATTTGTCGTGCGAGATATATGATATAGTTTATTTTACACTTTAAAGGGCTGCATGTCGTTATTCTATGAAATAACTAGTTAAACCATGAAATACAAGAAAGTTTTACACTTTAACGGACACGATCAGTTATTTCATGGAATAACTAGGTATTCTATGAAATAACTGCATTATATACTTTAACGGTAACATATTCAGATACATTGTTTTGGAGAAGAGGGGGGGGGGGGGGGGATACATGAATGTTTATGATCTTTGACTTTTCGATCTGCAGTCCGAATAAAACTTAATTTTAGATTGAAACTTTATTTGCAATTGAAGTGGGTAAATTCACATTCATTTTTAATGAAAATTTTCTGAAAAGTAGCTTTCCTTATATTTTTCTGATAGAAATGGTGTTAGCATTTAATTTTAAATATTAAAAAAAAAAGCACACGCTGGCAACAGAAATTGCATAAGAATTTATGTTTTCTTAATTTTTAATATAGTATGTACTATTGCCTTACTATTTTTTTTAGTACTTTGATTTTTAAATGTTTGACAAAAGTGAAATAGCAAAATTGTTTTTTTGAATAACACACATTTTAATTAATCTAAAATTTTTATTAATAAATAAAGAATGAATTAAGCAAAAAGTTATGTTATTTTTTAAGTGACACTCAAGTTACTAATGACTTATGCAAGTTCAATCTTCTAGCTTTTTTTCTTTTTTATAAATTTTATCTAGAGCCATGTCATCAGATATTTTTACGAATGGAACAAACTGCCAGTCTGTTGAACCTTGATTCACTCATAGACAGGGCTAAAAAAAAATATTTTCTTCCTGCGTACACAAATGCCACATCCAAAAATTTCCTGCGAGTTTGCGGGCTTTAAATTATACTGAAGAAAATTAAATGTTACGTACAATTGAGAATTAAAAGTTGTTTAATTCAAAATCTTCTTGGCATTAATTTTGGAAGCACCACTCCGCAGAATAAACATTGGTTTCCAATGGCACATTTCCAGTTGCAATATTAGGTCATTGGTTAAAGGTTAAGCTTGTGAAACGATAGCAAACACTGATGCTTGTCCAGCATGCCACCTTTCATAACTATTTTCATTTTTGTGCTTTCGATTTAAATGCTGTGAATAGTTTTGTTCCAACATTTCTTGCAAATACAGCATTTCATCTTCATTATTGTCTTGCTTGGATAGCTCCTTATCATTTTAAAGAAAAATGTGGTTTATTTTAAATTACAATGGAATATCCAAGAATTCTTTCAAATTAAAAAGAAGAATGAAGGAAATAAACTCTCAGTGTAATTACATGTTTCAATAGGTTCAGATTCCAAAATCAGGAAATAAAACCCCCTTTCCCCCTTATGTTAACACTTCTCCCTTCCCTGTCCAACCTAACTGGAATTTCTCCTTCCTATATAGAAGTAATAGGTGGTGAAATATATGGAGAATAGCATCCAACCCCCCAACCTCTCCCCTCCTGGCATTACGGGAGTCAACAACTCCCCTTTTCCCGCCCTGCCTAACTGAAATTTCTTCATTATTTATACATATATATATATATATATATATATAAAACGGCATTTGACTTTAATTTCCTGCGGGATCCGACCATTTCCTGCGTACATCGTTTGCATGTACGTCCATTTTATCGGACTCTGCTCGTAGAATTACTCAAATATGGTTTTAATGATTGTAAAGCTTCTTTGAGGGGTTGTAAATGAAACTGGCAGAATCAGGGCAGAAAACAGTCAAAATATAAAAAAGAGGAAAAGATTCACAGCATTATTTTGAACTAAAAAAATAGTGCAATAAGAATATAACTGTGTACTAATGTGTGTACAGAACAGTGGTACATCCAGAATTTTTTTTCTAAAGGGATATTAAGCAAGTTTAGTCTGATAAAGCCATATAAAGTCCAAAAAAAAATATAATAATAATAAAAAAAATAATAATAATAACTAGGGGTGCGAAACATCGCACAACTTTCAATTACACATTGTTGGAAAATACAAACATAAAGGATAAATAAGTTTATCAATTTACATTGTAAGTGGTACCTATTGTGTTTGTGGGTAGCAGGTTTTTCATCCACCAGCCATAAGACCGATTCATTTGGCAAAACGTAAACATTGAGCGAGTTTGTTTACAATGGACTCAATTGAGTTGTTTTTAGATGGAGAAGCAGCAACAAGTACAGATTATATTTCTATAAAAGTTAACTTACTTGTTTATCATATGGAAATTTATATCTGTGTAACTGCAACTGTTTATATGGGGAATAATACATATACACAAAGGTTTGTATACACTTTCTCTTTCTTATGGCTGTAGTGACAGCCTACTAAGCATGTAATTGTCATCTGCGAATATTTTCATCTAGATTAAAGTGAGTTTTCATTCATAAAGTTTTTTCTCAACTTCTTAACTCCAGTTTATATGCATGTTAAGTAAAAGAAAACACTATAATGCTGATGTGGATTACTGTCACTTACCATTTTTACATTTCCATCATTCATTTAGCAAAAACGGCCAGTTTGACGAATTTTTTTGCGATAATTCTTGTATGGGATCTTAAAAAAAAAACTCTGCTAAAAAGATGATTTTGGCCTTATACTTTTTGAGAATTCTTATAGTATCCATTTTTTTAAGTGAAAGTGGGCACAGAAGAAAAAACGATCGTTAATAAGGTATGCTCAAGGAAAGAGAACACTGTGTTAAAGGCATTTGTTTTTTAAGTATTTACTCCATTAAAGCATTTTTACGGGAGTTTCAGAGATGGGGATATTTTTAACAGTTCAAGAGGCACTTACCACAGTAATTTCGAACAAAATCGTTAGAGCAGTTTTTTAGCAATTCCTTAAAAATATGATATTTTTCAATGGCAGCTACCTTATGCACGATTTTGGCCAAAGCCTTAATGGTAGGTCCCTGTGCCATCATCATTACATGACAGTGTGTTTAGAGGTAAAACAATATGAAATTAAGTGATGCTTACCTCACAATGAGGAACTTTCACGTTTTTTGGTTTTATTTTTGGCAAATTGTCCGATTGGTCTCAAAAGGAAATGAAGATCGTCCTTTTTTATCAGGCTTTTATTTTGATAAACGGTATGACAAAACTTTAACAACCAAAATACTCAAGAAAGTGCATTTCAAAGAGCACCTGCACACCAAATTTGAACATCTTAAGTCAATTTGGTCTGGAGTTCTGCTGACCACGTACACACACACAGACAGACATTTTTTCTAGA
Source organism: Linyphia triangularis (assembly GCA_963978545.1). Classification (NCBI taxonomy): domain Eukaryota; kingdom Metazoa; phylum Arthropoda; class Arachnida; order Araneae; family Linyphiidae; genus Linyphia; species Linyphia triangularis. Next base: position 4,944,988 of record OZ021731.1, read on the forward strand.
TCACTTTTTTGAAATCTTGATGCTCCAAAACGTAAAGAAATGCAAAACCGTAAAAAATAATTACTGAACACTATACTTTCATTACAATGCGTATACATATGGGCAATTAAAAGTAATAAAATATACAAAAAGCGGAACTTCTCAGAGAAAAAAAAAGCAAAAATCAGCGTAAAAGAGGAAAAGTTTCCTCCTGCAGAATGCACAAAAATTTTAATAGTTGATGTACATTGAGAATTGGGAGAGTAGGGAGTTGCAGCCCCCATCTGAATACGCCACTGCTATTCAACAAAGAACTTTTATAAGACATGATTTAGAATGTGATATGCACAGGCTCTTTCTGAAAGGACTCCCTTACTTTGAAATGACATCGCTGCTAAACAGAGTGAAAAAACTAGGGGTGTGGAACATCGCACAACTTTTAATTAACACTATATTACTGATGTAGATTTGTGTAATTTATCATTTTTATATTTTCATCAGTCGCTTAGAAAAAATTGCCAGTTTGGCGATATTTTTGGTGATAATTTTTATATGGGTATTATTTTTTTAAATAAAAAAATGGGGATTTTGGCGATATGCTTATCGATAATTCTTATATTATCCTTTCTTGTAAGTGAAATTGAGCAGAGATAAAAAAAAAACTATCGTAGGTGAGGTATGCTTAAGGAAAGAGAACTCTGTGTTAAAGGTATTCATTTTTCAACTTTTTACGCCATTAAAGCATTTTTACGGGAATTTGGGTGAGGGGATGTTTAGAAAACCTTAAGAGGCATTACCACAGTGATTTTGAACAAAATCATTAGAGCTGTTTTTTAACAATTACTGAAAAACATGATTTTTCAATGGCAGCTACCTTATGCGCAATTTTTACGAAAACCTTAACGGTAGGTCCCATGGCTACCACCAACTCGCACACGAAATTTGAATATTGTATGTCAATTTGTTCGGGAGTTCTGCTGACCACGTACACACACAAAGACAGACATTTTTTCTATACCACTTTTTTGAAATCAGGATGTTCCAAAACATGGAGAAACGCAAAAAAAATCAAATTTTTTTAACACGCTTTTATTAGCTTCAGATGTATGTATGTAACGGAATCTTTGAACATGATTTTGACCCCCTTCAAAACGTCGGATTAACTCGAAATTTGGCATACTTATTAAGGACCGATGACAATACAATAATTCAATAAGTTTGTCGCTTTATCAGAAGGATTAGCTCATGTTGCCTTTGCGCCGTTAAATTCCAACCAACCAACCTTCTCCGGAATCGAACCCTGGTGTGTCGTTACAATCCCAGCAACCACAGAACCTATCATCGACAATTGATAAGGCAGACATTTGAAAGATTTGTCGTGGGAATGACGATTATACAAAGCGTGTTTTTTTTAGTCGGATTATCCTTACCAGGATTAGTGATTTTTCATATTCAGAGACAATGTAGTGTTTTGTGCCTAGTAATACGGCGTGTACTAAGGCATACACATGACTTAAATTTGAGACAAGCATGTGACTATTGGCAAGAACAACTGGAGAGTTTTGTACACTTAACTAAAAAAATGAACTAAAAAAAATTTATAGTTTACAGAAAAAATAATTAATAGTTTAAAAAACTAAAAAACATGCTTTAACAGAAAACCAAACTAAAAAGTAGAAAATAATTAACAGTTTAAAAAAACTAAAAAACACGCTTTAATAGAAAAGTGAACTAAAAAGTAGAAAATAATTTTAAATAAGTTTGAAATAAGATTAGAGTGATTATCAAGAAATATTTATTTTATAGTAAAAAAGCTTGGGGTGCTTGATGTCAATTGTTGTATATATATTGGTAAAAGTAGAGCCATTATGAAAATATCTTAAAAAGCACCCCACGCTTTTTTACGATAAAATAAATATTTCTTGATAATCACTCTATTCTTATTTCAAACTTATTTAAAATTATTTTAACTGAATGCTATACATACATTACCCTATGTATACATATGGGTAATTGAATATAACAAGTAGTATGTTTGATAGACAACTGTGGAATTTGAAATACACCAGTTTGGAAAAAAAAAATCGATTGACGAGAGTAAATTTGACGAAGGCAGTATATGATGTACCTATGAGGCCTATTATCATTTGGAGAGACTTGTCAATAAACAATAAACTTTTACTGGGGATAATGGGTGCTGAAAACCCGTCTGCTTATCCTTTCGTGACTGTTTGGACTGCCCTATCCAGTGGGCCCTTTTTCTTGAGTGAAATTCAGAGTTTGCAACAGCCACCTTTCAATGCTGCATTTACTTTAGCAAACCAGTGAATTGAAAATTCCAAGCCTGTCCATCCAACAACTCACTCTCTCTTCTTTCTGTCTCTTACTGTTTTGTAGTTATGCCATTTTAAAGTTAGGGTGTTTTGAAATGCCTGCATAGGTGTCAACTTTTCAAAAAACATGGGGGGGGGGGGGCGAGTTTTGACGAAAGATGAAATTTTTCGAAAAATTATCGAAATCTATTAATTTTTCGAAAATCTAGGTATGACACAACTTCTCATATAATACCAACAATAAACAGTTATTATAATTTATTTGGAGAATGGAGGGAAAAAAGGAGATAGTGTTACAAAAATCAGGGTAGGCAGCCCTCCCAGAATTTAAAAATGGGGAGGTCAGCCCCCCATACTTTACGCCTATGAATGCCTGTACTTATTCTTTAGAAAATCAACAGTCAAATTCAACAAGTTCCATTTCTGTACTCTATAGGCAAAAGGACACTATCTCCTTTACACATAATTTTACAGGACAACTCATCAGAATTACGAAACTAGCAAGATATTGCTAGTTGGCTCTTTTGAAAATGATTCTTGATTCTATAAACAATAGCATTAAGTAGTGTTATAAATCTCTAAAAAGAGCATGAAGATTGCATGATATAAAATGAAAAAGCAAGAAAATTGTACCAATATGTTGAAAGACGTAAAACTTTAAAAACTAACTCACCGGATGAGCGTGGCATACGCGAGCAACATCTTCCGAAGATGCTCCGTATTCCATAGCAAGTGCTGCTTCGTTGATCAACTCACCAGCACCCTGCGAAAATATAAAACATTGTAACAATACAACATAAGGGTCTATGCAGAGTTTCAGTTAGCAGAGTTCCCACTCAAATCACAGAATGAAAATCAGACTTTTCAGGACCTAAACAATGTTTTTAAGGACCTTTGAAAATTTGTCTTCAGGAATCAAGCCTAAATATAAATTTTTAATAAAATATATTATACCAGAAAATTTACAAGTTGACGCATGCATAATAAAATATGTCACAGAATTCTGATACAGTACGGATAAGTGGCAGGAATAGCAAGTCCGAATAGTATTTTTATAAAATTTGTGGTCGGCACAACAGCAGCAAAAATTAAGGACCTCTAAGTATTTTCAATGCCTTGAAAACAAGTTCAAAAACATTAAGCACTTTTAATGACTTTCAATGACAGTGGGAACCCTGGTTAGGAATAAAAAAATAAAAAAATTCCAAGAGGAAATTCAGGACTACTATCTAGGTTCTTCCAGAAGTATGAAAAGCTTTAAAAAAATTTACATCTGTGAGTGATGTTCACCAAATATTATAATGCTATATTTTAAAATCACAGAAAACTTTCAGTTAAGAACTGGGACATATATCTGTCCAGTACAAAATCCTCAACTTTCTAATTCAAATTCTATATATATATATATATATATATATATATATATATACAGGGTGTTTATAAAATAACAATACATCTTTGTGAAAATCACATTCATGACATAAATTATATTATTAATCAAGTGTATATCATAGCAGGATACATTTTTAGTACAGTGTGTCCTATCTTGTACATCTCGGCTCAGTGCTGAACGGCTTGCCAAGAATGTAGGGTCCATGGTCACCAAATTTTATCTCCTCACCCCCATCCCCCTATATTTCTTTGTGCGGAGACGTACAAAATTCAAGGTATACAAAGCAAAGATAAGCAACATTGGACAGCTTGAACAATGGAACACAGCCGTAAGTGAGGAAATTACACCAAGTCTTACTGGCCATGGTGGAACGCTGGGTTCGTGCCTAGATGTGAAGGGGGAAACATCGAAATACAGAGTACGCAAAAAAAATAAATCCGAAGGATGGCTATATCTTCATTTCTAATTATTGTAAAATCTTGCGGTTTGTACCAAAATGTTTCATTTATGAATTTCTACTTGTCTGATGCAAATTTTTTTTCTTAGAGGCTGTATACTAAGTAAATTTAACTCTATCTTTAAAAATTTCAATACGAACCCCTATTTTTTATGTTTCCATTCGATTAAGAATACTTCGTTTACCCTAAATATTAAATTTCAGTTCATTATGTTGAGAAACACGTCAATTATGAGCAAAAATGTTTTGAAAGATTTTGAGGGTAAATTTCTTGATCACTGGAAAGAAACAAACGTTTTGCAGATGTAATTTAATATGTGGTCCCTTAAAGTGAGCTTTTTTAAATTTCATTTAAAATATCGAGAACCAAAAGTCAAAATGGAATGAAAAAAATTCAGGAGGGGTTTTTGACCATAATAATTCTAATGGAAGCAAAAAAATTGTATGTTTCTATTTTAAAAATTTAAAACTTGTTTTATTAATTAATAGTTGAAAAACTGTTTAATTCAAAAGTTGCATGTTATTTATGTTTGGCCTTAAACAAACTATCCCTTGAAATAAAAATTGCTAAAATATTTTAACTATATAAGAATATATATTAATATGTAGATGACCCCTCACGATAAAATAAAATTATATACAATTAATTAAGACCTTCCACAATTTGCAATGGTACTTGAATTTTATTATTTAATCAGGTAGAATACAAGATATAGCCATTGTTTTGATTTTTTTTGCGTACTGTACCAAAGGTGTGTCCTGGTATGAAGTATGCTTGAAAAATAATAATGCAATTTATGCAGTAAAATGTGATTATCACAAGAAAGTATAGTTACTTTATTAACACCCTGTATATTTAAGAAACCCATTTTGTATATTTTAACCATTCATGTATATTTTAACCCACAAAATTTAAGAAAAAAAGTTCCCTGGTAATTCTCTGATTTTACAGCAAACTTTTTTCAAATTTCCCCAACTTTCCAGACGTATAGACACCTTGATCAAATAGAACATGTATGCTAAAGAGATAATATGCCAATTATTTAATAAAAGGTTTTGGGAGAGATGAAAAGTTTAATTTATTCTGTAACATTAAACTTCTAACGATTACTCCCCAATCAGGGGTCAAAGTGACAAACTAAAAATATATAGGATTTTTACAAAAAAATATAGGACAATATAAAACATCAAATAACTGCACACAGTCTCTACTGAACTTTAAAATTAACTCGTTACATATTTCATTAATTAAAACTTTAAATGAAACGTCATTGAAATGAACATATAAGACGAACTTAGGAGGACTTTCACACAGTACCAATTAACATAAATTATCCTTTTTAAGAGAGGAATATCTATAATTAAGTACTTAGAAAATAATTGTCTCCCTTTAAAACTCATTATACTGAATTAAAGAGACTAGAAAACACGCCATTAAAAAAAGAATCGCCTGATCCTGAATACGTCATCCTTTATTCGTTATTACCTCAATATTCCACACACACACACATCCTTAGTATTCATCAATAAATAAGTTTTATTAATTACATTATTTGCAATCTTGAGTCTTCCAGCATCTATAAATGGTTAGAACTGCCCCAATTTCTTTTAAGTATTTTCTTTTTATCCCTATTTCCTGTTTGGGTTAAGATCAACTGTACTTTGCGACTTTAAAAAAAAAAAATCGCCAAATTGAAAATGGCATCAAAAGGCTGTACCGCCAAATCCAAAATGATGTCAAAACACATTCGGCGTCGAATCGCCAACTTTCAAAAAGTCGCCAAGGGGGACCGTACAGTTAATCTTAACCCTTGTTAGCTTTTCAGTCTTTTTTTGGTTCAGATTTACTATTTGGTGTCGGATAGATTGGCGGCGAAAAGTGGACGATTTAGCGCTGTGGTATCGTGGTCGAGTAAAAATTTCATTTTGAACGAAAACAAAACACATTTATTTTAAGAACTTCACAAGGAGCAGGTGTTAGTGTTCCATTTCTGAATCGTCTGGTCTCTCATAGGAGACTAATCAAAAAACAACATAAAAAATACAATCTTCAAATAACTGTTTTGTGGCGCCCTCTATATTTTACAACAGCAATTAACAGTTACAATACGTTACAGCTATTAATTCCTCCCCTCACAGAAAACTTTTCTCTAAGAGAAAAAGGGAGAAAAGTTTGAAATATATTTACAACAAAGGAACATAATCATAATAGCATAAAGAATATGTAAAAATATAAATATGATCAATAAACCAAATGTACAAAAAAATACTAATAAAAGGAATACGTTTAATTTAAAACTACTCGGATTAGCATTTTTGTTTAGTTTGCCTGCTCGGTGAAAGACATTAAAATTAAATGGTTGAAGTGCTAAGGCCCAACGCATTAAACGTGAATTTGAACTAGCATTTGTTCGTAACCATGTTAATGGGTTATGATCAGTTTGCACCACAAATTTCTGTCCATCCAAATAATAATAATTCAATTTTTTTAGCGCTTTGTAACATTCAGGAGTCCAGATGATCTCCCGTTTTCTTACTTTTCCCTTAAGTGCATCAGTCAAAGGTGCAGCTATAACTGAAAACATAGGAATATTGCGGCTATAGTAACCAGCAACTCCCACTTGATGAATTTGAGTTTCATCTTTCTTTCCATGTAATTCTACAAGGTAGTTTGTTTCAGAAATTTTTCCTGAAATAGTTCCTGAACCAGGCCAAGGAGGAGCGATCTTGTTTGCCTTGGAAGTGGCCACTACGAGAACCAAATCTCCTTCTTGAAATTCCCTCTTGATTGCTCTTTCATCATACCATGTCTTGCTCTTGAGCTGTGCAGCCTCCATGTTTTCTACTGCTACTTCTTGACATTGCTTCAATCTGTTGATTAAAGAAAATACATATTCAGTCACAGGGCTCTCTTCCTCTTCAGGATCCATCCAGTGTTCGAACAGTAAGGTTAACAGTGTTCGTAAGTTTTTCCCATGAACGAGTTCAGCAGGAGTAAATCCTGTAGCTGCATGTGTTACAGTTCGAAGAGCAAAGAGTGCAGGACAGATCACCTGTTCCCAATCTGCTTCGGCTTCAAGGCACAAAACTCTTAGAATTCGTTTGATTGTTCTATGGAATCTTTCGACAGGATTGCTCTGTGGGTGATACACTGAACTGTGTACCACTTTAATCCCAGTGTTTTCTAGAAAGGTTGTGGTAAGTTCACTCATAAATGAAGTCCCTTGATCACATTGAAGTTGTTTAGGAAACCCCATTCTACTGAAAATTTGCATCAAAGCATCAATTACTGATGTAGAAGTGATATCGGCCACAGGAATGGCATCAGGGTACTTTGATGATAGGCACATAGCAGTGATTAGGTAACGTTTTCCTCCTGTGGATACTGGAAGGGGTCCAACCGCATCAACATTAATTTTGGAGAAAACTTCTTGTATAACTGGAACTAATTTCATAGGAGCCTTCTTTCTGTCATTTGGCTTCCCCACACGCTGGCACTTATCACAGCTGCGAACGTAGTCTTCAATTTCTTTATAACAGTTAGGCCAAAAAAAATATCTGGAAAGAATATCTTTGGTCTTTGTAACTCCTAAATGACCTGATGTACCCTCATGGCATAGAGCCTTTAAACGTTCTTTAAATTTTTCTGGAACAAGCAGCAAAAACCTCTCATTACCTGTTTTATCAATCCTCCTTTTTATCAAAAGATTATTCTTACTGATGAGTATTTCACTTGACGATCCTTCTTTATTGGTTTTAGAAGCTTCTTCCCAAAATGGCTGTAACTCGGGGCTTTCTCTTTGAGCCATAGCAAAATCAGAAGGTTTCACTTCCAGGAGTGAAAGTGCAGGTTCCTGTTGAACTTGAACTGGGGGTAACATGATCTCGTTATCCTTACTAAGATTTAGCACTGAACTTTCCGGTGTAGAAACTTCATTTGCTTCGGCGTCTTCTCCTTTTCCTAGATCAGCTTCAGCTTCTTTCTCTCTGTTGGCGATTTCCTTCAACCTTCGCTGAGCTCTGGTTTGGATGGCGTTAACTTCTTCAGGATTAATTCCAATTTCTTTCCTTCTACCTTCAAGCAATGCAGCAGTTCGATTTCCTAACAGATATCTGCCTTGATCCAATGGGTTCTGAATCACAGCTGCTTTTGTGACAATATTCCCCAACTCACATTCTATCTCTAATTCAGCAATTGGTAGGCAGGACATACTTTCATCCAGAAGATGCCGCACCCAAACTTGTTCTCCAGTCATCATATCTGAAGTAACATACTTCTGGCAGATCACATCAATAGTTGAACCAGTGTCTCTGAGAATAGACATGTCTGTCCCATTCACTTTTCCAGACAGAATAAAAGGATCCAATAACTTGTCCTCTGAACTGTAAGTTATTCTATTTACAGAAGCAGTTGTGGTTGATTTCTTCTTTAATTCAGGACAATTTGGTCTCAAATGCTGAGTTGAGTCGCATTCATAACAACGTAGCTGCCTTCGTGTTTCCAAATTTTGTTCATTCCTGGAATTTCTTTTAATCTCTGGTCTACCTTGAACTTGATTTCTGAAGGGAGTAGAGTTTTCTATTCTGGCTTTGGAATCAACTGGAAGTTTTGTTCGCCACTTAGGAATATTCTTTTCCCCATTTCTCTCGGGAATTTTTCTCTTAAAGTTCCCATGAACGTTGTCATAAGCATCAAGTTTTGAAGCTAATTCTATAGGAGAAGTTATGTTTCCCCATTCTTCCACGAAATGATCCTTCACTTCGTTAGGCACACGACGCTTCAACTGGTCCACCACCATAAGACCCAAAAGTTGTTCGTACGTAGTTATTTCTAAGCCAGTCACCCATTCTTGACAGTAATTGTGGAGTTCATATGCAAAGTCACTCCATGTAGATTCTGCATTTTTTTGGTGTCGAACAAACATCTGCCTAAATCTCTCTGGACTTAACTTAAATCTCTTAAGAAGCAGCTTTTTAACATGGTCATATTCTTTTGCCAATTCAGATGGCTCACGGGCAATCAATTGGGTTATGTCAGATGGTAACAGTCCTATCAGATGAGATACCCAATCCGTCGATGGGATCCCAGCCCATTCTGCTTGCCTTTCAAAGAGTAACAAATACAGACTGATGTCGGTTTGTTTATCATCAAACTTCTGCATGAGGTGTCGAAGCTCAACTCTTGATCTTTGTGGATCATTTTGCATAACTATAGGTCCTCTATCCGATTCCAACTGGAGTTTTTGCAGCTCGTATTCTTGTTGTAGTTTTAATCTTTCCTGTTCTTGTTCAAACTTTTCTTTTTCAAGTTCACGTTGCAATTTCAGTCTCTCTTGTTCTTGTTCGACTCTTTCTTTTTCAAGTTCACGTTGCAATTTCAGTCTTTCTTGTTCTTGTTCGAATCTTTCTTTTTGTAGTTTCGCTTGTTTGTTTGCATGTTCTGCTTCCTCACGTTCTTTCCTACTCTCCATTACTACAATTATCTGTTCCTTAACGTAATCTTCGTCATAATTAACACTTGTAGTGATTAATTTCTTAAGATCTACCAGTTTAAGACCAGGTGTTACTCTTTCACCTAACTCTTCTGCTAACACCCTCAAATCTTCTTTCTTAGCACGACCCAAAAAAGACATTTTTAAATGTAATAATTTACTAGAGAATTTATATTCTTCACCCAACACAGAACACCCTCAAATTTATAATTATTCTTGTAAATATAATATAAATGTTATACCACTTAACCACTCCAAAATATTCAAGTATGAAAATTTATCATAGAACAGGAACATAAATGTTTTAAAAAGAATTCAACATTTTTACCACTTAATTTCAGCAATTGCCATTTTTAAAACTCAAATCAAATTAATTGCATCTAATTTAAGTATATAGCAATCACATTTTTTTTTTAAAAAAGAGAACATGAAATAGAATATTCAGAAATAAACTTCAGATCAAGAACAAAAAATATCTAGAACTAGACTTCACTTAAAACTAACTCTTTTACAACTTTAACTAAAATTAGATTCAAATTACTTTTGTTTTAGTAATTTCCAATTCTTCGAAACGTTAGCACAAACCCAAAGCATTTGTTATAACTGGTACCTAAATAAGTGTTCTTGTTACAAGAATCTTACCAGATATTATATTATGGTATATATATAATTATAGTAGCACAAATAATCAAATATAGCATTAAATTCATACCATGTTAAAAGAAGACCTTCAAAAGATATAAATTCAAATACTATCATTATTTAAATGCATGTACCAGATACTAAACAAAACTAGTTTTAAATAAATTTCAAAGAACTTAAAATCAACTATGAAGCTGAAAATCATAAAATACAATTATTTTCACTTTAATTGTAATTATATCCGAGGGCCGGATAATTCCTTTTATTTTATTCACCAGAAAATGGACTTGCTCCACCACCAGTTTTAAAATCACTCTTGATCTACGATGAGTAAATAATTATAACTCACGTCAGATGAGGCAAATTAATCACTTGAATACTGCACACAAATGATATATGTACACACTCCACAAGTAATCATTACATTATTTTCATTTGAAATATTGCACACAAATGAAACTAGAACCTTTCTCGGAACCGAAACTAAACACCTCTTGAATAACTCAAGCACTAAATACCAACCACAAATTAGCACTTTCGATAAATTACACTTGAATTACAAACATTGAAACTCGCAACGTATCACCAATCTTGAAGTATTGCACTCCATTGACGACTTTGAAAACAGAACTTATGATTCACGAAGCACTAAACAAAAACACCACTCTTGAATCAAAACACAACAAAATATTCAAAATGAAGTATTCTTTTCTCTTCTCCGGACAGGATGTCACTGGCGATCTTCAGGACGAAGAAAACTTATCAATCTGGACGGATGTCCATCAAATCTGTAGAAACAGAACTTGTCATTCACTAATGCTGACAACGAAACACAAACACCACACTTAAAAGAAAAAACACAATATCTTCAGGTTGAAGTGGTTATTCTTTTCTCAGGACAGGATGTCACTGGTGATCTTCAGGACGAAGAAAAATTATCAATCTGGACGGATGTCCATCAAAATCTGTAGAAACAGAACTTGTCATTCACTAATGCTTACAGCGAAACACAAACACCACTCTTAAAAGAAAAAACACAATATCTTCAGGTTGAAGAGGGTTCTTCTTTTCTCAGGACAGGATGTCACTGGTGATCTTCAGGACGAAGAAAAATTATCAATCTGGACGGATGTCCATCAAAATCTGTAGACCGGATGTCCACACTGAATCGAGGCTTTTCAGTTAATTTAATAAGCAAATTGCAATGCTTACCATTCTACACGACGAGTGTCCATTCTCGGACATTTATAGGTTTCAGCAAACACAAGAAATATATAAGCAAGGCTTGCTTAATATTCCACACGATGGATGTCCATCAGGTACTCTTCGCGCCAAAATAACGGTCGTTATTCATTTCGTCGTTAAAATAAAACTTACAGTTCTTTTTCAAAACAACGGTTGTTTCAGGTTCAAAAATCCCACCGCTGCCACCAATCTTTGCTGTGGTATCGTGGTCGAGTAAAAATTTCATTTTGAACGAAAACAAAACACATTTATTTTAAGAACTTCACAAGGAGCAGGTGTTAGTGTTCCATTTCTGAATCGTCTGGTCTCTCATAGGAGACTAATCAAAAAACAACATAAAAAATACAATCTTCAAATAACTGTTTTGTGGCGCCCTCTATATTTTACAACAGCAATTAACAGTTACAATACGTTACAGCGCTGAATGTGGCAATCCGTTGACTTGGTTTTCCTGCACTTGGACAACATAACGTTTTGACGTCATTTTCAACATTAGTGACTTTTTTGAAAATATCGCTATCCGACACCGAACAGTAAACTTTAACCCTTTTGTTTCCTGACATCAATTACTTACTGTGCACTTGAAATGTCGTTTTTTCAGTCCTACAAGTTTTTTATATCCGTTGTTCCCGAGGCAGTTTAGTTTCTACATATCTTTCTTTTTCGCTATCTTGCTGCATTATTACCAATTAATTACTACATTGAGGGAGAAAACAGATCAGAAATTCAAGCCTGCGTGCTATGAAAAAGTTCTCATGTTTACACTTCACAAATCTCGCGGTCCAGTTGAATTGAATTGAGTTGTAGGTTGTGCAGTACGTGACATTACAAGAAATAAGACGCAGCTGCTTGCAAACATTGCTCGGGTCTCTTTTACTAACGATCAGGACAAAGAATCCGAAACATAAAAAATCACAACGAAAGGTGCCGTTATTACGAATGCGAAGAAAATATAAGTTGAATCAACGTAGAAATATAGTATATATAGGACAATTAAAAAATATAGGACAATATAGGACGTTTTTTCCGATTTTTAAAAATATATAGGATTTATAGGACATATAGGACGTCTGCGACCCCTGCACAATTCTCCATGTAAATTGCGCCAAAATACAGATGAAAGGGGAAAATAGTCTTCAGAACAAACAAAAAAAATGTCCCCGATTTTTTCCAGAATAAGAGAGCTCTCTGACATTTTCCTGATTTCCAGGTTCTGTGGCCACTCTAAATATATATGAGTAATGGTCTTACATCTTAGAATAAATTAATGCAGTGTGGAGAGTCAAACAACAGTCTCTTTAAGTAAAGTCAATATGTTTATTGCATTGACTTGGATGCTCGAAGAAAGAGGGAGAGCTTACGAGTGAATTGACAGATATAAAGAGAATGCCTAGTGATGAATCGCCTCGTGAAAAACACTAGAAACTATCGGTGGGAATGGTGCTGAACTTTAGCATAAATTAAAATACCTTGGGTGTGAAATTATAAAAACAATATGATGTTAAAACGAGGAATGCTGAATACTAACTATGAAACTCTCCGTTACAAAAACAAAGACACAGAAAATCTCACACAAGTAGCTGTGTGTGGGCAGTTATTGAATGAATTGGAGAAAGAATAAAAAATAACAATCTGAGTTTTGATACGATGAATTAAATTAATGTATATTATTTGATGTCCATACTATAAAGAGATTTCTATAACATATATATATAGCTTTCCACATAAAAATTTAATAGAAATACAAATTTCCAGAAGAAAATTTTATAAAATAAATTTTAATTATAGGACAAGAGAAAAATTTTGGAAGTTTTCCACTACCATGGAAAAATATTAACTATCCAGGAGTTTTTCAAGAGGAATGAACCCTGTAAGGATTTCATTGTACATTATTAAGCCTCCACATGATCTTCTATATTCTGTAATTTGTCTAAATGTTTATGTACCTATAAATATTTTGGAAATAAAGGAAAGGGCCCAAAACTTTTGAACCTTTTCCTCAACCCTTGCCAGGGTTTCTGCTCAAATAGAATGTTACAAATCCATGAGTTTTCATTACTTTCCAAGATAGAAGCAAATAATTTTCCATGATTCAAAAAAAAAAACTAATAATAATAATAACCCACATGAATTTTACCAAGACAAACATAGTAAGTAAGTCAATGTACCATAAAAAGATTTTTATAAAATTTTATTTTAAATTAAGTAAAAAATCCTTGTTTCAGAAACTTTCAAATCAGAAGAAAAAGGGAAAAATAATTTTGCATTCTTGATATTTCAGTGTTAAAAAAGCTAATCAATCTTGAATAATAAAGAAATATTTGAAAAAAGAATAAGTCAATAATAATAAATTATACCATCAAAAATCAAATGTTTTGATATCAACAATGCAAAACAGAAGAAAGTAGACGGGAAAAAAATCAAGAAAAGGTAAACAGAAGCTTATCAAAACTTTTCATTTCAGTTATCATATTATGAAATTTTTTTTCACCTATGAGACCTTACTCATGTGATATCACAAATTTGAAGTTCAGTAATGTTTTCATTGCCCACGGTTTGTAACTGTGAACGTTGTTTCCGTCAAAATGTAGATAAAAACACAAATGAATTTTCGATTACCTGAAAAATTTGTCATGGTGTTTATGACGTCACAGTTATGTGATTTTACTGAAAATTTTTAGAAATCCATGAATTCACTGTATGGCCACTTTTTTTGCTCAAAATCATAATTTTCCATTACAAAATTTACCCAATGTCCAAATTCATGACATTTCCTGACTTTCCATAAGCACAGAAACCCTGCCTTGGTAATACGCACAACCTTTTGTCTCGCAGTTAGTCGAGTAGGGGAAAGTGTACCCCAAATTCAAATTTTCGTGCATATCATTAAATTTGTGAGCAATATCAAAGTAAGTGGGCATTCTAATTAAAAACACAACATTATTGAACAGAATTGAGTAAAAATTAAAAAATATTTATTAAATAATTTGAAAAAAAAAAAAAACTGCAAGAAGGCTCATTTGTCAACCATGCGACTAACCAAGGGTTAATAAGTATAAGATAATGTTTATCAGAGAACATTGTTTACAGAATTATTACTGCTTAAAAATATACTAAATATGTGCTCAGATTAGTATTGCCACAACTACTTACCCAACATATAATATGGGCCCCTAATATGCGATCACTCGATTTATCAGAAAGTATCTTGACAAACCCATCAGTCTCTGCATTAGTTTTAGCTCTGCTGTTGGCAGCCATAGGAAATTTACCAACTTTGTATTGCACACCCTGAAAATTAAATAAGACCATGTAATTGTGCCAAGATCAATGCAACATTTAAAATTAAACTTACAGATACATTGTAGTTATTTAATTAACTCCTTGCTTGCTGCAGGCGTATATATACGCCTCGCAAAGTCGATGTGTTAACTGCCCCGTGTGATTGCATATATATACGCATTTCAAAAGTATGATCGATTGCAATGCAATTTTTAAATTTTCCAAAACAATTTAATCTTAAAAATGGTGCAAAACATTTCCTAAGATCATTTTGGACATCATCCAGTGATAAAAATAATACTTTCTTACCTAAATTTGTATAGTAATAAAAAATTCAAATATTTAATTTTAAAAATTAAAAAAAAAAAAAAAAATTGCACTTAAAATTGCTTTAAACGTTTCCTAATATCATTTTGGCCATCATTCGTTGTTAAGAATCATATTTTCTTAATTAAATTTATAAATATACATAATTGTAAAAAAAAATTTAATTTTAAAATTTTCTGCATAACTATGCGTGCGCGTTTATGTGAAAAAAGGTGGCACTGTGAACGAATTTCGTAAGTGTTCTTCGGCAGGTAAGGAAACAAAGTTCTTTTCTATTGCAATAAGAGATAATAATTAGGAAATCTCCAAATCAATTAAAAAAAAAAAAATGAAACTTAAAAAAGTATATAAGTATAAAAGCAATCTCAAAGAAAGATATTAACAATTATAATTTAGAGTTAGCAAGAAACAACTATGACATAAATTGCAATTTTATTCAAATCGAGTACCGTTTCCCAGTCTGTGGTTAACAGACCACATGATTTTCTTTCTTTACATATCTACATCTTGAAGCCTAAAACGTCCTATTTGTTTTGATTTTTAAAGCTGAACTTGCATTGACAGGGTGGCCACAAAATACAGGGAAAAAAGTTCCCTCATAATTCTGTGATTTCCCTGACAGATTTCTAAAAAATTTCCTGATTTTAAGGAAAACTTCTTTTAAAATTTCCCCAATTTTTCAAGATATGTAGATGAGATAGAACATTTATGCCAAAGGAGACAAATATGTCTATTTTTTAAAAATACTTTTGGCAGTAACAAAAAGTTTTTTACACAGGTAAAAGAACATCCCTGTCTAACTATGAGTTCTGACTGGATGTTAAAGCAATATTGCTTTAGAGCCAAATACAATATCATCTTCCCGTCCAGAGAGAACTGGAGATTTCCCTCCAATCTGACTAGGAGAAGAGATGAAATTTGGTATACAGATGGTTCAAAGACATCTTATGGCACTGGCTCAGGTGTCTTCTGTCCTAACAGAAAAATAAAGCTATCTTTCTCTCTGGGCAAGTTGGCTACTGTATTTCAGGCTGAGGTTCTTGCAATTACGGCATGTGCCTACAATTGCCTAGATAGAGGAGTTGTTAAGAAGGTCATAAAGATTTTCTCTGACAGCCAGGCTACACTAATGGCTTTAAAGAGTCACTGCTTTAGCTCTAAAGCAGTGTGGGAATGCCACAATGCACTTGTAAACCTAGCTGAGGGTAACAAGGTTTCTCTTCTCTGGGTCCCTGGTCACTGTGATATTGAAGGTAATGAAATGGCAGACCAATTAGCTAAACAAGGATCTAAATTATCCTTTATTGGTCCAGAACCTGTTTTGGGTCTGCCCCACAATGCGGTCAGGAAAACTATCAAAAGCTTTTTATTGACTGAATCATATCAAACATGGCTTGAATCTAAAGATCAAAGACAAGCCAAAGAGCTCAATCAACAGTCACCCTGGAATAGATCGAGGGAGCTAGTAAAATTGAGCAGAAAAGATATCAAGGTTGCTGTAGGCCTTTTAACTGGACACTGCACCTTAAATAGACATCTTAATCTGATAGGTGTTATAGATGACCCACTATGCAGAGGCTGTCGCATGACAGAGGAGAGCTCTACACATGTGCTATGCAATTGTGACTACTACTCTGCCCAAAGATTTGAACATCTAGGATACCATTGTATCGACCCCTGGGAATTGTCAAATGCTCCAATCAGGTCTATACTGAAATTTATTTCAGCAACCGGTCTTCTTTAGATCAAATAGGGGGTTTCAGTACAATAGACTTCAGTCGCGGTGCTGGTACTTGATAGAGTCACCCCCATTCAAAAGTCATAACAAAAAGTTTAAATTATACCGTAACATGAAGCTTCTAACGATTACCACAATTCTCCGGGAAAATGGACCAAAATACGGATGGATGGGGAAAGGTATCTTCAAAACAATAGAAAAATTCCCTGATTTTTTCCAGAATCAAAAAGCTCCCTGAAATTTCCTTGATTTCCAGGTTCTGTGGCCACTATCTATTGATTTTACATGTCCTGACAATTTCCTGATAGATTTCTAAAAAAATTCCCCAATTTTACAGCAAACTTATTTTAAAATTTCCAACTTTTCCAGATGTGCACACACCCTAATCAAATAGAACATGAATGCTTAAGAGATAATAAGCCAATTTTTAAAAAACAGTTTTGGAGGTAATGAAAAGTTTAAATTATTCTTTAACATTACAGGGTGGCCACAAAATTTAGGAAAAATAGTTCCCAGATTTCCCTGACAGATTTCTAAAGAATTCCCTGATTTTAGGGTAAACTTTTTTTTAAATTTCCCCAATTTTCTTAGGTTTTCCAGATGACTAGACACCCTGATCAAATAGAACATGTATGCTGAAGAGATAATATGCCAATTTTTTAAAAAAAATAGTTTTGCTGGTAATGAAAAGTTTAAATTATTCCATAACATTAAACTTCTAATGGCTTACCACTACAAATCTCCATGTAAATAGCGCCTAAATATGGATGAACGTGCCTTAAACAATACAAAATTTATCTGATTTTCATGAAAATTCAAAAAAATTCCTGACGTTTCCCTGATTTTTTCCAGAATCAGAAAGCTCCCTGACATTTCCCTGATTTCCAGGTTTTCCCGGTTCTGTGGCCACTTTGCATTAAACTTCTAATGATTTCTACCACAATTCTGTGGGTAAATGGAGCCAAAATACGGATGAGCAAGAAAACGTTCCTTCAAAACAATAGAAATTTCCCTGATTTTCTTGAAATTTAACAAAATTCCCTGACATTTCCCTGATTTCCAGGTTCTGTGGCTACTCTGATATTTGTATTCTTCTTCCTGTCAATAATACAAAATTTGGCATCCAGAATACATCAGAATATTACACTAGTGATACATCTCAATATCACACAAGATTTGCATTCTAGTACATTAGACTGATCAAAAGGAAAAAGATGCTAAAAAAACTAGGCTCTCATCTTTAAGTAACACAATTTCAATAACTAGCACTATAATGCTGATCACTAACAGTTTGGCTATATAATAACAGGGTGACAACAAAATCAAAAAAAAAAGTTAAATGATAAATTTCTAAAAAAATTTAATGATTTTACAACAATTTTTTTTTCAAATTTTCCAGGTTTTTCAGATGTGTAGACATCCTGATAAAATAGAACATATGTTCAAGAGATTATATCCATAGAACCACTTCAAAATTACCCATATGTTAACATAGGGTAATGAAAGAATTATTTTGTTACGAATTTTTATATATTTGTAAATATTTCGTAGTGTTAATTTTGTAAATAAGAAGATTTATGTACATTTCGCATAAGGCAGTGCAATAGTTCGTCGTTAAGTTGGTTTCCCGGCAATAGGGGTGTTATTGCTTGATAACGGGTTTTACAGAGGTAACTCTGGGAAGCGAGTTTCTAGGGGCAGAGCATTTAACATTATGGTAATGGGAATCTCGCCAAATTGGCGAGATAGAGCCAAGTTGGCGATGGTTTTGGCGACTAATTTTTGTCGCCAAACTTGGCGACATTTTCGGTACATGTATAGGATTTTTCGACTACTATCTGGAAAGTTCTCCAAATGTCTATCTCTGGAAGGTTCACGTATGTTCGCCTCCCCTATATATAAGCCCGGCCATGAGTCACTGAATTAGTTGACTGGAGATACTGAGCATTCTAAAGCAAACTGTTTTGCAATGTCTTTCGCTGCGATTTAGCAGTTGTTTGTCAAGTTTTTAACTGCTGTTTTGTGCTCTATTGAGGTGAAAAGAGCTGTATTGTGTCTACTAGAACGAGAAGTTCTGGAGCTGTAAGAGAACTGTGAAGAGTTATTTTGGAATAAATTTCAGCAAGTTTTGATCTGCTTTGGCGTCAAATCTTTCGAACCTGTACAACGCAACAATATTCAGTAATAACCATATAAGGGGTCTATGTAGAAGGAAGTTTGGGTTTGTTTACAGACCCTTCACAAAATTTCTTGTCCAAAACACGGACCGTTCACAAAATTCTATAACTAACAAATGGACCCTTCACAAAATCTCATGTCCTGTAAACGGTCCTTTCACAAAATTCCATATCAAACAATGTGCATCTATAATTGAAATGTTTAAATCATAAGAAAAAAAGACAAATTGCCTGATTTTTTTTAAAGTTTATGAAGTTCCCTGATTTTTTCAAAATCAGAAAGCTCCCTGACATTTCCCTGATTTCCAGGTTCTGCTTTTTATATTTAAACAAAAAATGAGATTCAAAAAAATTCCAAACATTTTTTTAATGAAGAGGTAGATGGAATAATAAGAATAGTAGGTCAAGGTTGACCTAACTTTCTAAAAAGGTGGGTCGTATCTTTTTAAAGTTTGGGAGCTTCTGATCTAATACACAAGAAAATACTTTAAAAAATTATCCGATAATCAAGGGAAAGGGATGAAGAAGTGGGGTTCATGACATATATCTTAAACATTATGGTGAGCAGAAGCTTTAAAGTTTAGATCCAATGTGATTGATTAATAATATGTTCATAATTATTATTTAAGTATAGAAAATATTTATATAAGGATTATAAGAAGAGAAAGCACATTGGCATGAATAGGCAACTTTCAAAGAAGAATTCAAATTGAAAAAGATATAGCCAATATATTTTGAAAATTGATACCTAAATTTTCAGTCAAAATTTATAAAAAGTAAAGATGAAAACTAAGTTTAGTCAGGGTTCCCACTTAAATCACAGAATGAAAATCAATGACTTTTAAGGGCCTAATTAATGTTTTTAAGGACCTTTAAAAATTTGTTTTCAGGCATCATGTCTGTATAAAAAATTTTTATAAAGTATATTCTACCAAAACAGTTACAAGTTGGTGCATATGTAATACAAATATGTCAGAAAATTCCGATATAGTGAGGATAAGTGGCGGGGATAGCAAGTCTGAGTGGCATTTTTGTAAATTTTGAAGTTGGTCAACATACACAAAAATTAAGGACTTTTAAGGACCTCTAAGCATTTTCAAGGACTTTTAAGCATCTCTAAGCATTTTCAAACCTTGAAAACAGGTTAAAAAATATTAAGCACTTTTAATGACTTTCAATGACCGTGGGAACCCTGTTAGTGAAAGTTAAACATTAATTCAGTGGGAAAATTGCATCCAGTCAAACCCCATTAACACGAAGTCGATGGAGCCATTGAAATTTTTCACCTTAACCGAATTTCATGTTAAACAAATAAATTAATGTTAAGCATTAAGTACAGAGGACTGCTTTTACTTCGCATTAAAAGGGATTTCATGTTAAGCGATTTTGCGTTAATGGGGTTTGACTGTATATGCAATCAATAAATACAAATAAATTACAATTGGAAAAGATAAAAATAAGTTTCTTAGCAAAAATACCGCTTTTTTAAGTTGCTCTTCAGTTTGTCCAATCCAAGCTACTTCAGGATGAGTGTATATCACAGAGGGAACACAATTATAGTCAATGTGTACAGATCCACCATTGGCAATTCCTTCCACACAGATAATGCCTGCAAAAAATATTTCAATAAAGTATGATGCATATTTTTCAAAACGATCTTCTTTAAATTAACAATTACCAATTTTCAAGGTCATTGCAAAACTTTTACATTACTATTGCATGTCACAGAAAGGTAATGAAATGGTTTGTACAACAACAAAGCTTATGGCTTATATAAGAAAGATGACAAAGAGCAATTGAGAAAAAATGGCATATTTCACATTAATGCAAAAGACTAGCAATTTGTCTTCTTTTACTACATGATTTCTCACAGTTAACTAGAATTCTAATCAAAATCATTCCAATCGCAGGCTAACCAAAACATAGTCAACAATTTCTATTTCCATGATAGTCACAAGGTGGCCACAAAATTCAGGAAAAAAGTTCCCTGATAATTCCCCAATTTCCTTGACAGATTTCTAAAAATTTCCCTGATTTTAGGGCAAACTTTTTTTCGAACTTCCCCAATTTTCTTAGGTTTCCCAGATGTCTAGACCCCCTGATCAAATAGAACATGTATGCTAACGAAATAATATCCAATTTTTAAAAAAATAGTTTTGCTGGTAATGAAAAGTTTAAATTATTCCATAACATTAAACTTCTAATGGCTTACCACCACAAATCTCCATGTAAATAGCGCCAAAATATGGATGAATGTGCCTTAAGCAATACAAAATTTCCCTGATTTTCATGAAATTTTAAAAAGTTCCCTGACATTTCCCTGATTTTTTCCAGAATCAGAAAGCTCCCTGACATTTCCCTGATTTCCAGATTTTCCCGGTTCTGTGGCTACTCTGTAGTCAGCTCAGCTAGGCTGTTGAGAGACAACGAATCTCTAGTGGTGAGTATGGCAGCTTATACAATAATCATTTCACACAAACTAACTTTATCATATATTTATCATCAAAGTTACATTACCTTCGTCTTCTGCCTTGTGGGCTAACATGGGACCAGGTATGCAATCCCCAATTGAATAAATGCTGGAAAGAATTGGATGCTTTAGTGTAAAATAGAAACTAAATGCAGTCAAACCCATTAATGTGAAATCGTTTAACATGAAATCCTGTTTAACACGAAGTAAAAGGACTTTAACGAACTTAAAAATGATCGTTAATTTATTCGTTTAACATGAAATTTTGTTAACACAAACAATTTTGGCGGCCCTGTCGATTTCGCATTAACGAGGTTCGACTGTACATGAATATTGAAACAAATACCACTTAGATTAATCAATAAAAGAAATGAATTTCAATAAGCAAAGAAGAAAATTGAACAAATTGCTAAAGAAAAATAATATTAGATAGCAAAGCAGTTTTTTAAAATAAAACTTGTGTTACATTTTGAACAGCCAACAACAGTATTTTGATATGCAAGATAAATCTATGATGACAATTTTAATAAAAACCCTTAAAATTGGTTTTGGTACTCCTCTACTCATAAAAGGTGATATATGACTACTTTAGACGAAGCAACAATTTGAGGTTTATGCCGCTCTGAGGCAGCATTGAAATAGTTCACTCAGTAGTATATTTAAAAAAAATCTTTTGAACATTTATAATAAAATAATCCTGATCGCATTTCAAGAAAAATCTCTAATTTTCTATGTTTTCAAAATTAAAACTAATGGTCACATCAAAACCAAGAAACTTCTATTTGGCAAAAAACAATCGCAGTTGCCCAAAAGAAGTTTCTTGATTTTGAAGTGATTACCACTGTACTCTTCTCGCAGTGAGTCGGATGGGAGAACGACTTAATAAAAATCTGTGATGTGGATGCAGCGAAAAGTAGTGCAGTGATCTTAGACTGAACAAGTGCAAAGGAACTTCTGCCATCACACGATGGGAGTTTTCTGTGATACATTTAGTTGTACATGCGACACACATCACAGGTTTTTGTTCCGTCCCTCTTCCGCTCGACTCACTGGGAGGGGGGAGTACAGTGGTGATCACTTCAAAACCCATAAACTTTTCTAGGACAATGGAGATCGTTTTCGTCTAACCATTGTAGTTTTGGGCCTAGCCTCAAGATCGATTCCCACCTAGTCTTTATAACTGAGCCTGGAAGGGTGACGTCATTTTCATCAATTGAGTCTAAACAATCTGTTGCTATACAAGATTCTATGTATTTTTTTACTCTAGGCTCAAGTTTGATTTAGAATTGAAGTTGAACCAGCAATATTTTAGCATTTAAAACCTTTTCACTTATATAACTGGCAAGTCTTAATTTTCTGCAGATGGGTGGTGAAGGTGGTTAGTGCGGTCACTGGACATCGATCGTAGGACCTTTGGTTCTCGAGCCGAATATCTTACCTCTATGCGGAAGAGTACTCCGCAGCATAGAAGCTTTTATCTGGTATTTAAAGGCAACACCACATACCCTGTGCCCAGCGACAAAAAAGTGATACTGCTGGACCAATCAGCGTCTGATCGGAGTTAAAGGTTTGGAATGCTAGTAGCAACGTTTAAGTGTGCAGGTTGCGAGAGGGCTTTGCATGTTGTGAGGCCCCGTTTTTGGATAGCTTGCAGCGATGAAGTTTCTCCTTTCAAAAGCGCCAATAGATAGCAGCATGGTTCAGTAGTCCGGGTGAACCAACGAGGCGAAGGTGGTTAGTGCGGTCACCGAGCCTCGATCGTAGGACCTTTGGTTCTCGAGCCGAATATCTTACCTCTATGTGGAAGAGTACTCCGCAGCATAGAAGCTTTTATCTGGTATTTAAAGGCAGCACCACATACCCTGTGTCCAGCGACAAAAAAGTGATACTGCTGGACCAATCAGCGTCTGATCGGAGTTAAAGGTTTGGAATGCTAGTAGCAACGTTTAAGTGTACAGGTTGCGAGGGGGCTTTGCATGTTGTGAGGCCCCGTTTTTGGATAGCTTGCAGCGATGAAGTTTCTCCTTTCAAAAGCGCCAATAGATAGCAGCATGGTTCAGTAGTCCGGGTGAACCAACGAGGCGAAGGTGGTTAGTGCGGTCACCGAGCCTCGATCGTAGGACCTTTGGTTCTCGAGCCGAATATCTTACCTCTATGCAAAAGATTACTCCGCAGCATAGAAGCTTTTATCTGGTATTTAAAGGCAGCACCACATACCCTGTGTCCAGCGACAAAAAAGTGATACTGCTGGACCAATCAGCGTCTGATCGGAGTTAAAGGTTTGGAATGGTAGTACATACCTGCCAACATTGGCATTTTCAAATTAGTACAATTTTTACGAACAAATATTTGCATTCCTATGACTCATGGAAAGTCAAATAGCGACAATATTTATGAATGTAATATAGAAATAATAGTAATTCTATTACTAATGCAAAAAAAAAAAAATTGCATAATATTAAATGGCTCTCAAATATAACAAATTGTTACATTTTAGCACAAAATGGAAATTATAAAATAAACTAACTTGGATTTAAAAATAAATCAAATTTAAACTTTACGATGAAATCCTTGATGAGGTTTATGATTTTAGTCTACATTACACCTAAATAAAACATGCTTTATGACACAAAAACTCTAGTGAAACATACAATGAGTTGGTGGTATTCAAAGTGTTTAATCACACGCACAAATATCAATTATGCAGGCTTTCGAATTCTTATTATTACATTTGATGTTGTCACTGTGCTCTTTAGAATTGATATGAACTTCGACATCAGTAAATCCTCCATGAGAAATCTTAATATCAGATGCATAGATAGAGCAGAATGCAAAATTTGTTTCTTTGTTTGAATTTCTGATGATTAGAAGTAAACTGCTTGATTTGAAGTAAACTCCAAAAAAAACTTGATATTTTCTAGAGTCTTACACCAGGATTGCTTAACTTGGATATTTTAAAATAAATAATTAAGACCAACAAAGAAGCTGAAAATCGAAAGTGCTTTAATCTCTAAAGTCCGAGAAAAAGAAACAGTCGTTCGGCGAGTGCCGCCAAAACAATTGAAAACAGCGGCGTCGCGATTTAGTACGCAGCGTTGGAGTACGGTCCAAAAGAAGAAAGAATAAAAAAAACTAAAGCACTTTCAGTTTTCTACTTTATTAATCTCTAAATTTCTAGACAACGAAACAGTTGCTTGGTTCGCCAAATCCCGTCGGCAACACAGATGAAAACAATGAATTTCCGGCGCCGCGCTTAAATGCTTTTATTATATACGCGCAACATTATTGTACGGTCTGAACAGAAGGAAGAACCAAAATCTAAAGCATTTTTGGTTTTCAGATTCTTTGTTAATCTCTTAAGTCTGAGGCAACGCAATAGTTGTTTGGTTCGCCAGGTCCCGTCGGCAACACAAATGAAAACAGTGCATCCCCGGCGCCGTGGTTTAGTGCTATTATTTAAGCGCAAGTCCAGTACTATTACTTGCGTTTTGTTGTCCAGTCCAAAAGAAGGTAGAATTAAAAAAAACTAAAGCACTTTCGGTTTTCTGCTTCTTTATTAACCTGTAAAGCCCGAAAAATCGAAGCAGTGGTTTGGTTTGCCAAATCAAGTCGGCAACAGAAAAAAAAAACAATGCATCCTCGCCAACACGTTTTAGTGCTGAACATATGCGCAATCTTGGAGTGTGAATAAATATTTTGACTGACGCGGCAGCCTTGGAAAATCGTTTCGGTTTCGTTGGTGACTTGAAAAAATATTTAAAAAAAAAAAAAAACGGTTGTAGGGAAAAAACGAAAAGTACCGTGAAATCCGTACGATTTTTTTAACTGTTCGTACACATGTACAAAATAGTAAAAATCCGTACATTGTACGGATAATTCGTACAAGTTGGCAGGTATGCTAGTAGCAACGTTTGAGCGTGCAGGTTGCGAGGGGGCTTCGCATGTTGTGAGGGCCTGTATTTGGATAGCTTTCCGCGCTGAAGTTGCTCCTTTCAGAAGTGCCGTTAGATAACAGCATGGTTCAGTTGTCCGGGTGAACCAATGAGGCGAAGGTGGTTAGTGTGGTCACCTGGCCTCGATCGTAGGACCTTTGGTTATCAAGCTGAATATCTTACCTCTATGCAAAAAAGTGCTCCGCTGCATAGAAGCTTTCACCTGGTATTTAAAGAGAACACCAGACGTATTTTTAATACTTTGTTTTTATGTTTTAAATTCTTCATTGACATTTGTATTTGCTGTGAAGATATATTGCGATCAGCAGGGAATTTAAAACAATTAACGTTAAGGTTTTCACAATATTAGCTAGACTTTTTGCTTATCTTGGATCTTGTTTTATTTCAAAACAAAATTTAAGAACTTATTATAAACAAAATTTATTTAAACATAATATATGCTATAGCTGCACTATAGGCACCAGGCATACTTTGTTCGTTATGTTTCGTAATTTTATGTACATGTTAAAAAAAATGCAAAATTCTTTTCAGAATGCCAACTAATAACAATATTATTATATCTATATTTACAAGGTTTCATTAACTCAAATATTGATGGCTGAATTAATTTTAGTTATGAAACAAACTTTACTCAATAAGAGTTAATTTAAAAAATACACAAAACCTAGAATAGCAACAGTTTGTTTAGACTCAATATGACGTCACCACTTGCAGCCTTTATCTTCATAGCATAATTATAAAATAACTAAATATAGAATAAAGGCATGAAAGCTAAATTAAAACAATATTTAAACTCAAAAATCCTCCTTCATTTGTTTATCCTTTGTTAGTTAGAAATGTTTCAAATGAGACATTTTGATTGAGTGGCTTACTTTTCGATACTGGATTGGAAGCGGCTGTTGACGATGATCCTCCCCCTCTCGTCTTTCTTGACTCCAACTTCTTCCAGGCCCAGATTTTCAGTGTAAGGACGACGCCCCACGCAAACAAGGAGCACATCACAATCCAACTAACCAAACAATAATTACCACAATTATTACATTAATTAATACACAAGGTGAGCATAAAGCCTTGGCCAAATTAATATTGTACAAACACAATCTTATTAATTGAAGCATGTTTTTTTAAAAATGTTAGGTGTAGTACTTTGGATGTAAATGTTGAAACATGAGAAACAACTGCAACATGACAAGAGTTCCTAAAAATGAAACAGACCACAAAAATGACACTTTAGATACCTATATATATATATATATATATATATATATATATATATATATATATATATATATATATATATATACACACACATATATATACATACATATATATACATATATATACATACATATATATACATACACATATATATACATATACATATATATACATATACATATATATACATATATATATACATATATATACACATATATATACATATACATATATATACATATACATATATATACATATACATACATATACATATATACATATACATATATACATATATATATATACATATATATATATACATATATATATATACATATACATACATATACATATATACATATACATATATATATATACATATATATATATACATATATATATATACATATACATACATATACATATATACATATATATATATACATATATATATATACATATACATACATATACATATATACATATATATATATACATATATATATATATACATATACATACATATACATATATATATATACATATATATATATACATATACATACATATACATACATATATATACATACATATATACATATACATATATACATACATATATATACATATACTAGCAGACCCGACAGACGTTGTCCTGTACACACGTCGTTAATTCGAAAATTTCAAACATTCTTCAATAAGCTGTAACAATCTGGACTGTTTTGATGAAAATTATTATTCAAGAGTTATTTTAATATCTAACATCATTACATGTACACTTATACAAATTCGACCGATCGGTAGCATGTGAGTATATACTGTGTGTGTAAGTATGCATATACTGTATGAGTGAAGTGAAATGTAGAAGATGTGTTAACTAAAAAGATGCATCTATTACCACACTTCACGGATGAAATTTGTAGACTGGATAATAGCAGCCACTGTCTATGATTATTGACACGGATATTTCTAGGCGTCACCGAAAATTTTAAGTGAATGAAATGACTGATTACAGGTTGGGATATTATCCGTGGAGTGTGGCAATAACAGCATCGTAATTACAAACTTTAATTTGTTTTAAGTAAAGGTAAAAAATCTTATACTGAAACTATTTTATAACATTTATTTATTAATTTACAAAAACTTAATTTATCTTAATGCTATTGGATGTACAATATTTTTAGTTAATCCTTGAGGCGTATAAACAAACAAATTCGATGGTTTTCCAACTCTGGAACACGCAACATATAATTGACCGTGAGAAAAACACGGATTTTCTAAATCTAAGCCACAAATTGTCATCGTTTGGCCTTGTGACTTATTTATAGTCATAGCATATGCCAAGCGGATTGGAAATTGTAAACGTTTGAATGGTATAGGCGAATCTGAAGGAATCATTGGGATCCGTGGTAGAAGTACAACCTCACCTTGAAATTTTCCACTCAAAATAGTAGCTTCAAGAATGTTGCCCATGATTTTTTTTATAACTAATCGCGTCCCATTACATAATTTCGAAGCAAAATTATAGGGGAACCAACCTTCAGTCGCAAATTATGTGGTGGCATTCCAGGTAAATCTAATGAATTTAAAAATTATACAGGATAGTTAACAACTTCATCAGGATCAACAACAGTGTCGATCGATTTAAATGTAGTTTCATTACCAGGCAGTAATTGCTGTATTTTGAAATTGATGGCATCAACATCTAAATTTTTCGCAGCTAAAATTGCTCGCTCTCGTAGCCATCGATGATTAGTACAATTATGTCTCAAATCTACAAAGATACTGTCTATTAACTCATCTTTGGTAGCTAACATCTTTGGTAGCTAACATGGTAGCCACCATGTTGCAAAAATTCTCTGGAAGTCGAATATATTGTGTATCTTCATACAATTCAATTTTACCATTGCCAATATCCAACAATTGTTCAGAGAATCTTGACGCTAATGGATCAGTTTGAAGTTGAACGTGCATATTAATAGTAAGGCATAATTTGCTGACACTTCGCCATAGATAAGATTCTTTTAAACATGCGTTTATTTCGTCTGCATATGTCGCGCGTGGAATGACTGGTAATGTTTGTCTGAAATCACCAGACAGCAACAATAGAGCACCACCGAAAAGCCTAGTATTATCCTTGATATCTTTCAGGGACCTGTCGAGAGCTTCAAGCGAATGCTTGTGGGCCATGGTACATTCATCCCAGATAATAATTTTGCATTTTCTCAAAACTTGAGCCATGCCTGAATGCTCTTTATGTTACACATTGCTTCGGGATTTGTGTGAACATTCAAAGGTAATTTAAGCGCTGAATGCGCCGTCCGTCCACCATCAAGTAATGTTGCTGCGATTCCTGATGAAGCAATAGCCAATGCAATATTATTTTGTGATCGGATGCGTGCAAGTATCAATGAAATGAGGAATGTTTTACCAGTACCACCTGGTGCATCCAAAAAAAAGAATCCACCTTGTTGCGCTGCAATTGATACATTAATTTGATCATATACATTTCGTTGCTCAGCAGTGAGCAATTGTTCATTATTGGCAACAAAAGTAGCCAAAGAAGTTCTATCGAAGTGGTGTTCCCGTTGAACATCGCTGTTGATGGTATCTACTGCTGAGCGGTTCGGCGCTGGCATGCCGAAATGGATGAGCGGCATATTCGAAATAAGAATACAAATATCCTCAATAATTATTAATGACTCATTATATATTTCTGCGGAGAATTCAATATTTTGATTTTTATTAGTAATTCTAATCCGATGTAAAATATCCTCACTCATTGAGTCTTTATATTTGTCCCACAAAGCAGATGCTTCAGACGGAAAACACGTTGTCAATATTATTGAAAATAATTGACGAATTTGTTGTGGAGATGAGCTCAGTGCTGCATCTGCAAGTGTGAGATCCCAATGGTTACCATCCTCCAATAAATGTAACTCGCGACACGCATCAAAGAAAGTGTCGTATAAAGTACCATTGACTTTTCGCAAATATCGGAAAGATGTTGGTCCAGGAACGTTAACCAATAACAAACGCAAAAAAAACCATTCGCGTTGCTTAGGATGAACTGTATATATTCGACCTAAAGTGTTCGTCATAAATATGTCGGTGAATCCTGGGACTGGAATGCCTCGTTTCCGTGGTTCCCAATTTTTTGATTGTTTATTCCAAGTAAAAAATTTAGGAACATCAGTATACATTAATGTTCTTGCGAATTTACCAACAACATCTTGTCGGCAACAAAGGTTGAAAAATTCAGTAAGAGTTGTTTTTGGAGCCGTTAAAGCTTGTTGTAGTGCAGTCTGTTCTGTAAAGTAAACACGCTGTCCGTTTTCAAGATGCACAGCCAAATGTATAACAGCAGGATCCCTTTCATGTATAGGAAACGAAAAAATGCGCCAAATAGCTTCGTTACTGCTTATGTATCGACCCATTTGATAACGTGTAATTTCGTCATTGTCATTTACATTTTGAACAGCGAATACAGCTTTATCACTGCCCTTGTGAACATACTTACAAATGTATTTTATAGATTTCACTGAACTCCATAGTTCAACGTTTATGTGCGCTTTATAGGTTTTGCACAGCAATGGTGAATATGGAACTACCCAGCGATTATCAATATCTACTCTCACAGCGTTTGACAGATGCAATTCATATGATTGACCGCCATTGTCTACGTCTCTACGCCGGTAAGATGAATAACCGTCAATATTGGTGATAGTATCAGATTGGCATGGTTTTGGAAAACGTTTCGTACATTTTCCATTGTCCATACATGGTGACATCATGTTTAGAGTACCGCATGGACCATGGATCATATTAGTAGTTACAATGTCAAACAATTCTTGATCAACATTCGGATCTGGAATTTCGGCTGAAATAATTTTGTCAATTTCTTCTGGGCGTACTTTATCCACCAACCAAATCAAAATATGCGCATGAGGTAAACCTCGTTTTTGACATTCAACAGAGTAAAGCCAACAACGTGTTTCACCAAATACTGAGTGATGTGTAATCAAATTCATCAAAGATTTTAATTTTTGTTTAAAAACACGTGCAGTGATATCATGGCGATGCATCGATGTTTGACCTGGCAACAACAAACTTTGAATTTCATCCCAGTTTGGATTACACGTAAATGTGATAAAAAGATCTGGTCGGCCATTAAAAACTCTTCAAACATCAATTTCTATTCATAGTTAATATTTTAATTAGCACACGACTTAAACGAACACAATAATAACACAAAATTTCAAATATTTTTCTCAATTTGATCGCAGCACCAACTGTCGGGACAAACTGAAATTAAAATAGAATAATATTTAATATTTGATGCTGCGATGGTAGCGCAGTCTACCGGATCGAATGTAAAACATTCCAAAATTAACAACTACTTATAAATGAAAAATTAGTTAAATAAACATTTTCCAGTAGACCAAATTGTGAATCTAAACCATCCTCGAATCCCCGTGAACTCACACAAAAAATTTCATCAAAATCGGTCCAGCCGTCTAGGAGGAGTTCAGTGACATACACACGCACACAAGAAATATATATATACAGATATATACATATACATATATATATATACATATATATATATATACATATATACATATACATATATATACATATATATACATATGCATATATATATATACATACATATATATACATACATACATACATATATACACATACATACATATATATACATATATATATATATATATATATATATATATATATATATATATATATATATATATATATATATATATATATATATATATATATATATATATATATATACAGTGGTAGAAATGGAAAAAAAAGGTTGGGGGACGGCCAAAAGTTGGTGACTAAGTGCACCCCCTCAACGATATATTTTATAATTTCGTTTCTAATAACAATAAATTTATAACAATTAAATAAATAACAATTAACTAGTAGAAAGGAAACAATTTTCAACACGAACAAGGGTCCAAAATTTATTGTTATTTTAATGAATATTCTGCGAATTAGTTTTTTTACTAGGAAGTAAGAGATGAAGTGAAGTAATAATTCAACATTATATACATAACTGTTTATTTGGATTTAAATATTGCCTCTAAATAAGCATACTTTCATAAAATTAAATTAATAAGGAATTCTAATATATTTTTTTTTAAATACTTTTTCGTTATATTTTTTTCTAGTTCCTCCAAAGTTAAAATTTGACCAAGTGAAAATACCTATATCTTTATACAAAGTAGTATAATACATTTTTATAACACTATGACATAAATAGTTTTATTTTCAGTAACTTAAAACTTTTTCTCAGTGTCATTACATTTCGCATTTCCCTACATGCTTGGTATATTTTTTAAGAAGAAAATCTATGCTTAATTAATTTTAGTACTATCTAATATCCCCTACCCAGTATTGCTTAATGTTCAAAGAAATTTATAAACAAAATTAGTGATAAAAACTGAAAAATATAGTCGGGAATAAATAAAAAAAATTATACAATTTTGAATTACATGACTCGGAAGACAGTGATAAGATGAATTTGTTTCAACAATTTTGGCATTGATAGTATATACAAGTATTGTATCGTGCATTCAAAAATTGAAAGTAAAAAAATTGCAAAATTATATTTTACCTTCTTAAAGGAAATGTTTGCATTTTTCAGCTTTCTCGTTTGGCTTCATGGATAATTTGTCCTGCACATTTATGAGTTTTACTGGTTTTGTGTTTAAAAATCTGCTTTCTTAAGGATTCTCGTTAGTCAAATTCCTTGTCTCCATGTAGCAAAATGTTACACCCTACCCATTCATTAGAAAGTTTCAAACCTTGTTTTTTTCTGGTTCCAAGCTTTTTAGCAGCCTTTTGTATGTGTTGCATCCAAG
Organism: Linyphia triangularis; assembly: GCA_963978545.1. Taxonomy (NCBI): domain Eukaryota; kingdom Metazoa; phylum Arthropoda; class Arachnida; order Araneae; family Linyphiidae; genus Linyphia; species Linyphia triangularis. Next base: position 4,977,591 of record OZ021731.1, read on the forward strand.
TTTTTGTTCTTCACAAGTAAGCCATGGATACTCGTTGTATTTCTGAAGGCGCGTATCATTTTGTGTCCAATACTTTGGATAATTATAACTGCGGTGCGTTTTTGCTTACTGTTGCTGCCACGTGCTAGATTCTCTCTCCACGTGGTCTCTTCAACTTGATGCACTTGCACATTTTCCACTGCTCCTTCCTCAATGTTCTGTAGTGTATCGGAGTCATTTTTCTTACAGTTTTGAAGTCAAATACATATCAATCTCATCTTGTGTTGTACTAGATGGATTACGAATACAAATGCCGTTTAGAATCAGAAGTAAGAGTTAATGGTTAAGTTGGAGGAATACACGGTTTTCTACTAATATTCAACAAAACGCAAAACATTTTAAAGTAAATGGTCGAGGACAAAACAGGAAATGATGGTGCAATAAATATGTCTTTTTCTATCCACTCCTTCAATAATCCCAGACAACGGGCGCCGAAACTCGCCGCGGATTTCCAAGAAAAATTGACTGAATCTGCTTTAAACAAAACAAAAATGAAAGTATAAAAGACGGATTGAATGTTTTTTTAAATTGGGGGAATAGATTTCGGTAGTTTTAGAAGTGGGGGGATGGATTTCAGTAGTTTTAGAAGTGGGGGGATGGATTTCAGTGTTTTTAGAAGAGGGGAGACTCATGGGTATTTTCTGGACAAGTGGGGGGATGCGTCACCCCGCGTCTACCCACACTTCTAGCACTGTATATATATATATATTAAGATTAGTACTACTATTCAGGAATATGTTTTTAAAATTGTACCCTCATTTTTAACCCAGGAAGTGTGATCAGGGTTCCACTAAAATTAAAGGATGAAAATCAATGGCTTTTCACAGACCTTTAAGGACCTAAATAATATTTTTAAGAACCATAGAAAATTTGTTTTGTTAGATTTGTTGTCTTTAATTTGTGATTTCACAACTGCTTCGCCATAGCACTAAGATCAAAATCTTTCATGCACAGTTTGAAATTAGCTTTATGAAAGACTTTACTGATGTTGCAATCCATTTTTTGTATGCAGTGTGCTTTAGCCAAAGCGTATTTACTATATGTACACTTTCCAGCCATAAAGCATTTTGCAAGTTGCTTCTGTTTTAAAAAAAACAAAAAAAAAAAAAAAAAAAAAAAAACAAGCTTGTAAAAAAACTTTTGTGACTCGCAAAACAAATACTGCTCGCACGTATTCCTCTCACAAAGTACAGTGCGTAAAACTCATTACAGGGACCTCCGTTCGAATTCAGCCGACCAAACGGTAAAGTGGTTAGCGTGCTAGCTTCTAGACCACGAGGTTGCGGGTTCGAGTCCCGTGTTAGGCATGGGTGTTTGTAAATGTATGTTGGCTTGTCTAATGACAAATATTTCAGCGCATTATAGCCCTCGTGTTGCTGACGGCGCCAGATAATCTGAAACCAACCAATCCATTCAAATTCCACTCCACCAATCAACAAGTACGAACCAATAGACGTACAAGTTGCTGCATGTATAATACAAATCTGTCAGAGGATTCCGATATGATGCGGATAAGTATCGGTCAAGCGGAGATAGCAAGTCCGAGTTGTATTTTGATAAATTTTGCAGCTGGGCACACAGCATCCTAACAAATTAAGGATCTCTAAGCATTTTCAAGTACTTTCCAAGCCTTGAAAACAAGTTAAAAATATTAGACACTTTTAATGGATTTTAATAACCGTGGGAAGCATGGTGATTATCTTTATAATCATCTTCTGTTTATTTAAGAGTTGCAATGTGCTTTTTTAGAAAAATTGTACAGAACCTTTGCTAAAACTAAACGATGTGACTTAGCATTTTGGCTAAATCATTTAGTGGGAAAAATTGCAGGATCGCTATTTTGAGATTCGAAGATTTGACATTCATTTAAAGCTTGTGGCTTAAAGAGTTATATAGTACTTGTCTATTTGATAATTTACATAAAATAAAAAGTTTCTTAGTTTTGACTTATTTTATTTGAAAAAGTTGCTTAATTATATACGAATCTGTTAGATGAAGCATTGAGGTTTTTGTTACTCATGATCAATTCAGCCTTTGAATCTGATCAGATCAAAGCCTTTGAATCTCCCAAATTCCTATCTAAAAGCACCTTAATAATTTAAATTCTCATCAAGATAGCATACCCGAGATACAGTTGTCATGTATGTAATAAAAACTTAAATATTTCAAAATATACTAATGATAGAAACAAACATTTTGTCATTTTATTTAGAAGAATTTTTATTGTTTTACAATTAAAAAAAAAAAAAAACTATTAAAAAAAAAAAAAAAAAAATGAGAATTTTTTAAATTTTGAGTTTCAGGACCCCATTAAAGTTATTAGTACAAAGAATTTCAAAAGAATTCTTTTACCTGTTCTTTTTTACTTGGGTCTTTGACTGATTCAATATCAACCGAGATTTTACCACCGTCCATAGATGCACCAGTGACTTTGGTGTCCAGTTTGAATTTCAATCCTTGTTTCGTCAGGATTCGCTGAAAGTTCTTGGCGATGTCTAAATCGATGCCAACACCGCCAATATTAGAAAGAAACTCTACTGCTGTCACTTGAGCTCCGAGACGACTCCAAACAGAACCCTATAGACACCAAAAAATAATAATACAACTTTAAACTGAAAGGTAAGCACAAATGAAGAAAATAACTAATAGACTTAGAGGCGACTGCAATTTTTGGACCCCATCGAACATCATTCTAAATTTTTTATAGAAATTGGAGAAAAGTTAGTAGATTACGAATCCAATGGTCTGCAGCGGCAAAAATGGCCGAAACTAGTCAAAAATCGACTTTTAATAAGTTGAACTAAATCCAATTGCCAAATGCGCCATAACTTGACAAGTAATGAACATTTTTTTTTATTTGGTAACCTTCATTCTTTAATTTTCAATTAAGAAGGTTGCAGACGATTTGGATGTGTGGCGATGGCTCACTTGCATCTTTTACGAAAGAGCCAAATTGGCAATAAACATTACGTCACTGTTGACGTAACTGATGTCGCTGATTTGGCTTACTTTGAAAAGATACAAGTTTTCCAAGCCAGAGATCAGAAATCGTTTGCGCTTTTTCTCATTGAAAATCAAAATGCAGTGGGTTGCCAGACGAAAAAATGTGTTCTCTTTTTGGCAAGTTATGACATATTTGGCAATCGGATTTTAGTTCAACTCATTCCAAGTCGATTTTCGATCAGATTCTGCCATTTTTGCCACGGCAGACTAGAGGATTCGTAATCTACTCATTTTTCTCCAATTTCTATAAAAAATTCAGAATGATGTTCGATGAGGTCCAAAAACTGTAGTCACCTCCTGGACTATAAACTTCATAATTAAGAGGAAGTCCTAGTAAAGGTCATTCCCTATAATCAATATGATGCAATCTTCAAGCCCACTTCATTTAATGTATACATATACATTAGGAATCGCAAAATTTGACTCAATTCTGTGTTTTTGTTTCTTGGTTTTAAAATATTCCTGAATTCATTACCATTAAAATGATACCATTTTCTTTCCGAGACTCAAATTACTTTTTAAATTACAGTAGGTTTTGTGAACCTATTTTGTATTAAGTTCATTAGTGTAGTAAACTTTAAACGTGTTTTCTGAAGAATGGCATTTTGGTGTTATGTGACTTTACGCCAACGGTCATAACTTCATAATAAATGGTCCGATTTACAAAATTCTAATTTTGTTTTGTAGAAAATAGTTGTGAATGTGTTTTCTATGGAGAATCTAATACATATCGTTATAAAAAAATTTTATGCATATTTTAATCTTAATTTTGTGTTAAAAACTATGTATTTTTTTAAACTTTTTATTTTAAACTTATAATTAAATAAATATTGAAGCCAAATTCAAAATTCTCCATAGGAGCATGCGTCAATATAATATCTCTTATTTGCAATAAAAATAATACCTCTAAGTTAATTACAAGTTTATTTATGTCCTAATTAATCGCTTTAATTGCAATTAGCTGATTAAAATATTGACGGAAAAAAAAAGTTGATATATAAAAAGAGTATCATTTTTAATTCTGATATACTGCTAAAAAGTTTGAAATTATAACCTAAAAATTAAAGAAAATCACCTCAATTGTATATGTATACCCTAAAAACTACTTTGAGTAAAACCTTGAAATTTTTTAAGTAGGAAAGAAAATGATCACTTAATGAAATGACATAAATTGTTTTCATTTAATGTCCATCTATTATAAATGAAAATTAAAAACACAAAATTCTACTGCAGGTGGCCCCACTGCATATGCATTGACCAAAGGATTTAAAATATAAAATCCAATATATTAAACGCTATTTTCGAGTTTTTAATTTATGTCATTTCAATAAAGAGATCGTTTTCGTACCTACTCACCAAATGTCAAGGTTTTAAACAAAGTAGTTTCTAAATGAACTGGCATGAAGATTGTAACATAATTAGTATAGAGAATAATCCTTACTAGGACTTCCTATAAACCAGCGATAGCCACTACGTGGCCCGCGGGTCAGATTTGGCCCGCCACAGATTTTAAAGCGGCCTGCCTGCCTCACATAAGATTAAAAAAAAATTTAAAAATCACGGAATAGACTTTTTATTTGTTACATAATTTATTCAAATTTCGTCAAGTTGCATTGTAACGTTGAAACAAACGGTTCACTTCTTTTTTATACTTTGATTTACTAATAATAAAAACTATTTTTTTTAATTATTTGACAAAAAAAAAAAAAAATCAAATATCAATTGTAATTTTAATAATATAAAAGAATTAACATTCCCTCCCAACCCAGTTTTCAGAAACACTATAAATATTGCTAAATCGATAATAATTAAAGATATATTTTTGTGTATCCAGCCCTCGAAAAGGTCCAAACATAAGTCATACGGCCCGCTTCTAAAAATTAATGGTGAACACTGCTCTAATCAGTTCTACTACAAGAGAAAAGAAAAAGCAGGAATCTAAGAACATTAACTGGTTCTGTTTTATTTTTTTAAATTTATGGGATATTTTTCTTTTTTTTTTAAATAATTGTGAAAAATTTTAAACTTACTTTCATGAAGAAGGTATTTTTCTTGCATGAAAGAAGGAAACTTTTCAAATAAAAACTAAAATCATGTTAAATACGCATCGAAACATATAAAATTGTAAAGGTTCTCTTTTTCAAAATTGTGAATTTGTGATGGATCAGTAAAATAAACTCCTAAACTAAACTAGGAAATGTCACATGCGAGAAGATAATCACAAACTGAACGCTTCATAATGTTTAATAAACTTTTTAAAGATTAAAACAAAATTATACTTATCCTTTATATTTGGATTCCAAAGGAAACATCAAAAATCGTTCATTTACTTAAGCATTGAATCTATTTAAAGTAATTTTTATAAAAGTGAAGTAAAAAAATTTAAATCTTTAAAAATAGTCTTCTCTTTATACTCATTAATTTCCCAAAATTGTAACAGTTTTTGAAATATTTAGTCTTATTACTGTAGTACAATTCTAACCTGATAAAAGAATAAACCAATTTTATAACAGCAACATAAGTAAACAAACATAAAAAGTAAAATATGCTTATTTATTTATAAAATATACAGATATTCTTTTAAGTAAATTTATTTGTTAAAGCTATGAAGCAAAATGAGAGTAATGTTTTGTTGAAGAATGAGCATACAAAGATTGATTTATCCATATAAGTATTTGCTTAGTATTGGCACATAGTCTTGGGGAAAAAATATAATTAATTGATAAAATTTTACATTCAAACTTTTTTCCCCAGCTCATATATGATTATGACCTTAAACTACTATTATATTCTCTTATTAACTTCAACAGATCCTGTCTAAATTCAAACAAAGATACTACCCATGACTATGACCTTATTTTCTAGGCAAGACTTGTGGGGGAATTATGGTTTCTTTCTGACAGACTTGATAACTTATGTCAAAATTGAAAGTGGCCAATATTAGTTCTCCTGGCTTTCCAAAACAAGGTTTCATATAAATAATAGCTTCCAAATGATTATTTTTTACAAAGGAAGTTAAAGCTTATGTGAAAAAGAGAATTACTATCCAGCTTTGGATAGGATTTAGAGTATGTTATGGATTTATTGTAAAAAGTTTATCTCATCTGAAATCATTATGTCCCAAAACCTAGAAAGTTAAATGGACCGAGCAATAGGCCATGAGTTATTTTTATACAAACGTTTGTCATTTTCATTACATAGTTTATTAAAAAAATGCTGAAGGAAAGATTTTTAACAACATCCAGATTAAAATTCTTTCATATTATATTAACTCAATATATTAGAGATAAAAACAGTAAAAATTGAAAATAAGGAAAATATATATGCAGTGTTATTTTAAACTACAAAAATAGCTGATTAAAAATATATTGGTGTACTAATGTGTACAAAGAACAGTGGTGCAGCCAGAAACTTTTTTTCCGAGGAGTTTTAGTTTGATAAAATCCTATAAAGTCCAATTAAAATAATAAAATAGTAGAAAAAACAGAACATCTCAGAAAAAAAATGGAAATCTGTGTAAAAAGGGAAGATTTTCACCCCTGATATATGAAAGAATTTTTATCTGAATGTTATGAAAACTTTTCCTGTTTAAAACTTTTAAAAAATTTAAATAAACTTTTTAATAAAAATAACAAATGTTTGCATAAAAATAAATGGAATTGATGTTAACTCAAAATTATGGCATGGTCTCGCAAGAAAAAAAAGTCAAATAATCTGTACGACATACTGTTCCCAAACAAAATATACTGTGCAAATTTCGATGAGATAAAATTTGAAATCCAGGAATGTAACATTTAAACAGATAGAGCCACACAGTTTTTCATACTTTAGATATAAAAACTAGTGAAACGAAAATCATAAAATATAGTAACATAACTACAACAAAAAATCTTATTAAAAAAAGAAATTCAAAATTACCAACTCTAAACCGATAACACCAGCACCAATTAAAACCAACTTTTCTGGAACTCTGTCTAAAGATAAAGCACCTGTAGAAGAAACAATGTTTTTCTCATCTACCTATAAAAAGAAAACAGAAGTTGAATATGCATTATACAAGGGTTTTTTTTAAAGTAACTTTAAAAAAGCACTAACTCATACTTAAGTCAATTAAGTATTCTAATAAAAATAATTATCACTATACTTAGAATTTCAAACTAAGATTACAGATTCAAATGATAAATGTTTAGAAGATGACAAACAACAGTTAAAAAATGACAGTTCTGAACAAGATATTGTTTGTTTGAAATGTGATTACAAAAAGCAGAATATACAACCAAGAAAAATTGCATAAATTTTTAGGTTATCAATACTAAGTAATACTACTGTATAGACCATGACCAAAGCTGCATTATGTATCCAAGTCAATATAAAAAATACAGGAGTATGTATTTCCATTCAATACATTTTAGTGAAAAGCAATGAAAACTAAATGGCATTTCTGAATGGGATTCAGATGCAAAATGTCAATCTTTGCCTTAACCCACTGACGGTCATGCACGTATATATACGACATTTGATCCCCAGTTTTCCAGCAAGACACAATACTTTTAAATTCGTAAATAAAATTTAAAATAAAATATTTTTAAATATTTTTATTAGGATGATAGTTTATAACCTATGTAAAACAAAATAAATAAAAAATAGTTAAAAAAAATTATGTATTTGAATTAGAAATATAATTTAAAAATTGTTACAGGGAAAACAACTGTAGAATTTTGCCCATTCCCATGACAGTCAGTGGGTTAAGGACTGAAAAGTTTTTTTGCACAAACGAATTTATTTTGAATTTTAAGTAGAAAATTCTGAAAATATTGCAAATTACAATCAAACCCCATAAACATGAAGTCGATGGATGGGCCAAAATTGTTAGTATCAAACGAATAAATTAACGATAAGTTTTAAATACAGAGAACTGCTTTTACTTTGCTTTAAACAGGATTTCATGTTAAGCAATTTCAAGTTAATAGGGTTTGACTGTATCAAAAATGCTAGTGTTTGTCAAACATGCAGAAAACAATGGAAAATTCAAATGAATCATAATATAAAATAAATAGTAGTAAATTTATAAATATCCAACTTACTTCAATGCCAGGAAAAGGAGTCACTTCAGATCCAGTAGCAATCAAAATATTTTTTGTTTTTATAACATCAGTGGAGCCATCCTGTTTGATGGAAGTCACTTCATTTTTACCAGTGATTTTTCCATGCCCCTTGTAATGTGTAATCTAAAAAAAAAGGAAAAGCTGGCAATGCAAAAATTCTTTTGAAAATAATAATGAAAAATTCCTAAGTTTCTTGGAAGATTAATAAAATAAAGAAAATTCCTCTACTTCGCCATCTAACTGTCATGTATATGACGTCACAGCATATAAATAATAGCTGTGTCATAATAGTGACTACTTCATACTTAACTGTAACCGTCACTGTAATATATTCCTATTTAAATACTTGTTTTGTGTTACCTGCGTCGTCGTTACTCTGTTACAATAAACACGTTTGCTTTACGAGACTGAGTGCACGTTATTTGACATGGTGACGAAACTGTGGTCACTGGAGGTTTCTAAAGTTAAAAATAAATTTAAAGTAGTTCAACCAAAATATTTTCTGCGTAAGTCACCCGGTATCTTCGTGCGTTTCGCTAGCAATGAGTGAACCAGCTTCTGTCATGTCACCACGAATGCCAGACCCTCTCATGCTTGCTGGGAATGACGCACCGAAGTCCTGGAAGAACTGGTCTCAACAGGTCATAGACCTGGAAAAGAAGCTGGAAGATGTAAAAATCGCAGTGTTCATGAAAGCTATTGGCCTACACGCTGCGGAAATTTTTAATACGTTTCCAGATGCCAAAAGGAATACGTTGAAAGACGTGGTCACGGAATTTGAAAGCTATTTTACTCCCAAGATAAACTTAACATATGAGCGCTTTATATTTAATCAAGTGGTTCAGCATTCTGGTCAAAAGTTTGATGATTTTTTCACAGAACTACTGCAAAAGTCCAGCTCTTGTGAATTTGGTGAGCTAAAAGACAGTCTCATCCTCGACAGAATTGTCATTGGTGTCTACCATGATTTAAATCGAGAAAAACTACTATCGGAGAAAGACTTGAAACTTGACAATGCTGTACAGTTCTGTAGAGCCAGCGAACAAGCTCAGAACCAAATGAGTTCTCTGAAGAATGAATCTGTTCATGTGGATGCCGTAAAGGAGAAACCTCAGATGAAAACCAAACCGTTTGGAAAGTCCTGTAGTAGGTGTGGGACAAAACATGCATACAAAAAGTGTCCCGCATATAAGAAAACCTGTAATTTGTGCCACAAGAGGAACGATGTGACGGTGTATCGCACGTCACTCTTCCCAATGCGCATGTTTTCAACGCATCCACCTGTAGTTGGTCTTTTGACTGGTAGGAGAGGCAAGGCACGGCGCATGTGCGGACCTGCGACCGCCGCTATAAAACCGGCAACTTGAGGTGTGATCCTCAGTTTCGAAGAGTTTCGTACAGTTTCGAATAGTTTTGCAATGTTATAGTTTCGCGCTAGTTAATTTACCTTAGTGTTCGTCTCGTCTATTTTAAGTGCAGTTATGTTTACCACGCGGCAGTAGCGGAGACCGCATCCATCTTTTGGTGCCCTGCTGGACGCTGCCCATGTGGCACTTTTTGATGCTCTTGTCTACCAAAGTCTTAATCCAGCTGCCACGGTGAGCGGTATTGTTCTTATTTAATTGTGCTTGTGTATTTCCCCATCCTCCCCAGGTACCAGTCTGTGTGTTTTGTTGCCGTAACTGTAAATGTGTTGAAGGTAAAAATAAAAGATATTCTAGCGCTACTAAAAGTCTTCTCATTTAGTGGACATATTTTGGAGTGTCATAACCATTTCTCAAAGTGTTGCAAAACCAAGAAAGTTGACTCAATTAATGAAGAAGTTTCTTCTCAAAATTTTTTTGTTAGTACACTTTCATCAGGAAATAATGAAAAGTCATGGTTCGAGTTGGTTGAATTCTCGAATAACTACAGGGTCAACATGAAATTGGACACTAGTGCTCAATGTAATGTGTTGTCAAGAGCACACTTAAGAATAAGAAGCACAAGGGTAAAGAATTTATTTTCATTTAATAATGATCAGTTGCGTGTCATAGGTGAATGCACAGCTGTTGTGAAGGTCAAAGGACACAGGTATATTTTAAAGTTCTTAATTGTAAACGAAAAGGTACAAGCTCTTTTAGGTAAAGATTCTTGTGTTGATGTAAATTTAGTGCAAAGAATAAAATGTCTTAGTGTAACCGAGAATATTTTAAATGAAGAATATTTAGGTTGTTTGAAAAGTTTTGTATATGACATTGATTTGATTGAAAATCCCAGGCTAGAAATTTTCCCTGCACGAAGAATACCTCATGCATTGAGAGATGATGTGAAAAAAGAGCTCGACAGGATGGTATCGATGGGTGTGATCAAACGTGTCAGTGACCCTACTCTTGCAGTATCTCCAATGGTCGTTGTAAAACAAAAAGGCAAGATTAGAGTCTGTATGGATCCCTCGAGTATCAACAAGAATTTGAAAAGAAGACACTACCCTTTAAGAACGCTGGAAGAAATTGCTTCACGCATTTGTGGTTCCATTTGGTTTACACTGTTGGATTGCAAGAAAGGTTTTTGGCAAATATGTGTAACAGAAAGAAGCAGTAGCGTGTTGACTATGGGTACACCATGGGGACGATACTCGTACTTGAGGATGCCTATGGGACTTGCCTCGGCTCCAGAAGTGTTCCAGCAGGTTGTTGAACAACTGGTTGGTGAGATGAAAGGAGTTGAATGTGCAATGGATGACATTTTGATTCATGCATCATCCAAGTTAGAGGTGGAAGCAACGACAAAGAAGGTGTTGCAGATTTGTAAAGATGCAGGATTATCACTGAAATGTATTTTCAGTCAAAATGAATTAAAATTTGTAGGTCACATAGTAACAAAAGATGGCTTAAGGGCTGACCCTGATAAAGTCAAGGCTATCTGTTCTTTAAAGGAACCTACTGATATAGTGACACTTCAAAGATTTCTTGGTATGGTAACGTATCTGGCTAAGTTTTTACCTAACCTCTCTGAAATTACAGCTGAAATGAGAAATGTATGCAAGAAAGATGTTCCATTCATCTGGACAATTGCTCATAAATCTGCATTTGAACATTTGAAGAACCTTTTGAAAGAATTGCCAGTTTTAAAAAAATTTAACGTAAACTTGCCAATTGTATTGTCTGGGGATTCGAGCAAGAGTGCGGTAGGTGCAGTTATGATGCAAGAAGGACGTCCAATTGCTTATGCAGCTAAGGCATTGGATAAAACGCAGCAAAATTATTCGCAATTGGAAAAGGAAGCATTTGCTATTAAATTTGGTTGTACAAGATTTCACCAGTATGTTTATGGTTGTAGATCCCTAAAGATTGAAACTGACCACAAGCCAATCGTTTCCATCCACAAGAAACCTCTTCATCTTGCCCCACCCAGATTACAAAGAATTTTGCTTGATATCGTGCCTTACAGACCTGAAATAGTTTACAAGAAGAGTTCAGAACTTTATGTTGCAGACACATTAAGCAGAGATTGTCAAAATGTTGTAGAAAGAGACACTGAACTGGATAAAATGGAAGTTCATTTATGTGTTCTCAGGACAGTTAAGAAGACAGAAGAGTTAGTTGTCTCTATTAAAGAAGATCCAGAAATGCTTCAGCTAAAGAATCAGATCCTAGAAGGTTGGCCGGACTCCAGAGAAAATGTTCCTGAGAGCATTCAGAAGTACTGGACGTACCGAGATGAGTTCGCCTGCATTGAAAATATCCTGTTTAGAGGTGATCGAATCGTCATACCCATGAAACTTCGAGACGATACCCTAAAGGAAATTCATAGAGGACATCTTGGAGTCCAGCGATCAATCAGTCGTGCCAGAGAGTATGTATTTTGACATGGGATGAATTCAGACATTGTCAATTATGTCCAACGATGTGAAATATGTCAGACTCATCAGCGAGATAAGCAAGAAGAGCTTATATTGTTAAATCAAGTGCCTAAAAGACCGTGGGAAATAGTCGGTAGTGACATTTTTCACCTTAATCAAACGAATTACTTGGTCATTGCTGATAGTTACTCTGGGTTTTTTGACTTTTGTATTTTGTCAAACATGTCGTCCGCAAGTCTGATAAATGCTTTTAAAAAATGGTTTTCACTGCATGGAGTTCCTGAAATTATGATGTGTGATGAAGGTACACAGTTGATTTCCAAAGAAATGAGAAGATTTTCAGAAGAATGGAAGTTCTCGATTAAGAGTTCGAGTCCTTACCACAAGAGATCCAATGGTTTTGTAGAAAGATATGTGTAAGAGGCCAAGAACTTGATTTCTAAGTGTAGTGCTGATAATTCGGATGTGCATTTAGCACTATTGAATCAAAGAAACACTCCAAGAGGAAACTTAGGATCTCCTGCACAGAGATTAATGGGAAGAAGAACTCGAGGAACTATTCCAACAGCTGAAAAATTGTTGAAACCTCAACTCATTAAAAAAGTTCACTTCAACCTTCAAGCTAAAAGAAGAAATGACAAGCAGTATAGAGATAGAAGAACTAAAGTTCAGCCACCTTTATCAGTTGGACAGAAAGTGCTTTTGCGGGTGAAGAGAAGAAATTGGAAGCCTGCTCAAATAATTTCTCCAGGTCCTACGAATCGGTCATTCATAGTTCAAACATCTGATGGTTCGACTTACCGTAGAAACTCTTGGTTTCTACACCCAGACACTACTGCTGATTCTTCTAAATCGACTACAGGATCTCCTTCAACGAACAATACAGTCGATAGTGGTGTGTCTAAAGACATTGTGTTAAAGGAAGACGCTAGTTCTACGAGATCTCCAAATGTTAATACTAATTTATCTCCAAATGTAAATACTAATTTATCTAGTTCTAGTGATGTTAATTCTGGAAATTGTGATCCGGGTTCTAGTCCAGCTATACCTGGTGATAGACCTAAAGTAAATAATAATACCAATACTTATGTTACTCGCAGTGGTAGAGTAGTTAAAAAACCTAATAGATTAGGATTTTAGAATGTTAAGATTTAATCTGCTAGTTTGGTATTTGTGACATATTTAAGTAGTTTAAATTAATTTAGTCTTTCATTTAAAAAAAAGGGGATGTTATGTATATGACGTCACAGCATATAAATAATAACTGTGTCGCAATAGTGACTACTTCATACTTAATTGTAACCATCACTGTAATATATTCCTATTTAAAAACTTGTTTTGTGTTACCTGCGTTGTCGTTACTCTGTTACAATAAACACGTTTGCTTTACGAGACTGAGTGCACGTTATTTGACACTAACTAACAATGAAAACTCCCCTTCCCCCAAAATTCCAATAAAATTGAGAAAACATTTCCCTCACTTTGTCAAAGAACAAAGAAACGTCTCCTATTTCTCTAGGTAAAAAGTGTAAAAAACAATCCCTCACTTTTAAAAAAATTAAGAGAACAATTTTTTTCAGCTAAAAAAGAAAAAGCATTTTTTTTTGTCTTTTCAGATATATTATAAGAAAATCTGCTTGTTTTTTTCAGAAAATATTAACATAGACAATTAATAAAGAACATTTCCCCACTTTTGCAAAAAATTATTTAAAAAAAAAAAAAAAAAAAAAAAAAAAAACTGTTGTATATTTAAAAATAATAATACTAATAATAAAGACTCTCAATAAGGGAATTTTTAAAAATTCTTAACAAATAATTTTACAATGAAACAACTATTATTGTTTATTAAAAAATTAGCCCAATAAACTAAGGCTCATACAATTTTTTTTTTTTTTTAAATGAAATTCAAAAAGAAAAATGGTATGCAACAAATTCTAAATAATAAAAAAAAAAAAAAAAATCTTTCACTTGATAAGAAATTTAGGGTTCATTCAAAACCAATGTTGTCTTGTTTACAAAAAAAAAATTGGAGCAAAAGAGGCCAATTTTGAATTGTGAAATAATTGAAGTTGAGGAACAATTAGCAATTTTGGAACAAAAAAAATTTAATTTACAGAACAGTTTCTCAAATTTTCACTACAGCTTATTATAATCTTATTTTTTTTAATTTTTTCAAACGTGGTAAATTTTTTTTTATGAAATATGAATAAGTGATGTTTTTTAAACTGTATTTACTTTCATGTTAAAATCAAACAGCTCTGTAGCAATTTTTCTAAAAAAGTGTGTTTCACAGTAAAAATGGCGAAATGTAACTGGAACAACCCCCTGGATATTTTTAATTATCCTTCATTTAAAAAAGCCATTTTCATTTCTCCTGTTAGCTCCACACTTTGCAAATGCATGGCAATCCTGCAATGTGCTTGCGAGTTGACAGTTGAAATACCAACACAATACTGTTCTATGAAAATTCACATAAATGAATAAAACACACAGTGGTTTTACTCACTTTATTTTGCTTGAAGAGGTGTGCAATGCCACCAGTGAGTGACTTCACAGCTGTGCTCTTCTGCTCCATCATTTTAGGGAGGTTCAGCTTCACACCATCACCTTGAAGAAAAGTAAATTCAATTTGACTATTACAACCAGTGATTGCCAGTTAAATATTTCAAAAGGGTATTTTTACTCCCTCTCTAAATTTTAAGGGATATTTTTAAAATCCAAAGGGTATTTTTTAAACTAACGTAAAATAAGTTTTTTTGCCAAAATCAATAAGTACAACAATAACAGGGATGCACGATCGCAATTTTGCATATCAGAGCAGAAATATGCTTTTTAAATGCTTACTAAAAGGCCTTGACGGTTATAAACCTTAAACTAACTATTTAACATTGTGCCTCCTAGTGTCTCTCGAAAACTATTGTTAGAAAACAAACGAATACATCACTTTTTTCTTTCGGGAAAAGACACTATTTTTAAGGGAAAAGGTAAGGAGCTAGCGCCGCACTTTAAAAAATGGCTAGTATGAACTCTCCTTTTAGAAAATGAAGGATTATTTTTATAAATTTAACCATGATGTGTCGATGGGGGAATTCATGCATGCAGTTTATTTTTCTACCTTCACACAAAAGCAAAATTAGAAATAGAAAACCAATTTCAAAGAAAAGACCTCTACTTTTGACGAATAGTTTACCTGCAATTTCATGTGTTATTTGTTTGAAATTCGAAGTGACAATGTTTTCTTTCGTTACTCTATGTCAGCGTCGGCCACTAGGAGGCCCGCGGGGCGGATCCGGCCCGCAGCAGCTTTTTCTCCGGCCCGCCGGCAGTATAGAAGAGCAAAAATTAAATTTGCGGAAACAATTTTAATTTGACTGCAATACTATGTGTTTATACTAAAAACCGCGTTTTTTATTAAGTGGCCAGCGTCAGTAAGCTTGAAAAATCCTTTTTTTTTTTTCTGATACTGCCAGAAAAAATAAAAAAAGGAAAAGTTGTTTGAATTATTACCAATGACGCATTGCTTAGTTTTGTACTTATGATACCCTACCCCCTCGATTCGTGAATGGCACAATTTGATTTCTGCTTTTCTGAATGTGATGGGCAGGAGTTGGGTGCTTCAATGCATACCTCTTTTGTTTTAACGTGAAAAGAAGTATCGCAATCTCTATGACTCCAGTGCAATAATGGCGTCGAAGACTAGTTTTAAACGCATAGTAAATAGTGAAAAGCAGACCGGCCGTCATCGCCTTGCAATTAACATCGAATAAAATGGAAGATTTAGGATTCACGGTTCAAATATCTTTATTGATTATGATTTTATGTCGTCACTTTGTAATATTCTCACTAAAAATTAACTTATTTGATAACTTTGATTTACGATGTAAAGAAAATTATTTTTAAAATTATTTGAAACAAGAATCAAGTATCAATTGTTATTTTATTAATGTAAAAAAGTTAAATTATTGTTTTAGTTTTCAAAATTG
Organism: Linyphia triangularis; assembly: GCA_963978545.1. Taxonomy (NCBI): domain Eukaryota; kingdom Metazoa; phylum Arthropoda; class Arachnida; order Araneae; family Linyphiidae; genus Linyphia; species Linyphia triangularis. The sequence continues at coordinate 4,993,565 of OZ021731.1, forward strand.
TTTTATACCGTTGAATCTTTAGTAATTATCACATTTCTCACATTGATCATATGTAGTAAAGCAATATATTTATTGACGTATTCGGTATAAATCTGCGGCCCGAGGAAAGTTCCTACATAAGTCATGCGGCCCGTCTCTAAAAGTTAGTGGCGAACGCTGCTCTATGTAGAGCAGCGTTCGCCACTAACTCTTAAAGGCGGGCCGTATGTCTTATGTTGGAGCTTTTCGGCGGGCCGGATACACCAATATATGTATTTTTATTATTGATTTAATAACACGTAGCTTTTCTGAAAACTGAAAAAAAAGAGAGATTTTTTTTAAATTTTAATCACATTACAATTGATATTTGATTTTTTTTTTAATAATTAAAAAATTATAATTTTCATTATTAGTAAATTGAATTCTAAAAGAGAAGTAAGTCTTCTGTTCCAACGTGACAATGGAGCTTAACTTACCTTTTAATAAAACTATTTAAACTGTACTTCCCGATTACTCTGTTTTAGTTGGTTTTAGTCGATATGAATTGTAACACGATAGTGATCGAAATTATTCAGTTTATTTTGAGATAGAGTCGATGTCTGTCGCAGTATTTTTTGCAGTCAATCTTAATAAATTTTTCAAATGAAATTCAGTTAAGTTACTACTGTACTTATTCTTTATAAAAACCATCTTGCTGAAAAAAGTATCTTTAAATAGTCTCTTCGGACACGTAGTGGAAAACTCTGTTCGACATAATTAACACATACTACAATATTTTGGAAATTATAATTATGTAAAAAAAAAAAAAAGTTCATACAGGAAAATGTGATTTAAAAAAAAAAAAATTTAAAAAAAAATCTTCTGTGCTGTTGGCGGGCCGGAAAAATATCCATCGCGGGCCATATCCGGCCCGCGGGCCGCGTAGTGGCTGACGCTGATGTAGAGGGTATTTTGACACTCTATGAAAGAGGACCTGGTTGGTTGGTTTATACGTTCAACAACCAATTCCTCCTTGACATTTCCCTGATTTCCAGGTTCAGTGGTCACTCTGTTATTGTGCACAAATATAGATGGAGTGCACAAACTAACGACCAAATCGGTTGTTTTAATAAGCATCCCTGATGCAATGCAGTACAGCTTTGTTAATGCAGTAAAATATCCGAAATCCGGACCTCCAAAATTCAGAAATATCCAAGATCCAAACCTTTTCCGAAACTGCTATTTAAAAAAAAAAATTACGGAACTTCGTCCGTATCTGAAAGTGATGACAGCGAACACGAAATGGTTGAGGATAAAATTCCCAAGGAGCAATTAGTTTTATTATTGGAAAAAGTAATACAAATTTTGCTTCGTAGAACTTGAAATATTTAAGTTTTTATTACATGACAACTGTATCTGAGACGTTATCTTGAAATTTTGAAACTGCTTTTCTCACTGATGGCTCTTTGTCCCTTTTTTGAGTTTAGATTAATGTAACTTAAAAATTACTAGTTATACATCTATGAAACTTTCCACAATTATTTTTCATATACATTTCTTTTATTTGTCTTCAGGAATTGTGTTTTTTTATTTAACTTTTTTTAAAAAAGCTATGGATTCTTGACAGTTTTTCAGAAAATATTTTTTTAATTTTTTCTAAAGACTTTATTGACAAATTACGATGACAATTTTTGATATGAATATTAAGAAGTAATTTTAATCAAACGAAAAGTTTTTTAGATACATCAAAATTAGAAAATATAAAAAATTTTAAGTTTTTAAAAAAAATATTTTTTTAGATTTGAAAACTTAAAATAGTTTTTTAACTTTCAAAGCATCATACATTACTGCAAAAAAAAATTTCAGAAAAATAATTCTCCAAATAAAGATTTTAGAATTTTGAGTCCTAGCCCCCTTGTCATGGATATTAACCAAATGGCAGGACCACTTGAGAAGGACTTCACTGCTTTGCTTTGGTGGAAAAGGGAGAGATCGTCTTAGGTTCCTATCAGAGGAAATATGCAGGCCTTTCAGCTGCGATCTTGTATTAGCCTTTTGGCTTGGGAAATGTTTAGGCAAAGGCCTAACATTTTGTAAAATTAACGAAGTGAGGAATTGTAAATAAACATTGTTTTAATGTTACATCAACGTTTGTTAATTTTGTCTTTTACAAGTGACAAATAAATCAAAAATCCATCATACCCCTTAAAGGATTAGAGCAAAGAGACAATTCCAGAATCAGAAATAATGGAGATTCAAGAAACAGGAGATAAATTTAGCCAAAAGTCAAAACTATTAAAACAACTAACCTTAAAAAAAAAAGGTTTTTCAAAACCACATCAAGTTATATAAGGTTTTTTGTTAGTTTATTCCATTCATATATTTTATTTCATGGATTTTGTGTATAAAAAAAATATGTTCTAAAATGCGGAATTTTTCCGAGATCCGGAATCGCCAATGTCCCGGCATTTCCGTATTTGAGATACTCTACTGTAGATAAAAAGAGAGAACTTACAATTAGGACTGGGCTTCATATCGATTTAACGCAAATATCAATTTAGTACTAATATCGCCAATGCGATTTAGAGCTAACATCGTTTGCGAAATATCAAAATTCCGATGTAACGAACTACATCGATACTACGCCAACATCCGCGATGTTCCAATATCGATCTGCTCTCCAGAATTCGATTTAAGCAGAGAGACTAAATTGACACCACTTCCAATTTACGGAAAAGTTCATTAAAGGAGATGCACGCTTGATTGCTTGATCTATTAAAAGTTGAAATTTTCAATCCTAGTACATCGGATTTTAGTTTACATGTAATGTATTTATTGCTTGATCTATTAAAAGTTGAAATTTTCAATCCTAGTACATCGGATTTTAGTTTACATGTAATGTATTTTGTGTGTGTGCGAGTGTGAATTAATAACTTTTGGTAAATGTTCATATTTCGATCTATAATTATTAGTTTGGAATTAATTTGTCGATATCTGAACGATCTCGCAAGATTAAACGTTGGATATTTCAAATCTTTTTGCATCCTTTTCATAACCAAAAATATCCTGTGAAATCCTGTTTTTTCTGAAAGCAAAAGCTACAACCGATCATATTTTAGCATTATTCCGCTTCTTTTAAATTATTTTACTAAAGAAAAAAAAAGTGTAATTATGGGTGGGTGCTAACAGAGAGGGGGCGGGGGTCAAGATAAAGACATATTCTACAGAGGTGTTAAATCGATTTATCACTAAATTGCGATGTTAGACTGATGATATATCGATTTAAGAAATCTCTAAATCTCCCAGCCCTACTTACAATCAATTCCTCTACTTTGGAACTCGTGTTGTGCTACATGGTATAAATGTGAATTGTGCAGCAATGCTTTTGATGGAATACAACCAACATTCAAACAGGTACCACCAAGAGTCTCATTCTTCTCCACACATGCAGTCTGAAAAAAAAATTAAATAAAAATACCATAATTACTTATTTTAATATTACACAAGTTAAGAAAATTAGTATACAAAAGGATAGGGAAATCTAAAACATTTTTGTGGTTTTGGTTCAAAAGATGGTGTGTTCTCAGGAATATAAAGTTAAATGCTCTTAGTCCTAGTATGTTTGTAAATGAGTTGACTTGTGGCACTGTCACTAATAAGCTGCTTCTACACACGACTGCAGTAGGTAAAGTCCTCACACCAAGCATTAAACGGCTGAAATTTCTCCCCTCATTAAGGTTTATGACATATGATAAGAAAAACCCAGACAATTTAAAGTTTTTTAAATGCAAAAATATCGCCAAAATGGCAAGCTTGATAACGAACTTGATAAGAATAATTTTCACTAAATATCCAAGTTCTAATCTAATATCTCTATTTCATACCAGGATATAAAACTCTTATACGGAAACAACAAAAAAACTTTTATTCGAAAATTTAAGTAACTTGTGCTTGAATTTCAAACAATCCTACAAATCTCAAAGACCTACAATTGATAGATAAAACAAGCTTGTCAAATTGTTTTTTTGGGTTGACAAATTGTAAACTGACTACTGATTGCCTTATTTCTTACATTCAGATATTTTTTATATGGAAAATTATCGCAATGGGACCCTTCATTCAATGTATAGCACATCTATAGCATTTTCAGTATTGTCGAGGAATGTTCACCTGAGGCTGACAGCCAGAAACTTTGTATAAGCTTCTCACTATATTAGTGTAGAAGATACAACCAATAAAAATAAAGATTTTAATATTAATCCTTTTTATGTATTGCCAATTTTTATATTCATTAACACAGCATCGTTTCTGTTGTCAGTGTGTGCTGGGTGTTTGCATCAAATTTTAAATATTAAAAACATATCTATCGGCAAAATATGCAGCAAACTACTATTCAAAATTTAGTAATTAAAAATTAATGGGAATTTATGCATTCACAACTAAATATCTTTTATTTATTCTAATTAGAACAATTTCATTATTTATTTATTAAAACAATTTTGGCAATAGGAAAGAGTTCAATGACAGGTTAAATACCATTTCAGCGTGATTGGATGACTGCAAGTTAGATTATTAGTATCCTGTAAAAATGACCTTTTAACGACAGCTCCCAAAATTTGATAGAATGCATAGTCATTGACATTGAATCTATCTGCCAAGTTTCAGCCTGATTGGTTGACGGCAAAGAGGTTTATTAGCTTTGCCCACCATCAACAAACATGCAAAATCAAAGTTAATATAAATCGTTTAAAAAAAATTTTAATACAACAAGTGGTGCTTCAATATTCAATTGAATTATAAATGACACAAATGACAAATAACTATAAAAGAAGTAAAACGCTCTGGATTTATATACAATAGTGCAAAATAATAAGAATTTGAATAGTGCAATAAAATAAATTACAAGAATTTCTATATAACTGAGTGAAATTTACAATCACACAATGCAATCCTTCATTCATTCAAATCAGTATTGTGCAAATAGATAAATACAAACCTTTAAACCAAGCTGTGCTGCTTTTATAGCTGCAACATAACCTCCTGGACCAGAACCAATAACCACCAAGTCATATTCAGCTAAAAAGAGTAGAATTTTATGTTTATGACTTGCATTAAATAACAACATACATTTATTACATTTCTATAATTAGTAAAAATTACACCTAAAGAAAAGTTTTTAATTTACAAATACAAATGAATATCTTCCCTGTTGGAACAGGGTGGCCACAAAATTCAGGGAAAAAAGTTCCTCGATAGATTTCTAAAAAATTCCCCGATTTTAAGACAAACTTTTTTTGAAAATTTCCCTAACTTTTCAAGATGTGTAAACACCCTGATCAAATAGAAAATGTATGCCAAAAAGATAATGTGCCAATTTTTTTTGGTAAAATCTTAGATGGGCCCACCTCTTGGCAACTTATTTCAAATCTCGCCAAGATGACTACTAATTGAATATTTGTTATTATTATTATTTTTCAATTAAAAAACGATACTTAAAGGCCAGAAATAATAATATTTTATTAAGACTTACCATAAATGTGTTTGCTAGTCCTTTGCCGGAGGAGGGTACGTATTAATGATTTGCCGAATAAAGAATCTCGTAAAATCATAAAAACCTTCTCCCAAGAGACCAGAAGCATAAATGACGGAAAAAATGAATACATATTAATTAACCTATCAGGTTTCCGAATTTCGTTGCGCATTTCGAATAGTTTTGGTTCCGAAACGGAGTTGTGATCGGACGTTCAAACAAGGCGCTCCGTAAGATTCTAGACAGTTCTCCATAATCCGTTTAGGTTGCCACATTGGCGACGTTATCGTCACTCGTTTGGCGAGAATTCCAAAAGATGCCAAGAGGTGAGCTGTGCTAAGATCCATCCTTTCTTATTTTAAAACAATTATGGTAGTAATGAAAAGTTTAAATTATTCCATAACATTAAACTTCTAATGATTACCACCACAATTCTTCGGGTAAATAGTGCCAAATACGGATGAGCGGGGAAACATACCTTCAAAAGCAATATAAAATTTCCCTGACTTTTGCGAAAACATTTAACAAAAAAAATATGTAAAAACTACTTACCACTGGCATCACTTGAAAGATATCTCCCCTTTTGTAAAGACGATATATAAAATTTATGAAGAATACTTGAATTCTAAAAAAAAAATAAAGAAAAAACTCAAAATAATGTCTAACTTAAAATAAGCATTCATAATAATGAAATTAAATTTATTGAACATTCTTTACCCACTCTATAATAGGGTTCCCACTCAAATTACAGAATGAAATTCAATGACTTTTAAGGACTTAAATAATGTTTTTAAGGAACTTTGAAAATTTGTTTTCAGGCATCATGTCTGTATATAAATTTTTAATATAGTATTTTCTACCAAAAAAGTTACAAGTTGAAGGATGCGTAATACAAAGAGATTTTCGATAAGGTACAGATAAGTGGTGGTCAAGCAGGGATAGCAAGTCTGAGTTGTATTTTTATAACTCTTGCAGTTGGGCACACGACATATGCAAAAATTAAGGACTTTTAAGGACCTATAAGCATTTTCAATGACTTTTAAGCACCTCTAAGCATTTTCAAGGCCTTAAAAACAAGTTCAAAAATATTAAGTACTTTTAATGACTTTCAATGACCGTGGGAACCCTGTATAAATACACCAATTTTTAAATACGACAAAAGTTCTATTTTTGTATTTACTTTCAAATGAGACAGCCTTTTAAGTGAACCTACTCTTTATACACGGAAAAGTGGTGGTCACGCGCGGATAGCAAGTCCGAGTTGTATTTTTATAAATTTTGTAGTTGGCAACACAACATTCGCAAAAATTAAGGACCTCTAAGCATTTTAAAGGATTTTTAAGCACCTCTAAGCATTGCACTTTCAAGGTCTTGAAAACAAGGTCAAAATATTAATCACTTTTAATGACATTCAATGACTCTGGGAACCTGGTTTGAGACTATTTTGACCCAGAAAAATAATCTGAAGTAAGTTTGATTTTATTTATTCTATCTAAGTTAATTTTGCAACAACATAAATATACAATTTTCATATTTTTAATTCAGGAGATGGCGAAATTAAATTTAATAGGGAGAACCCAAAGAGGCAAAAATTTTTGCAACATAATTTATGTACATGCCCAAGTTAGTTGTCAGGAACCAGGAGGCATTGTCAACTCTTTAATTTGATTCCTAAGCAGTTAAATAGCAATGATAATTAGTATTCAGTTGCTCTAGTTCTACTCCAAAAACTATTGCCTTATATCGCCACATTGTAAAGTGCATCTTTACCAAATTTTCATTTTAAACTGATGAACAAACTTAACATCTTGCAAATGATAACAGATGCCCATAGGTGCCTATTTTAAGAACCTAAACTCCTAAAACAATTATTCTAACAAAGTTCTAGCATGTTTAGCCCATGTGTTGCTCATGCACCACAAAATCTCCATTACAACTAACCCAAGTTCTTAAAATAGGTACCAATGGGCATCTGTTATCATTTGCAAGATGTTAAGTTTGTTCATCAGTTTAAAATGAAAATTTGGTACAGATGCACTTTAATGTGACGATATAAGGCAATAGTTTTTGGAGTAGAACTAGAGCAACTGAACACTAATTATCATTGCTATTTAACTGCTTAGCGAGTCAAATTAAAGAGTTGATAATTTCAAGATATTTATCCTAAAATAATGCAAAAGAAAGTTACCAAAAGTCACGATATATCTATAGTGCACCTATGATTAAAATTTGCATTAATAGTTGCCCTCAAAATATTAACAAAAAAAAAGCTCCATCGACAATTGAAAACAAGAACTACAAGACAAAATTGAGTACAAAATCTTGTACTATTATTAACATGCATAATAGAAAACCTCCACAAAAGTTACTAATGATAATAATAGCACAAACCCGGTAGATCGGAACAAATTTTGTACATATACCGGCGGCTTGCATAATTTTTTAGTTTATATAACTTTTTAAAAACAACACAGCAAGAAACGAATGTGAGAGAAGGACAACTACGGAAACCTAATGCCAGAAAATAATCGCAAAGTTCATAATCATGTACTTTTAAAAAAAAAAAAAAAGACTTCACTTTTAATTCCTTGCGATATAAATATAAGAAAACTTGAAGATACGTTTTAATTTATTTTAAATGGGGAATATATTTTTCTCTTTTACAGTAGAAAACATGTTTTTGTACTAAAGTGACGTCATCTTTGCAACTAGCTTCTAGTGATCAGCGCTTCCCATCATCAAAGCCAACTATGCAGATGCCCACCTTATTCGTTAGAAAGTGCAACATGAGTGAGCGCAACGTGACGGCTTTCGGTGTGAAATCTCTATATATATAAGACAAAGCCCTCACTCACTCATTCACTGACTCACTCACTCACTCATCACTAATTCTCCCACTTCCCACATAGTCAAAATTCTGAAAATAGGCACAAATATCAACAATGGTAAAAATAGAAAAAGTAAGCTACTCCGATCTCAATTAACCCACTTTAATGTGTCGAAAAGGGGTTAAACGTTCCAAACGAGGGACATTCGAATATCCCACTTCCCATTTGGTCACAACTCTGAAAATCGGCACAAATATCAACAATGGTAAAAATAAAAAAAGCATTCTATTCCGACCTAGGATAACCCATTTTAAGGGGTGGAAAAGGTGTTAAACGTTCCAAAGGAGGGATATTCGAATATACCACTTCCCATTTGGTCACAACTCTGAAAATAGGCACAAATGTCAACAAAGACAGACATAGAAAAATTAAGCTATTCCGAGCTTGATTAACCCACTTTAAGGGGTGGAAAAGGAGTTAAACGTACCAAACTCAAATATCCCACTCCCCATATAGTCACAATTCTGAAAATTGGGGCAAATGTCAACAAAAATAAACATAGAATAAGCAAGCTATTCCGATCTCGGTTAATCCACGCTTAGGGGTCGAAAAGGGGTTAAACGTTCCAAACGAGGGATATTCGAACATTCTACTTCCCATTTCGTCGCAATTCTTAAAATTGGTATGAATGCCAATCAAGATAAACATAGAAAAGTAAGCCATTCCGATCTCGATTAACCCACTTAAGGGTTGGAAAAGGCGTTAAACGTTCCAAAAGAGAGATATTCGAATGTCCCACTTCCCATTTTGTCAAAACTTTGAAAATTTGTACAAATGTCAAAAAAGATAAACATAGAAAAAGTAAGCTATTCCGTTCTCGATTAACCTACTTTATGGAGTCGGAAAGGGGTTAAATGTACCAAACGAGGGATATCCGAATGTTCCTCTTCCAATGTAGTCATAATTCTGATATTTGGTGCAAATGTTAAAATGACAAATTTAAAAAAAAATAAGTTATTCCAATATCAATTAATGAATTTTTAAGGGATGAAAAGTCGACGCAACATTCAAACTATACGAGGATTATTTTAATGTCTCAATTTCAATACAGCTACTACTTCGAAATTTAGAACAAAGAGCAAACATAAACACAATAAACTTTTTCAATCTCGATTACGTAATTAAAAGGGTCCGAAGGGAATTAAACGTTCTAAACGAGGGATATTCAAATGCCTCTTTCCAATATAGTATTCAGAATTATAAATTTCGTTAAAATTGTCAACAAAGGAAAGTTTCTATTTTGATAAATCAATTTGTCGGGATCGAAATGGGTGCAAACGTCTGAAATGTAGAATACGTTAATGGTCTTTTGATCGCTAAAATGCTAATGGTAAAATTTCGTAGCGCAGCACGGGTATTCAGCTAGTATAATATAATTCAATAGGAATGGAGTTTTTCTAGAATTCTTACTTATCTTTCTATAGCAAACATGACATTACATCGAACTTGTCACTTATTCAGAAACAATTTACATTGAAAAACCATGGTTATAAAGAATATTAAAAGTAACTCACTAAAGAAGGTTTTCTCACTAACGTCTAATGAAAGTGTCTTACCAATTTCAGGAGCGCAACCAGAAAATTTCTGTGGGATGGATTTTCCACTAAACACTCGATTTTTTTCCTGTATTTCTCTATAAAATACAGCGTCTATGCAAAACTTTCTCATCCCATATTTCTCATAAAACAGTATTTTTGCAGTTTTTAACCGGTCACCTATATATGCCAAAATATTAAAATGGCGTTTGTCCAGTATTTCAGATATACAAAACGCCCCAATATGTGACTACATTTTATCTAAATCGTACATATTATCTGAATTACAAATTAATCTGATTTTTTTTTGCTTGCATTCCAGTTACAAAAGGAGCAATATTTTTAGGCGAAAGGGCAAACACCAATTTCAATATGACTCAACATTTGTCAGATATTAATGGAGTTTGAAACACTAATGTAGCATAAAACACCATTACAACATTTGCAAAATGAAAACATCAACATTTTTTAAACGGCAGTGGCATACAGTAGGCGCATTTTGTCTAACAAATGACGATAAATTAAAAATGAATTCGTTTGAAATTATTTATGATCAATTTGTTTCTCATTCATTCATAAGAAAACACCGAGAAACACTAGTAAAGAGCGAATTTTCAAATTACAAAGTATTAATTTAGACCGATTTATTAATGTTTCATTATGTGTTTTCTGCAAGAAATAGAGTATCTCATATATTTTTATAGCTATATATTTTAATTAAATACAGTTACGACCCTCGTTAAAAAAAAGATGTAAAAACATTTTAATTTAAAAACTGTCTGTAGCAATGTGCGCCAGTGACGGGGTCGAACTCGGGACTCCTAGATCAGTAACTGACGCTCTAACCACTAGGCAAAAGTAATCCCTAGTCCCAGGTGTTGTATGTCATTTATACACGAGACCACCGCATAGCCCCTTCCCAGTGCGTCGCGAAGGGGTGCACAATTGAGTTGCTTGCGTGCGAGTTGAGTGCATTTCGTGTGGCAGTGAGTCGCCAGATAGATGCTGAGGTGGTAGTGTGGAAGTCGTGCAATAGATGGCGCCACTGATGTGTTCGGATATCTGAGTCACCAATGTGGCGATGTGCACTAACGGGGAATAGAACCAGGGACTCGTAGATCAGAAAACAGGAGCTCTAACCACAAGGAAAAAGTAATCACTAGTACCTAGGTGTTGTATCTGTCATTTGTACATGAGACTACCACATGTCTTCATAATTTTCCTACAAATAAAACAGTTTTTAGAATTTTCTTTACAGTAACTATTTCCGTTATAAATTTCACATTTGATTGTTCCTTTATTCAGGATTGTTTATTCATTACACGATGTACGCCATAGAGAAATCTTTTTACTAAAAGAAACCATGTAACAAGTCATCCAGAAATATATGAATTGGAAATAAAAACGTTTGAATAATCGATTTTTTTTTCCTTTTGAGCTAAGTATTTATTATTTTCAATTTTTAAAATTGCAATCAGAGCAAATCGAACTACATTTTCTGACAATTCAAAATTATATCAATAAATAACCTAAAAATAATGCTAAAAAGCCTTTGTTGAATTTAAGAAAATTATTTCTAAAAAAGGAAAACAGAAGGTGAGGGGTGAAGTATTCCATATTTGCATATGCCCATTCTGGCAACGAGTTTTATTTTGATTTTATCTCTTATTTTTATTAGAATTTATATTTTATCTTAATTTTATAATTTATTTACGTTACCGTGTTTTTGATTTTAATGATTTTTCTGATCGCCAAATACAAAAAAAAGGTGAATGTCCTATATTACACCTGTTCCAGAATATATGAAGTAAGTAAGAATAAGTAAGTAAAATATAAATATTAAAATACAGTCAACTCGCGATAACTCAAAGTCTTATAAGTCGAATATTCGTTTATCTCAAAATTTTCAATAGGTCCTGAGAATATGCCTTGAATAGAAAATAACTTACGAGTGACTTCCGATAACTCGAAAAAACTGGCCAGTCCCTTGAACTTTGAAATATCGTGAGTTGACTGTATTTTACCTAAAATAAAACACATTGTACCAAAACTAAAAATATATTTGTTGATTTTCGTTTTTGACGCTATATTAGAATGTATGCACTGTCCAAAAAGGAAGTTTACCTCTATTCCTCAACCGGAGAGCACTGGGTAGCCTAACCAAAGTATATTAAAATATTGCCCTTTTGTTCATTTCCCCGTTAATAATTATCAAATACTATACATATTTTCCAAAGAAAAGTGTCATACATTTATTAAAATCAAAACTTTAGTTTTAGTTGTTAACCTTCCATGAAAATTAGGTAGCAAGTTACTTTATCAACACAACGTTTTAATACCTACTTAAATTTAGCGACGTAGCATTTGTATTAAGATTGCCAAGTGAGACTGTAGGCTAAACGATTACTAACTTAATGATGGGAAAGCATATATCTTTTATAAGTTGGAAACTTTATTGAAATACTTAAGGGCATAAATATTTCCAATGTGAATGTGGATGTAATCCAACAACATTCTTTCTTACGCAAAAAATTTTGCCACACAAACCACATCAATGTGGCTTTTCTCCAGTGTGTATAAGCAAATGCTTTGAGAGTCTATATCTTTGGGAAAAAGTTTTGCCACACAAACCACATCAATGTGGCTTTTCTCCAGTGTGTATAAGCAAATGCTTTGAGAGTCTATATCTTTGGGAAAAAGTTTTGCCACACAAACCACATCAACGTGGCTTTTCTCCAGTGTGTATAAGCAAATGCTTTGAGAGTCTATATCTTTGGGAAAAAGTTTTGCCACACACATCACATGCATGTGGCTTATCTCTAGAGTGGGCGAGAAGGTGCTTTGCGAGTCTGCTTTTGAGGGAAAAAGCTTTACCACACACATCACATGGATGCAGCTTTTCTCCAGTGTGGATGAGGAGGTGCTGAGTGAGAGTGCTTCTTAAAGAAAATGCCTTGTTGCATATATCGCATGCATGCGGCTTCTCCCCAGTGTGGATGAGGAGGTGCAATGCAAGACTGCTTTTTCGAGAAAAGGTTTTGCTGCAAACATCGCATGAATGTGGCTTTTCACCAGTGTGGACGAGGAGGTGCCTTACAAGGCACCTTCTGCTGGAAAATGCCTTGCTACAAATATCGCATACAAGTGGCTTTACTTCAGCGTGGATGAGAAGGTGCTTCGTAAGACTGCTTGTTTGGGAAAAAGCTTTGCCACAGACATCGCATGAATGTGGCTTTTCTCCAGTGTGGACGAAGAGGTGCTTTGCAAGACCATTTCTGTTGGAAAATGGCTTGCCACAGACATCGCATGAATGTGGTTTTTCTTCAGTGTGGGTTAAGAGGTGCCTTGCAAGACCATTTCTGTTGGAAAATGCCTTGCCACAAACATTGCATGAATATGATTTTTCTCCAGTGTGGATTAAGAGGTGCCTAGTAAGGTGACTTGTTTTAGAAAATGTCTTGCCACAAACATTGCATGAATGTGGTTTTTCTCCAGTGTGGATTAAGAGGTGCCTAGTAAGATTACTTGTTTTAGAAAATGTCTTGCCACAAACATTGCATGAATGTGGTTTTTCTCCAGTGTGGATTAAGAGGTGCCTTGTAAGGTGAGTTGTTTTAGAAAATGCCTTGCCACAAACATTGCATGAATGTGGTTTTTCTCCAATATGAGTGGACAAATGATTTACGAGGTTACACTTCTGGGAAAATGTTTTTCCGCATGTATCACATATATGCTGCTTTCCAATAGAATTCGGCACATGCTGGGAGTCATTATTAGTGAAAGATTGTTTATATATAATCAAACTCTTTGTACCGAGCATGTTGCAATACCAGAATTATGTCGACTCAATAAATCTCAACACTGATTTGGTGATTCTGAAACTATTATAGAAGGCAGAAAGGTACTGCAGATTTATTATAGCATTTGAAAGAAAATCCTTTTCATTTGACATTGCAGTTTCAGCAAATCCAACTTCCTGCAATTTAAAACCATTTATTTTAGTAACCAGTAATGGAGAGAGACGAACAATAAATTTAGCAGATAACAGTTACAACCAAGATGTTTTGATTCTGTATCCTGGTAATTTTGTCACCATACTGTAACTTAAGGTTAAAATTGGAATAGTACTTATAGAACTACAGGGTGGTCATAAAGAAACTTTGCTGATATATGGTTATCTAGCTTCCGTTATGGTTGTTAGCTACCGTTCTGTTCAACAGATCGAGATGAGATTTCAGGTACAGTTATTCAGAGATATGAGCTCTGAATTCTGTGAATGGCAGCAAAATGGCGGTTTTATAGTTACAAAACTCGACATTTTAAATTGGCAACCCCTACTTTTCCCTGTCGCAAAATGCTCAGCACATGAGAAAGTACTAAAAAGCGTTTGAACGGTATATGTATCACAAAAAATGGATGCGTTATGCATGCACAAAAAAACAGCTTTGTGAACGGCCAACAGAAACACAATCGGGGACACTTGGAAGAAGTTTGCGCATGTCAGAGAAAACACCAATCACTGAACACTGCTTGACAGATATTCAGCTTAGAAAAACGAACAAATTGCCTGTAATGGCACTTCGTTTGTAGAGCTGTTTTTTGTGTGCATAACATGTCTGTTTTTTCTGATAAACGTACTGTAAACGGAAGCTATAGGTCCATATATCGGCAAAGCTTTTTTATGACCACTCTGTACTTCCATTTCTGAAGCACTTAAATAACACAGAAACTAGTTGAAAAATTGAAAAAAAAAATCTGTAAAACATTCTACTATAGATGGACTAAAAGTTTTCAATGAGAAATTTTAATTCTTTCAAGCGTAGTTTTTTACTATTAATTATAACTAACTTCTGATAAGTAGGATGATTGCCAATCCAAAAAATCCACCTCAAAGCAAATCACAGCTTACACTTTAAAGATCCTGAAACAGGGGCAGATACAAATTAAGTTATGCATTAGAGGCATTGTGAAGTGGGGTTTTTCCAAAAGCAAAAAAAAAAGAGAAGATTGTCCACATCGATTACTATTTAGCTGTGTATGTGAAGCAAATCCTGGAAAATAACAAATCTATTTGTGAACTTTTTGAACATTATACTCTAATGAAAAATTAGGTAGCAAGTTACGTTTCAACTAGTGCAACAGTAGTAATAAAAATTTTCATTTGGAGGGAAGTTCTTTATTGGGCACAAAGCATGTGCACACCATATTTTTTACCAAATTTTGCAGTAGAAAGTGATTTAAAATTTAAAAAAGTGATTAAGGGCGCGAGATGCCACAAACGCAAATTACTTAACTCAACTATAACTTGCATCACACAAAAAGCAAGACACAAAAAAAAGCTAAAATTGTTGCTAAATAACCTACAGATAATTGATGATGCCAAAAAAAAAAGCACCTAGGCAACCTTCAGATCCTTTCCTCCAATAGGGTTACCAAAAAGAGGATTTTGCGCCGGGTTGCCATTTTGGACCTGTTATCGCCAAATGTGAAAAACCTCGGGTAAATTCCTAGTTCACGTTTATGGGTTGGCGCACTTTTGAAAAGTTGGCGACAAATCCAGAATGTCGGCAATTTGGAATTCCAATATGAAAAATTGAGAAACGAACCAGCTCCATGATTTGTGGTATAGAAAGGTTGAAGCCAAAGCGCATCAATAAAAAAAATGGGGTTGTCAAATTTAGAACTGTATCGCCTACAAAACAGCGCCAAATCGGCTTGGCGATATTTTAACGTCAACTAGGAATAGACCAAACCTCGCCAAGGGGTATCGTACGGTAAATCCGATTCGATAAATTCCTACTTCACGTTTATGGGTTGGCGCGCTTTTAAAAAGTTGGCGACAAGGCCAAAATGTCGCCAAATCGGAAAATGAAAAATTGATAATCGAACCTGCTGGGGTGTTGCCAAATTTAGAACTGTATCGCCTACTAAATAGCGCCAAATCGGCTTGGCGATATTTTAACGTCAACTAGGAATAGACCTCCGATTCGGCCACTGTTGTGACTTATTATAAAAAACTTCATAGGATTACATGTTTCGCTAAATGTCTGAGCGCTAGACGCAACCTCAAGCCCCAGTATAATAAGCTCCATAGGACTGCATGCGGTCTATTCCTAGTTGACGTTAAAATATCGCCAAGCCGATTTGGCGCTGTTTTGTAGGCGATACAGTTCTAAATTTGGCAACCCCATTTTTTTTATTGACGTGCTTTGGCTTCAACCTTTCTATACCACAAATCATGGAGCTGGTTCGTTTCTCAATTTTTCATATTGGAATTCCGAATTGGCGACATTCTGGCTTTGTCGCCAACTTTTCAAAAGTGCGCCAACCCATAAACGTGAACTAGGAATTTACCCTGCATGCTTCGCTTCGAGTAGTTTGTCTGAGAGACTGCGTCGAGTGGCTCTGTATAATAAAGCTCCAACTTGAAGCGTTTTCATGAAAACTACTCCTGGCGCAAAATTCACACCAGTAGTCCAACAAATTATTGAAAGAATATCAAACCAAGATGTCTGCTGCAATAACATAGAGAGCTGAATAGATAAATAAAAGCACAAAGAGAAAATACTTACCACTACGCTGGTAGATAAGTGTTGTCTCCAAGCAAACTAAACCATAAACTAACTAAACTATGCTCCAAACAGAAACAGAATTTAATGCATCACTTTAATGTTGCCAAAAGAGAGAAGAAACTCTTGTGAAGTCTAAGTGATGCCAGTTCTTGATGAAAGAATAGACCAGAGTAATGAATACCAAAAAAGCTTCTGAAAACCGGTTCTAGAATTATCCGAGTTGCTCTTGTTTTGTTTACAATTTACCTTACACTCTTACCTTTACGCTCTTTTTGCTGAAAAGGCGTGTGCTCTGCTCCCGTTCTTTTAAAATGAACTAATCATTAACCCGTTCTTTTGAAGAACCAGTTTTTTTTTTTTTTTTTAAATTGCCGAATAGTTTGAGGGGTGACTGCAATTTTTGGACACCATCAAACATCATTCTGAAATTTTTATAGGAATTGGAGAAAAGTGAGTTGATTACGAATCCACTGGTCTGCCGTGGCAAAAATGGCCGAAATTGATCAATAATCGACTTGGAATGACTTGAACTAAAATCCGATTGCCAAATATGTCATAACTTGCCAAAAAGAGAACATACTTTTTTGTCTGGCAACCCACTGCGTTTTGATTTTCAATGAGAAAAAGCGCAAACGTTTTCTAATCTCTGGCTCGGAAAACTTGTATCTCTTAAAAATAAAATTGGTGACATTAGTTACGTCATCAGTAACGTTTTGTAAAATATTTATTAATTAATTAAGAAAATTAATTTTAAAAAAAACTAATCCAAATTTTAAAATTCTGTTTTTTAAAACTACAATTAGAAGGCTAAAACTACTTGTGTTGAAAATTTCGGAGCTGTATCTCTGTTTCAAGTTACTTTGTAAAAAAATAAAAAAATAAAAAATTAAATAAAAAAGTTAATTAAATAAGAACTACTTAAAATTTTAACATTCTGTTTGATAAGTATACAATTAGAAGGCCAAAACTACTTATGTTGAAAATTTCAGAAATCTACTCCAATTTTAAGTAGCTTTCTAGAGATCCACAGAGCCACAGACACACAGCTTGCTTTATTATTATAAATTACTCTATTAAAAAGTGAACTTCGTCAACAATAAAACTAATCTCTTTGTTAACATCTTTTCTAGTTTTTTATAGTTTTTCTCAAATTCTTTCTCAACTAAATTTGCTTTTTTCTTTAGAGTGCAAATGGTTTCTTTTTCCAATGCTTCATTTTGATGTTTTTTTTTTTTTTTTTTTTTTTTTTTTTTTTTCCTCCACATTTTCTATTAAGAAGGAACGAACATTTCTAAAACTAGGGGTGTGGAACATCGCACAACTTTCAATTACAATTTAATATTTGTCATTGCCTTACATTTTATAGTTTTATTTACCATTTTCTTATTTTCACTCATTTAAATAAAAATGGCCAGTTTAGCAATATTTTTGGCAATAATTGTCACATGAAAAAAAAAAAGCCAAGGTACCGAAATTAACTATGTTATTCAATACACATTATGCTGTCCTTTCTTGTGCGTGAAATAGAAAAAAAACCAATCGTTGATGGGCAATGCTCAAGGACAAAGAGTTCTGAGTTAAAGCACTCGTTTTTTCAACTTTTTACGCTTTTATTGCATTTCTACGGTAATTTCGAATGTAGGGATGATTAGAATACCTTAAGAGGCATTAGCACAGATATTTTAATCAAAATGAAAACGTCAAGGCATAGTTCCATACTAAGCCATACCAACAGCATATTTGTATCCTGGGGGAGGTTATATTCAATACCCAAATATTTTCCGTTAAGTATTATTACCATATATTACTCAGGCACATAACTTCTTAATAAAACAATGGAATTGAATGGTTAGTTTTTCACAACTACTTCTATTTTTGGAAAACATATTTTTTCAATTTCCCACTCCGAAATTAAAGTCCAGCTATTCACACAGGCACAAATACAATATAACCCATAAAAACAAAGTTTTTAATATAAATCCTTTTTATGCATTGCCAATTTTTATATTCATTAGCAAAACGCTGTTTCTGTTGGCAGCGTGTGCTTTGTGTTGGCATCTAATTCTAAATATTAAAAACATCTCTATTAGCAAAATATGCAGCAAAGTACATTTCAAAATTTATTCATTAAAACCGAATGTTAATGTATGCACTCAGATCCAAATATCTTTTATTTATTCCGATTAAAACAATTTTATTATTTATTCTGATTAAAACAATTTTGGGAACAGGAAAGAGTTTCTTTAATGATCGGTTAAATGCTATTTCAGTGCGATTGGATGACGGCATGTTGGTTTATTATTATTCCGTAAATGGGAGCTTTTAGTGACAACCCCCAAAGTTTAACAGAATGCACTGTCATTAAATCTATGTGCCAAGTTTCAGCCGGATTGTGTGATGGCAAGGGGGTATCCAACAACCCACACACAAAATGGATAAAAAGGACAAAGGGCTCACCAAGGGAGTTCTTTCCACTCCTCCATGCAGGTCAGAGACTATACTAAACTTCAACTTAACTTGACATCACTAGACGGTAGATCGTCACAGTGCTCATTGGCATTTAATCCATTTTGGCGGCGTGAAAGCATAATGCTCGCCAAACCACAACCCTGTAGAGAACAAAAGGCTATAAGGTTTGGCGAGAATTATGTCTTCACTCCGCTAAATTTGATTAATTACCTATGAGCACGGTGAAGATCTATCGTCTAGTGATGTCAAGTTAAGTTGGAGTTTAGTATAGTCCACTTTAGAAGAACTAGTAATAGGTCTATTTGGGGCTCAACAACACTTGAGGACCCAACTCTGAGTTTCAGATAGTATTACTGAACTTGGTAACATAATACTGTTACGAATTTTCCACTGAGGCAATGATGGCACAGTTTTTATTGGATAAAAACAATTATTTATTCACTCTTCAAAGGCACACAAAATTCAATCGAAGAACAGCTCAATCACTATCAAGCTGCGGCACAAGCTTCAGTGACAACAATTTCGAATTCAGCCATAATTCAGCTCGGGCACACTCAAAGCGTTCAGCTTTCATCGAGTTAGCTGCGGTCGAATTTATACAAGCGCGTGAGAACCTGCTTGAAATATCCAGCCAATTCGTCGAAAAAAGAAACATCTTGAAATTTCCCGATTGTTTTAGGTGTTGCCACCTTTTTTCAACTTGTATTATCGCTGTTGATAAATAAAATAAGATAAAATAAATTACAATAGAATTTTAAATTAATACGTCATTATTTACAACTATATACAGAAAATTTGTTTAACAATACTGTTTATTCGTTTCTCCAGGTTTCAATCGAACGATTGACTTTTCTTTTTTATTAATTTTTAAAACGTCAAAATGTTTTAAAACGGCTTCCCGTTTCAACCTCCAACACAACATGCCTGTGATTGTCGACATTCATCGGTGATGGTCCGAATACATAAGTATATAATCAAATATTCGGTCTTTCGGGAGAAATTAGCTTATATTTATGGCTAATTTCTTTCTGATTCCAAATACTTAAACAAAATTTCTTTTAAAAAAATTAGTTATTTAAATTTTAAGAAAAGAAAATGACCGGAAACCAAACCAAAACTAGTCTGTTCAAAACACTCAACAAAATCTGCGACGTCAAGAGTTCCTTCGATTTTTATGGTTATCGTGAGGTTTTTGCCAAATAGTTGGCGTTGATTTGGTAGACCATTTTGTCATATCCAGTACAGATTGGAGCGATTTGCAAGAAACTTGCAAAACTGGTTTCCGTTGCTGCATTTCAAGCCAAGATGTTTGGGAGTTCTTGACGGCACATTCAATTCGAGCCGAATGAATTGTTTTCTCTCCAAAGTCTAACAGGGGAACTTTGATTGTATATTAAAAAAAAAAAAAATAATGAAAAGAGCATTGAGCAGAAAATTTTGTGTTGATGGCCTTTTTGAAACATTTAGAATTGAATAAAAAAAAATTAAAAATGCGGGAATCGTCCATTTCAAGTTTTTTTACTAAATTCGAATCAACGACGCAAAAGTGTTTGATATCATAACTCCCTACAGTTATTGTTCAGATCTTTGTTATTATATTTGTTTAATTAAATATTTTGTGCGTAATATGCTCTATTGTTCACATAATAAAGGGAAAAAATTGAAAAATTAACTGAAGTCTGTCTTATTATAGTAAAAAGTTGCTATTTTATTTTGATTTGAAATATTTCAGAAACCGCGCAAAGCTCGTACTGTATCTCGACAGTTTCAAAAGTTTCACACATCACAAAGAGTTCTCCTGCTTGACAGAAGATGTCGCCACTAATGCAATTGCGTAAAAATTCCGGAGTGGTAACGTAAAACCCATGTTGTGTAGATATTTATTTAAAAAATAATTATCCATTGCAAAGAAGGTAGAGAAATCAGATATTTCAGATGTTTTTTTTTAATTTTTGCTCTAATCAAAATACCGCCTACGAATGATTTAATAGTTTTTTACGTCATTAAAAAAATTGGTATTAAAAATTTCTACAATAATATGGCTAATTCCATTCTACAATATATTACTAATTCTATGAATTAATCGGATTATTCATTTATTGGGTGTATTGTCATTAAACTGAATATTTGTTATATATAAGTAAATAAAATTTAATGGCAATAAAGTAGGTATATAATGTCTTGAAAAGGTCTTGAAAGGAAGACCTTTCAGGTGTCTTGTCAGGGCTTTTGTCAGGGTTTTGAAAAGGAAGTCCTAGATGGGCGCCCCCAAGAGGGCGCAAAGAGGTGCACTTGCACCCCCCCCCCCCAGGCTCTTGAAAATTAAAAAAAAAATTAAAAATGAGGGAAAAGATGTAAATTCCAAGATAAAAAAAAAGCACATATATGCCGCTTATACTTTTATGTTACAATGAGCATTTTTTTTCTATTAATTTAGTCTTTTGTTTCTTTCCTATGTCATTTTTTATTGCTACTTGCATGACGATTTTCTGGCGCTTGTTGTCTATGATTATTAGAGGCTGATGAGTAGAATTATTTGTTTCTTTTATTGTATAATCATTTCCTGTGTAGTTCTCAAAATTCTAGGAAAATGGTTTGTTAAGTCATCAGATATACTATCTTGAAATCTATTTTTAGAATTCAATTGAACCATATTCCAATACTGCCTTCGTGTTTCATTTTTTTTTTTTTTTTTTTTTTTTTTTTTTTTTTTAATATCCGAAATTTATTGGAAGAAATTTTTTTTTTTTTTTTTTTTACTCTTCTGTATTTTTGCATCTTCGAGTTCCTCTATTCTAAACACTGTCCCTTGAATACCGTGAGATCTAGTTGAACGATAAAAAAAAAAAAAAAAAAAAATTCGTTTAAATATATGTTTTAATATTTTTACTATTTTGTATTTTTTCCCCTCTTTAACAGGGTTGCGCTTTCAAAAATATATACCATGAATTTGAATTATTCTCAGAGAGTATAATTTAAAATGCATATTTATTAATTAACATTTCTAAAAAAATTAATGATTTTGATGAATATCTAGTCTTGCACCCTCTTGCAAATATTCCTGGATGCGCCCATGAAGTCCTAGTAATATATCAATCCTTATACCCGCTATGTTACAATCTTCTAGGCCAGTTCATATGAAAACTGCTTAGTATCAAACTTTAAAATTTGGCGAGTAGGTAGAAAAAGATTACTTTATGAAATGATTTAATTTGTTTTCATTTGATGTCTATCTATTATAAACGAAAATTAAAATAGTAAAAGACAAAACCAGGTGGAGCCACTATACATATGCATTCACATTAAGGGTTTCAAATATGAAATAAAATATATTAGACGTTATTTCCGAGATTTTAGTTTATGTCATTTCAATTAAGTAATCATTTTCGTACTTACTCGACAAATTTGAAGGTTTTACACAAAGTAGTTTCTATAAATGAACTGGGTTAGTAGATTGTAACATATAGCGAATAAAGGGAATTATCCTTACTATTAGACAGAGAGGCGATTGCAATATTTGGACCAGATCGAACTTTATTCTGAATTTTTTATAGAAATTGGAGAATATTGAGTAGATTACGAATCCACTGGTCTGCCGTGGCAAAAATGGCCGAAACTAGTCAAAAATCGACTTTTAATAAGTTGAACTAAATCCGAATGCCAAATGCGCCATAACTTGCCAAATAATGATCATTTTTTTTATTTTTATTTGGTAATCCTCACTCTTTAATTTTCAATTAAGAAGGTTGCAGACGATTCGGATGTGTGGCTATGGCTTACTCGCATCTTTCACAAATGAGCCAAATTGGCAATAAATAGTACGTCATGGATGACGTAACTGATGTCGCCAATTTGGATTACTTTTAAAAGATAAAAGTTTTCCTAGTCAGAGATCAGAAATCGTTTGCGCTTTTTCTCATTGAAAATCAAAACGCAGTGGGTTGCCAAACGAAAAAGTTTGTTCTCTTTTTGGCAAGTTAAGATATATTTGGCAATCGGATATTAATTCAACTCATTCCAAATCGATTTTCGATCGGTTTCAGCCATTTTTGCCACGGCAGACCAGTGGCTTCGTAATCTACTCACTTTTCTCCAATTTCTATAAAAAAATTCAGAATGATGTTCGATGGGGTCCAAAAATTGCAGTCGCCTCTCGGACTATATAAGGAGTTCCTTTTCAGAAAAGAACCCTTAAAATTGAAATGACACTACTGCGAAACAGAAAGAAGACACATATGCAGCATGTTCCATTGACAAGTTCCAAAAAATACGAGTTCTCAATCGTAAGAAATTAAATCATTATAAACTTAGGAAACTAGAGGTGTGGAACATCGCACAGCTTTTAATTACACTATAATACTGACGTGGATTTGTGTCATTTACTGTATTTGTATTTTCATCATTCATTGAAAAAATGGACTGTTTGGCGATATTTTTTAATCTAATTCTAGTATGGGTCTTAAAAAAAAAAAAAAAAAAAAAAAAAAAAAAAAAAAACTTCGCCGAGTAGATGATTTTGGCGAAATACTTTTCAATAATTCTTACATTATTCTTTCTTATAAGTGAAATTGAGGAGAGGAGAAAAAATTATCGTTGATGAGGTATGCTCAAGGAAAGAGAACTCTGTGCTGAAGGCATCCGTTTTTCAAATTTTTACGCCCTTAAAGCATTTTTACGGGAATTTCGTAGGTGGGGATGTTTAGAACACCATAAGAGGCATTAGCACAGCGATTTTTATCAAAATCCTTCGAGCCGTTTTTTAGCAATCATTGAAAAACATGATTTTTACAATGGCAGCTGCTTTATGCGCATGCGCGATTTTGACGAAAATCTTAATGGTAGGTCCGTCCCATGGACACCACCAACACGCAAGCCAAATTTGAACACAGACACAATTTTTTTTTTCTAGATCACTTTTTGGAAATCAGATTGTTTTAAAACGTGGAGAAACGCAAAAAAAAATTTTTTTAATCAATTTTTTTTTTTTTTTTTTTTTTGGACCTAATACTATATTTTCATTACCCTATGTATACATATGGGTAACTGAAAGTAAAAACAACCTATATAAAAACAAAGTGTTTAATGTAAATTCTTAATATGCTTAGTTGATTTGTAAGGGAAATTGTAACTTATTCAAGTGAGTTTGAATTGAAATCGACGTTTGATTTTATACTTTGTTACCACTATAAAAAAAACCGTCAATTCCATGACTTGGAAGACTAACTTTTTTTGCTCCGAAAACATGATAGAATTCATTCTCCTCAACAACGAATCTTAATATATCGAATTTCAGCTTTTTGTAAATATAATTTAATGAAATTATAACTTAATGAAATGACATAAATTAAAACCTAAAAAAAAATGTCTAATATATTTTATTTTACACTAGCTATATACCCGTACTTCGCCACGAAATTTTACAAAGTGCATTATTTTAACAAGCTGAGAGGCCCCGCGTTGAGAAATCAGTCATTGGTGTATAGACTTCAATTTTTGGAAAATATTTATATTAATTAATTAAAAAAATTAATTAACAAGAACTAAATAAAAATTTAAAATTCTGTTTTTTAAAAGACCAATTAGAAGGCCAAAACTACTTATGTTGAAAATTTCAGAACTGTAGCCCTATTACAATTTTTTTTTGTAAAAAATATTCTTAATTAATTAAGAAAATTAATTAAAAAATAACTAATTAAAATTTTAATATTCTATTTTTCAATAGTCCAATTAGAAGGCTAAAACTAATAACTACTCATATCAAAAATTTCACAGCTGTATCTCTATTTGAAGTCACTTTGTAAAAAATAAATTAATTAAAAAAATGAATTAAAAAAGAACTAATTAAAATTTTAACATTCTATTTGACATACATAAAATTAGAAAGCCAAAACTTCCTATGTTGAAAATTTCAGAGCTCTACTCCAATTTTAAGTAGGTTTCTATAGATTCACAGAGCCACAGACAGACACACATCTTGTTTTATTATTATAGGGTTCGAAAGATTTGAAGCCAAAGCAGATCAAAACTTGCAGAAATTTATTCCAATATAACTCTTCACAGATTCCTTTACAACTCCAGAACTTCTCATTCTAGTAGACTCAATACAGCTCTATACACAACAATAGAGCACAAAACAGCAGTTAAAGACTTCACAACACAACTGCTCAAATCGCTGCAAATGACAATGCAATACAGTTCGCTTTCGGAACTCTCTGAAAGCTCACTGAGACTCAGTATCTCAACTCAGTAATTCCAGTCAACTAATGGACTCATCTAACAACTAACTCCATCACCCGTTCTCTTGAGCTTTTATAGGGGAGGCGAACATACGTGAAATTTCTAGAGGTAGATATTTGGAGAACTTTCCAGATCGTAGTCGAAAAGTCCTATACATGTACATGGGGACCGAAAATGTCGCCAAATGGTCGCCAAGCAAATTTGGAGACAAAAATTAGCCGCCAAAACAGTCGCCAACTTGGCTCTATCTCGTCAAATTTGGCGAGATTTCCATTACCATAATGTTAAATGGCCTGCTCCTTGTAATACTCACTTCCCAGCGTTACCTCTGTGAAAACCGTTATCAAGCATCAAGACCCATATTGCCGGGATGCCAAGCTCAGACGAACTATTGCACTGCCTTATGCGAAGTGTACATAAGTTTTCCTATTTACAAAATTAACACTGCGAAATAGTTACAAATATACAAAAATTCGTAACAATAGATTTGAAAACTTAACGTCGATACATATGCAGTGGCTTCATTTCATTTGTTGCTTAGTTTTCATTTATAATACAGTAGATAGACAGTAAATGGAAATAATTTATAGCATTTCATTAGGTCATCTTTTTCGTATCTACTCACCAAACGTCAAGCTTTTATTAGAAAGTCGCGCTGTATAACAAACCACAAACACTAAGCAATAATTGAATGGAAATTAAAATGAGTGCAGATAGCAAACGCAAACTTCAAAGTGAAACACTGTTTTCATTTTTCAAAAGAAGAAATTATGAAGAATGTGTCGAATTTACCGTTCAAGTTGAGAAAAAATCAAGGTAAATTTATTTTTCCTAAGAGAAACTATGAATTCAATAGATATAATCACAATTACTTCATTTTGAAAAATGTCAGCGTATAAAAGTATTTACAAGATAAAAAATTTTAAGGTTCAGGGTAGTATGTATCTTAAGAATATCGCGGAGAACGACCAGTAAAGAATATTTATAGTGTTTGGAAGGTTGAAAATATCGAAAAACAAATTTCCTGATTTCAAATTATTAAAAAATTCATGAATTACTAAAATTTTAAAATATTTCATTATAATAAATAATGGAAATTTTTTTTATTGCTGGGCACTACATTTCAATTTGTCATAGGATATTGCTATTACTCTTCTAATATTTTCGTTTATTCGAAGAAAAAAAAGAGAAGGCCATTTTGGCGATATTTTTGGCGGTAATTCTTGCACATGGAAAAAAAAAAAAAAAACGCCAAAATGACGAATTTAGCGATATCTCAATAACTTTTGCATTATCCTCTCGGCTTAATACGTTACACGGTGGATTTGGCGACATTGGCATGGTGTATTTCATGATATGTTATGTTTTTGCATACGCTAATTCTTGGCAACAATCGGAAAAACGTTATTTCGACGTTGACAACTGTTTGGCGACAAGCGTCAACGCGACTTTTTGCAAAATCGCGCCAAGCGTGTAACGTATATTTACCATTCTCTCTTGTAAGCCAAACAGGGGAGAGGAGAAAAACGGATGAGAAATGCTTAAGGGAACAGAACTCTGTATTAAAGACACTCGTTTTTCAAATTCTTACTTCTTTATAGCATTTTTACGGAAATTTCGAAGGTGGGGATGTTTAAAACATCGTAAGAGGCATTACCACAGCGATTTTGATCAAAATCGTTAGAGCCGTTTTTTCTTTTTTTCTTCTCTCCCCAGTTTCAGTTATGAGAAAGGATTACATAAGAATTATCAAAAAGTATATCGCCAAAATCATCACTTTGGCTTTTTTTTAAAGACCTATACAAAAATTATCTCAAAAAATATCGCCAAACTGGCCACTTTTACAAAATGAATGATGAAAATATAAAAATAGTAAATGTCACAAATCCAAGTCAGTATCATAGTGTAACTGAAAGTCGTGCGAGGTTCCAAACCATTAGTTTCTTATACAAATACAGAAGCAAACTTTGGCCTTGATTGAAATCTCCTCCCACAGAAATGTTCTGCTTGCGCCCTTAAGTTTAATAGAATGTTATCAGTTTGGGCGAGAGCTCATACCATTTTCCCGCACACACTTAAGGTATACATATACATTAGGAATTGGAAAATTTGACTCAAGTCTGCGTTTTTGTTTTTTTGTTTAAAAATATTCCGTTATTCAATACCTTTAAAATAATACCATTTTCTTTCTGAGACTCAATTTACTTTTTAAATTACAGTGGGTTTTGTGAACCTGCTTTGTATCACGTCCATTAGTGTAGTAAACTTCAAACGCTTTTTCTGAAAAATGACATTTTAATGTTATATGACTTTACGCCAACGGTCATTACTTCATAATAAATGGTCCGATTTACAAAATTCTAATTTTATTCTGAAGACATAAGTTGTGAATGTGTTTCCTATGGAGAATCTAACATATATTGTTATAAACACATTTTTTATAAATATTTTAATCCTAATTTTTTGTTAAAAACTATGTATTTTTTTAAACTTTTTATTTAAAAATTTATAATTAAATAAATATTGAAGCCAAATTCAAAATTCTCCATAGGAACATGCGTCAATATAATATCTTTTATTTACAACAAAAATCATACCTCTAAGTTAATTACAAGTTTATTTATGTATGTTCTAATAATGTCCTAATTAGTCACTTCAATTGCAATTAGCTGATTAAAAAATTGACGGGAAAAAAAAAGTTTGTATATATAAATACATCATTTTTAATTCTGATATACTGCCAAAAAGTTTGAAATTATTACATAAAAATTAAAGAAAATCATCTCAATTGTATATGTATACCTTAAGTGTGGAATATTCTTTACTGAATTGACGCACGTTCGTTCACTCCCTCCTTAAATCATATTCAACTATCTGCGTTGTCATTGTTCCTGATATCTTCGGTTTGAACGGCACTTCCTCGGGCGAAGTGTAAGGAAATTAAACCGCGATATCTCAGACTTTTTATCTCTCCTATTTCCGGCAACCTCATCCCGTCACAATAAACACTTGTAAATAAGGAACACAAGAGAGTTAATATCTGATGGTCGTCCCAGTTGTGTGATGTGATTCTAACGGTCGGAATTTCTACCCGATTGCGCGACAGATTATTCAAATATCCTCTCTTCCTCGAATTTTTTTTATAGTGCGTAATTATTTCCCCCATCAATTCTTGTAGCTTTAATTTTCTAAGTTAAGAGAGGTTGGTTGGTTGCATTCAGATTATCTGGCACCGTCAGCAACACGAGGGCTATAATGCGCCGAAACTTTCGTCATTAGACAAGCCAACATACATTTACAAACACCCATGCCTAACACGGGACTCGAACCCGCAACCTCGCGGTCTAGAAGCCAGCACGCTAATCACTACACCGTTTGGTCGGCCTAAGTTAAGTTAGGACATGGTCAGTAAAAAAAGCATCCTGTTGTATCTCCGATCTCCGTCATAATAATTATCCGGCAGTACATCAGGCTTGAAACTATATACTGAGAAATAAGATATATATACTGTTTGAGTGTATGGGTTCGAAAGACTCGAAGCCAAAGCAGATTAAAACTTGAAGAAATTTATTCCGATATAACTCTTCGCAGATTCTTTTACAACTCCAGAACTTTCCGTTCTAATAGATTCAATACAGCTCTTTACACAACAATGGAGCACAAACAGCAGTTAAAAACTAGATACACAACTGCTAAAATCAATGCAAAAGACAATGCAATACAGTTCACTTTCGCAATACAGCTCTCTGAATGCTCCTTGTGAGACAACTAAGTAACTAACTCAACTCTCTATTGGAATTATTAGGAAAGTTTCCTTCGAGAATCTTCCTAGAGATAGAAATTTGGAGAATTTCACAGATCGCATTCGAAAAGCCCTATACAGGTACATGGGGACCGAAAGTGTCGCCAAATGGTCGCCAAGTTTGGCGACATTTGGCAATTTTTCACCAAATTTGGGACCAAAATTAGTCGCCAAAAACCGTCGCCAACTTGGTTCTATCTCTCCAACTTGGCAAGATTATTACATTAACATAAGGCTATAAATATATTCCATAACATAATGTTAAATGGCCTTCTTCTTGTGAAACTCGTTTTCCAGCATTATCTCTGAAAAACTCGTTTTCAAGCATTAAGAGAAACATTGCAGGAAAGCGAAGTAAAGGCAAACTATTGCACTGCCTTATGCGAAATGTACATACATTTTTCTTTTTACATAGTTAATACTACAAAATATTTACAAATATACAGAAATTCGTAACAATACTATGTAACTAAAACTAGAGATGTGGAACACTGCGCAATTTTCAATTACACTATATAATATTGGTAATTGAAGTAAAATTTAATTTGGTGTTACGTGCAGTTTCTTATTTTCACTCATTTAAGTAAAAATTGCCAGTTTGGCGATATTTTTGGTAATAATTATTATTTATTACATGAGAAAAAAAAACCACCTCCGCTAAAATGGCAAAATTGGTGATTTCATTTGATAGACGTTACTTTGACCTTAATTGGTGCGTGAAACGCACGTAAATTAATCATTGATGGATTATGCTCATGGGCAAAGAGCTCTGTGTAAAAGGCACTCGTTTTTCAACTTTTTACGCTTTTATCGCATTTTTATGCTAATGTCTTAAGCTTTTTTATGAGAATGTGGCAATGTTTAGAACACCTTAAGAGGCATTACCACAGCGATTTTGGACAAAATCGTTCTAGCCGTACTTAATATAACTAATAACTTACACTTAATTTCCATTGGAAATGTTGACTCAAAAATCACAAATAACAGCAAAAAAATGTAATAGCTGCAACTTAAAAGTAGAATTTATTTCTTAAAGAAAGTTGAAATTTTGAAATAATCATTTTACAGGAACGTTTTTTTTTTTAAAAAAAGAGACCCAATTTCCTTTCAGCTCCTTTCATCTTTCAAAATTATCGTTGTGTTCTTATCGTTATACTTATTTTCTTACTTCTGATGGTTATGGTCAAAGATTTTATTAAATACATTGAACAAGATGCACACAACTAAGGGTGTGGAGCATCGCACAACTTTCAATTACACTATAATAGTGACGTGGATTTGTGTTCTTTTACCATTTTATATTAAAAAATTATTCAAAATCATTGAATTTTTAGAAATTTTAATTGATAGGTATGCATTTTAAGTTATACTCTTTGAGAATAGTTTTAAAAAATTCATGCTATATATTTTTGAAGGCGCAACCCTGTTAACAAGAAAATAGTAAAAGTATTTTAAAAATATATTTTTAACGATTTTAAGTAGATCTCGCGGTATTCACGAGACAGTGTTTAGAACAGAGGAACACGAAGAGGAAAAAATACAGAAGAGTAACATTATATTTCTTTCAAGTTTTGAAGATAATTAAAAAAAAAAAAAAAATCAAAATGAAATACAAAGGCAGTATTGGATATGTTTAATTGAATTCTAAAAATAGATTTCAATATAGTGTATCTGATGACTTCAAAAGCTAAATATTTTTCATAGAATTTTCAGAACTACACAGGAAATGATTATACAATAAAAGAAATAAATACTTCTATTCAGCTTCCAATAATCCTTGACAACAGGCGGCAGTAGCTATAAAAAAAAAACGTAGAAAAGAAACAAAATACTAAAATAATAGAAAAACAAATGCTTATTGTAACATAAAAATCGAAACAGCATATGTGCTTTTCTTTTTATCTTGGAATTTACACCTTTTCTCTCATGAACATATTTTTTTTTTTTTAATTTTCAAGAGCTAGGGGGTGTAAGTGCACCTCCTTGCACCCTCCTGGGGGCGCTCATGCTTTTTTATAAGTGAAACTGAGGAGAGAAGAAAAAGCGATAGTTAATGAGCTATGCTCATGGAAAGAGAACTCTATGTTAGAGGCATTCTAATTTCAATTTTTTACGCCATTCAAGCAATTTTTAAGGGAATTTTGGAATTGGGGATGTTTAGAACACCTTAAGAGGCATTACCACAGCGACTTTTATAGCAATCATTAAAGCATTTTTTAAGCAATCATTGAAAGACATGGGTTTTTCAATTGCAGCTACCTTACACATAAGCGCGATTTTGACGAAATCTTTTAATGTAGATCTCAAGGTCACCATTAACCCGCACACCAAACTTGAACATCTCAGGTCAATTTCTCCTTGAGTTATACTGACCACAGACATTTTTCCTAGACAACTTTTTGGAAATCAAGATGTTCCAAAATGTGAAGAAAAGCTAATAAAAAAAAAAAAAAAATTTTTTTTTGGACCGAATGCTATACTTTTATTACTCTATGTATACATATGGGTAATTGAAAGTAAAAAAAATTGGAAGTGTTGAAACAAGATTTCACGCAAGCTCGGAGGGGGGAGGGTGTCCCGCCGGTCCTCCCCCTGTCTACGGCCCTGGTGACTTATAAGGCCCGTCAGTAAGTAAAGGGTTAAAATAGTTTTGAAAAAGGCGCCTTCATCCAGTATTTGGCTCGGACCCATCACATCATCAGTCCTGATGAAGGTCAATGCGAAACTAATTTCCGGATGCATATTACATCAGGAGCAGCAAAATGATCTTTGACAGCATGAAGTGTGTCAGTACGGATGGATGCGCACGGCTGCTCTTTATGTCCCTAGTAACACCCTTTGTGTCCTTCCCGAGTCAAACTCTGAAACTGAAATACATAAATCAGCCAGACGTGAAGCTGAAAAGAAAGTAACACTTCGAACGGTCTGTCGCCATCGAAATTGTAAAAATGTTTTTCAGCGGCGAAAAGTGGCCCCAAGAAACCGTCATTTAGTTGTGCCTAGGTTAAGAAATGCAATATGTACGACTGAACTGGCTGTATCCGGAATGGGACCTAAGCTGCTGAACCTGCCAGCCATGATTTTAATAGTGTTGCGTTGGATGGGTTCGAAAGATTTGAAGCCAAAGCAGATCAAAAGTTGCAGATTTGCGATTTCTCGCCAAATTTGGCAACAAAAATTAGTCTCCAAAACCGTCGCCAACTTGGCTCTATCTCGCCAATTTGGCTAGATTGTCATTACCATAATGTTAAATGCCCTGCTCCTTGTAAAACTCGCTTCCCAGCGTTATCTCTGTAAAACTCGTTATCAAGCATTAAGACACATATTGCAGGGAAGCCAAGCTAAGACGAAATATTGCACTGCCTTATGCGAAATGTACATAAATTTTCCTACTTACAAAATTAACACTACGAAATATTTACAAATATACAAAAATTCGTAACAATATTTTGGTACACTATAACGGCTTGACATGTTCAGCTGTTATTTCAGAGTGGATTCCTAACCATCACTAGGATTCCAACCAGGCATACCCTTGGTCAGAATCCGGCAGAGCCCTACAGCTCAAGCTGAGTTAGGAAATATGGCAACTTCATTTTATAGTATTAACACTATTTTACTATTAGTCTATTTTACTGCACAGTTAGTCTATTTAATTGAGACTGTCAATTTTCATCTTAACATCTAAAAACTTGTAACCTAAATACTAATTACATCTGCTTAAATACTGAAAATTCAGCTGGAATTCGAAGCGCCATACTGGATGCAGAAACGTCCATTTACGGACAGTGGACCGTCAACAACTTTTTTGAAGGATCTGTCCATCAAAGCATAAAGGCCATAATTTTATGAAAGGATTGAGGGTGAAAAATGTTTTGCTTAAAAGAATTGGCAACAGTGTGTGAGAACATACAAAAAAATTCTGATGAATGGCTACCCCATATTCTATCATATCGCAAATAATACAATGCCCGTATTTCCTGAAGCTTTGTGAGTTTATATGAATGTTATTTTGTACATCATTATTATGTGAAAGGTGCCATTCATTTTTGAGTCTTTTATTTTTCACCTCACTATACTCTCTTGTTTGTAGGAGAAAATGCCTAATTTTCTCTTCATTTTTACCCTCGACACTACATTTACGTACACTGTTAAAAATTTTGTCCCCCCTTGCACCAAAAATTGGTTCCCATTTAGTTGCAACCAACATTTGGTGCTTACTTTCACGATTTAATGGTGCTTATGGTCCGAGGTGACTCCATTAAATAGTGAAACTAAGCACCAAATATTGGTTGCAGCTAAATGGGAACATCATAACATTGTGTATAAATTGAATTCCAATTGAAAGTGGCCGACCAAATGGTATAGTGGTTAGCGTTCTAGCTTCTAGACCACGAGGTTGCGGGTTCCGAGTCTCGTGTTAGGCATGGGTGTTTGTAAATATATGTTGGCTTGTCTAATGACGAATGTTTCGGCGCATTATAGCCCTCGTGTTGCTGACGGCGCCAGATAATCTGAAAACAACCAACCAATTGAAAGTGACTCAATCCACTTTTAACATTCAACTGTTCTTTTACAGCCTCAAATACACACTTTTACTCCAAAATCACGAACTTTTAGTTGTGTCGCTTTTGTAGGAAGAGTGCGATATCTGACACAGAAGTTTGAAAGCCTTGGTAATTTGAGTAGGATTACATCGTATACCACCGAAAGAGCTTAAAAGAGTGATCGGAGAAGTGCTTCTATAGTAACTCAATAGGTAGTACGCAGGGGCGTACTAACCCTAGAGTTGTCCTGTGCAATCACCTCGCCTGTCAGTGTCTGTAAAAATTGGGCATTCAAATTCCAGTCACTACCACCAGTTAATTCATTGAAATAAATAAATAAATAAATAAACTAACTAACTAACTCACTCTCTAACAAACTAACCAACTACCTAACTAACTGACAAACAAACTAACTGACAAACATACTAACTAACTAACTAACTAACTAACTAACTAACTAACTAACTAACTAACTAACTAACTAACTAACTAACTAACTAACTAACTAACTAACTAACTAACTAACTAACTAACTAACTAACTAACTAACTAACTAACTAACTAACACACAAACAAACTAACTAACTAACTAACTAACTAACAAACTAACTAGCTAACTCACTCACTCACTCACTAACAAACTAACTAACTAATTAACTAACTGACAAACAAACTAACTAACTAACTAACTAACTAACTAACTAACTAACTAACTAACTAACTAACTAACTAACTAACTAACTAACTAACTAACTAACTAACTAACTAACTAACTAACTAACTAACTAACTAATAAACTAACTGACAAACAAACTAATAAACTAACTAACTAACTAACTAACTAACTAACTAACAAACTAACAAACTAACTAATTAACTAACTAATTAACTAACAAACTAACTAACTAACTAACTAACTAACTAACAAACTAACTAACAAACTAACTAACAAACTAACTAACTAACTAATTAACTAACTAATTAACAAACTAACTAGCTAACTCACTCACTAACTAATTAATTTGTTTGTATTAATTAATAAATTAATTAATTATTAATACAGTCAAACCTCGTTAACGCGAAGTCGATGGGGCCGCTGAAATTGTTCGCGTTAACCTAATTTTGTGTTTAACGAATAAATTAACGTTAAGTTTTAAGTACGGAGAACTGCTTTTACTTAGCGTTAAATAGGATTTTATACGACTGCAATTTTAAGTATCCAAAATAATTATACAATTAATAATTGGAATTTTATTAACGAAAATTATTAAAATTTGGTTAATGATTATATTGAAATTTTGAGCCGGGCTTTAACTTAATAACATCGAGCCGACTTAATGATTCAGTACGCCCTTGGAAGTACGATATGTAAAATAATAGTTTAAAAAACATGCTTTAATAGAAAGTGAACTAAAAAAGTAGAAAATAATTTTGAATAAGATTGAAATAAGAATAGAGTAATTAACAAGAAATATTTATTTTATTGTAAAAAAGCGTGGGGTGCTTTTTAAGATATTTTCATAATGGCTCTACTGTAACCAATATCTGTCATTAAACATTTACAACAATTGACATCAAGCACCTCAAGCCTTTTTACGATAAAATAAATATTTCTTGTTAATCACTCTATTCTTATTTCAAACTTATTTGAAATTATTTTCTACTTTTTAGTTCAGTGTTCTATTAAAGCGTGTTTTTTAGTTTTTTAAACTATTATTTATTTTCTACTTTTTAGTATGGTTTTCTATTAAAGCTTGTTTTTTTAGTTTTTTTATACTATTAATTATTTTTGTTGTAAACTATAATTTTTTTTTTCGTTAATTTTTTTAGTTAAGTGTACAAAACTCTCCAGTTGTTCCTGCCAATAGTCACATGCTTGTCTCAAATTTAAGTCATGTATATGCCTTAGTACACGCCTTATTACTTGGCACAAAACATTACCGTGTCACTGAATATTAGAAATCGCCAATCCTAAAGATCCTGGTAAAAGCGTGTTTTTTATGTTTTTTTTAATTATTAATTATTCAATGGACAATTCCCGCATTTTTTAAAAACAAGTGAAATTAGTATATATTTATGAAGAATTTCTTCCTGATTCCAAATGTTTAAATAAAAGTTCTTTAAAAAAATTAGTTATTTAAATATTAAGAAAGGAAAATGCCCCCAAAACCAAGCCAAAACCAATCCGATCAGAACAGTCAACAAAATTCGTGACATAAAGAGATCCCTGCACTTCTATGGTTATCGTGAGGTTTCTGCCAAATAGTTAGCGTTGAAAGAGTTGGCGTTGGTAGACCATTGCCACATTCCGTACAGGTTGGCGTGATTTGCAAGAAACTTGCAAATCTGGTTTCCACTGCTGTATTTCAAGCCAAGATGTTTGAGATCTCTTTACGTCACGTTCAATGCCAACCTCTAACAAGCTAATTTTGATCGCAAATTAAAAAAAAAGAAAAAGCGCATTGAGCAGAAATTTTTATGTTTATGGCCTTTTCGAAACATTTAGAATCGAATAAAAAAATAATAAAAAAATGCGGGAATTGTCCATTGTAAAACTTCAATGAAACTCCCTGAATTGGGCCATCGATAGCTCTTTTTAAAATAATTTCTCTCTGCTAATTGAACATAGCTAAAAAATAAAACACTGCACGAATGGACTGTAACTTGATCTCTCTTTATTACTCATTACTCACTATTACGCTCGCTCCTCAAGCTACCGCAGCGCCATTGGTTTACAGTGGTCAGGTAACACAACACTCCCTATTAGTTGATCCTAGTAGTAGTCATATGCTTGTCTCAATGATTAACTCATGCATGTCTCAGTACACGTCATATTAAGGTGAAACCGCAAATAGCTTATTAATTCGTTTATGGCCCCTTAGATCGTGTCCACATTTACATGGAAAACTGTGATAATTCTAGAACTAATCCTTGCAATCCAGAGTTCCGACCAGATGAAAGTAACGCTTTAATATTAGATCAAAACCAATCGGTGGCTCGAACATCATTATCATATGATAAATCTGAATAACTTTTTGCTGATAGTATAGCCGTAGTGCCCATGACAGATCTTTCAAATGTCTGCCTTATCAACTGTCGATGGTAGGTTCTGTGACTACTGGGGTTGTAAAGGGTAACGGCACACCAGGGTTCGATTCCGGAAAAGGTTGGTTGATTGGAGTTTAACGGAGCAAGGGCAACACGAGCTAATCCTTGCGATAAGGCGACAAACTTATTGAATTATTGTATTGTCATCGGTCCTTGATAACTGTGCTAAATTTCCAATTAATCCAACGTTTTGAAGTGGTCAAAAATCGAGTTACGTTAAGGTATACATATACAATTGAGATGATTTTCTTTAATTTTTAGGATATAATTTCAAACTTTTTGGCAGTATATCAGAATTAAAAATGATACATTTTTATATAAAAACTTTTTTTTTCCCATCAATTTTTTAATCAGCTAATTGCAATTAAAGTGACTAATTAGGACATTATTAGAACATACATAAATAAACTTGTAATTAACTTAGGGGTATTATTTTTACTGCAAATAAGAGATATTATAGTGACGCATGTTCCTATGGAGAATTTTGAATTTGGCTTCAATATTTATTTAATTATAAGTTTTTAAATAAAAAGTTTGAAAAAATACATAGTTTTTAACAAAAAATTAAGATTAAAATATGCATAAAAAATGTGTTTATAACAATAGATATTATATTCTCCATAGAAAACACATTCACAACTATTGTCTACAAAACAAAATTAGAATTTTGTAAATTAGACCATTTATTATGAAGTTATGACCGTTGGCGTAAAGTCATGTAACACCAAAATGTCATACTTCAGAAAACGCGTTTCAAGTTTACTACACTTAAGAACGTGATACAAAACAGGTTCACAAAACCTACTGCAATTTAAAAAGTAATTCGAGTCTCAGAAAGAAAATGGTATCATTTTAATGGTAATGAATACGGGAATATTTTGAAACCAAAAAACAAAAACACAGATTTGAGTCAAATTTCGCGATTCCTAATGTATATGTATACCTTAAAGATTCCGTTACTAATAAAAGCGTGCTAAAAACGAGTCAAGTTCGATAATAACTGGACCTTTATTACGGAAAGTAACAGAAATGGGGATCAATTAAAAATTAGTTATGCCGACACTATGAACATTACAGATATTTCTCATATATCAGTTTGAAGATTAATAAGATAACATAAAATTCAACCGAATATGCTTTCAAATTACACTGAAAGAGGGATTCTACAGTAGTTTTTTAGAAAGTTCATATCTTGACTGTAAAGAAAGATATCGTATTGGAACTTGGTTATTTGGTGACGCATTTTTTCTCCACGGAAATTTTCAACCAGGTCACATTTTTATTTTTACATAAAAAAATGCTCTTCAAAATGGGAGACTTTTGTTTGCAAATGTCGTCACCTTCAACAACAGGGTTTGTAAATTAGACCATTTATTATGAAGTTATGACCGTTGGCGTAAAGTCATGTAACACCAAAATGTCATACTTCAGAAAACGCGTTTCAAGTTTACTACACTTAAGAACGTGATACAAAACAGGTTCACAAAACCTACTGCAATTTAAAAAGTAATTCGAGTCTCAGAAAGAAAATGGTATCATTTTAATGGTAATGAATACGGGAATATTTTGAAACCAAAAAACAAAAACACAGATTTGAGTCAAATTTCGCGATTCCTAATGTATATGTATACCTTAAAGATTCCGTTACTAATAAAAGCGTGCTAAAAACGAGTCAAGTTCGATAATAACTGGACCTTTATTACGGAAAGTAACAGAAATGGGGATCAATTAAAAATTAGTTATGCCGACACTATGAACATTACAGATATTTCTCATATATCAGTTTGAAGATTAATAAGATAACATAAAATTCAACCGAATATGCTTTCAAATTACACTGAAAGAGGGATTCTACAGTAGTTTTTTAGAAAGTTCATATCTTGACTGTAAAGAAAGATATCGTATTGGAACTTGGTTATTTGGTGACGCATTTTTTCTCCACGGAAATTTTCAACCAGGTCACATTTTTATTTTTACATAAAAAAATGCTCTTCAAAATGGGAGACTTTTGTTTGCAAATGTCGTCACCTTCAACAACAGGGTAACATTTCAGTCATCAAGCATGACATTTAGAGGTCGGTGATATATCGATACGACGATATATATATATTTTAAATAAATATCGATACAAGACACCGATATATCGATATTTTCAAACATTTTTAGTTTTTTTGATGATCGTTTTGTAGTTCCGTGTGTTTTTTCGATTTTCTTTATTCCCTTTTCAAAAACTTCAAAACTAAAGTTTAGACTTGGCTGAGAGACAGTTAAAATGGCACCCTAACCAAAAAGAAAACATAATGTAATGGAAAGATAAGATAATTTATTAGTAGTCATTAACATAGCGTCGTTTCTGTTGCCAACATGTGCCTGGAATTTGCATCTAATTTTAAATATTAAAAACATCTATCAGCAAAATATACGGTAAAGTACTTTTCAAAATTTCTTCTTTAAAAATAAATGTGAATTTATGCATAGACATCCATCCAAATGTACTTTACTTATTCTGATTGATAATATAATTTATTCATTAAAACAGTTTTTATAATTTATTTATTAAAACAATTTTGGCATGAAAAGTCATGAAAAGTAGAAATTCGCCCCGAAAAACTTCGTTTCTGGCAAAATTGAAAATCAAATAATAAAAAAATCATGAAACGATATATCGATATTTTTTTTCTATGCAACGATATAGTATCGATTTTTATTTTGATCAATATTTCCGACCTCTAATGACATTTCAGTCATGCTTGATATCTTCACTTGATGAGCTGCCACGGAAACAGATGAAGAAGAGTGTTTTTAATGAGAGTGACTGTCAAAATACGATTAGGATACCCCCCCCCCCTCCCACACACACATAAAAATGGTGTTGGAAGATGTGACGAATGGGGATGGAGATGCAATAAGTTTTTGTCGAAATCACAAGTCATGACGTTGCTCTGTTTTGAGGAATAAAGTTATGTCGTAATAAATATGTGGCTGCCAATCACTCATCTCTAACTGCAACTGTTGAATTGATGCCGAAGAAAGAATAAAAAGATAATTTATTTAAGGGGACTTGGTTGCCCTTGTTTTCACAAAAAAAAAATAATAAAAATATTTTTACGAATTTCTGTATATTTGTAAATATGTCGTTGTATTAATTATGTAAATAGAAAAGTTTATGTACATTTCGCATTAGGCAGTTCAAGAGTTCGTTTGTCTTCGCTTTCCTGCAATGTGTCTCCTAATACTTGAAAACGAGTTCTACAGGGATCATGCTGGAAAACGAGTTTTACAAGGGGCAGGCTATTTAACATTATGGTTAATGGCAATCTCGCTAAGTTGGCGAAGGTTTTGGCGACAAATTTGGCGACTATTTGGCGACATTTTCGGTTCCCATGTACATGTATAGGGCTTTTCGACAACGATCTGGGAAGTTCTCCAAATTTCTATCCCTAGAAGATTCACGAAGGTTTAACTTTCCTGTATAAGGCCGACCAAGAGTTACTGAGTTAGTTGTCTCTCAGTGAGCATTCAGAGTAGTTCTAAAATCGAACTGTATTGCATTGTCTTTTGCGGCAATTTTAGCAGTTGTGTATCAAGTTTTTAACTGCTGTTGTGATCTATTGTTATGTAAAGAGCTGTATTGAGTCTATTAAAACGAGAAGTTCTGGAGTTGTAAAAGAATCTGCGAAGAGTTATATCGGAATAAATTTCTTCAAGTTTTGATCTGCTTTGGCTTCAAGTCTTTCGAACCCATCCACGCAACAATATCAATTCTCTAATTTTTGCGTGTTTATTATCTTTGAAACCTTCTCCTTATTCTGGCAAGTATCTGAGTTGATCCGATTGCAGAAAAACTATATTTTTACTGAAAATTTAGCATTGCTGCAATAGCTTCTTTGATGTTTCGAACGCAATTTTCTCAGTTTGTGATTTTTTAAATTCACACTTTACTCAAAATGGTAAAACTTTAGCAAATATGAATGAAATGTCTTGAAATTTTTTTTTTTTTTTTTTTTTTTTTTTTTTTTTTTGTCATTCTAAATATCAATATCACAAAAATAGGGATGGATTTTTGTATAAGACATAAAAAAAAATTTAGAAATTTAAATGTTGAAATATATCTGTCTTTTACACTTTTTTTACTTATAGGTACAGTAATTACCGTTTTTCTCGAAAACTTTTTTACTTATTCTAAAGCCGATGACTAAAAAGTTTGAGCATATTACTAGAAGGAAAAAAAAAACAAAAAAAAAAAAAACATGGAAAAAATATTGAAAAATTAAAAAGATAGAATTTGAAATTTTATGAATTTTTTTTGAAATTTTATGAATTTTTTTAGAAATTTTAATACTTTGAAAATTTAGAAAACTATGTGAACTTTTTTTTTTTTTTTTTAATGAAATATAATTTTTACTTAGTAATACTTCCAAATATGTAAAAATTATAATTTTAAAGGTTTAAATAAAAAAAGAAAAAGTTTCAAAGGCACCAATAAACGAGAAAGTGTCAAGATTTGGGTTTAATTTTTGTTTTCTTAATTTAGTGCCTCTTAATTAATGATGGCAGAATTTATATGTGTATTTTCCAAAATCTTAAATGCATGTAGTATTCATGTGTCAAATCATTCAAAAAGCAATGGAGTTGTAATGAAAATGTGTTTAGAAAAATACATCGACAGTTTCAAGTGAAAAGTTGTCAACTAAAGTTTTTAGATGAGGGTAAAAAAAAAAAAACTTTAAAAATGCTTATCTATAATAATAAAACAAGCTGTGTGTATGTCTGTCTGTGGATCTATAGAAACCTACTTAAAATTGGAGTAGAGCTCTGAAATTTTCAGTATAAGTAGTTTTGGCCTTCTAATTGTATACATCACAAACAGAATGTTAAAATTTTAATTAGTTCTCTTTTAATTAATTTTTTGACTTTAAACAGAGATATAGCTCTGAAATTTTCAACATAAGTTGTTGTGGCTTCCTAAATGAACTTTTGAAAAACAAAATTTTAAATATTTATTTAGTTATTTTTTAATTAATTTTTTTATTTAATTAATAAATATTTTAAATGATTTCTAATAGGTCTACATACAGCTATGAAATTTTCAACATAAGTAGTTGTAGCCTCTAAATTGGACTTTTAAAAAACAGAATTTTAAATTTTTATTTAGTTCTTTTTAAATTAATTTTTTTAATTAATTAATAAATATTTTACAGAACGATTTCTAATAGGGCTACAGCTCTGAATATTTCAACAAAAGTAGTTTTGGCCTTTTAATTGGACTTTTGAAAATCAGAATTTTACATTTTTATTTAGTTCCTTTTTAATTAATTTTTGTTTTAATTAATTAATATATATTATACAAAACGATTTCTAATAGGGCTACAAATCTGAAATTTTTAGCATTAGCATTTTTTGCCTTTTAATTGGACTTTTGAAAAACAGAATATTAAATTTTTATGTAGTTATTTTTTTAATTAATTTAAAAATATTTTACAAAATGATTTCTAATAAGGCTACAACTTTAAAATTTTCAACATAACTAGTTCTGGCCCTCAAATTGGACTTTTGAAAAACAGAATTTTATTTAGTTCTTTTTTGAATAATTGTATTAATAAATATTTTATAAAACGATTTTTAATAGGGCTACAGCTTTGAAATTGTCAACATAACTAGTTTTGGCCTTCAAATTGGACTTTTGAAAAGCAGAATTTTGAAATTTTATTTATTTTTCAATTAATTAATTAACAAATCTTTTACAAAACAATTTTTAATTGGGCTACATTTCCGAAATTTTCAACACAAATAGTTTTGGACTTCTAATTGGACTTTTGACAACAAGAACGTTAAAATTTTAGTTCTTTTTTTAATGAACTTTTAATTAAAATTTTCACAAAAAGCGACTTCTAATACGCCTAGAGCTCTGAAAGTTTCAACATAAGTAGTTTTGACCTTCTAATTTTAATTTTTAGAAACATCACGTGCTAAAATATTCTTACAGGGGTGTTGTATTATAGTTAATAACGGGGAACTTTTTGTTGTTTCTCGACAAGGGAGGAGCTTCTAATATTAAGGCTTTACGTAGCAATTAGTTTTTAGTGTGTGAAACGACCTTACGCTTACGCAGCAATGAACCTTTCAGCGAGAAAAGTTAGTCTATTCTTGCATAATAATGAACCTTTAAACGAGGTAAGTAAGTCTGTGCTTATGTATCAATGACTTTTTCAGCGAGCGAAGCTAGCTTGATTTTACGTTGCGATGAACCTTCCTGAGAGCAAAGCGCCAAACATTTTTGCCTATACACCAATGACGGGTTCCCGCAACGCGGGGTCTTACAGCTGGCTAAAATATTGCACATGGGAAAATTTCGTGGTGAAGCACAGGTATACAGCTAGTTTAACATAAATAATTTCACGTTAAATGAACATTTTATAAGTTTTTTTTTTTATTCATTTTTGTTTTTGCGTATCGCTCGTTTGCTACAAATATATTTCAATGGTCAAGTTGAGCTTCTACTAAACGACGGGTCTTTTCTTCCTGTTTCCAATAATACCAAAAAAAGGATTTAATGCATCCAAAAGTGGAGTTAACACCTTTCCACTATAAGCCGCTAATATTAGTGACAGTGACGATCACAATCCAACTTATTTTTAAGAATTCAAAATATGTTACTTTGTTTAGTTCTTGTACAGTTCAATGCGCTGTAATAGAAACCGATAGCCTATCTAATCCTAAACATCACGTTATAGCCGAGATTCGAACCGGGTGTAGATACAATTCCATTCCATTGGGTGGCTACCGAACTTTCATGTGTTATCAAGATTTCGGTTTAGTATCAAACTTCCGACGTACGAGGAATTTCCTCTCCTTTGAGATGCAAATGCCGGAAGTTTTCATTTAGAAAACCATCCAGGAAGC
Source organism: Linyphia triangularis (assembly GCA_963978545.1). NCBI lineage: Eukaryota > Metazoa > Arthropoda > Arachnida > Araneae > Linyphiidae > Linyphia > Linyphia triangularis. The sequence goes on from OZ021731.1 coordinate 5,037,114, forward strand.
ATATTACCAAACCCTACTCGTGCAGAACACACAGGAGGAAAAGAAGCACTTTCATTGGTTGCTTAGCTAAAGTTATCAATGATGTCACAGTTCAAGGAGGAGTTACTTAAAACGTTTGTAAGTCGGTTGATTTCGAAAACTTTTGGAGCAGTAAAGTTTCTCGTTTCGTTTCTTTGGGGTACTTGTACACAATGTTCGAATGGAGTACATATACATAGGCAATCAACACTTGGCAGGCTAGAGTTATTTCGGATTAATCTCATTTCATTTTCTTCAGCTGCTTTGCACTCAATGCACTGAATTGAAATTAATTTTATAAAAACTCTAGACTGCTAAGTACTGATTGAATCTGTACAAGTCCCCCATTCGTACATTGTGTACAAGTACCCCAAAGAAACTAAACGGGGACGCTTGGCGGCAAACATTAGATTTCATAAATTTTTCTGGCTGACTTGGTGGATTTTTTTACAACGTCTAATTGTTTTTCTGGGAAGATATAAATTCTTTTTGTAGAGTTTGCTAACTTAACTGTAGTCGTGCCCTTCTTTCCATTACTTTTTCTCATTAAATGACCATCCATTAAAAATTTGCCAAGGTTTTCAGTTACTCACCATATTAAGAAAAATACTTTTTCCCCCAAACTACTTAATTGCATTTTATTCACATAAATTCGGTTTTAATCATCGCCAAATACAATATAATCTTACCACTTTGCCATCATATGACTAATATCACTTTGAGTAATCTCTGCACAACATATTTAATACGCAATAACATCACACTTGATTATAAAAATTCAAAGACTAAGAGTGTGGAACATTGCCAAACTCTTAATTACACTTTAATGCTGGAGAATAATTTACTATTTTTGTTTTCCTATTAAAAAAATTGCCAATTTTGCAATATTTTTTGCAATAATTTAACGGAAAAAAAACAAAGAAGAAAAAAAAAAAAAAAAAAAAAAAACTGCTAAGGTTGTGAAATTTGTAATATGTTTTTCGGTAATAAGCAATAAGTAATTTTGACATTTTTCTAATTACACTGTTTAAATAGTTCAATTTAAAGTATCGAAGTCACTTCTAGAAATTGTGCAAAATATGAATATCCGAAATCCATTGACCTGTTTAAATCAATCATTATCCGGGCTGAAATTCCCAACTTCCGGGATCATTTCTGGGGGAGGGGGGGGGGGTTCAGACACTCTTACACATTAATTCATACAAAAGGCACTTCCTCTAATCAATCTGAGAGGAATAAAAAAAGAATGGTCTGAATATATTAAAGCATTTAAGCTGTAGGCCAGGGTAAAATTCCCACGCATCGGAACCATTTCAAGGGTGTATAGACCTTCCTACCCATCAAAACATACAAAAGGCACTTCCTCTAATCAATCTGAGAGGAATAAAAAAAGAATGGTCTGAATATATTAAAGCATTTAAGCTGTAGGCCAGGGTAAAATTCCCACGCATCGGAACCATTTCAAGGGTGTATAGACCTTCCTACCCATCAAAACATACAAAAGGCACTTCCTCTAATCAATCTGAGAGGAATAAAAAAAGAATGGTCTGAATATATTAAAGCGTTTAAGCTGTAGGCCAGGTTAAAATTTCCAAGCATCGGGATCATTTCCAGGGTGTACAGACCCTCCTACCCATCAAAACATATAAAAGGCACTTCCTCTAATCAATCTGAGAGAAATAAAAAAAGAATGGTCTGAATATATTAAAGCGTTTAAGCTGTAGGCCAGGCTAAAATTCCCAAGCATCGAGATCATTTCCAGGGTGTACGGGCCCTTCTACCCATCAAAACATATAAAAGGCACTTCCTCTAATCAATCTGAGAGGAATAAAAAAAGAATGGTCTGAATATATTAAAGCTTTTAAGCTGTAGGCCAGGCTAAAATTCCCAAGCATCGGGATCATTTCCAGGTTGTACAGACCCTCCTACCCATTAAAACATACAAAAGGCACTTCCTCTAATCAATCTGAGAGGAGTAAAAAAAGAATGGTTTAACTATATTAAAGCGTTTAAGTTGTAGGCCAGACTAAAATGCTAAAATTCCCAAGCATAGGGATCATTTCCAGTGTGTACAGACCCTCCTACCCATCAAAACATACAAAAGGAACTTCCTCTAATCAAGCTGAAAAGAATAAAAAAATTAATAAAAATTGTCAACTTTTATCAAATGGTTTTGGCTGTAGCTCTGGCTAAAGTTTTCGTCAGAACCAGGAGAAACGGAAGAACAAATTTCCGGTGACTTCGGAGATTTTAAAATGATTTTTTGACCATGTTTCCTTGTTCAGTGTTAACAATTTCGTTAGTTTTCGTCTACTCACCCGGGGCAACACGGTGGCAAAAAAAATCAGGGTTCTAGCTATAATAGAAGCTGAGCTGCGAGCGGTCGAAAACGAGCCTAAGCTCTGTCAACATAATATTCACTTGCATGTCTGCCGCTTTGTTATCGGACTTGGCGGCCGAAAACTGCCGTATTTCTAGATATACGTAGTTTATTTACGAGGATACAACACCAGAAAAGGGCTCCGATATACTTGCGGTAGAGTATCGAGCTCAAAACCGGAGGGTTGTGGGTTCGGGCCTCCGTCCGCCAAATATCGGTGTATACCTAATGGAGGCCGGTGTACATCAAATCTGTCGTGGCTTCAGAGTCCTTTAGTTGGTGTGGAGGGGTCGGAGAGAGGAGTTTACACTAGAAGATTTCGATCTCGTATTCTTCTAGATGCTCAAAATTACGAGACGTATTTGGCTGTGTTAAGCACTTTATAAGTTTCAGAAATAGTTAATCGATAGCTCCAGAAAACAGAACAACACCACTTGTCTGATGGCTGAGATAGAGTGTGCGAGAAAAAAAAGGGATTATTCGCTCACAAAGAAAGATTGATGTCACGAATTTAGGGATCTTTAATATAAAAAAGTAAAAGATTCATCCTTAAGTTGTTAAGGAAATATATATCTGAGAATTATAACAGGTCAGAGTTTCTTAATCAAGTCGGGAGAGTGAATGAGGTCTCGAAACTGTGTGAATGATTTCAACTTTTTAATGACTGTGTCATAAAAATAGATTAAGAATTTAAGGAATCGTGCGAGAAACTACTGGGTGATGGCACGTTACAAAATCATTAAATACATTTTTAAATATATGAATAAGTAAAATTTTCTTTTCGAATCTTGTTAAGGAGCTTAGATTGTATCGTCAAAAAATTTCATATGTTTTGTAATAGCAATATTTCGTCAGGTAATCCTGTGCAGATTCAGAGTAGCGTGTTGGTAGGTTGTAAGCGGCTTTGGTGGACAACTGAGTTCAACTTAGAATTAATATGAAAAACGTTAATTGTACATGCACATACGACGCAGTATTTCTTACTATTGCACATATGTAGAAATCGAAAGTTGCGTGATACTTGCGTTCACAATATTTGTCCTGATTTCCATTTTCACTAAATTTCCCTTTCAATCAGTTAAATACAAAATAACTTTCCATTTTCTTTCTTCTCAAAATATTGTAATACACTCCATATTAATTATTTTTATTCGACGAGGTACTGTTCTAGAATTTTTTTGGCTATAAAATTTTGTAAGCTAATTTAATGCTCTCCACTGTGAGTACTTGAAAAACCAAACTAACGTAGACGATGATGTAATATTTTTTTACACTCAGTATAAAAGTTAAGTATTTTTATTATTTCAAACAATTTAACAAGTTCTAATATTTGTATTTTTTTTTTTTTTTTTTTTTTTTTTTTTTTGGTCTTTTTATTATCTATAACTGTTTTTATTTTATTTTTTCCAGTTCAAATTTTCTCGTTTGGTTTTTCTTCTTCTCAATATATAAAAAGCAAAGCCTTTACTCACTCACTCATCACTCATTCTCAAATTATCCGTTACAACTGCACCTGTGAAATTTGCCAACTGTCAAGAAGTTCATCCATAGAAAAAGTAACCAATTCCGATCTCCATTAAGTAATTTTAAAGGATCGAAATGTTTCAAACAAGGAATATCCCAAAGTCCCACTCCAATTGGAGTCATATCTCTGAAATTTGGTACAAATGTTGACAAGGACAATTGTCGAAAAACTTGGCATCTTTTTGTTCTCAAACAACCAACTTTAAGGAACTTATCCAACTTAACGGAAGTATTGCATTACGCCTAGGGTGAAGGAAAAGACTACCGCTCATTTTTAAATGTCACAAAATAATGTATTGTCTTTAAAAATATGCAAATACATGTGTGGTTACGAGTGTAAAACAATCGATCTACAGAATGCTTTACAACCGTGTATTATAGCCATACCAGTAGATAGTGTGTAAATTTTATGCCGATGTAGCAATAGAAATTTACAAATGACATTCTCACGCAATTGCAACAGCACACAATCTCCAGCGTCCATGCCAGCGGTAGTTTAACAAAAGAAATAACGTGCCGTTTATGGACTAAGACGTCTCCTTTCATTGTCCCGCAGTAACAATGGTTCACACTCACTGGTGAATAAAGAGATAATTTAACGCATGAGACACAGCGCCATTCAGTGGTCAAAGCTATTTATACGCTTTTCGTCGCCACCACCAGGGGCATCAGAGTGTATTCATATTTATCACTTTACTGCTCATTTGTCTGCATCCCTACCTCATGACCAAGCAATATAGATATGTATTGGAATATGCTTTTAACACGTTGAGTGTTACGTTAGCCATCGGTGGATGACACTGAACTTTCCGTTTAGACCGTGTCAGCCATCGGTGTCTGACAGTGCAAAATATGATATAAAACAAATAAAAATTACATTTTTTAAAGTAATTACTGAAAATTTGCTTATTGTTTATTTATTACTGGATTATATCATTAACACGTTGAATGTCACGTCTGCCATAGGTGGCTGACACTGAACTTTCCGTTTAGGCCGTGTCAGCCATCGATGACTGACAGTGCAAAATATGATATAAAACTAAAAGAATTACATTGGTTTATTACTGAAAATTTGCTTAATGTTTATTTATTACTGGATTATATCATTGACACGTTGAGTGTCACGTCTGCCATCGGTGGCTGACACTGAACTTTCCGTTTAGGCCATGTCAGCCATGGATAACTGACAGTGCAAAGTATATGATATAAAACTAAAAAAAATTACATTTTTTTTAAGTAATTCTGAAAATTTGCTTAATGTTTATTTATTACTGGATTATATCATTAACACGTTGAGTGTCACGTCTGTCATCGGTAGCTGACACTGAACTTTCCGTTTAGGCCATGTCAGCCATGGATAACTGACAGTGCAAAGTATATGATATAAAACTAAAAAAAATTACATTTTTTTTAAGTAATTCTGAAAATTTGCTTAATGTTTATTTATTACTGGATTATATCATTAACACGTTGAGTGTCACGTCTACCATCGGTGGCTGACTCTGAACTTTCCGTTTAGGCCGGGTCAGCCATCGGTGGCTGACAGTGTAAAATATGATATAAAACAAATAAAAATTGTTTTAAGTAATTACCGAAAATTTGCTTAATGTTTATTTATTACTGCATTATATCATTAACACGTTGAGTGTCACGTCTGCCATCGGTGGCTGACACTGAACTTTCCGTTTAGGCCTGGTCAACCACTGTTGGCTGACAATACGCTGTTGTTTTTCCCACTTCTACAATTTAACATAGTGCCTTTCTTAGAACCTTTTTAAAGTGCAGGAAGTCTTAGTTTTTAAAGTACTATTGATATTCCAACAGATAAAAATATTATTAAATATACAATGTCCAAAATGTCCTGGTGAAAAATTTCATACCTACGAATTTTAAGTCCGATGTCTGGCAACGCTGCGTAAACGTGTGGAATGAATGTCTATAAGTATTTAATTCTAAACGTAAGTATCTTCAAGTGCGATAAGAAACAATGCCCCTAATATATTTATACAGCTGTTTCGAATAAATTTCAGTATGTTAGTTGAGCGCTTCGCATTGCTATACCGCAATACCAGCGCTTTTAAGAAGCACGCGTGGCCTGAAGGGGAATTCCTTAAGAATTCGAGTGGTGCTCAACGTGTTAACCCTTTGAAAACATAGTGGTTCCATACAGAAACCACTTAATTTTTATTTCTATATGCAGACTAATTTTACAGCGAAACCACATATCATAAATCTTCTTATTCGGCGCTGCCCAGGGTGAGCCTTGGCTGTCTCTACAATTGATTTTCAAATCCCTCTCTCACTAGATTTTTTTGTCCAATTTTTTATCTTTAAAATTTTTAGATCCTCTTAGACTTGGTCACACCATCTCAATTTTGGTAGACCTCTTTTTCTTGCTTTATAAAGTGTACCTCTCATAATTCTTTTAGACATACCTGCGTATCTCATTCTCTTGAACGTGCACCACCCACTGTATTCTTTTTGCCTTAATACATTTTACATTGTTTTTTCCTTTAATTAGTCTTTCAATTTCCATGATTATATTGTTGCGTGGTAGGTTCGGAAGACTTGAAGCCAAAGCAGATAAGAACTTGACGAAATTTATTCCGATGTAACTCTTCGCAGATTCTTTTACAACTCCAGAACTTCCCTTTCTAATAGATTCAATACAGCTCTTTACACAACAATGGAGCTCGAACAGCAGTTAAAAACTAGATACACAACTGCTAAATTCGTCGCAAAAGACAATGCAATACAGTTCACTACTCTGAACGCTGAGAGACAACCAAGACACGGGGAGTGACAAGTGTCGCCAAATAGTAGCCAAGTTTGGCAACGTTTGGCGATTTCTCGCCAAATTTGGCGACCAAAATTAGTCTCCAAAACCATCGCCAACTTGGCGAGATTGCCATTAACCATAATGTTAAATGGCCTCCTTGTAAAACTCGTGCTCCAGCATTACCTCTGTAAAACAAGTTTTCAAGCATTAAGAGACGCATTGCAGAAAAGCAAAGTAAAGACAAACTCTTGCACTGCCTTATCCGAAATGTACATCAATTTTTCTTTTTACATAATTAATACTACGAAATATTTACAAATATACAGAAATTCGTAACAATATCTTATTCTCCATCTGTCATTTTTTCTTATCGGTCCCAATACTTTTCTTAGAATTCTGTTTTCAAAAACAGATCATAAATAATCTTTGTAATTTTTCGATTTTGTATGACCTGAAACAAAGTGCAGTTTTTTTTTTATTCAGAAAAAATTTGATTAGGTATGTTATTTGTGTTCACTGCTACTTGCATTGTGGTTTCATAACGTAACCACTTACAAAAGTTAAAATGAATGAATTTTTTGGGCAAAAAGGAAGTATTTCACATCATTTTTCTACTCTTAAAGATGAGCCATACCAAATGCCATTAACCCTTAGTTAAGAGCGCGACCTTTTGTATAGTGGTAGGGGATATGATACTATAAGTCAACAAATCATAACAGTTCGTTTTGTTATAAATGCTGAAATTTAATTATCAAGATAACAGGCGCTTTTTTACCGATGTTTTTTATTTAAAATAAATTTGCCATTTTGAACAAAAAAGAAATCCTTGAATTTGTGTGTTCCAATAGCAAACAGAAGAATTTCGGGAGGGGATGTATCCCCATATCCCATCCCCTGGCTACGCGCCTGGCGATTCCCTTGGCCACAGGAAACAAGTCTGGAATGTTTTAGTCGCAGAAAAAATGGCGGCAAAGAAATTATATATTGATTACACTTGATTTCTTAAATTTAAATTTATTCGTATTCTATTTAGCTTCTATTATAAAAAAAAAAAAAAAAAACTGTTTTTATTCTTTAAAATCTGACAAGTTTTTTTTAATTTTATTATTATTATTAAAGTGGGGGGAGGGGGGTAAAATCATTTATGCTTGTAGCAAAATAGTTAAAAGGACCACCCCTGCATGTATTCGTCTGGCAAACACCAGTAGAGGCGTTCCACGTTGACTTTCCGGTTCCTACAAGGTATACATATACATAAGAAATGGCGAAATTTGACACCAGTCTGCGTTTTCGTTTTTTGGTTTTAAAATATTCCCGAATTCATTACCATTAAAATGATACCATTTTCTTTCTGAGACTCAAATTGCTTTATAAATTACAGTAGGTTTTGTGAACTTATTTTGTATCACGTTCAGTAGTGTAGTAAACTTTAAACGCGTTTTCTGAAGAATGACATTTTGGTGTTATAATGACTTTACGCCAACGGTCATAACTTCTTAATAAATGGTCCGATTTACAAAATTCTAATTTTGTTTTGTAGACAATAGTTGTGAATGTGTTTTCTACGGAGATCGGAATATATATTGTTATAAACACATTTTTTATGCACATTTTAATCTTAATTTTTTGTTAAAAACTATGCATTTTTTAAAACATTTTATTTAAAAACTTTTAAATAAATATTGAAGTCAAATTCAAAATTCTCCATAAGAACATGCGTCAATATAACATCTCTTATTTGCAATAAAATTAATACCTCTAAGTTAATTACAAGTTTATTTATGTATGTTCTAATAATGTCCTAATTAATCACTTTAATTGCAATTAGCTGATTAAAAAAAACTAGGGGGCTTCTCCCCCTGCTCGCTAACGCTCGTCAACCCCCAAACGCCTCGCTGCGCTCGGATTGAGCGGCTTTGTCGCTCGAATTTGTGTTTAAAACATCTTGCTGAGCTCGAATAGGTTTGCCAGCCATAAAAAATTTAACCAAATTTTTATAAATTTAATGTAAGGCCTAATAGAGAAAACACCCAAATTGCAAGTTTCATAATAGAAAGTTAAATATACTATCCGCCAACATTCTGACTTAAAACTTCATTAGCTATGCCCTTACATTGAAGTCCCAATATCTTTCATTTATTCTGATAAAAAACAAAGCGAGCTACACTCACCAACCCCTGAACGCCTCGCTTGGGTTGGTTTTTCTGGATAGAAATACTTCAAAATAATAATTACTCTAATACAAAAATGCTTCAGAAAAACAGAAAAAATCAACTTTGAAACGAAGAGTTTAAAAAGAGCTTTAAAATTAGCAACTTGTTTGTTGTTTACATATGTAAGGATGTTGCCATTCATATATTCAAAATCATTGGGGCTTTGTAGTAGCTTAATGATGAAAAATATTGAAATTTAACTAATTAATAAAGTGTTAATAAATTATTTTGGCACGTTTTGGCAAATCTACAGCTTATTTCCTTTAAAATGACACCTTGATCATTGAAATTGGTTGAGCAGTTTAGGCGGACGGACTAACCCAAAAAACGCATTGCCTATTAAATATATAGATTATGTATAAAAATGTATCATTTTTAATTCTGATAAACATGGCGGGGGCTCTGTGATGGTGTGGGGAGTGATATCTTGGCGGGGCTTGGGGCCACTCATAGTCCTGATGGAGAAGGTCACAGACGAGAATTATCTAAAGTATTCTTGCAGATTATTTACACCCTATGCTTCAGACTCTGTTTCCTGGAAAACGTCCTCTATTCCAAGATGACAACGCTCCTGTACACACGCCTCACTGTGTTCAAACATGGTTAGATGAGCATAATGATGAAGTGGAACATCTTACGTGGTGTCTGTCCTCAGTCCCCTGAGATAAACATCAAATGAGCCATTGTGGGGGATATTAGAGAACCAAGTACGTTCCCGGATTCCTCCTCCACGCACATTCTACCTGAATTCGAAACCGCTCTGCAGGAAGAATGGCTGCGAATTCCCTTAAACATTGTGCACAACCTTTATTTATCCATTCCACGTTGGATACAAACTGTTATTCGAGCCCAGCTCCACACTAATAAAAATTTTGCGTACTTTCACAGATGTTCCTTCTATTTTGTCATATACCTGTATGTTCCAAAACCTTTTTTGTTTTTGGAGCCAACGTGTAAGCTTCCCGTTGGACATCCGGTTGATTTTTTTTTGTAATTCTATCAATCTTATCAATACTTTCTAATTGATAAGATACTTGTACTTATCAGTCTGCATTATAGTTATAATTTAACGAATTTGAAATTGACTTCCAATCATCATCAGTCAGATATCAGTTTCATAAATTGAAAGCACAAAGTTTAGAAAATGAACAGACAAATTTAATAAGTGAATAATAATTATAATAATAACAAAAAAGAACGCATAGAAATGAATTGTTTGCTGCTTTGTACTTGGGAAACAAGAGGATTCTAACTCACATATTTTAAAAAATAGTTACAAAATTAATCAAAAGATGGCACTGCTGATTGAAGATGGAACAATAAAATAAATTGTCTGAATGTGTTGCACTAATAAAAAAAAAAAAAAAAAAAAAAAAAAAAAAAAAAAAACCGGTGCTTTCATAATAACCTTTATTTTCAGCAATAGCATGGCGCAACTGAAATATTGTTTTGTAGATCTTGCATCATGTTCTGAAAATGTTTTAAAATTATTTTTTTTTTAATTTTCCAATCAACAACGTCATCTGTTGGTGAACTTTGTGGGTAGTTTTGAAAAATGAGGGATAAAATACCATAGTTGCTCAAGAAAGATGAAGAAAACGGTACAACGGTCCTCTGTTTCTTCTTCTTTTTAAAATTCATTTTTCAAAAGTGTTAGTTCTTATCAAGACACCCTGCATATATATAGCACATATAATTTTTCTAGGAATGTTGCCCTTGGACGGACAGACAATTGGATCCTTTGTGTAAGTCTCAAAATGTGAAATGGCGGTCAAAGTATGGGCTAACTTATTGACTTCATACAGTCTAACTTATTGACTATTGACTTATTGATTTCATACAGTTTAACTTATTGAATATTGACTTCATACAGTCTAACTTATTGAATATTGACTTCATACAGTCTAACTTATCGAATATTGACTTTTTTACTTCATATAGTCTAACTTATTGAATATTGACTTTCTACAGTCTAACTTATTGACTATTGACTTTATACAGTCTAACTTATTGACTATTGACTTATTGACATCATACAGTCTAACTTATTGACTATTGACTTTTTTACTTCATATCGTCTAACTTATTGACTATTGACTTCCTACAGTCTAACATATTGACTATTGACTTTATACAGTCTAAATTATTGATTGATTGACTTCGTACAGTCTAACTTACTGACTAGTGACTTATTAACTTCATACAGTCTAACTTAATTGATTATTGACTTATTGATTTCATGTAGTCTAACTTATTGACTATTGATTTATTAACTTTATATAGTCTAATTTAATTGACTATTGACTCCAAAATGTGTAACTTATTGACTATTTACTTATTGAACGTTTAATTTTTTAACGCAGATAGGACCTTAAAGTTTACCATTATGTAGGACAAATTAGAGAGAACCGTTTGGCCTCAATAACTCACTTTGATAGAAAAAAGAAGGAAAAAAAAATGCCGATACCAACTCTGTACTCAGTTCAGTACGGCAGAATGGGGTAGGGATAAACTACCGATCCCTGTTGAGAGGAAGTCCTATTTTTTTTATTTATTTATTGATTATTATTATTTTTTTTTTTTTATATAGTAAGGATCATTCCCTATAACTTTCTATGCTACAGTCTTCTAATTCACTGTATTTAGAAACTACTTTCAATAGAACCTTGAAATTTGGTGAGTAGGTACAAAAAGAGATCACTTTATGAAATGACATAAACTGTTTTCATGTAATGTCTATCTATTACAAATGAAAATTAAAATAGTAAAAGATGAAACCAGGTGGAGCCACTGCATATGCATTGACGTAAGGGTTTCAAATATAAACAAATAAATTAAATGAGTTTTTAATTTATGTCATTTCATAAAGTGATCATTTTCGTACCTACTCACCAAATTTCCAGGTTTTATACAGTCAAACCCGGTTAGCGTGAAGTCGATGGGCAAGCTGAAATTGTTCCCATTAACCGAATTTCGTGCTAAACGAATAAATTAACGTTAATTTTTAAGTATAGAGAATATAGAGTATAGAGTTAATTTTTAAGTATTGACTACTTTTACTTCACGTTAAAAGGGATTTCATGTTTAAGTAATTTCACTTTAACGACGTTTGACTGTACAAAGTAGTTTCTAAATGCCCTGGGCTAGAAGACTGTAATAAAAGCGAGTACAGGGAATTATCCTTAAAAGGACTTCCACTTAAAAACAATTGAAACAAACCTATTTCGTAGTCGACCTTGTTCTATCAAAATCTATCAATTCAAATCCGAAACAAGATCACGAATCCATTTGGATGACGAACAAATGAATTCTCCACACGCTTTGAGATCTTCTTCCGCGCGCGTGCCAAGGAAAACGCACGCGAAGTTACGTGAGTGCACGCACATTTGTTTAAAAGTGAGATTGAATCTTAAACGTGGGCTGCCGATCCAATTTCTGTGTGGTATGCGGACATTGTTATGATTCAGACGATTTCTCAGTAAAAAAAAAAATATGATTAGAACAAATAAAAATGGAATTTACTGAAAACGGTTTCCCGAATACTTTTCTTCATGATTGAGTTAGGAATTCTCTACGTATTTGGAATGCAATTTTGAGGGATATATTTTGATAAAAAAAATCATATATGTATCCAACAAATAAAAATAACATTTGCTCACATAGTGTAAAAGTGGCACGTCCTATAAATTCTTAACTTCTGATTTAAAGTGTAAACAGCATCAAAGATTACATGCACATGAAACTGATGGAACGGCACAAGATTATTTACAAGTAGTCCGAGAGGCGACTGCAATTTTTGGACCCCATCGAACATCATTCTGAATATTTTATAGAAATTGGAGAAAAGTGAGTAGATTACGAATCCACTGGTCTGCCGTGGCAAAAATGGCCGGAACTGATCAAAAATCGACTTGGAATGAGTTGAACTCAAATCCGATTGCCAAATATGTCATAACTTGCTAAAAACAGAACAAACTTTTTCGTCTGCCAACCCACTGCATTTTGATTTTCAATGAGAAAAAGCGCAAACGATTTCTGATCTCTGGCTCGGAAAACTTTCATCTTTTAAAAATAAGCCAAATTGGCGACATCAGTTACGTCATCCATGACGTAATGTTTATCGCCAATTTGGCTCATTTGTGAAAGACGCAAGTAAGCCATAGCTACACATCCGAATCGTCTGCAACCTTCTTAATTGAAAATTAAAGAGTGAGGGTTACCAAATAAAAAAAATGCTCATTATTTGGCAAGTTATGCCTCATTTGACAATCAGGTTTTAGTTCAACTCATTCCAAGTCGATTTTTGATCAGTTTAGGCCATTTTTGCCACGGCAGACCAGTGGATTCTTAATCTACTCACTTTTCTCCAATTTCTATAAAAAATTCTGAATGATGCTCGATGGGGTCCAAAAATTGCAGTCACCTCTCAGTCTAAAGTGGAATTCAAGGTGAAATTGACTTATGGCATTGTTTCAGAAGCTTCTCTCCCACCCACACATCCCGACTCAATTCACACACGAGCCAATCAGCACATCGAATTTAAAAGTGCAGGCGAAGTCGTGAAATTCGTAAGGGCTGGATTTGGTGCCACGCCATATACATAACGTGGAGGGAGATTCCATATTAGCAGTTGTTTCAATAGCAACGTTCTAGCTCTTTTGGAACTTTCACTCTCTGACGGTACTCGTTCGACCATAATCGGATTTAATTACTTAAGCGTTTTCTTTCTTCTTCAATGGACAATTCCTGCATTTTTAAATTTTTTTTTTTTATTCAGTTCTAAATCTTCCGAAAAAGCCATAAACATAAAAATTTCTGCTCAATGCGATTTTTCTTTTTTTTATATTTGCGATCAAAATTACCTTGTTAGAGGTTGGCGAGAAAACAACTCATTTCGTTGGCATTGAACGTGACGTAAAGAGATCTAAAACATCTTGGCTTGAAATACAGCAGCGGAAACCATATCTGCAAGTTTCTCGCAAATCACGCCAACCTGTACGGAATGTGGCAATGGTCTACTAACGCCAACTTTTTTAACGATTACTATTTGGCCGGAACCTCACGATAACCATAAAAATGCAGGGAACTCTTTACGTCACGAATTTTGTTGACTGTTTTGATCGGACTAATTTCGGCTGGGTTTTGGGGCATTTTCTTTCCTTAATATTTAAACAACCAGTTTTTTTAAAGAACTTTTTTTTTTTAAATATTTGGAATCGGGAAGAAATTCTTCATAAATATGTACTGATTTCACTCGTTTTTAAAAAATACGGGAATTGTCCATTGAATAATTAATAATTAAAAAAAACCTAAAAAACACGCTTTTACCAGGATCTTCAGGATTGGCGATTTCTAATATTCAGTGACACGGTAATGTTTTGTGCCAAGTAATAAGGCGTGTACTAAGGCATATACATGACTTAAATTTGAGACAAGCATGTGACTATTGGCAGGAACAACTGGAGAGTTTTGTACACTTAACTAAAAAAATTAACGAAAAAAGAAAAATTATAGTTTACAACAAAAATAATTAATAGTATAAAAAAACTAAAAAAACAAGCTTTAATAGAAAACCATACTAAAAAGTAGAAAATAAATAATAGTTTAAAAAACTAAAAAACAGTTTTGCTATTAATCAGAGAGTTTTTTTACTTACCGTAGAACTTCCATCTTCATTTACGGTTCTAATTTACGTTTCAGAAAATTAATAAATAATCAAAGTTGACTAGCAATTAGTAAATTTTAATTTTAAGCCAATAATTTAGATGCAGCCCGGCTATACCCCATGAGCCGCCACAATTTAAGTCCTTGTAGTCTGGGATTTTTTACACACTTGCAAACTCGAAATGAAGAATTTTATTTTTTGAGATGTGACACTTTTGTAGCAAGGAATGATCTTATAACTCACACAAGTTAGGTACACGAACATATAACCATTCTCTTCTTCTTCTTCTTCTTATCAAGGACTATGGGAACTAAAGCTCCTCTGCTTCTTTTAAGCATTTTGTACCCATCGATATAGATAAACAACTGGATAGACTGCTCCATTGTCAATGCAAAGAGGAAAACGCGCCGGGGATTGCGAAGCTGGTGGGAAGATTAACCAATCACAGTTCACTTTTATAGTTGGATGGAATTGCGAAAAACCTTGTAAAATGCTAGAGTGTATATTTTTTTGCGCATTATTACTAATTAAGGTCTACTATTGACATTTCTGCTGTGTACAACCCAACATTTTATTTTCAATCCTCTGCAATCCACATTTTTTATCCCACCAACGGCATCTGACAACGGCTTCATTTTCCCAGCGTTAAGCAGTCTATCCAGTTGTTTATTTATATCGATGTTTGTACCAACCGCATATCCAATACGGATAGCTACCGAAAAGAGGTAGAAATGAACTCTTCGGTGGTTATTAGAGGTCGGTGATATATCGATACGACGATATTTTTATCGATATTTCTAAAAAAATATCGATATTATAAATATTGATAAAAGTCACCGATATATCGATATTTTCAAACATTTTTAGTTTTTTGATGACAGTTTTGTAATTCCATGTGTTTTTTCGATTTTCTTTATTCCCTTTTCAAAAACTTCAAAACTAAAGATTGAACTTGGCTGAGAGACAGTTAAAATGTCAACAATATTCAATATTTTGCCATACTATTGAAATTGAAATTGAAAAAGCTATTGAAAATTATTTCAAGTAATTATAGATCAGTACAGATCGGTAGTGGACAGTACTGCACAGGGTGTAAACACACACTCGCTCGGGAGGGGGTGGGAGCAAGTCTACCTATAACCACTAGAGGTCGGAAATATCGATCAAAATAAATATCGATACTATATCGTTGCATAGAAAAAAAATATCGATAAAATATCGATATATCAATACATGATTTTTTTTTATTTGATTTTCAATTTTGCTAGAAACAAAGTTTTTCGGGGCAAATTTCTACTTTTCATGATTGATTTTTTGTAAGGTGACTACTTTTTCAACTGAAATGGATCTATCACAAAAAAAAAAAAAAAAAAAATATGTTTTCGCTTAATTGGTGCAGTAATTTTAAGAAAAAAACTTAAATGATTGTCAATAGGCCTTTTCAATTTCAATAGTATGGCAAAATATTGAATATTGGTGACATTTTAACTGTCTCTCAGCCAAGTTCAATCTTTAGATTTGAAGTTTTTGTAAAGGGAATAAAGAAAATCGAAAAAACACATGGAATTACAAAACGATCATCAAAAAACTAAAAAATTTTAAAAATATCGATATATCGGTGACTTTTATCAATATTTTTAATATCGATATTTTTTTAGAAATATCGATAAAAATATCGTCGTATCGATATATCACCGACCTCTAATAACCACCGAAGAGTTCATTTCTACCTCTTTTCGGTAGCTACCCGTAGATGACACGACCGACCGTAATGGAACTTCTTAATTTAGATGCAATACCAAGCAGAAGATTCCAGCAGAAGACTTGGATTTGCCACCCTCAGAGGTATTGATTTGTATGGGAACTTGGAGGACTTAGCGACCACGACTGATTTAACGTGCCCCAGTCACCATTAACGAGCACGGCGGTCTTTTGTAGGTCCGATACTCTCCCAACTGGGCTACGCAGTCCCAACATGTAACCATTGATTTATTGCTAAAGAATAAGGATGATACGTTGCTTTATGAAATTCACAATTTGAAACTCTCCATAACTTCATTCCTTACCTTCACAAAACACATTCTTTCGAACTTTGAAGTAATTTAATTGTAGTCTTAAGGTAACGCGATGAGGATATTGAGATTCAGTTACCTTTAGTTCGTATAATAGACGTTGCTTTTAAAATTAAAAGTTAGTAGACAACGTATTGTCTGATTATTCTTGATGAATTGGCTGCCGAGTTTAGTTGGCAACTCCAGTGCAGTCCCCCCCCCCCCCGCACAAAAAAAAAAAAAAAAAAAAAAAAATCCATCAAAAACCTACAGCTTTATTTTCAAAGAAGTTGCAGCGATGTTTTGGAGCAATCTTGCAAGAAAAAAGAAAAATAAGTAAGTAAGTAAGTAAGTAAATAAATAAATAAATGAACGAATAAATAAATAAATAAATAAATAAATAAATAAATAAATAAATAAATAAATAAATAAATAAATAAATAAATAAATAAATAAATAAATAAATAAATAAATAAATAAATAAATAAATAAATAAATAAATAAATAAATAAATAAATAAATAAATAAATAAATAAATAAATAAATAAACCAGCAGTAAATTAAAAAAATAATAATAATATAACCCATTAAAACAAATATAAATCCTTTATAGACATTTGCAATTTTTCTGTTCATTAACACACCGCCGTTTCTGTTGCCAACGTGTGCTTGTTTATAATATTCAAAATTAGATGCTGCCACCATCTCTATCAGCAAAATAAGCGCTAAACTACTTTTCAAAATTTATTCATTAAAATGAATGTGAATTTATGCACTCACAACCAAATATCTTTTATTTATTCTGATTAAAACAATTTTACTATTTATTTATTAAAACAATTTTATTATTAATTTATTAAAACAATTTTATTATTTATTTATTAAAACAATTTTATTATTTATTTATTAAAACAATTTTATTATTTATTTATTAAAACAATTTTATTATTTATTTATTAAAACAATTTTATTATTTATTTCTTAAAACAATTTTATTATTAATTTATTAAAACAATTTTATTATTTATTTATTAAAACAATTTTATTATTTATTTCTTAAAACAATTTTATTATTAATTTATTAAAACAATTTTATTATTTATTTATTAAAACAGTTTTATTATTTATTTATTAAAACAATTTTATTATTTATTTTATAAAATAAAAATAAATGCCTAAAAACATACGATTACACTTAATATTTCTTCGATTTCATATAAACTCCAAATAATCTAAGTACAGAAAATCAGCGTTATGAATGTGGAAAAAACCAGTGGTAAATTAAGAATAACCAAGATTGACCACTGTGTCTATTTTTAGATTATTGATTTGTAGAAGATCTATTTTTGCATCGCCTGCCAAATCAGACGACTTTGCTTGAACTGCACAAATTTATAAATTCGTATTCTGCGCGAATAATTTCGCTGTTTCCATTGTTGCGATAAAATCGGTGGTTTAACTTTATTCTTTAACTTTTCCTAAAAAAGTGCAAAAAGAACTTAATGCTACAAAATTATACAGTAGTTTTTACGTGGTATGAAATAAATTTTAGGTTCTAAAAGTCAATCTAGAGTTGGAAATCTAAAAGTAAGCCGTAGAAAAATCTTGTTAGAAGTTTTCGCCATACAGATATAGAGTATTTCACAATGCTAGATCATGTCTTGATTTTAGAATCTCTAACACTCGAAATCGTATTTGTTGTACAACATTTTTTAAGGGAACGCTGTTGTAGAACATTGTTGTACAACATTTTATAAGGGAACGCTGTTATAGAACATTTAGAAATATTAATGTAGTTTGGTTTTTACTTTCAACTGAGCATATGTTATTATAGGGTAATGAAATTACTGCATTCGGAGAAAAAAAAAAAAACGATTTTTTTTAAATATATATTTTGCATTTTCTCACGCTTTGGATAAAAGTGGCAAAAAAAAAAAAAAAAAAAAAAAAAAAATATATATATATATATATATATATATATATATATATATATATATATATATATATATATATATATATATATATATATATATATATATATATATATATATATATATTTCTGTGGTCAGCATAGCTCCAGAAAAAATTTACGTAAAAAGTTGAAAAACGAATGTCATCACAGGATTATCTTCCCTTGAGCATTGCCCATCAACGAATGTTTCTTCCTGTCACACTTACAAGAAAGGACAATGTAATACTTATCGAAAAAAATATCGCAAATTTTGTTGTTTCGAGGTTAAGCTTTTTTTTCTCTCTCTCTCTCTTTTTTTTTCTTTTCTTTTATTGCCAATGTAATAATTATTACCAAAAATTTCGCCAAACTGACAATTTCTTTAAAAAAAAAATATTGAAAATATGAAAACGGAAAGAGAAAATTACTCCAATCCATGACCAATTTACATGCAGTGACCAGTAATAAGTGTAATCTAAAGTTATGCGATGTTCTACAAACCTAGTTATAGGAAGTTATAGTTTTATTCCAATCTTGAATAAATTTCGAACAGTTAATCATAGAAGAAGTTTACTGGCTACAAAAAATATCGAAAACCCTTCCCCTTTTCCACCCTTTAAGGGGTATGATAATAACTTGAAACTTACCGAACCAATTTCAACCTTTTCTTTTTTACTTTCAATTACTTATATGTATACACTAGCTGAATACCCGTGCTGTGCTACGAAATATTACATGTGTCTTTTAGCAATCAAAAGACATTTATGTATTCTACACTTTAGACATTTGTTTCCATTTCGATTCCGACAATTTGAATTATCGAAATAGGAACTTTCATTCGTTGAAATTTTTTCCAAAATTTATAATTGAGAATATATTGGAATTGAGACATTTGAATATCCCTCGTTTAGAGCGTTTAACTCCCTTTGGCTCTTTTTAATAATTTTTACTAATAACTAATTTTTTTTTATATATTTGCATTTCTTATAATTTGCATCAAATATCAGAATTGTGACTACATTGGAAATGGGTCCCTCGTTTGGAACATTTAGCCCTTTTCCCCCTCCTTAAAGAAGGTTAATCGTGATCGGAATAGCTTACTTTTCTATGTTTGGCTTTTTTGTCTTTTCCACCAATTTCCAATGTTGTGACCATGTGGGAAGTACGGCATTCGAATATCCCTCATTTGGAACGCTTAACCCCTTTTCCACTCTTTAAAGTGGGTTAATCGAAATCGGAATAGCTTACTTTTTCTATGTTTACCATTGTTGACATTTGTACCAATTTTCAGAGTTGTGGACATGTGGGAAGTGGGAGAATTAGTGATGAGTGAGTCAGTGAGTGAGTCAGGTGAATGAGTGAGTGAGTCAGTGAATGAGTGATGGCTTTGCCTTATATATAGAGAGAAGATGTTTAGCATTGTTGATATTTGTACCAATTTTCAGAGTTGTGGACATGTGGGAAGTGGGAGAATTAGTGATGAGTGAGTGAGTCAGGTGAATGAGTGAGTGAGTCAGTGAATGAGTGAGGGCTTTGCCTTATATATAGAGAGAAGATGTTTAGCATTGTTGATATTTGTACCAATTTTCAGAGTTGTGGACATGTGGGAAGTGGGAGAATTAGTGATGAGTGAGTGAGTCAGGTGAATGAGTGAGTGAGTCAGTGAATGAGTGAGGGCTTTGCCTTATATATAGAGAGAAGATGTTTAGCATTGTTGATATTTGTACCAATTTTCAGAGTTGTGGACATGTGGGAAGTGGGAGAATTAGTTATGAGTGAGTGAATGAGTGAGTGAGTCAGTGAATGAGTGAGGGCTTTGCCTTATATATAGAGAGAAGATGTTTAGCATTGTTGATATTTGTACCAATTTTCAGAGTTGTGGACCTGTGGGAAGTGGGAGAATTAGTGATGAGTGAGTGAGTCAGGTGAATGAGTGAGTGAGTCAGTGAATGAGTGAGGGCTTTGCCTTATATATAGAGAGAAGATGTTTAGCATTGTTGATATTTGTACCAATTTTCAGAGTTGTGGACATGTGGGAAGTGGGAGAATTAGTGATGAGTGAGTGAGTGAGTCAGTGAGTGAATGAGTGAGTGAGTCAGTGAATGAGTGAGGGCTTTGCCTTATATATAGAGAGAAGATGTTTAGCATTGTTGATATTTGTACCAATTTTCAGAGTTGTGGACATGTGGGAAGTGGGAGAATTAGTGATGAGTGAGTGAGTCAGGTGAATGAGTGAGTGAGTCAGTGAATGAGTGAGGGCTTTGCCTTATATATAGAGAGAAGATGTTTAGCATTGTTGATATTTGTACCAATTTTCAGAGTTGTGGACATGTGGGAAGTGGGAGAATTAGTGATGAGTGATTCAGTGAGTGAGTCAGGTGAATGAGTGAGTGAGTCAGTGAATGAGTGATGGCTTTGCCTTATATATAGAGAGAAGATGTTTAGCATTGTTGATATTTGTACCAATTTTCAGAGTTGTGGACATGTGGGAAGTGGGAGAATTAGTGATGAGTGAGTGAGTCAGGTGAATGAGTGAGTGAGTCAGTGAATGAGTGAGGGCTTTGCCTTATATATAGAGAGAAGATGTTTAGCATTGTTGATATTTGTACCAATTTTCAGAGTTGTGGACATGTGGGAAGTGGGAGAATTAGTGATGAGTGAGTGAGTGAGTGAATGAGTGAGTGAGTCAGTGAATGAGTGAGGGCTTTGCCTTATATATAGAGAGAAGATGTTTAGCATTGTTGATATTTGTACCAATTTTCAGAGTTGTGGACATGTGGGAAGTGGGAGAATTAGTGATGAGTGAGTGAGTCAGGTGAATGAGTGAGTGAGTCAGTGAATGAGTGAGGGCTTTGCCTTATATATAGAGAGAAGATGTTTAGCATTGTTGATATTTGTACCAATTTTCAGAGTTGTGGACATGTGGGAAGTGGGAGAATTAGTGATGAGTGAGTGAGTGAGTGAATGAGTGAGTGAGTCAGTGAATGAGTGAGGGCTTTGCCTTATATATAGAGAGAAGATGTTTAGCATTGTTGATATTTGTACCAATTTTCAGAGTTGTGGACATGTGGGAAGTGGGAGAATTAGTGATGAGTGAGTGAGTGAGTGAGTGAGTGAGTGAGTGAATGAGTGAGTGAGTCAGTGAATGAGTGAGGGCTTTGCCTTATATATAGAGAGAAGATGTTTAGCATTGTTGATATTTGTACCAATTTTCAGAGTTGTGGACATGTGGGAAGTGGGAGAATTAGTGATGAGTGAGTGAGTCAGGTGAATGAGTGAGTGAGTCAGTGAATGAGTGAGGGCTTTGCCTTATATATAGAGAGAAGATGTTTAGCATTGTTGATATTTGTACCAATTTTCAGAGTTGTGGACATGTGGGAAGTGGGAGAATTAGTGATGAGTGAGTGAGTGAGTCAGTGAGTGAGTGAGTCAGTGAATGAGTGAGGGCTTTGCCTTATATATAGAGAGAAGATGTTTAGCATTGTTGATATTTGTACCAATTTTCAGAGTTGTGGACATGTGGGAAGTGGGAGAATTAGTGATGAGTGAGTGAGTCAGGTGAATGAGTGAGTGAGTCAGTGAATGAGTGAGGGCTTTGCCTTATATATAAAGAGAAGATGTTTAGCATTGTTGATATTTGTACCAATTTTCAGAGTTGTGGACATGTGGGAAGTGGGAGAATTAGTGATGAGTGAGTCAGTGAGTGAGTCAGGTGAATGAGTGAGTGAGTCAGTGAATGAGTGATGGCTTTGCCTTATATATAGAGAGAAGATGTTTAGCATTGTTGATATTTGTACCAATTTTCAGAGTTGTGGACATGTGGGAAGTGGGAGAATTAGTGATGAGTGAGTGAGTCAGGTGAATGAGTGAGTGAGTCAGTGAATGAGTGAGGGCTTTGCCTTATATATAGAGAGAAGATGTTTAGCATTGTTGATATTTGTACCAATTTTCAGAGTTGTGGACATGTGGGAAGTGGGAGAATTAGTGATGAGTGAGTGAGTCAGGTGAATGAGTGAGTGAGTCAGTGAATGAGTGAGGGCTTTGCCTTATATATAGAGAGAAGATGTTTAGCATTGTTGATATTTGTACCAATTATCAGAGTTGTGGACATGTGGGAAGTGGGAGAATTAGTGATGAGTGAGTGAGTCAGGTGAATGAGTGAGTGAGTCAGTGAATGAGTGAGGGCTTTGCCTTATATATAGAGAGAAGATGTTTAGCATTGTTGATATTTGTACCAATTTTCAGAGTTGTGGACATGTGGTAAGTGGGAGAATTAGTGATGAGTGAGTGAGTGAGTCAGGTGAATGAGTGAGTGAGTCTGTGAATGAGTGAGGGCTTTGCCTTATATATAGAGAGAAGATGTTTAGCATTGTTGACATTTGTACCAATTTTCAGAGTTGTGGACATGTGGGAAGTGGGAGAATTAGTGATGAGTGAGTGAGTGAGTGAGTGAGTGAATGAGTGAGTGAGTCAGTGAATGAGTGATGGCTTTGCCTTATATATAAAGAGATGTTTTCCATAGTTGATATTTGTACCAATTTTCAGAGTTGTGGACATGTGGGAAGTGGGAGAATTAGTGATGTGTGAGTCAGTGAGTGAGTCAGGTGAATGAGTGAATGAGTCAGTGAATGAGTGAGGGTTTTGCCTTATATATAGAGAGAAGATGTTTAGCATTGTTGATATTTATACCAATTTTCAGAGTTGTGGACATGTGGGAAGTGGGAGAATTAGTGATGAGTGAGTGAGTGAGTCAGGTGAATGAGTGAGTGAGTCAGTGAATGAGTGAGGGCTTTGCCTTATATATAGAGAGAAGATGTTTAGCATTGTTGATATTTGTACCAATTTTCAGAGTTGTGGACATGTGGGAAGTGGGAGAATTAGTGATGAGTGAGTGTGTGAATGAGTGAGTGAGTCTGTGAATGAGTGAGGGCTTTACCTTATATATAGAGAGAAGATGTTTACCATTGTTGACATTTGTACCAATTTTCAGAGTTGTGGACATGTGGGAAGTGGGAGAATTAGTGATGAGTGAGTGAGTGAGTGAATGAGTGAGTGAGTCAGTGAATGAGTGATGGCTTTGCCTTATATATAGAGAGAAGATGTTTAGCATTGTTGATATTTGTACCAATTTTCAGAGTTGTGGACATGTGGGAAGTGGGAGAATTAGTGATGAGTGAGTGAGTGAGTGAATGAGTGAGTGAGTCAGTGAATGAGTGATGGCTTTGCCTTATATATAGAGAGAAGATGTTTTCCATAGTTGATATTTGTACCAATTTTCAGAGTTGTGGACATGCGGGAAGTGGGAGAATTAGTGATGAGGGAGTGAGTGAGTCAGGTGAATGAGTGAGTGAGTCAGTGAATGAGTGATGGCTTTGCCTTATATATAGAGAGAAGATGTTTAGCATTGTTGATATTTGTACCAATTTTCAGAGTTGTGGACATGTGGGAAGTGGGAGAATTAGTGATGAGTGAGTGAGTGAGTCAGGTGAATGAGTGAGTGAGTCTGTGAATGAGTGAGGACTTTACCTTATATATAGAGAGAAGATGTTTACCATTGTTGACATTTGTACCAATTTTCAGAGTTGTGGACATGTGGGAAGTGGGAGAATTAGTGATGAGGGAGTGAGTGAATGAGTGAGTGAGTCAGTGAATGAGTGATGGCTTTGCCTTATATATAGAGAGATGTTTTCCATAGTTGATATTTGTACCAATTTTCAGAGTTGTGGACATGCGGGAAGTGGGAGAATTAGTGATGAGGGAGTGAGTGAGTCAGTGAATGAGTGAGTGTGTCAGTGAATGAGTGAGGGAGTTAGTAAATGATTGAGTGAGTCAGTGAATCAGTGAGTGAGTCAGTGAATGAATGAGGGCTTTGCCTAATATATAGAGAGATTGTTGACATTTGTGCCAATTTTCGAAGTGGTGACCATGTGGAAAGTGGAAGAATTAGCAATGAGTGAGTCAGTAAGGGCTTTCCCTTTTATATATAGAGATGAAAAGTTGTTTAGCACCCAATGAAATGGGTCTGACCCCCCCCCCCCCACAAATAATCCTGGGAGCGCCCATGGTTCCAGTAAACCAAACATTTTCTATTTACTGGCGCCGGTGACTCCCACCAACCAATCGCGTGCACTCTCTCGTGATCACCGACAGGCGGAGCAGCGGTAGCTTACCTTACGTCACAGAACTGGCGTTCTAATCTAGAGCTCCGATTCGTAGCGTGTAAACCCTCTGTAGGTACTATTGGGAACAAAATGCTTTGTGAGGCAGAGAAGAACGCGCGGCAAAAAAATTCTCAAACAGCGGCGATTCTTTCGAATTCTTACCTTTTTTTTACTCTCAATTACCCATATGTATACATCGAGTAATGAAAGTATAGCATTCGGTCAACAACAATTTTTTTTTTTTTTTTAATTTTTTCCTGTTTTGGAACATCCTGATTTCAAAAAAAGTAATCTAGAATAGAAAAAACGTATGTCTGTGTGTGTGTCTGTGGTCAGCATAACTCCCGAACAAATTGACATACGATGTTCAAATTTGGTATGAGGGTCGGTGGTGGCCATAGGACCTACCATTAAGGTTTTAGTCGAAATCGCGGATGCGCATACGATAGCTGCCATTGAAAAAATCATGTTTTTCAGTGATTGCTAAAAAACGACTCTAACGATTTTGATAAAAAAAAAAAAAAAAAAAAAAAATAATTGCTGTGGTAATGCCTCTTAAGGTGTTCTAAACATCCCCCCTCCGTAATTTCCGTAAAAATGTTATAATTGCGTAAAAATTTGAAAAACGAATGCATTTAACACAAAGTTCTCTTTCCTTGAGCTTACCTCATCAACGATCGTTTTTTCTTCTCCCCTCAATTTCGCTTATAATAAAGGATAATATAAGAATTATCGCAAAAAATATCACCAAACTGGCCATTTCTTCTAAACGAATGAGGAAAATATACAAACTGTAAATGACACAAATCCACGTCAGCATTATAGTGTAATTGAAAGTTGTGCGATGTTCTACACCCCTAGTTTTTAGTATAGA
Organism: Linyphia triangularis; assembly: GCA_963978545.1. NCBI lineage: Eukaryota > Metazoa > Arthropoda > Arachnida > Araneae > Linyphiidae > Linyphia > Linyphia triangularis. The sequence goes on from OZ021731.1 coordinate 5,062,730, forward strand.
TGGCATCTATCAATGTTTTTATACCTGGTGTAAAAAATCGTTTGTTTCAAACATTAATTTGGTCGATAATGTGGCAAAAATAAATATAGTATTATGTCTATGGAACAGAGATTCTTCATTTACTTAGAAGTCATGCTTTGTATAAATTTTCTCCGGTTAACTTTTTGCATAAAAATAATCCTCTCTTCCAATAAAGTCTATTGATCTTCGTGCTCAACTTCCTAAAAACAATCAATTCTTTGTCTTTTCAATGTCAACATCGCTATATATGGAATTATAGATTAATTTTCTAACTACTACTTTTCCCTTTGTTGTGACTGGCAGTGGCAGCTGTCAGACCTCAATGCTCGTACAATGCAGTAACCGGTCTCACCTGGAGTTACATGACCCTTTTTTTTTAATTGTCTTTTTATTTTTTTTATTTTTATTTTGCAACTAATAAGTTTTCTTCATGTAACATTTGTTTTTGAAGTAACCAAAGAGCATGGAAAATCGAAGATATCCAATTTTTATCGTTCCAAATGTCAAGGTCTGGTAACCAAGCGCTCAAGTCGTACAAGGAGCGAACACCTACCGGGGTGGTGATAGGAAGGGTGTAAATTAGAAAACATTTCCAATTCTGTAGAGTTCGCTATCAGCAACAAAATAAGAGCTTTTCACAATTTAACTAACACTTTTAGGGGAGTGAGTACCCAAACATTTATAAATAATCGATCTTGAGTTTATTTTTGTTTATCAAACTTTAAATTCTCCAATTTAACAGGATGCCTCATTTATGATAATACCACAACTAGATTCTTAAAATTTCATGAAAATCAGAGAAATTTTCTGTTATTGTTTAATGCACGTCTTCCCGTCCAACCGTATTTTGGCGCCATTTATACTGACATTTGTCGTGGTGATCGTTAGAAGTTTAATATTACGGAATAATTTAAGGGGTATGGTACCGAAATTTCTTCAAAAATCCCAATTTTTTTTCTGATTTTAAAAAATAGTTCATACATTCCTGAAGAGAATGATGTTTTTATCTTATTCCTCCGGTGATTAGAACGCCACAAAATTACCTGAGATTTAAACATCACTAATGGGCGTAACACTTTGAAGCGTCTGCTTACAGTGCGTTTTTCGAGCACTAGTGTTTTTCACAGATGTTGCATATTCAAATCGATATATCTCCAGAACCATTAACAATTGGCTATTCAAATTTTTGGAGCATTTAATTTATATAGTTTTAAATATTTTGTCTTCACAGAATTTTATTTTTTTAATTCTGTTTTAAAATATAATTTTTAGCGTAAAAGATAACAAAAAAAAAAAAGCAAAAATTTCAATATTTTAACTTTGAGAATTTTTAAAATTTTTTTTAGTTCACCTATCAAAATTCTGTGAAGACAAAATTTTCTTTATATAATTATGTATTACAGAAAGCTTTCACTTTGAAATTTTTTTTATTTTTTCTTGACTTATATAAAAATACGCAAACATCAATTATTATGGATTTTCCTTGGTTTTTAAATTTTTTTTTAAATAACGAAACACAATATTTAAAAAAACATTTCTCAAAGATATATAAACAGTATCTCATACATAAAATAAATTTTTGACGTAAAAATGTACATAAATAGAGTTTTTATTTTATTTTCGGTACCGCACCCCCTTAAGCTTTTTATCACCGTCGAAACGATTTTTTAAAAATTGGCATATTATCTCTTTAGCATACATGTTCTATTTGATCACGGTGTCAACACATCCGGAATAATTGGAGAAATTTGAAAAAAGTTTGCCGTAAAATCAGGGAATATTTTAGAAAACTGTCAGGGAAATCAGGGAACTTTTTTTTCCTGAATTTTATGGCCACCCTGCTATTCCTTACAAAAACAACGTAGTAATACTATACTAAATTCCACCTTAACTTAACATCACTTAGACGGTAGATCTTCACCGTGCTCATAGGGAATTCATCCATTTTGGCTGCGGTAAGGCATAATGCTCACCGCCTTTTGTTCTCTACAGGGTTGCTGGACTGAACTTCCCAGCGTGCTTTCACTCAACCAAAATGGATGAATTGCCTATGTGCACAGTGAAGATTTACCGTCTAATAAGTGATGTTAAGTTAAGATGGAGTTTAGTATACATACTACTGCTTGTTAAAAAAAGACGCCATGTATTTTATTTCATGTAATATTTACGTGGTACTACCTGGTGGGAGTTCAGGAGAATGGTAAATGTTTTTCCTGTATTAAAAATTTAAAAATTTTATTTAAAAAAAAAAAACTAATTAAAACGTTAACATTTAGAAGCAAAATTAGAGATCAAATAATGCTCAGAATTCTCCGAATACTGAAAGTTATTTTCCAAAGACTTAACAAACACACTCATACACATTCTTTCTTTTACTAGCACAGATATTGGGGTCTACCTCTTCCTCCAACTAGATATAGATTAGTGGGAAAAAATAGCAATTAGTGAATTCGGGGATATTTTAGCAATATTTAATTAAAAAATTTTGCCAATTTTGCAAGCTTGGCGACAAAAATTGCTAGATTTTAGTGTTGGCTAATTTATATTGACGTTTTTATGAGATCACTAACTGTTGCCAAACTTACCGTTTTTACGGTATTTTGTGACAGTAAACATTTAACGTCATTCTCTGGGTGAGATGTGCCAAAAGACTGTTCGAACTGGGATTCAGCATTTTTAAGTGTTATATGGGTTCAAGACAACGCTTTTGCCTTTTAAAATGATGACTAATTCTTTTAAACGAATAACTAGTTACATCATCTAACAAAGAGATACTGTCGTGTTAATCTTAGTTTATTTTGCACTTGAACTGACGCCATATTCGATGGAATAACTCGATAAAAAGTGTAATCATTCGAAGAAAGCTCTACTTTTATCTATTGCTCTACTTTTTCTTTTGGTAATAAGAAGAGATAGGAAATGTCAGAAACTTGAGACGGACAATTTTAACCTTTTTCTTTATGAAAGGGCCCTATTATAGAGAGCGACTTCAGTGGCGCTCTTTCGCCACAGTAAGGCCGCCCGGACTAGCCACTGCTGTGGCTCAGTATAATAAGCTCCATAGGATTGCATGTATCGCTTAGAGTCTGAAAACCACAATCGACAGACGCAACCTCTAGCCATTTCTGTGGCTCAGTATAATAAGCTCTATAGGATTGCATGTATCGCTTAAAGTCTGAGAACCACAAGCGACCGACGCAACCTCTAGCCATTGCTGTGGCTCAGTATAATAAGCTCTATAGGATTGCATGTATCGCTTAAAGTCTGAGAACCACAAGCGACAGACGCAACCTCTAGCCATTGCTGTGGCTCAGTATAATAAGCTCTATAGGATTGCATGTATCGCTTAAAGTCTGAGAACCACAAGCGACAGACGTAACATCTAGCCACTGTTGTGACTCAGTATAATAAGCTCCATACGATTGCATGTATCGCTTAGAGTCTGAAAACCACAAGCGACAGACGCAACCTCTAGTCATTGCTGTGGCTCAGTATAATAAGCTCCATAGGATTGCATGTATCGCTTAAAGTCTGAGAACCACAAGCGACCGACGCAACCTCTAGCCATTGCTGTGGCTCAGTATAATAAGCTCCATAGGATTGCATGTATCGCTTAGAGTCTGAAAACAACAAGCGACAGACGTAACCTCTAGCCATTGCTGTGGTTCAGTATAATAAGCTCTATAGGATTGCATGTATCGCTTAAAGTCTGAGAACCACAAGCGACAGACGTAACATCTAGCCACTGTTGTGACTCAGTATAATAAGCTCCATAGGATTGCATGTATCGCTTAGAGTCTGAAAACCACAAGCGACAGACGCAACCTCTAGCCATTGCTGTGGCTCAGTATAATAAGCTCCATATGATATTTTATTCCTGGACAGGAGAAGAGCCTCTAATATTAAGGGTTTACGCAGCAATTAGTTTTTAGTGAGTGAAGCGCGGTTATGCTTACGCAGCAATGAACCTTTCAGCGAGTGAAGTAAGCCTGTGCTTATGTGTCACCGAACTTTTCAGAGAGCGAAGAGAGCTTGATTTGGAGTAGCGATGGACCTTCCTGCGAGCGAAGAGCCAAATGCAGGTATTTATTCACCAATGCCGAATCTCCGCAACGTGGTGCCACGCAGTTAGCAAAAAAATTGCACATGGTAAAATTTTGTAGCGAAGCAAGGGTATTCAGCTAGTTATAAATATTTCGAACAAAAAAAAAAGAAATCGAAACAGTGATCGCATGCAATAGATGACAAACTAAATAGGTTGATTATATCGACTTACTTTAGATCACGTCAAAAAAATCATAGTTTATTATTTCCCAATTCATTTACCATTCCCTAGGAAACGCTGTATTTTCTACACAATCAGGATAATAAAAAAAATCAAAATCGATTTCTATTCGAGTAAATATTGGATTGCAAAATCAATTATTCAATACATTTGATGCAAGAGGCCTCAAGTTGATTAGAAACACAGGTGAATTGGAAAAGGACGTTTACAATCAAGTTTAACACTGAGAAGTAATGCGAATTGTTTAATTAATCAAACTTAAGATTCCATTCGGCAGTTATTTCGAAAAAGTAATTACACCCTTTATTAAATGTCATATTTTACAATTTTTTGACAACTACTTTTACGACAGATTGATTCTAAGGAAAAATGACGCAAGTGGCTAGAGTTAGTTTACGGTTTGAATTTCGACAAATTCGATATGCGTCTTCGGATCAAATCGAAACTAAGGGTGTGGAACATTGCACAACTTTCATTTGCACTTAATACTGGTCATCACATTCAAATTTGATACGCATTGATGTAATTTACAGTATTTGTTCTCATATTGTAATTTTTTTTTTAAATGGTCAGTTTAGAGATATTTTTTACCAATAATTATTATATTGACAGAAATAACCCGCCACAATGCTTTTTAATAAATATTACATTATCCTTTCTCGTAAGTGAAACAGAGGAGAAACAGTCGTTGATGGACGATGCTTAAAGGGGAAATAACAATTATCTCGGCAATTTTGAACAAAATCTCTACAAGCGTTTTTAGCATTTGCTGAAAAACATAAATTTTTCAATGGCACCTAGATTTGACAAAAACCTTAATGGCAGGTTCCTTGACCACTTTTAATTAGATATAACCGTCAATAAATATGTAAAAGATGCTATATCCTCTTTTTTCTCCGCATTTTAACGTCTATTTTTACAAAACTTAATGCATTTCTACAAATATTCCAAACTCCAACTACTCCCAGCCCGAAATGCAACGAATGTAGAAGGGGGTTGTTTTTGTGATAGTCAATAAAATTCAACTTTAAAAAAAAAAAAAAAAAAAAAAAAAAAAAAAGTCGGTAGTTGATATTGTTTTGTTTTGAAACCACCGACAGTCTATTTCTGCCACTTATAAAGTGCTTAACACAGCCAAATACCTCTCGTAATTTTGAGCATCTAGAAGAATACGAGATCGAAATCTTCTAGTGTAAACCCCTCTCTCCGACCCCACCACACCAACGAGAGGACATTGAGGCCACGACAGATTTAATGTGCACCAGCCCCCCATTAGGTACACACCGATATTTGGCGAACCGAGGACAGAACCCGCAACCCTCCGGTTACGAGCTCGATACTCTACCGCCCAGACTATCGGGAGCCTGTTGATATTGTTTACTTTTATTTTCGTGTCAGGTAACGTTTTAATCTTTTTGTGCTACTTTGTTTGCTTCCTTGTGTTCTTAAGGTAAGGTAAGGTAAGTAAATAAACAAATAAATAATGCCGTCGAACATTGAGGACAAAAAGTTTCAGCTGCCAGCATTCTTCGCAAGTCCGCTTCTACTCAGACTAGCATCAAAGCCTTGAAACGCCCCAGCCACGCGTCGTGACGGACATCCATTCAGACCGACCGTTTCGAAGGACTAAGAGATTACATTTAGTAATTTTCTTTTTGTCCTCCAAAGATCGACGATATAATACGTAAGTACCGAAGTTTCATACAGAGAGTCCAGCAAAAGACTCGCTAATTTAAAAATTAAAAAAAAAAAAAAATTAAATAAAAAATAAGGATCGATAGAACAATGAAACAAAAAGTATAGTTATTTTGAAAGCTGTAAAAATCTGATAATAAATTTTCAAAAGTAGTTACAAATGCTGCAAACAGGTGGCGCTGTACACTTTAGTTCTTATGAATAAAGATAGCTTTGAAGCTTGGAGTGATCAGTGTCTGGACAGTTTCACTGTTTATACAAGTTAGCGTGATTGCAACGACTGATTGCAGAAAACCAAATAACACATATCTCAAGAATTTTGCAACTACAGCGCCATCTGTTGGCAACATTTTAAACTAATTTTGAAACTTCTGTTCCCGATTTTTACAGATTTCAAAATAGCTATACCTTTTGTTTCATGCTTCTACCGACCTTTGGTTTTGAGTTATTTAATTTTAAAATCAGAGAGTCCATCGCTGGTATGTAATGGGCAATTCCAGCGGGTTTTTTTTATTTTTATTATTCAATTCTAAATGTTTCGAAAAGGCCATAAAGGGAAAAATTCTGCTGAATGCGCTTTTTCTTATTTTTAATTTGCAATAAAAGTTTTCCTGTTACATGTTGGCGAGAAAACGATTCATTCGGTTCGAAATGAATGTGACGTCAAGGCTTCCCAAACACCTTGGCTCGAAATGCGGCAGCGGAAACCAGTTTTGCAAGTTTCTAGGAAATCGCGCCAACCTGTACGGGATATGGCAATGGTCTACCAACGCCAACTATTTGGCAAAAACCTCACGATAACCATAGAAACGGAAGGAAGCTTTGACGTCACAGATTTTGTTGAGTGTTTTGATCGGACTGGTTTTGTGGCAGTTTCTTTTCTTAATATTTAAATAACTAATTTTTTTTTAAAGAACTTCTGTTTAAATATTTGGAATCAGAAAGAAATTCTTCATAAATATAAACTATTTTCACTCGTTTATAAAAAAAATGCGAGAATTGTCCCTTCAAGTATGTGTGTATAATGTAGTGGATAGTTTAAACAAAACAATTCAATAATATAGAAAGTTTATTTACTAAAAACAAAATGAAACATATCATACCACATGCTCACTTTAAGGATGTGTATGACAAATTCATACGTAGGTACTAGAATGCACTATAACCAAGCATAAAACAACACATTTTGTTAACTCAATGAACAACTCGCTTCCAAAACACTTTTTTTTTTTAAACACTTTAAGTTAAGTGATATGTATACAAATTCAACAATTTGAAAAAATCTAACGTTCCTATTACACAGAATTTCAATTTGGCAGGTTCAATCGTAATATACTTCAGTTAGAACATGGCAATAGAATTTTTGTACACACTAGATGTAAATTTCTGAGCACAATTGACAATCGATACTCATTAATTAATAACATCACGGTCTGAGGAACATATCGTGAAATTTAAATACTATATTACATGGCAGTGGATAGGTTTAAAACCTATCACGAAGGAATAATATTAAATGTTCATAGTTTCTAGTGGAATGTTATAGAGAAAAAAATTAAATTCTTTCACAATTGTGATTCTACAATAATATTTTACAATGATTTGTTTTAGTTAAAAATAGCTTTTGTAATAAAAGGTTAACGCGAGCGCGCGCCTTTAACCATATTTCCATCTATGGTTCTCTTGTGGAGTAGTAAAAACCAAGGAGGTTAAAACAAGTGGTATATCCAATGGGAGCATTGCATCTACAAACCACAGCAGATGCCACGCCCCTCGCTGACATGGGTTCACCACTCAAAATCAAGAGAAATCACATGTTTGGGGTTTCGGTACAGCCCATTGGCTGACGTCTCTGATGGAAATTGGGCTTCAAAACATGACGTCATTTTCACTTCTGTATAAACCCTATTAATGTTATTTGAAGTATGTTTTTTCGTCTGCCAAAACTTGGGGCCAATTACAATAACATCGTTTAAATGAATGGAATTTTAAAATTTCGTTAGCCAATCACAAATGTGTATTCTATTTTCGTTGCCATGCTTAAAGTTCATAAAGTTCATTTGTTCACAGTTTAACAGTATGATAACAAGCAGTTTCGGTTATTATTATTATTATTATTATTTTGCGAACTACTCGACATTGTTGACAAACCGAAGGAAATTTATAAATTTCTTATTTGAACCACTTTGGCTGCTTGTGGCTCCTTTTGCGAATAAGCTTTGAAACTGCGCCAAATTCGCACCGTTACTAGGAACTCGCCATTTTCTATTTAACACAGTTGCAACAATTTCGAAGAAGAAAAAAAAGAACGACTTCACACAAACACACAGTATCACAAAAGCATGGAATACTTCGAAAGAGAAATCCACAAATTGTCTGTATATCAAGTACTACAGGAGGGTTGCTTATTTAAGATGGTATTATGTTCACAGCGTCCAAATAAGAATCAACAAGTTGCACAGAAAAAAAGAATTTTGTCGCACAAAGATTGTTCGAGAATTGCCGCTATTCGAAACTGGTATGGAAGACGAATTTTACGTTACCCTGAAACGTCTTTTAACAGCTGCGTGAACAGTTAAAAAAAAAGAAAAGATGAGGTTCTGCAAGTTTTTAAACTAACGTTCGAAATCGAACAATAAAATAATTACATATTAAGTACCCTTCGTGTATATAACTCTAAAACTAAAAAGTACAGTTTTAACTTCTTCCTTAATAATGTACGAACATTTTCTTAAATCTCCTAAACTTAAGTTTACTTAAAAGCGTAATTAAAATTAAGTAAACAGGAAGGATTAATAATAACCATTTTTCCAAACAATGCAACATATTCAGTGACTTCTGTAACAAAGTACCTAATTAATTAACAGCAATTTGTATTAATAAATAATTAAAAATAAATAAAAAGAGAAAGTTCACAGGAGATCGGAATAATAAACAGTTACAGTTACTATAATAGCAATAATATCTTACAAAAGAGTTTTTAAGAAATATCGTAAATCTGTCCTGTCTTATAAACTTAATTCTTAATTTTTTTGGCAACATCATTTTCTAAAGTATTCCTTTAAAACATGTGGCATTTTTCACCAAATATCAGAACAGTAATAAAATATCTTTAACAATATGTAAAAGGAATCTTGATAAGCTAATCGTCATATAGTTTATTAAAAGAAATTTATTTGTTTTTGATACTTTTTCTCTGTTTATCTGTTTATAAAAAAAAATAAACATTAATCAGGCTTGCTTAAAATTGAATTTTTCGATATTTAAAAAACTATTAACTCCAAAACTATAACAGAATTAAAAACATGGTGATGAGTGTTTTATTCAGAAGTATACTTAAAAAAAAGTGCCTGCAAAAAAATAGATTTCTACAGTGTTTAGTTTTCATTGGAATAAAAGGCTCATGGGGGGGGGGGGGGGAAGAAAAAACTTTTACTTTGACAGTTAATAACTCAAAAACTAATGTTCGCATCTCTAAATTTTTCTTATCAGCTGATTACTCAAACATTTCTCTACAAACAAGCAAACTTTCATAGATTTAAATGGAACAGATTTGGCACTATGAGTCAGAGAAGAGCGCGTGGCAAAAAAATTCAGAAACAGCGGCGATTCTTTCTAATTTTTACTTAATAATTAATGGTTTTGTTTATTATAACTTTTTAAAGTTTTTATGATAATACTTAAGAATATTTTTTAAAGTTATATAAAAAACAACCTAGCTAAATTCCCTTAAAAAATTGTGGGTGGTCATTTATTACTGTTCTAATGCCAACTGAAAAATGTTTTAAACACTGGCCAAAAATAAAAATAAATAAAAAAGGATTAGGTTAATTGGGAACAATGACGATATTTCCTAAAATTAAATGCTCCAAACCAATAGTAAAGAACAGCGACTTCTGCAATAACACTAATTACCAACAATTTGAATTAATAAACAATCAATTGCACTTTTATCCATGTTTTTCTCCTAAGAGGGAAACAATAAAAACAGATTACTTTGAAAGTGGTATAACACATACAGACAACTGTAACAGACTTCACTTTTAGCAGGTCGAGGTTGAACACCCCCAATTACACGATGTTTTCATAAATAAGTATAAGTACCGCTCGCCAACACCAACTCTTACTAATACTAACTATAAATAATCATTACATGGAAGACTTCAAGAGTGATCACTGCGAATAATAACACCAGTCAAAAAAATTAGATGTTAACCCTAGATAGTTGAACAGTTAAACGTATTACAGATGTTCCCATAGCATTAACCCCTTCTCATTCAACGAAACTTTAAAACACAGTTTTATCCTTATCACATTTCTATTTATTTTACATATTTGTTTCACATATTTCTATCTATTAAATAGAATATTATAATGCTTCTCTTAAGAGGAGGTCCTAGTAAGAATCTTTCCCTATCGAATGAGAAGCGACTGCAATTTTTGGACCTCATCGAACAACATTCTGAATTTTTTATAGAAATTGAAGAAAAAATGGCCGAAACTGATCAAAAATCGACTTGGAATGAGTTGAACTAAAACCTGATAGCCAAATGCGCCATAACTTGCCAAATAATGAGCATTTTTTTTTTATTTGGCAACCCTCACTCTATAATTTTGAATTAAGAAGGTTGCAGACGATTCGGATGTGTGGCTATGGCTTACTTGCATCTTTCACAAATGAACCAAATTGGCAATAAACATTACGTCACTGATGTCGCCAATTTGGCTTACTTTTAAAGGAGAGAATTTAAATTTAAATAATGAACTTAAAATCGATTATTTATAAATTTTCGGGTACCAACTCCCTTTAGAACTATCGATAAATTTCAGTACAATTTTAGGAAGAAACAAAAGTTAAAAGAATATTAACATATTTGAAGTAACAATAACTGGATGTGGGGTTTTTTTTACGGAAAAAAAAAAAAAAAAAACCTGGTCGTTTACCTTTGAAATAATCTGTTAACAATATTTTATTATTGTTACTTTACCTGGTATACAAATTAATATATATTTCTATGGAACAGACTAACGACCTTTTTTAAAACTAGGTGCTTAACTAACAAGAACAAACAGAACTAAATATACTTTTTGGCACAGACAAAACTTGAATTATGTCCAAACGCAAAAAAAGAATTGAACACAAAAGTTTCGATAAATTTCTACTTCCTACACACTTAAGAGTTACATTTTTTTATACTTCTGAGATAAAATAACGTTTTTGTCTTTTTTAATTCGTTTCTAGAAACCATCAGGCATTTATAAGACTTAAGAAAACAAACTATATATATAAAAAATAATACTCGCAATGATAACCGTAAAAGAATTCCACTACAATGTGAACATTTTGGACAGAAATTTGCGAATGTTTCAATACAAACGCTACAAAAGGTGGGGAAAATCACAGGGTATGCAGTATCTAATTTGTATTGATAGAGTGACTCCCTAATTTGAAAATTAAATAACTCATAGAAGAATGAAACAAAAAGTGTAGTTATTTGGAAACCTGTAAAAATCTGAAACAGAAGTTTCAAAATTAGCTGTGAATGTCGCCAGCAGATAGCGCTGTAGCTGAAAATTCTTGAAATACATTATAAATTTGCAATCGCGCTAACTTCCTTTCACGTTAAAACAGTGGAACTGTCCGAAGATTGGTCGCATTTAGCTTCAAATCACTCTTTATTCATAAGAACTACAGCAGGGTTCCCACTCAAATCACATAATGAAAATCAATGACTTTTAAGGACCTAATTAATGTTTTTAAGGACCTATGAAAATTTGTTTTCAGGCATAATGTCTGTATTTAAATTTTTAATAAAGTATATTCTACCAAAAAAGTTACAAGTTGGTGGATGCGTAATACAAATATGTCGGAAAATTTCTATACGGTGCAGCTAAGTGGCGGTCACGCGGGAATAGCAAGTCTGAGTTGTATTTTTATAAATTTTGCAGTTGGACAACATCTGTAAAAATTAAGAACTTTCAAGGACCTCTAAGCATTTTCAAGGACTTTTAAGCACCTCTAAGAATTTTCAAGGGCTTGAAAACAAGTTCAAAAATATTAAGCACTTTTAATGACTTTCAATGACCGTGGGAACCCTGTACAGTGTACAGCGCCACCTATTGGCAATACTTGTAACTATTTTTAAAAATTTAGTTTAAGATTTGTACAGCTTTCAAAATAACTATACTTTTGTTTTATTATTCCATCGATATTTGTTTCCAAGTTATTAAATTTTAAAATCAGGGATTCCTACGCTCAACACTCCGTACGTGTGTTGTACCAAGATGAGTACTTTGAATTACTGCAAAGGTTCTAGGGTATATCCCAAGTACGCAATTCTAGTAAGACACTTATCTTTAAACCTCCAGCAAATAAACTTTTCCTAAACGGTTTCTCGGGGATTTCTAATAGATTTCCCCGAAACTCGACTTAATTATTCCGCAAAATATGTCATAATAGTCGTCCTGATAAACAGCATCCGAACATTCACAAATAATCTACCGCATACCCTTATGATGAAATTCGGCGTAGTCCGTAAACCTTAGTAAAACTCAAATTTTACGAGATTTTGTAGGACTTTCGTTTCTGCGATTACAGAAATGTAAAATTCTGTAAAAATACATTAATGCTATTTTTTATAATTAAATTACAAGCAAAATTATGTGATTATTATATATAGAATAGTAGAATAAATAAACGATTGGTAAGTTCTTCGCTTACGCTTAAAAATCTAGCAAAGCTGCATTTTTAAATTCTTTATATTTAGTTATCTCACATATAGTTTGTGCTGACTTATAGACGGAAGAAATTTTCGGAAGACTAGTTAACCCTTCTGCTAATAAAATTGAAATTTTGTAGATAAGACTCGTTGACGATGATAATGCATTTTGTGAAATTTTGGGGCATTTGGGAAGAAAAAAAAGTTTATGAGATAAACGAGAAGTAAAAGTTCAATCCAATAGCACAATTAAGGTGGCAATGCACAGATAGGATTTCTATGATTAGTTTTTTCTATAACTCAGTTATTAGTTTAGATATTCGCAAGCAATAAGGACTCGTAATTCAATTAAACTTTACCAACCAATCTATTTAAAAAAAAAAAAAAAATACAAAAGAAAACTCAAAAGAATATATATATTTACAGGTGTTTATAGAGGCATTTGCAACCATAAACCATTTTTGTTTAATCGCAAGTACGAAAATCGAAAGAAATAGCGCAAAATCCCAGTTTTACGGAAATCGGACGTACGGAAATGGACCACAACCACAAAAAACCCACCACTCACACACACACATTCAAAACAAAAAAAAAATCTCCACTCTGAATCACACACACACACACAGAACAATACAAAACTAGTCCTCTCTCTTTATATACAACTATAATTAATCTCTGATGAAGCGATCTAGAGAACCACCTCCCACGACTAGCACTTGAGGGACGGATTGTGGAGGTTGGCCCACATCTGCGTTAGCTCCTTTGGGCTCATCCTGTGAGCAGTGACGATGGACCGGAACGCGCAGGTGTCCAACTTCCTTTTGTAGAACTTGAAGCCTTCGTTGTTCACGGGTTCGAGACCAGCCCTGCTGGCACAAATTCCTGTTACAAAAATGTCCTCCAGGTAGAAAAAGGTCGTCTCCAGGGCAGTCCTGTACAGGATTGGGACAGCGTCCCGGGACAGGACGTAACCTGTCCCGGATAGGTAAGTTGGGTAGACTCTGCCCGGGAATATCACTTCCGGGACGTACCACTTCGAGTTCCAGTCTTTGACGGGCGTGGCGCCTTTGATGAGGCACCCGATGAGTAGCTTGGGGCGGCCTTTCGTCTTCAGGAGGCGGAAAAGGTTGGGAAGGTGGACGAACATGTCATCGTCAGTCTTCATGACGTACCTGGGACAATTGAAAAAAAGAATAGTTAGTAATCGTAATTACCGATAATTTGTTTTCTTCGTTATCAGGTACTATTTAGAAGAGGGGGCTAAAGAGAGGACTTGGAGTATCACGTGAATTTTGACTGAAATATATGCAGGTTTCCATAAACTAGCCAAAAGATCGTTTGCTTTTACCTCATTGTGCGTTATTAAATGTGGTTTACTAATCTGCTCCACTATACCTATATGGATAGGATTTCTATTGTTAGTTTTTTTTTATACCTCAGTAATTAGTTAAGATATTTGCAAGCAATAAGGATTCGCAATTCAATTAAACTTTACCAACCAATCTATTTTCAATAAAATAAAAAGTACAACAGAAAACGCAAAAACAGCATGTTATAGATAGTCCGATAACCGCTCTTATTGGCCATGATGCCATTCACAACGAATCAAAATTCTTCGCAGACGGATTTTCACATAAATCTAAGCCTGTCTTTAGGTATAGTTAACTATTAAGAAAAATAGCAATCACATTTGGCATTGTTCAACAAGGAGGTAAAAACAAACAATTCGTTTGGCTTTCAGATTGGTTGGTAGAAACGGATAATTCTCCTGATCTCAGACAAAATCCACATGGATTGCATTCGAAGAAATCTGAGGCCATGTTACCGTTCTTGGTTCGCTGTGTATGAAAGAAGTATAGTCTGGCTCTAGATATTTGATTCCAAGCAGAGCAAAAATTAAACAAGTTTGGCCGTTTAGGTTGATAGTAAAAGTGTCCTCAAGAGTAACCTACGCGAGCCCCCAGCTAAGTGTAGTCACATCACTAATCTACGCACATGTGAGCAGCTTTTACTTATCGATGTGCTTCTCTTCTTCTTTCCAAAATACCAAAATATGGATGAATTCAATTATTGCATGGATGAGTTTGACCCTATACTAAACTTCAACTTAACTAGACAACACTTAGACGATAGATCGTCACAGTGCTCATAGGTATTTAATACATTTTGGCGGAGTGAAGACATAATTCTCGCCAAACCTTATAGCGTTTTGTTCTCTACAGGGTTGTGGTTTGGCGAACATTATGCTTTCACGCCGCCAAAATGGATTAAATACCTATGAGCACTATGACGATCTACCGTCTAAGTGATGTCTAGTTAAGTTGAAGTTTAGTATAGTAGTTTTTCTGTTCTGCATTATACACTTTAAATTACAATAAAATTTGTAAACATTAATTGTTGGATTCAGACTGAAATTATATCAGGAAACTGCGGGGCTGTATGCGGGGATATGTCCCCATATCGCGTCATGTGAATACTCCCATTTAACCCTATGTACAAAACTTGCTGGTACGGAGGCAGCGCCTGCAGTAAATTTCGAGTTGTGCGGAGGCCATGCGGGTCAGCACGAAGACTCCAAAGTTGCGGGTTTCGCATCGCGTGAAGTGGTTCGTTCAAAATACATTGGTGAAACTTTTTGCGGACCTGTACCCGCATCCGCACCATGTGAAAGAGTTCTAACTATTACTTTTGGATAGCATAAAAGATGTTTGGTTCTGCAACCATTCGAAGTCAATTGAATGCCCCCTTCCCTCTATATTCCTATATAATAGGTTCCCCACGGTTATAAACACATTCTCAATAGTTTGGCAAGAAGTTGCTAATATAGATCACTATTAGGTGATTGTTAAGCCTTCTTCGGTTGCAAGTCAATAATCAAGTAAACACTATCCAAAAGTTGTAGAGATCAGTGAGTAGCATCTAGTTAGAAGTTGTTGGTATACAAGGTGAGACCGAAAAGTAAGGTGAATGATGTCATAATAATCACTGTATTATATATTTGCAGATAAATACATCACTGTCCTTCAAAGTAGTTCCCGTCACTTCTGACAACGTTCATACAAGTTCTTGAAACTTCTGAAAAAGTCCTCCTTTGAGACTGTCTTAAGTTCCTTGGTAACAGCAACTTGAATGTCTGAGATGTTTGAAAATCGGTTTCCCTTCAGTGCCAATTTCAGTCGCAGAAAGAGGAAAAAATCTGCTGGCGCTAGATATGGGGAATAAGGAGGCCCACTTTCCACAACTGAAATTGGCACTGAAAGGAAACCGATTTTCAGGCATCTCAGACTTTCAAGCTGCTGTTATACCAAGGAACTTAAGACAGTCTCAAAGGAGGATTTTTTTCAGAAGTTTCAAGAACTTGTATGAACGTTGTCAGAAGTGTATTGTAGACGGCGGGAACTACTTTGAGGGACAGTGATGTATTTATCTGCAAATATATAATACAACGATTGTTATGACATCAGTCACCTTACTTTTCGGTCTCACCTTGTATTTGGTTGGCTGAGTTCGTTATTTTCTTGTGCAAGAGCTACACTAGAGCTCTACAATGAGCCGGGATATCGTTAGAGACCAACCTTGAGTACTAAGAGTAGTGCGCCTGACAAAAGGTAACGTCTTCTGGGAGGCTATTCCAGGGTTGCAGATGGAAAAAGAGCCAGGTAAACTTCCACCAGACAACCGGAATCGACATGAAACTACATATTGTTACGAATTTGTGCCCATTTATAAATATTTCGTAGTGTTAATTTTGTAAATAGGAAAATTTATGTACATTTTGCATAAGGCAGTGCAATAGTTCGTCTTTAGTTTGTTTCCCTGCAATGAGTCTCTTGATGCTTGATAACGAGTTTTACAGAGATAACACTGGGAAGCGGGTTTTACAAGTAGCAGGGCATTTAACATTATGGTAATGGGAATCTCGCCAAGTTGGCGACTAATTTTTGTCGCCAAACTTGGCGACATTTTCGGTACATGTATAGGTACATGTGTCCCATGTACACGTATAGGACTTTTCAATTACGATCTGGAAAGTTCTCCAAATATCTACCTCTAGAAGTCTCAAGAAAGTTCGCCTCCCCTTTTTAAACCCGGCCATGAGTTTGGTTAGTCAGATAGTTGACTGAGTTAGTTGATAGCTGATTCCATTAGGTTGACTGAAGTTAGTCAGTTAGTTGACTGGAATTACTGAGTCTCAGTGAGCATTCAGAATAGTTCTAAAGCGAACTGTATTGCATTGTCTTTTGCAGCGATTTGAGCAGTTGTGTTGTCAAGTTTTTAACTGCTGTTTTGTGCTCTATTATTGTGAAAAGAGCTGTATTGTGTCTACTAGAACGAGAAGTTCTGGAGTTGTAAGAGAATCTGTGAAGAGTTATTTTGGAATAAATTTCTGCAAGTTTTGATCTGCTTTGGCTTCAAATCTTTCGAACCCATCTACGCAACAATATCATAATGACCGCCATGTCGAATCACCTAGAAAATATTATTTACAGTGTCTGATCCCCATGCTAGGGCTGGGCTAGAAAGTGACATTAACTGATATTAAATTTGACTTGATATCAATTTTTTTCTTTTATTTCTATCAGAGACTTGGCGTACTTTGCGTGCGGGCAGTGTTCCCCTACCCACTTGAGCATCATGACCGACTTGATGGTGAGGTTGTTGTAGGAGTCGATGAAGTCCTGCTGGATGATGTCGCCGAACTTGTTGCTCTCGTCGGACACCGCGTTGTTCAGAGACTGGTTGGACGACACGCCGAGGAGGAAGTAGACGCGGATGGAGCGCAGACGGACGGCGTCCTGCGAATAAAGAGAAAAAAAAGTCCCTCAAAATAAACCACGTATGAAATAGTTTTAAGGGGGTCCGGCACATGAAAATTTTTCAGATTATTGATTTCAAGTTTATTACTGTTTATTAAAATATAAATTTTTATCTTTAAAATGATGCCACATTTGTAATTATATCTTATTTCAAAGTATTTTTAATAATTTTTCGAAGTAAACAAAATGTAGGTATTTAATGCATGTTTTTTAACTTCAAAGCCGAACTTCTCAAAATGCCATTTTTTCATGTTTGGGGGCACATAGCTTAAAATCTATATGACATAAATGCTTGAAATTTTGTATACACGTTTCTCTAATGTATTTAAGTACTTTAACACGAGGAATTATTGAAAAGTAGCATACTTTTCTTTTAAAAAAATAATTAGTCTAAAATTTTATAATTTTTCTTAAACATATTTTTAGAAAGTCATAATTATTTTAATTTTTAAAAAGTAACAAAAATCTCGTGTTAAAGTATTTTAAAAGTATACAAATATTATACTGTGAAAGTTTCATAACAATTGAAGAATCGGTTATTAAATGAGATGACCCCAAAGTTGTTGAATTTAACATGGGCTACTATGGAGTTACCGGACCCCCAAAAATCGTCACTAGATACAGCGCCAAATATTGTTTAGAAACAAATGAATTTTTCACTAGGTGTAACAAGAGTAATAAAAAAATTGAAAGGAAAAATAACTACGATGGTTTTTTTGTTTTTCCCCCTTTTTCTTTCTTCTACACTTTATCAAAGCTACTTTATAAAAACTTAGATGTGACTTGCCCTTAAAAAAATTGAAGCGTTAGTTTCAAAACGAAGATTATTGGGCAGGGACAGGCTGACAATCTGTCTTAAAACCTATTTGGTTGGGCTATTTGGCTAAGTGGGATAAGAAAATCAAGTTAAAAAAAAAAATTCCCGACAGATTGAATAGATTTATAAATTAAAATTATAAGGAAACTCTGCAAAGGTAAAATCGAAAGCAACAGAAAGTTAGAAAAAATAAACAATTATCAATAGTATATGATACTGTTTAACCAGAATTGCATGAAAATATTGGATGGGAGCCAAGAAATACATATTTATTTATTCAACAAGAGATAGCGCTATAAACATCTGCGAGCAAATGTCCCGTGTTACTTTACACTTTATTCACTGACTGGACTATTAAATTCCGTTACGGTACTGTATTTCTCATGGTACAGTATAAATTTAAAAGCTTTGAGACACATTGAGACTTAGAAGTCTACTTCTATAAAGTTCGTTATTCAATTGTAGCATGACAAATTAAGTATTTCAAAAAGTTAGCGCAAATTTAAAAAGAAATCTTTAACTAAAGAATGTAATAGGGTATACAAACATTTCTCAGCAAAAGTTTGCTGCAAAGCATCTTTTTTTGACAAAAAATAATAATATTGTGACCGGTGGAAATGGGTTAAGAATGAAAAGCCTATAGAGTAACATAAAATGTAATAGTTAATAGTCACACACATTCCAAATAGACAATGGTAAAAAAAAAAAAAGCGTGAAACACCTTTTTTTAGGAATCATGGACTAAACTGAATAGTCCGCTAGCAGCGCCTCCTATAGAACGCCTAATATAGGAGGTGTTGCCGCTAAACGGCGCTGGCAGTTGTGTTAATTGGAGGTAGATATGAGAAGACGGACGTTATAATACTTATTTTTTCGTGTCAAAAGAAACTCGATGTTTAACATTTCAGTGAAAAATCCACATCATTCTAATATCGATCATTCCGATATCGCCATCTATCGATTTTTAAAATGTTTTGTTACTTTTGGATCAACTTGTTTCTTATTCATTTTTGAAGTAGATAATTTTAGTCGGAGGAAATATTAAATTGATGAAACATCGCAATTCGTCATTATAAAACAAAAATAATAAATTTCTGTCGGCAGAGTGACATGAAATATCATAAAGAACCGACAGTAAACGAAATAGAAAACTGATTTATGCTGTCTCACCTAACTTGCACATGAAGTTATAGTCAGAGAGGCGACTGCAATTTTTGGACCCCATCAAACATCATTCTGAATTTTTTTATAGAAATTAGAGAAATGTGAGTAGATTACGAATCCACTGGTCTGCCGTGGCAAAAATGGCCGAAACTGGTCAAAAATCGACTTTTAATAAGTTGAACTAAATCCAATTGCCAAATGCGCCATAACTTGCCAAATAATGAGCATTTTTTTTATTTGGTAACCCTCACTCATTAATTTTCAATTAAGAAGGTTGCAGACGATTCAGATATCTGGCGACGGGCTACTTGCATCTATTAAAAGGGATCCAAGTTGGCAAAAAATATTAAGTCACTTATGACGTAACTGATGTCGCCAATTTGGCTTACTTTTAAAAGATATAAGTTTTCCGAGCCAAAGTTCAGAAATCGTTTGCGCTTTTTCTCATTGAAAATCAAAATGAAGTGGGTTGCCAGACGAATAAGTTTGTTCTATTTTTGGCAAGTTATGACGTATTTGGCAATCGGATTTTAGTTCAACTCATTCCAAGTCGATTATTGATCAGTTTCGGCCATTTTTGCCACGGCAGACCAGTTTATTCCTAATCTACTCACTTTTCTTCAATATCTATAAAAAAATTCAGAATGATGTTCGATGGGGTCGAAAAATTGCAGTCGCCTCTCGGACTATTAGGAAATCTAATATGTTGGACGCTACACGGTACAGCTTGTCATATTTTTAAACCTACTTTGAACTAGATGAACCGAATTGGAATTGTTGCGGAAAAATTCAGTAGTAACGAAGCATTGATATTTTGGGGTTGTTCAAAAAGAAACAAATTTTCATAACCTTTTCATTAAAATTTGTGGTCCACCGAGACAGCTAGAGAGAAATACCCCCTACAAATTTCCTCTTCCACAATTGTTTATAAATTTGACCTAAAATCGTTTTTGAAAACGAGCGAAACAGCAGAAATCTTGTTTGCACGTACTTGTGAAGTCATAGTACACTAAACAATATTTAGTCACAGATTACTCATTCTTTCTGGGGCCATTTTAAGTTTTATAGTTACTTATTGAACTAGCTGTTCCTGCGCAATTACGTCTACTATCGCCGTCATAATCAAAAAACAAATTATACGTCTATTTTAGAGCAATTAATAATCAAACAAATTTTCTTCTAAATAAAAAAAAAGATGCTTTTTTTGCCAATTTTACCTGATTATTCAAAATCAGCTTGATTGATTTGATCAAAAAGAATCCAAACGTTTATGAAGAAAGAGAAAAATATCCATTGACGGAATATTAAAGGTAGGTGTTTTAATGTCTAGCCCTTCACAACTCACACAAACTACCAGCAGATTGTATTAAAACGCTTTATTACAACATCTCTTTTTCCGTATCTTATTACACATTTAACCACCAGGGCACGCTACGATAAGCGGAAGGGTAATAAACAGTAGGATCATGTGGTTTTTACAAAAATCGCCTATGACTAGATATATGTATCCCGGACGTAAAGGACACCATGATCATTTTTTTTATTGTCATAAATAAATAAATAAATAAATACAATGATCAATACTTCTAATTACTTATCAATGACAATGTGAAAAGCTTTCATTAAGCTGTTTCTATAAGTACAGAAAATTTTTATTTGCTCAAAGTTATGTAAAATTGGATCTCCTGAACATTACCAAACACAAAAATGTAACATGGTGTCCTTTACATCCGAGGTACAGATATATATATATAAAGAAAAAATAAAAAGTGAAGTTACAAATGAAAAATCAAAATTATAAAAATAAAAGATATACAACAGATTACCAGCGCATAAGCTGATAGGTTAAAAAGTTGCACATGATAATAAAATGAAAACAATAGCGGGGGGGGGAAAAAAAAAAGCAGAAATATTTGAATTTCATTAGGGGAATATTCCAAATTTTCAAAACCGTTTAAAACCAAGAGCTTTTTCAGAGTGGCCACAAAATTCAGGAAAAAAAAGTTCCCTGATAATTACCTGATTTCCCTGACAGATTTCTAAGTTTCCCCAATTTTCTTAGGTTTTCCAGATGTCTAAACCCCCTGATCAAATAGAATATGCTTGCCAAAGAAATAATATGCAATTTTTTAAAAAATAGTTTTGTTGGTAATGAAAAGCTTAAATTATTCCGTAACATTAAACTTGTAATGGCTTACCACCACAAATCTCCATGTAAATAGCGCCAAAATATGGATGAACGTGCCTTAAACAATACAAAATTTCCCTGATTTTCATGAAATTTTAAAAAGTTCCCTGGCATTTCCCAGATTTTTTCCAGAATCAGAAAGCTCCCTGACATTTCCCTGATTTCCAGGTTTTCCCGGTTCTGTGGCCACTCGGCAGATGGAGCCACTGGATATCCATTAACGTAAGGATTTCAAATATAAAATAAAATATATTAGACGCTATTTTCCAGTTTTTAATTCATGTCATTTCATTAAGTGATAATTTTCGTAGCTACTCGCAAAGTTCAAGGTTTTATAGAAAATAAATTGGGGCTAGAAGATTGTCACATGTATAAGGAATGATCCTTACAAGGACCTCTTTTAAGAGAAAAAAAATCTTTCTATTCTGTTAGACTGAGAGGCG
The DNA here is from genome assembly GCA_963978545.1 of Linyphia triangularis. Classification (NCBI taxonomy): domain Eukaryota; kingdom Metazoa; phylum Arthropoda; class Arachnida; order Araneae; family Linyphiidae; genus Linyphia; species Linyphia triangularis. The sequence goes on from OZ021731.1 coordinate 5,084,879, forward strand.
ATTGCAATTTTTGGACCCCATCGAACATCATTCTGAATTTTTTATAAAAATTGGAGAAAAGTGAGTAGATTACTAATCCACTGGTCTGCAGTGGCAAAAATGGCCGAAACTGGTCAAAAATCAACTTTTAATAAGTTGAACTAAATCCAATTGCCAAATGCGTCATAACTTGCCAAATAATGAGCATTTTTTTTTATTTGGTAACCCTCACTCTTTAATTTTCAATTAAGAAGGTTGCAGACGATTCGGATATCTGGCGACGGTCTACTTACATCTATTAAAAGGGAGCCAAGTTGGCAAAAAATATTACGTCACTTATGACGTAACTGATGTCGCCAATTTGGCTTACTTTTAAAAGATATAAGTTTTCCGAGCCAAAGATCAGAAATCGTTTGCGCTTTTTCTCACTAAAATCAAAATGAAGTGGGTTGCCAGACGAAAAAGTTTGTTCTATATTTGGCAAGTTATGACATATTTGGCAATCGGATTTTAGTTCAACTCATTCCAAGTCGATTATTGATCAGTTTCGGCCATTTTTGCCACGGCAGACCAGTGGATTCCTAATCTACCCACTTTTCTCCAATTTCTACAAAAAATTCAGAATGATGTTCGATGGGGTCCAAAAATTGCAGTCGCCTCTCGGACTATTAGTTTTCAGTTTCTCACTAACTGCATATAATAAGAATTTCGTCTCACCCGTGCCCATGTGTCCCGGATGGCGTTCCGTGCGGCGACGTTGTTCACCGCCGAGCACACCACCACCGCCATGAAGACGCTTCCGTTGCACTGTCCCCGCGGCATCAGGATCGCGGTGTCGTTGTCCGGCAGCACGTAGTTCGCCATGTCCCTCTGCCGCACCATCCACGAGAGGTGTTCCGGGAGGGGAGCGTGGGGCCCGTGCGGTCCGTAGCTCCGCATCGGCATGTAGAGCACGCCCCACACCGAGAACACGCCGACGACCATCATGCAGACGCGGATGAAAGTGCGGCATTCGTCCACGGTGACGTCCTCTCCCCTCTGGAAAAGAAATGAAAGTAAAAGCTTAATTTGCGCCTTGCCAGTCGGCAAGCCAGTCAGAAGATCACAGCGACTATACTAAACTTCAACTTAACTAGACATCACTTAGACGGAAGATCGTCATAGTGCTCATAGGTATTTAATCCATTTTGGCAGCGTGAAAGCATAATGTTCGCCAAACCACAACCCTGTAGAGAACAAAAGGCTATAAGGTTTGGCGAGAATTATGTCTTCACTCCGCCAAAATGGATTAAATACCTATGAGCACTTGACGATCTACCGTCTAAGTGATGTCTAGTTAAGTTGAAGTTTAGTATAGCACCGTGTAAACGCTACATGTCAGTCACTGGTTAATAGTCCGAAAGGCGACTGCAATTTTTGGAACCCATCGAACATCATTCTGAATTTTTTATAGAAATTGGAGAAAAGTGAGTAGAATACTAATCCATAAGTCTGCCGTGGCTAAAATGCCCGAAATTGTCAATAATCGACTTTTAATAAGTTGAACTAAATCCAATTGCCAAATGCGCCATAACTTGCCAAATAATGAGCATTCTTTTTTTTTATTTGGTAACCCTAACTCTTTGATTTTCAATTAAGAAGGATGCAGACGATTCAGATGCCTGGCGACGGCTTTCTTGTATCTTTTAAAAATGAGCCAAGTTGGCAATAAACATTACGTCATTGATGACGTAACTGATGTCGCCAATTTGGGTTATTTTTAAAAGATACCAGTTTTCCGAGCTAGAAATCTGAAATCGTTTGCGCTTTTTCTCATTAAAAATCAAAATGCAGTGGGTTGCTTTACGAAAAAGTTTGTTCTCTTTTTTGGTAAGTTATGACACATTTGGCAATCGGATTTTAGTTCAACTCATTCCAAGTCGATTATTGATCAGTTTCGGCCATTTTTGCCACGGCAGACCAGTGAATTCCTAATCTACTCACTTGTCTCCAATTTCTATAAGAAATTCAGAATGATGTTCGATGGGGTCCAAAAATTGCAAGACTATATGTTACAATCTTCTAGCCCAGTGCATTTAGAAACTACTTTCTATTAAGTCTTGAAATTGGGTGAATCGGGACGAAAAAGATCAGTTTATGAAATGACTTAATTAAAAAAACTCAAAAATAGCGTCTACTATATTTTATTTTACATTTGAAATCCTTAATAATAGATTGATATTAAACGAAAACAATTTATGTTATTTCATCATGTGATCCTTTTTTTATCTACTCTTCAAATTTCAAGGTTTTATAGAAAGTAGTTTCTTAATGCACTGGGCTAGAAGCTTGTAACATAGCGAGTATAGGAAATGACCTTACGAGGACTTTCTTTTAATTAAAGAAGAAACATACAGTACAGGGTATTATTTAGGGAATTTCAACTATTCAATTTTCAAAAAGGTGTAAAAAAAAAAAAAATGCTGCTCAAAATGATCTGAAATTTGATCTGCATACGAGTCATCCTCAGGAAAACGCAGAAGAGCTTGTGGCAGCAATTTTTTCCCCGCTCGATTGGATACTTCTGTTATACTGAGGAATATTTTTTAATCCAATCAAAACTCTTTAAAAAAAAAGTAATATAAATTTAAAAATATTTTTTTATACTAAAAAAAATAAAAAAATACGTCCATGGATATAACTTGTCGTGTCCGTGGCATCGATATAGATAAACAATTGGATAGACTGCTCCATTGTCAATGAAAAGAGAAAAACGCGCCGGGGATTGTGAAGCTGGTGGGAAGATTAACCAATCACAATTCACATTTATAGTTGGATGGGAATGCGAAAAACCTTGTAAAGTGTTAGAGTATATATTTTTTTGCACATTATTACTAATTAAGGTCTACTATTGACATTTCTGCTGTGTACAACCCAAAATTTTATTTTCAATCCTCGGCAATCCGTATTTTTTATCCCACCAACTGCATCTGGCAACGGCTTTATTTTTCCAGCGTTAAGCAGTCTATCCAGTTGTTTATCTATACCGATGGTCCGTGGACGGTCGCAACCTAACTTTGCTTGCTTTGTCAGTGTTCTAATTTCACTTCATCTTTCCTTTATGTCTTTATTTTTTTTTGTATTTGTTTTTTTTTAGCTATAAGGTATGTTTATAATTGTTATGCTTGAGTATAAAACTTTAATAATTAGTAGTTTCATTACAATCAATGCAATACCTTTGTCGTAAGACTTCACGCATCATATCCGTGGACAGCAGTTAATAGTTGTTTAACAACTTACCAGATGACATAACAAGTCAACGGTGATAGTGGAAAGAAGTCTAACGACACCATTTTAGTTCCATTTGGCCTAATTGTGTTTTCAATGTATCAATCATATTTTATTACTTAATAATACCGTAAAGATTTTACCATCATGTCTGTTGTCAAGATAAAATCAGTTAAGAATAATAAAATACTTATTATTAATTACTTATTTGATAGTAACTGTGTGACTGGTTGTACACATATCAATTTAGTAATCTCATGTTTATAAACCTAATCTTCTTCTTCTTTCGTTTTGGGTTATTCAGATATGTGGCACCTCTGCTTTATAGACTGAGAGGCGAGTGCAATTTTTGGACCCCCATCGAACATCATTCTGAATTTTTTATAGAAATTGGAGAAAAGTGAGTAGATTAAGAATCCATTGGTCTGCTGTGGCAAAAATGGGCAAAACTAGTCAAAAATCGACTTTTAATAAGTTGAACTAAATCCAATTACCAAATGCGCCATAACTCGCCAAATATTGAGCATTTCTTTTTATTTGGTAACACTCACTCTTTAATTTTCAATTAAGAAGGTAGCAGAGGATTCAGATATCTGGCGACGGTCCCTACTTGCATCTATTAAAAGGGAGCCAAGTTGTCAAAAAATATTACGTCACTTATAACGTAACTGATGTCGCCAATTTGGCTTACTTTTAAAAGATATAAGTTTTCCCAGCCAAAGATCAGAAATCGTTTGCGCTTTTTCTCATTGAAAATCAAAATGAAGTAGGTTGCCAGACGAATAAGTTTGTTCTATTTTCGGCAAGTTATGACATATTTGGCAATCGGATTTTAGTTCAACTCATTCCAAGTCGATTATTGATCAGTTTCGGCCATTTTTGCCACGGCAGACCAGTGGATTCGTAATCTACTCACTTTTCTCCAATTTCTGTAAGCTATGGATATAGCTATGGAAGATCTGTATATACAGGGTTCCCACTCAAATTACAGAATGAAAATCAATGATTTTCAAGGACCAAACTAATGTTTTTAATGTATCCCTTTTAATAGATGTAAGTAGACCGTCGTCAGATATCTGAATCGTCTGCAGTCTTCTTAATCGAAAATTAAAGAGTGAGGGTTACCAAATAAAAGAAAATGCTCATTATTTGGCAAGTTATAGCGCATTTGGCAATTGGATTTAGTTCAACTTATTAAAAGTCAATTTTTGACTAGTTTCGGCCATTTTTGCCACGGCAGACCAGTGGATTCGTAATCTACGCACTTTTCTCCAATTTCTATAAAAAATTCAGAATGATGTTCGATGGGATCCAAATATTGCACTCGCCTCTCAGTCTATATGTATTATATACGGGTAATTGAAAGTAAAGAGCCTATATCATACATAGAGTGATAGTGTTTTCTATCACATAAAAAAAAAAAAAACGTACTTAGTAACCCTCCAAATTTATCCGAAACGTTCTTTGTGTCACGACTGATACAGTATCACTCAACAGGTAAGGGAGTATATTCAGATAAGAGAGAAAAATACCTGCTGCAAAGAACAAGAATTAGAGTTGGGCGTTGCTCCTTTCTTGTTCCAGTTCGACTTATGACAAGAAAGGAAGAAAAAAAACAACAACGCCTTCATCAATTTCAGCACGCACAATTATGGGAAAAGAGAGTGGATAAAATGTAATGTTGGTGGATTTAACAGAAAAAAAATAAACTACAATATTGTAGTTTAAATAATTTCTAGTTTCTACCTGTCAAATCTGCGTAAATAAAATAAATCTGTAAAACTGGCCATTTTCCAGTCAGAACTATCATTACTTTGAAAGAATATGTGGACTTATTCGAAATCATAAATTTGGGCTTTGGCCAAAAAACACAAAAAAAGTGCTAAAAATCATTACTGAGAAGATGATTTTATGAATGGCTGTTTTATCGATAATATTTTATTATTAGAGAGTTTGGATTTTTTCCAAAGTGACCATTCCTGTGTCATTTTTATTTACGAATTTTGACGTTTCAGGCAATTCTTTCAATTCTTATTAAAAGTCTATTCTGTGAAATCAAAATCAGTTGTTAAATAATATTTTTTTAGACATTAGTCTCTGGTAGGACTTCAAAATCCGGTACGGATTCTGAACCGCATCAAAAGTTAAAGCAGCCATATGCTTTCCATTTATTAATAAAAAAATAAAAATAAAATAAAAAATCGGCGGTTACTAAGACTTGTTGGCAAAAATCGTCTTGGCGCAGGATTCAAACCAGAATTGGAAGACTATACTAAACTTCAACTTAACTAGACATCACTTAGACGATAGATCGTCACAGTGCTCATAGGTATTTAATCCGTTTTGGCGGAGTGAAGACATAATTCTCGCCAAACCTTAGAGCCTTTTGTTCTCTATAGGATTGTGGTTTGGCGAACATTATGCTTTCACGCCGCCAAAATGGATTAAATACCTATGAGCACTGTGACGATCTATCGTCTAAGTGATGTTTAGTTAAGTTGAATTTTAGTATAGCCATGTCTGATTTTAAAAATAAATTTTGTATATATGTTACGAATTTTTGTATATTTGTAAATATTTCGTAGTGTTAATTTTGTAAATAGGAAAATTTATGTACATTTTGCAAAAAATGAAATTTTTCATCTTGTTCCGCCATTGCTCTGGTAATCGGCATCAAATCCCACTTCTGACACCAGATGTTGCGTGGAAGGATTCGAAAGATTTGAAGCCAAAGCAGATCAATACTTGCAGAAATTTATTCCACTATAATTCTTCACAGATTCTCTTACACCTCCAGAACTTCTCGTTCTAGTAGACAGTATACAGCTCTTTTCACAACGATAGAGCACAAAACAGCAGTTAAAAACTTGACAACACAACTGCTCAAATCGCTGCAAAAGACAAAGCAATACAATTCGCTTTCGGAACTCTCTGAACGCTCACTAAGACTCAGTGAGGGTTCAGAGAGTTCCTAAAGCGAACTGTATTGCATTGTCTTTTGCAAAATATACATAAATTTTAATATTTACAAAATTAACACTTCGAAATATTTACAAATGTGCAAAAATTCGTAACAATATCTTCAAATTTCATGATAATACTGAAAAAGTACCAAACCAAACAAAATCACAAACATCGCTTAAGGGTTCAACTTAACCCTTTGCACTCTAGTGGCGCCTCTCAGGCGCCACACGATTGGATGCCAAACCACGAGAGGACCATTAGGTGTGATGGGGAAATTCGATGCAAGGCCAATGACTCTGTTTAGTTTCTATGAAGCAAATCCATAAACACCAACCGAACCTAAAATGTCTCGAGTTGCTGATTCCTCCGCGCGAAAAAGGCCTGGAGTGCAAAGGGTTAAATAATGTAAACCATAAAAAGAAAGTTTTTACATGTAATTTTTATACTGATTAATACAGCGCTGATTTTTTTTTTTTTTTTTTTTGTGCCAACATGTGCTTGTTTTTAATGCATAAAATTAGATGCAAACACCATCTCTATCAACAAAATATGCGGTAAACAACTTTTCAAAATTTACTCATTAAAAATGAATGTGAATTTATGCACTCACATCCAAATATCTTTTATTTATTCTGATTAAAACAATTTTATAACTTCTTTATTGGAACAATTTTGGCAACAGAAAAAAGTTTCTTCAATGACAGGTCACTATTTCAGTGCGATTGGACGATAGCAAATTGGTTCATTAGTATTCCGTAAAAGCGACCTATTAGTGACAGTGGCAGCCGCCAGAATTTGATAGAATACATTGTCATCGATATCGAATCTATCTGCCAAGTTTCAGCCCGATTGGATGACTTAGGCCTCCGCAGATTTGCCTGCCATCGACAAGCATACACACAAAATCGAAGTTAATATAAAGTATTAAATAAAAAACAGACTATCCTCGAATAGTCCGAGAGGCGACTGCAATTTTTGGACCCCATCAAACATCATTCTGAATTTTTTATAGAAATTGGAGAAAAGTTAGTAGATTACGAATCCACTGGTCTGCCGTGGTAAAAATGGCCGAAACTGATCTAAAATCGACTTGGAATGAGTTGAACTAAAATCCGATTGCCAAATATGTCATAACTTGTCAAAAAGAGAACAAACTTTTTCGTCTGGCAACACACTGCATTTTGATTTTCAATGAAAAAAAAAGCGCAAACGATTTCTGATCTCTGGCTCGGTAAAACTTGTATCTTTTAAAAGTAAGCCAAATTGGCGACATCAATTACGTTATCAGTGACGTAATGTTTATTGTCAACTTGGCTCCCTTTTAATAGATGCAAGTAGACCGTCACCAGATATCTGAATCGTCTGCAAACTTCTTAATTGAAAATTAAAAAGTAAGGGTTACCAAGAAAAAAAAAAAAATGCTCACTATTTGGCAAGTTATGGCGCATTTGGCAAATGGATTTAGTTCAACTGATTAAAAGTAGATTTTTGATCAGTTTCGGCCATTTTTGCCACGGCAGACCAGTGGATTCACAATCTACTCACTTTTTTTCCAATTTCTATAAAAAACTCAGAATGATGTTCGATGGGGTCCAAAAATTACAGTCGCCTCTCAGTCTAGAAAGAAAACACTTCCTTTCGATACCCATTTAAGATAACAATGCTTTCATTTCAATTTTAAAAATATACCATCATTCAATATGTATAAATGCATCCCACGTGGGTTACCTTTTGAATCGAATAAAGACAATAAGTAGTTGAAAAAGGAACTTTTGTCTCTCCGTACAAGGCAGCCGAAAGGAATATTAATACAAGGGAATTGCTTAATCTGCTGCCTCGTGACAAATTAGGTCATCGTCGCGGTAGGTTTGCAATTTACATCCCGCAGGCAACAACTGATACCAGAAGAAAGTCCAGATAATGTATGCCATTTATGAAAGTTTGAGGAACACAATCTGGACATACAGCGAAGAAATTGCTTAGATTATCTTTTCTTTATTGTTTCGAACAACCTTTAAATTCATTCCGAATCGAAAAGCAGTCGAAACGTATTTCTTCGACAAGATTTTGAAAAAAGAAAGGTAAAAAATCATGAGAGAGACGATGCGATTATTTAAAGGGGGTGCGGTACCGAAAAAATAAAAACTTTATTTATGTACATTTTTACGTGAAAAATTTATTTTATGTATGAGATACTATTTATATATTTTTTTGAAAATGTTTTTTTTAAATATTGTGTTTTGTTATTTAAAAAAAAATTTAAAAACCAAGGAAAATCCATAATAGTTGATGTTTGCGTAATTTGATATAAGTTAAGAAAAAATAAAAAAAAATTCAAAGTGAAAGCTTTCTGTAATACATAATTATATAAAGAAAATTTTGTCTTCACAGAATTTTGATAGGTGAACTAAAAAAAAATTAAAAAAATTTTCAAAGTTAAAATATTGAAATTTTTGCTTTTTTTTTTATGTTATCTTTTACGCTAAAAATTATATTTTAAAACAGAATTAAAAAATTAAAATTCTGTGAAGACAAAATATTTAAAACTATATAAATTAAATACTCCAAAAATTTGAATAGCCAATTGTTAATGGTTCTGGAGATATATCGATTTGAATATGCAACATCTGTGAAAAACACTAGTGCTCGAAAAACACACTTTAAGCAGACGCTTCAAGGTGTTACGCCCATTAGTGATGTTTAAATCACAGGTAATTTTGTGGCGTTCTAATCACCGGAGGAATAAGATAAAAACATCATTCTCTTCAGGAATGTATGAACTATTTTATAAAATCAGAAAAAAATTTGGAATAATAACGGAGTTATTTGGAATAAATAAAAAAAATAAATAATATAACTCATAAAAACAGAGTTTTCAAAAAAGCAAAAGTCAATTTTTTATATTCCTTAACACAGCGCCGATATCCAAAACATTTCTATCGGAAATATGTGCGGCAAACTAAGTTTCAAAATTGATTTATTAAAAATGAAAGTGAATTTATACTCTCACGTCCAAATATCATTTATTTATTCTGATTAAAATAATTTTATTATTTATTTAATTAAAAAAAAAAAAAAGAAATATTGGCAACAGTAAAGAGTTTCAACAACGGTCGGTTCAATGCTATTTCAAAGCGAGTGGATGACGGCAAGTTGGGTTATTAGTATTCCGTAAAAGAGCCCTTTCAGTAATAGAAACATCCCCAAAATTTGATAGAATGCATTGACTTCGACATTGAACCTATCTGCCAAGTTTCAGCCCGATTGCATAACACCAGGAATGAGAGTAACCAGAGAGAAAAAAGGAGGAATTCCAAAAATGCGTTAAAAAAGCAAGCGGAAAGAACGATACCCAAAAGTTTAGTCTAAAAAGCTCGCGGAAGGAATACATAAAAATTCAACAATAAAGTATACAAGAAGGATGATTCAATAGTTTTAAAGATACAATGAAATTTCTTATACCATATAATAACAGGGTGGCAACAAAACTCAGGAAAAAGAGTTCCCTGATTTCCTTGACAGATTTCTAAAAATTTCCCTGATTTTACCATAAGCTTTTTTTTAAATTTCCCCAATTTTTCCAGATCTGTAAACACCCTGATCAAATAGAACATGTATGCTAAAGAGATAACATGCCAATTTTTTAAAAAGGCAATGAAAAGTTTAAATTATTCCGTAACAATTAAACTTCTAACGATTACTACAACAAATCTTCGGGTAAGTGGCGCAAAAATACAGAAGAAAGGGAAAACATGCTTGAAAATTTCCTTGGTTTTTTTCCAGAATCAAAAAGCTCCCTAACATTTCCCTGATTTCCCGGTTCTATGGCCACTCTGAATAATTACACTTCAAATATTAGGAGCTTGTGAATTAATCTGTGAGGAAAGGGGAGTTAAGAGGGAAAATCTTTTGTTTAGACATGAGGAAAAGTATACTTTTTGCAGGAAAAACTGGTACAGATCAGAAAAATGCGGATCTTCGAAACAGGGACAATGAAGGAAAATATTACATAAAAAACAAAAAAGGAGGAAATCCTCCAAAAGGAGGAAAACTCCGATCCAAAACTCCGATTTTCAAAGTTTAACTAAATAGAAGTGGAAAATTTAGTGATGAGTTTTTAGGGTAATTATATGTAACGTCAACTGCAAAGGAAGATTAAATATTCCTACTCCTAATTCTTTGAAAAAGATTATTTTTTTTATAAGTAGTGGACAAATGATGTTAAATAGAAAGGAATCAAGTTACGTAAGGCCACTAGAAACATTAATAACGATGAAAGCTCATAATGCTCGATTCTGAAGCACAATGCTAATGGGTTCGTCTTGACTTCCTGTTCTGTTAAGTAAAAAGGACATATATTTTACTTGACCTGGCATGCGTTATTGAAGAAAAAGACCACAGGCAAGAGCGCCACCAGGGTGTGTGCCAAGGACGTTTTAAAATTAACTAGAGGTGTGGAACATCGCACAACTTTCAATTACACTATAATACTGACGTGGATTTGTGTCGTTTGTATAATTTCATTCTTCATTTAGAATAAATGGCCAGTTTGATATATATTTTTTTAATTCTTGTATGAGTATATATATATATATATATATATATATATATATATATATATATATATATATATATATATAATTCTTTATTATAAGCGAAACTGAGAGGAAAAGAAAAAACGATTGTTGATGAGGTATGCTCAAGGAAAGAAAACTCTGTGTTGAAGGTATTCATTTTTCAACTTTTTACACCATTAAAACATTTTTACGGGAATTTCGGAGGTGGAGGTGTTTAGAACACCTTAAGTGGCATTACCACAGCCATTTTTTATCAAAATCGTTAGAGCAGATTTTTAGCAATCATTGAAAAACATGATTTTTTCAATGGCAGCTACCTTATGCGCATTCGCGATTTTGACGATAACCTTCATGGTAGGTCCCATGGCCGCCACTAACCCTCATACCAAATTTGAACATCGTAGGTCAATTTGTTCGGGAGTTATGCGGAACACACACACTTTTTCTAGAACGCTTTTTTGAGATCAGGATGTTCCAAATCGTGGAATATATATATATATATATATATATATATATATATATATATAGATAAAAAGTATAGATAAGAATTTTTTAGTATTCATTTGAAGAAAAATAATACATAACTATAAATTATGCTTTAGTATATTCCTGCTGTTTAGTATATATTATTTCTGGACGTATTCTTTTTACTGGATTTCTGACATATTCTTTATATCCTACATTAGAATAATTTTCAGTGGATTGTGGGAAACATATTGCCCCCCCCCCCCCCTCCAAAAAACAAAGGTTTTAAAACACCAAATAAATTTTAAGTAATAAGCTAAATTAATTTCTTTTTATAAATCAAACTCAATCCTAAAAATATTTCAACATAACAATACTAGAAAAAAAAAATGGTCATACAAAGGGTTAAAAATACATTCAGATAATAAGAATTCGCTCTGGGGCATGAAAAATGCAAAAACTGGCGAACGTGCGTAAGCTAAAAATTCCTCATATCAGTAACTGGGAAATTGCAGAATACTCTGATCTCGGTAAAGATGGTATTTTTTTCAAATATCGTCTGCAACGGTGAAAATTGATTATTATTGTCAAATATCACCATACCCACAACCCACACAAATTGAAGTGGTTGTTTTTTTTACTTTCAATTACCTTTATGTATGTATACATAGGGTAATGAAAGTATAGGATTTGGTCAATATATATATATATATAATTTGCATTTCTCCACGTTTTGGAACATCCTGATTTCAAAAAAGTGATCTAGAAAAAATTTCTGTGTGTGTGTTTGTGGTCAGCATAATTCCCGAACAAATTGACCTACGATGTTCAAATTCGGTGTGCGGGTTGTTGATGGCACAGGGACCTACTATTAAGGTTTTCGTCAAAATCGCGAATGCGCATAAGGCTGCCATTAAAAAATCAAGTTTTTCAGTAATTGCTAAAAACCGACTTTAACGATTTTCTTCAAAATCGCACTGGCAATGCCTTTTACGGTGTCCTAAACGTCCCCACCTCCGAAATTCCCGTAAAAATGCTTTAATGGCGTAAAAAGTTGAAAAACGAATACCTTTAACTCTTTCCTTGAGCATACCTCATCAACGATCGTTTTTTTTTATTCTCTCTCCTATTTCAATTAGAAGAAAGGATTAGAAAAGTATATTATCGAAAAGCATACCGCCAAAATGATAATTTTGGCGGGGATTTTTTTTATTTTATTTTTTTAAGACACAAACAAGAATTATTGCAAAAAATATCGCCAAACTGGCCACTTTTGCTAAATGAATGATGAAAATATAAAAACAGTAAATGACACAAATCCACGTCAGTATTATAATGCAATTGAAAGTTGTGCGATGTTCCACACCCCTAGTTTTCATGGATATCTGTTGTAGCTTTCTGTATTTTTTCAAATTTGTCGTGATTTTAGGAAAAGGAATTATTATATTCTTGCTCAGTGGGCATTCGCTTTTGAATACACCCACACTGTAAAAAAAAAGTAAGTCATTAACCTTTCCAAAAAAAAAAAAAAAAAAAAAAAAAAAACTCGTTTGAAAGTAAGAATTTGTTAGGTTTTTTTCATGGGAATAACACTCTAAATTTCCCAAAATTAATGCGTTTGATTGTTAATCAAATCCACTTATTTGAGGAAATGCAGTAATGGCGATTAAAACAATACTTGTTATGGTTGCGAAATTTGAGTATTTCTTGGTACTCGATTCTTTTCTTTTAATTGTTTTTAGGAGATCATGAGTGATTAATTTTCGAAATTAAGTAGACATTAATAAGAAATTTTAAAAGTGAAAAATCCCAGAATTAAATTCTACCGTCACTGAACATTTAATGAAAAATTTAGAACAGCAATCGTTATTATTTTGGATGAGTCATAAACCCAGTTTAAATTCCGAAATTTTTTGCGCAGACCAAACGGTGTAGTGGTTAGCGTGCTAGCTTCTAGACCGCGAGGTTGCGGGTTCGAGTCCCGTGTTAGGCATGGGTGTTTTTAAATGTATGATGGCTTGTCTAATGACGAATGTTTCGGTGCATTATAGCCCTCGTGTTGCTGACGGCAACAGATAATCTGAAAACAACCAACCAACCGAAATTTTTTGCACAAATATTTTGGAGAAAAAAAAGTCTTAAATAGTTAATCACTACATTTTAGCTGCTCACATCGCCCTGTTCCTGAAAGTGTCGCAATTTAGGTTTGACATCGTGCAGTTTACTCTAAGGCCTGACAGCAACATACGCGGAAAACAAATCGGGAAATTTCTCAAAACATCGAAAGATATTGGTTGCACCCACAACGCCATAAACACCCTCAAAGGCAACACAACACTCAATCTCCTCCTCCTAAAGTCCAGTAAGACACTCGAATAGTTATTGTCCATTACAATTTTCAAACGAGTACTAGGTTGACCAAACGGTATAGTGGTTAGCGTGCTGGCTTCTAGACCACGAGGTTGTGGGTTCGAGTCCTGTGTTAGGCATGGGTGTTTGTAAATGTATGTTGGTTTTTCTAATGACGAATGTTTGGGCGCATTATAGCCCTCGTGTTGCTGACGGCGCCAGATAATCTGAATACAACCAACCAAACGAGTACTAGGGATGTGGAAAATCGCACAATTTTTAATTACACTATAATCTTGGTCACTGCATTAAAATGTATGGCGTTATTTACCGTTTTCATATTTTCACACATTTAAATAAAAATGGCCAGTTCGGCGATATTTTTTGGAAATAATTTTTACATAGAAAAAAAAAAACACCGCTAAAGTGGCGATGTTATTCGATAGACATTAGATTGTTATTTCTTGGGCATGAAACAGAAAAAAAAAGTCAATCGTTGATGGGCGATGGTCAAGGGAAGAAATCTGAGTATTAAATGCACACGTTTTCACCCTTTTAAGATTTTATTGCATTTTTTTTTTTTTTTTTTTTTTTTTTTTTTTGGAAATTTGAACCCGAGGACGATTAGAACACCTTAAGAGGCATTAGCAAAAAAATTTTAATCAAAATCATTAGATCCGTTCTTTAGCACTTGCTGAAAAACATGATTTTTTCAATGGCAGCTACCTCATGCGCATGAGCGATTTTGACGAAAACCTTAATGGTAGGTCCCATGACCACCAGCAACTCGCATACCAAATTTGAACATCGTAGGTCAATTTGTTTGGGAGTTATCCTGACCACGTACACACAGACAGACATTTTTCTGAACCACTTTTTTAAAATCAGGTTGCTCAAAAGGTGGATAGAAAAAAAAATCGTTCATTTTTTACCGAATGCTATACTTTCATTACCCTACATAAATATAAGAGTTATTGAAGTAAGAAGTTTGGGTGTTGGTTGGAAATTAATTTTAATGGACAACGGCAACAATTGAGCAGTGATACTTTAATTTGGTAAATTAGGAATACTAAATTAAAGCCCTTAAAAGTAGAGTGAGGGCTCCCGATAGCCTAGGCGGTAGAGTATAGAGCTCGTAACCGGAGGGTTGCGGGTTCTGTCCTCGGTTCGCCAAAATATCGGTGTGTACCTAATGGGGGCTGGTGCACATTAAATCTGTCGTGGCCTCAATGTCCTCTCGTTGGTGTGGTGGGGTCGGAGAGAGGGGTTTACACTAGAAGATTTCGATTTCGTATTCTTCTAGATGCTCAAAATTACGAGACGTATTTGGCTGTGTTAAGCACTTTATAAGTGGCAGAAATAGACAGTCGGTGGTTTCAAAACAAAACAAAGTAGAGTGAAAAATAATATATTCACCAGGCCATTTTTTAACTGGTAGTACTTTTTAGAACTCTAAGGAATGTAGAAATCAACAGATCTTCATAATTGTGTAGATACAACTTCCATTGAAAAATAAAAAATTAATAATTTTTTTTTAAATATTCATTAATGGTAGCAATTATATAACAGACTAGCTGCGTGGCCCGTCGTTGACGGATAAACTCAGTTTTTGGTACTAAATAAAAGTAATATAAAAGTTTATCACCCCATTGTAAATTCATTCTTTGTTCGTTTAGTTCGGCATGTCTTAGCCGATCGGCTTCTAAACGAACGGTACGCCTCTCTGATGTTTCTCTACTCCTTACAGACTCCTGGCGTCGCAGTTGCGACGCTAATCTGTCCTCTGGGGAAATGTCCGGCTGCCGCGAAGTCGAAGCTTCTTGGTTGTCATTTTGTAATTCGTTCCTCTTTAAACGTTTTTGAAAAACTTTTTTGTCGGTTTTGCTTAATGATGGGCGTTTTTTTCTAGGCATTGTGAATGTAGAATATCATTTGCGATTTTCAAAACAAACCAAACGAAGATTGTCATTCAGTTGCCATTCAGGAAATACTAAATTGTGTCTGCTTAAAAACACCAAAAAAAATTATTTCGGAAATTTTAAAACTCAATTAAAATTAAAAATATATCGCCTATTTTACTCCTGGTCGTTTAATTAAGCGATATACCAAATTTCATCCAAATCCGTTAGGTAGTTTTTACGTGAAACGGTCCCCAAATCCGTGTGACAGAAAGTCAGTTATATTTATATAGATACTGTACGGGATATGGCAACTGTCTTCCAAACCAACGCCGACAGTTAAGCAGAAACCTCACGATAACCATAGAAACGGAAGGATGTTTTGACGTCACAGCTATAGTGGATCGTTTTGATCGGATTGCAATCGGACGGGGATTCTGCGCTATTTCTTTTCTTAATATTGAAATAAATATTTTTTTAAGAACTTTAGTTTGAATATTTGGAATCAGGAAGAAATTCTTCATAAATACAAACTAATTTCAATCGTTTTTTTAAAAAAAAGCGGGCATTATCCATTGGCACCAAATAAGCTTGGGGATATTTCCACATCAATTAGGAATAAACTTATATCTTTAATTGATTATTTTCTTTTGGATATAAAAATCTCATTCAATCCTTCTAATAAGGTTCAGCCTATAGATTTAACTTCTATCCCTTAAAGTGCCATATTTTCACCTGGTGGAAAAAATTTAATTTAAAATTGCTGTGTTTTTCCCTTTAGACACTTTCCAGGGTGGCCACAAAATTCAGGGGAAAAAAAAATCCCTGACAGTTCCCTGACGTATTTCAAAAAAATTCCCTGATTTTAGGGCAACTTTTTTCCAAATTTCCCCAATTTTCTTAAATTTTTCAGATATCTAGACACCCTGATCAAATAGAACATGTACGCTAAAGAGATAATATGCAATTATTAAAAAAATAGTTTTGCTGGTAATGAAAAGTTTAAATTATTCCGTAACATTAAACTTCTAATGGTTTACCACCACAAATCTCCATGTAAATAGCGCCAAAATATGGATGAACGTGCCTTAAACGATACAAAATTTCCCTGATTTTCATGAAATTTTAAAAAGTTTCCTGACATTTCCCTGATTTTTTCCAGAATCAAAAAGCTCCCTGACATTTCCCTGATTTCCAGGTTTTCCCGGTTCTGTGGCCACTCTGCTTTCCCATGATCCAGATAGTTTAGTTTATTTTTCATTTTATGAAGATATTTTCGTTGCTCTGTACAGGAGTATTTTAATTATAAACAACCAGTATATATGTTGTTGCTTGGACGGGTTCGAAAGATTTGAAGCCAAAATCAGATCAAAACTTGCAGAAATTTATTCCAAAATAACTCTTCACAGTTCTCTTACAGCTCCAGAACCTCTCGTTCAAGTAGACACAATACAGCTCTTTTCACCTCAATAGAGCACAAAACAGCAGTTAAAAACTTGACAACTGCTAAATCGCCACAAAAGACAATGCAATACAGTTCGCTCAGAATCTCCAGTCAACTAATTCAGTGACTCAAAATCCAAGAACTGACTAACCTTACTCACGGCCGTCCTTATATAGGAGAGGTGAACAGACGTGAACCTTCCAGAGATAGACATTTGGAGAACTTTCCAGATTGTAGTCGAAAAGTCCTATGCATGTACATGGGGACCGAAAATGTCGCCAAATTTGGCGACAAAAACTAGTCGCCAAAACCGTCGCCAACTTGGCTCTATCTCGCCAATTTGGCGAGATTCCCATTACCATAATGTTAAATGCCCTGCCCCTTGAAACTCGCTTCCCAGAGTTACCTCTGTAAAACCCGTTATCAAGCATCAAGGGACTCATTGCAGGGAAACAAATTAACGACGAACTATTGCACTGCCTTATGCGAAATGTACATAAATTTTACTATTTACAAAATTAACACTACGAAATATTTACAAATATGCAAAAATTCGTAACAATATGTATACTAAAGACAAGATGGAATTTGTTCTCTTTTTAAATCCTTTTATATTAACTTCGCTTTTGTATGGTTGTTTGTCGATAGGAACGGACTCTGCGGAGACCTAATTAACCTCTTTGCCGTCATCCAAACGGGCTGAAACTAGGCAGATAGGTTCGATGTCGATGAAAATACATTTTATCAAATTTTGGAGCATTTACTGTCACTAAAAGGTCGCTTTTACGGAATACTAATAAACCAACTTGCCGTCATTCAATCGCATAAAAATCCGACCATTGTTGAAACTCTCTCCTTTTGTCAAATTTTTTTCTAATAAATAAATAATAAAATTACATCAATCAGACTAAACTAATCATATTCGGTTGACATTCACGTTAGAGGTCGGAAATATCGATCAAAATAAATATCGATACAATATCGTTGCAGAGAAAAAAATATCGATACGTGATTTTTTTTTTATTTGATTTTTCATTTTGCCAGAAACGAAATTTTTCGGGGCAAATTTCTACTTTTCATAAATTTATGCCAAAATTGTTTTAATAAATAAATTAAAATTGTTTTAGTAAATAAATTATGTTAATCAAAATAAATAAAATACATTTGGATGTCAATGCATAAATTCCAAAGAAGAAATTTTGAAAAGTAGTTTATCGCATATTTTGCTGATAGAGATGTTTTTAACATTTAAAATTAGATGGAAATTCCAGATACACGCCGGCAATAGAAAAGCGCTATGTTAATGACTACTAATAAATGATCTTATCTTTTCATTCTATTATGTTTTCTTTTCGGTTAGGGTGCCCTTTTAACTGTCTCTCAGCCAAGTCCAAACTTTAGTTTTGAAGTTTTTGAAAAGGGAATAAAGAAAATCGAAAAAAACACATGGAACTACAAAACGATCATCAAAAAACTAAAAATGTTTGAAAATATCGATATATCGGTGACTTGTATCGATATTTTTTAAAAATATCGTCATATCGATATATCGCAGACCTTTAGTTCACGTTCATTTGTAATAAATAAATTTTGAAACATAGCTTGCGGCATATTTTGCGGATAGAAATGTTTTTATTTTCGGCGCTGCGTTAACGAATATAAAAATTTACAATGCATATAAAGGCTTTTTTGAAAACTCTTGTTTTTATTGGTTACACTATTTTGCTTTTAATTTTAGAGGAAAAGGACGATAAGTTTGGAAGGAGGGAAATCTATAATCACAAAGATTAATAGAGAAAGGAAAGAAAAGGAAAAAGCTATTTTCAAACTCATATGTTTCCCTCAAATAAAGATCTGATATTCATTATTCAATAAATCTGTTATTAAGGGGACTGTCAAGTCAAAAATTAAAATTCTTCAATTTTTGCTCAAAATTCATGAAATTTTTTGTGCAGTTCAATAGCAATTAGATAAAACACAAACCAAAATTTCAAAAATTTATATTGATTTTTTTTTCAAGAAATTAAATTTTTCTTGAAAAATTTAGCGTTTTTTCCGTAATTTTAAAAACGCTCCTTGCGATTCAAATTTTTTGCAATCTGTCTCAATTTTTTTGTACAAGCTAATCGAATATATATTGACATAATTGTGCATGGGTTTTGAATTTGACTCATTGGTTAATTATTTAAAAGTAAAACTTTGGTACAGCGGCAAAAAATGTCAACTTTTTCAAATAGAAGCATTACGAAAATTGCTGTAAAACAATAAAAAAAATACCAGATTCCAAAATCCATGCACAATTGTGTTCAAAATAGTATAGTAAACTATATCTCCAAGTTTAAAAAAAATACATCCACTTTTGAATCGCAAGGAACAAATCGAATACCCTAAAAATCTTAAAATACACATGAAGAGAAAAATGCAATTTAAGAAAATGAAAAACAGGCGATTTCCGATATGCGCGCTTACAAAAACTCAAATAATATTCTTAATTCTTCTCGGATCAGCAAAAGTAAGGTATCTACTGAAAGCTAGAATTTCAGGCTATTTTTTCCCCCTAAAATATAAAAATCGAAAATTTTGAAATTTTTGCCTTAACAGTCCCCTTAAGGTGTTATGCTGTAAGACAACCTGAAAGTGACATTTCATGACTTTAGAATACTGATTTGTGCAGTCCTGTGAACAATCAAGATTAATTAAAAAAAAAATTAACACATTCGCTGCCGAATGTCGAGTTGTTCCCCAGTAGCCCGCCCAGATCAGACAGCACCAGATCTGAATCGACATTCTTTGCTGGAATTACCTGAAACTGTGTTTTAAAAACACAAGCTTCCAGCTAATTTTAGGGAGGAAGACAAGATGTATCTGATATTTATGTCAGGTGACAAATATTATTTTGTTACTTCAGTTAATTCCAGCATGAATGGAAAATCCGATGGGGTGCAGTCTGATCAGGACAGACTACTAGGCAGAGTCCGATAAAATGGACGTACACGCGTACGGTGTACGCAGGAAATTGTCAGATCCCGCAGAAAATTAAAATCAAATGCCATTTTTTTTTAATGGAGAAATTCCAGTTAGGCAGGGCGGGAAAGGGGGAGTTGTTGACTCCTGTAATGCTGGGAAGGAAGAGGTTGGGGGGGGGGGGGGTGTTATTCTCCACATAGTTCGCCACCTGTTACTTCGATATAGGAAGGAGAAATTCAAGTTAGGTTGGACAGGGAAGGGAGAAGTGTTGACATAAGGGGGGAAGGGGGTTTCATTTCCTGATTTTGGAATCTGAACCTATTGAAACATGTAATTACACTGAGAGTTTATTTCCTTCATTCTTCTTTTTAATTTGAAAGAATTCTTGGATATTCCATTGTAATTTAAAAGAAACCACATTTTTCTTTAAAATGATAAGGAGCTATCCAAGCAAGACAATGAAGATAAAATGCCGTATTTGCAAGAAATGTTGGAGCAAAACTATTCCCAGCATTTAAATTGAAAGCACAAAAATGAAAATAGTTATGAAAAGAGGCATGCTGGACAAGCATCAGTGTTTGCTATCGTTTCACAAGCTTAACCTTTAAGCCAACCCAGTACCAATGACCCTAATATTATAACTGGAAATGTGCCATTGGAAACAGATGTTTATCCTGCATAGTGGTGCTTCCAAAATCAATGCCAAGAAGATTTTGAATTAAACAATTTTTAACTCTATATAGTACGTAACATTTAATTTTCTTCAGCAGTATAATTTAAAGCCAGCAGACTCACAGGAAATTTTTGGCAATGGCATTTGTGTACGCAGGAAGAAAATATTTTTCTTGAGCCCTGTTACTAGGGAGTAACAAGACACTGCACGTTGATACATTATCGGCAGTGAATGCATTAAAGAAGTTATTCTCTCTGAATATTTAGTATTGCGATTGCATTACCCATTAGAAACATATAAGGTAACAATACATTTTATTGCTCTCTCTAAGCATTAAAAAAAAAATTACATTATTAACACAAATATTTTGACTTTGAAGAATAGTACAAAATTGAATGAGAGAAAATCTGTAAAAATTGAACTAGGAAGCTTAACATACAAGGTCAGACAATAAGTCTTCAATAAAAGACTTTGAACGTAAAACCTCATAATTTCATATTTGTAAATATGAATTAATGGCCAATGCAGAGCTTCAGTGAGTATCGCATCTCTGCATTTGTGATAAGGAGAGTTGGTACGCTAAAATTTACAAATAATCAATTTTGAGTTTATTATTGTTTATCAAAGTTTAAATTTTCCCCTTTAAAAGGATGCCTTATTTGTAATAATCCTACAACTAGAAGTATTTTTAATAATTTTTGTAGATAAAATTGCAAACTATTAGTGTAAGTAAAATTTTCTTTAAAATGTGTTTTTCACAAAACTACATTTTTCATTATTCATGTACCTTTTTCTCAGAAACTGCACAAGCCATCTTCCTAAAATTTCTACCATACATTCCTTCTATATACTGAAGTGAGATTTTGTTGTTATTTTAAAGATATTTTTTCTTTTGGCTTATTTTGACAAAAAAAAACTTGTAATTTTTTACAAATTTGAGTGACTTTCATAAAAATTCATTTAAAAAAAAAAACTTCAGTAGAAATACAAGTGTCTGCTAAATGCACTAAAAAAAAAGGCTTCCATGACAATTACTTTCTTAGAAAAAGGTATATGAAATATGCCAAATTAACATTACCGTTATAAAGGGTATGAACTCCCCTTAACCCTTTAAACCCCATAGAGTCAGCGTTGTGGGTTTCACAAAACCCTGATGACTTTCCATTCATAAAAACTGGAAATGAACTCGCCCAACTCGTTCTCCTGTCTGCCACTCCTGGGATTACTGTGGGGGTCACTGTCGACCATTAAAAGATCATTACTATATGTCTACAACCTGCAATAGGGGTGTGCGTTGGGTCATCTGCTTGATATGTCAGAGAATTTAGTTGGCGTCTTATCAATGAAACAAACGCCACCGCTAAGTACATGACAAGATTCGCATAAAAGAAAAGTCCCTGACTATCTTACTTCATGTCCAAAGGGTGGAGCAGTTTGACATTGAGTACTTTAAATCCATGTCTCCCCTCTACATGCCCCACAATAGCCTATTGTTGAGGACCGTCACGCTTTAAACAACTAAGGCAGTTTCCCTCACTTGGAAATATACGTTTACCCCTGCACCTGCCCAAAAGGAGACTAGCTGGGAATTTCTCTACAGGGCGGGTTGGGATTTAAAGTGTTAAAAGCAGGAATCAAACTTGCTCTTAAGCAGACACTAAAATACCTTGCAATCCAGCAATCAAGGATACAAGACAAGGAGTGATAATGGGATTAACTTAAGAGTGATCTTAAGATTAAGGCAATAATGATCTTAAGTGTAGTTTGATAAACATTATAGCTGTCAAATGTCTATACGGCACCTATAAAGGACAATTCCTGCATTTAAATTTTTTTTTTTATTCAATTCTAAATGTTTTGAAAAGGCCATAAACACAAAAATTTCTGCTCCATGAGCTTTTTCTATTTTTAGTTTGCAATCAAAGTTCCCCTGTTAGACGTTAGCAAAAAGTCGATTTGAATTTGGCTTGAATTGAACGTGCCGTCAAGAAATCCCAAACATCTTCGCTTGAAATGCAGCAGCGAAAACCAGTTTTGCAAGTTTCTTGCAAATCGCGCTTACCTGTACGGGATATGGCAATGGTCTACGAAATCAACGCCAACTATTTGGCAGAAACCTCATGATAACCATAGAAACAGAAGGATCTCTTGACGTCACAGATTTTGTTGAGTGTTTTGATCGAAATGGTTTTGGGGCATTTTCTATTGTTAATATTAAAATAACTAATTCATATAAAGAACATTTGTTTAAATATTTGGAATCAGAGAGAAATTCTTCATAAATATAAACAAATTTCATTCGTTTTTAAATAATCTGGGAACTGTACATTCACAGAATTACAACTTCTTCAAGTGAAAATGCTACATGGTGAAAAAAGTATTTCCATACATCTTTTTCCGACAATAACACTTTCTAATAAACAAATATTGTAAAATTATTGAATTTATGGATACATTTAATCCAAAAGCAAGACTTGAGAAAAATAGGATGGGAATACAAAAGTAAGAAATACTAAGTGAATATTAACTATTACGCTTGGAATAAAAAAAAACTTTAATGCGAAATGTCTAAACTTACCTTGGGTTTACGCATCCTGGAGAGGTTATCACCACGATTTTAAATACTCTGCGCTGCATTGGTGTAACATGAATTACAAAATGAAGCACATTTTAAACTTGGAACACAATCTTTGACCAAAGGCGACAAAAAAAAACAATTAAAAATCAACGAAAATTTGCAACGCTTAGAGCATTACTCTCACAGATATTTTACAACTTTAGCTCATATCTCCGGCGAGAACTGTCTTCTTCTGACAATGATCTACATATGTAACTATCAAGTTTATCTCCCATGATTTTATCAATTCCAAATGTTGCAGACAGCCAGAGATCGAAACTACTCACTTCACACAGCTTCAAAAATAAATATTTAGAAATTACCTTGTTCCAAACCATTGATCTTTCACACCAACTTTATTAGTAAAAAATGCTCCATTTTAATTGGAAATTATTTTCAAGATCATTTTTGAAAATTTTACTATGGAAAAATTCTGTTGAATAATATATATGTATACATATTTTTATGTGTAACAAATTTGCTAGTAGTTAAGCCGTTCAGTGGAGCATTTCGACCTACTGAAATAGATAAGCTGTGTGAATTAATAATAACTTCGTTTCGTTTTGAAAGACCTGTCAAACAATTTTGAAATGAATTTTGTTCTCTGTGTTTTATGATATTAATTTTCAGACATGGCGGAAGAAATTGATCCTTCTGTCATTAAAAAGACTCAAGACATTCTAGGAAATATTATAAAAAAACCAGTGCTTACCGAGAAATCTCTAAAAAAGCCACCCTTTAGGTTCTTGCATGATATCATTACTAATGTAAGACATTGACTTATCTACGCACAATATTTTGTAACTAATTTAGCTGTTGTATGTAATTTTATAAATTCGATTCTTTTATTTTAGGTGATTAAAACATCTGGGTTCCTCAAAGGTTTGTATACCTCTGAAGAATTGCAGTCCGAGAATGTAAAGGTAATTTTATAGGTTTATTTGTTTACTTTTATAATCGTTAAACTTGTTTAACGAATATAAAAATAAATGTCATACGATCAATTAATTTTTTATTAAATAAAGATTCTTGATAAGATTTTAATTAAATTAGATAATGATTAGGTGCCTACAAACAAATTCCACCCAGCTTTGAAAAGGCTATAATCCATGTTTTGAAATTCCAATTGAAGTTGCTCTGCTTGTATCTAAGGGTTAATGTAACTTTGTTGTTAAATATATCATTAAAAATTCAGGGTTGGTAAGAAATAACGGTTAAAATTTACTGTACGGTCCCCTTTGACGACTTTTTTTAAATAAGTTGCCAAATTGAAAATGACGTCAAAAAGTTGTTTCTCCAAATCCAAAATGGTGTCAAAACACGCTGTGTTGCCAAATCCAAATGGTAACTAGTGTTTTAAACTTTCTAAAAGTCGCCAGAAGGGACTGTGCAGCAAATCTTAACCGAAATAACTATGAAGGCGAGAAGATGTTCATAATATGACTTAACTCCTAGTTAATGTGTCATAGTTGGCGCAATTTTGGAAAGTTGGTGATAAGGCTAAAATCGGGGGATTTCCTGTTGTCCAATACAAAAAGACTTAAAACTAAATGACTGAAAACTTAACGATTACATAAATGGAAAAAAAATAGTTAATTACAAACTGTACGAATTTAAAAAGATACATGTTTGTGATGTGACAGTATAGCCTTTCTCCAAATTTTCTTGGCGACCTCGACACATATTCTCGGAATAATAAGTCATGTTATGAAATTATGAATTTGTTTGCTTAACTGTCCATCATTGTGAAAAATCACATTCTTCTCAGTACATGTGCAGCCTCTCTTATTAATTCCAATCCAAGAGCTATTTTTTTAACAGCAGCAGTAAAAGCATTTCCAGACATTTTAAAAGTAATAATCCACCACTGTCAATTGTGCTACGCTAACGTTTTGGCAACCAAAATTTTAGGTACTTGCATATTATCCTGTCGACCTTTTTCGACAAAACTGAAACTGTCGCTAAACAGCAGCTTCACTGTGTGTTTACCAAGATATAAATGGATGGCTTCAGTGCTAATTTTTGTCCAGTTTGTTGCAATGCTACCGGTTTTTTTGGTACTCTTCCTTTTTCCGGGTGCAAGCGATAAATCGCCAAGTAATGTAGAATTTCTCCAAATTTCTTCTTCCAACCATAAGAGGAAAGTTCGTTTGAGGCGAAGAGTATACAATCCATTCGAACAAATTCTCAAGGACATCACCGTATTCTGGAAAAAACAATTATTATGAGCATTCTTTTTTGGTAAAACTGTTTTGTTTACAATTCATTAATATCTGTTTATAGTTAAACTTACTAGTAAATAATATTTTTAAATTTGTTTATAATTGAACGCTTTCGACTTTTATTCTGTTGACTGCTTTGTCCTTCGTTTGGCGACGCTCTTTTTTGGTTGGCGACATTTGCGCCCGGATAACTGAAGAGTGCCATTTTTTTATTGTTAATGCTAAAGCTGGCACTTGATGACAGTTTCTGATTTTCCAAAATTGGATAACAGGATAATATTAAAGCGCCAAATTTTATAATTCTTATCCATATGATAGGTTTTGAAAAGAAGGGTAGTTTAACTTGCGACCATCTTGACACCCCTCTCCTGCAATGCTTTTACTACTTTGAAGAGTTCACATACCATCATATTAATGTTTTGTTACAGTATTGGTCTCGTGTAACCATAAAATTTACGATTCGAAAAACCAATCTTATGATAGCCTACATTGCATTTAAAATGTTTTTTCATTGACAGCAAGACTATTGTAAATTTAGCATTCTGCAAAAGTTTGATTTTAGTTAATAACTATATGATAGACATAATGAACATTCTCCTTCTAAGGTACTATTACACAATAGAGTTTATTATTTTTTTGAATTCCAGCCCCCTTAAGGGAACTAGGTGTCCTTGACACTTTTTTTTTATTTGAGCCTTTAAAATTATAATTTTTACATATTTGGAAGTATTACTAAGTAATCAAAATTTTATTTTAAAAAGTGTTCACGTAGTGCTCTAAATTTATAAAAAAAATTCCTCAAGTTCTATTTTTTTTTCTTTTCATTTTTCAATATTTTTTTCAGATTTTTTAAAAAAAATTTTCCTATTAATATACTCTTAACTTTTTAGGCATTGGATTTAGAATAAGTAAAATAGTTTTCGAGAAAAACGATAATTACTGTACCTATATGTAAGAAAAGCAAAAAAATGGGTATTCTTCAACATTTAAATTTGTAAAAAAAAGTTTTTATTTTATCTAGAAATTCGTGCCTATTTTTGTCTAATAGAAATTGAGAATGACACACACAAAATTTCAAGTCATTTCATTTGTATTTGCTGAAGTTTTACCATTTTGAGTAAGGTGGGAATTTCAAAAACCACGAACTGAAAGAAAGGCGTTTGAAACAGTGAAGCAACTATTGCAGCAATGCTAAATTCTCCATAAAGATATACTTTTTCTGCAATTGCAGTTATCGGATCAGCTGAAAAACTTGCTAGAATTAGGAGGTGGTTTCAAAGATTATAAACACACAAAAAATAGAAAATTTATATTTTTATTATTTTTTCTAAAAACAAGGAGGTACCAAGTCCCCTTAACCCTCTGAGCGTCCAGGAAATGGGCGATATTTATTTTATTTTAAATGAGTTTTAAACTATCATCCTAAGATAAATATTTTATTTAAAAATGTTGTGTATTGCTAGAAAAACTGGAGGTCAAAGGATGTATATATACGTCCATGACCCTGTAGCGATTATCTTCTCTCCCCTTTCAGTCAATCACACAGAGGCACACTTCTGACTCAGCAATTTGCAGTCAGGCGCGCCTCTGACGTCAAACGCCATTCGAACGCTGGCTTCCATCGAGAGAGGTGAGGTGCAGAGCAGGCCCATGGCGATGAGTTTCGGATCTAATTATGCGGTGCAATAAATTTTATACTGCTGTTGATAACGCATTGGACATTTTTATGGAGTCAGTCACAAGCCACATGAAGGGTAACCCTCATTGCTCAAAATACTGTATTCTTATGCGGTGCAATAAATTTTATACTGCTATTGATATTGCATTGGACATTTTATGGAGTCAGTCACAAGCCACATGAAGGGTAACCCTCATTGCTCAAAATACTGTATTCTTATGCGGTGCAATAAATTTTATACTGCTATTGATATTGCATTGGACATTTTTATGGAGTCAGTCACAAGCCACATGAAGAGTAACCCTCATTGCTCAAAATACTGTATTCTTATGCGGTGCAATAAATTTTATACTGCTATTGATATTGCATTGGACATTTTATGGACACAAGCCACATGAAGGGTAATCCACATTGCTCATAATACTGTATTCCACAACCCTCACAGGGTTAATGGAAGATTTTGGGGTTCGAGTGGCCTTGAAGAGGCACCAAGTTCATGAACTGTAGATTGCGGTTTCAGTCCTGGCTTTGTCAAATACTGGTGTGTATGATAATGGGGCTAGTTCACATTAAGTAGGCTGTGACCTCAATGTCCTCTCGTTGATGTGGTGGGGTTGGAGAGAGAGGTATGCACTAAAATTTTGATCACATAATCAGGGATTAAGTGGTGTGTATTTTTTTTACCAAATTTCTTAAGAACTTTATTAATTTCTTCAATTAAAAAGCGTAGTTTAACTCTTTAACTAAAACATTTCGACACAAAATTTGCCAAATTACCATTTTTGTTATACCAAGCTCAGTCATCGAACAAAAAGAACAAGTAAGCTGAAGGGTAGAAATTGTTTTTGCAGTTGATATTTTTTATAAATAGTTTTATATTTAAAGTGTTAATAATGATTATAAAAAGTGTTTACTAGTGGTGGAACACGTAACCATTTTAACATTTTGCTGAAATTGAAATTGTGATTTTAGCTTTTTTGCTACAGAATTTTTTTAACTCAGCTTAAACAGTGCTCATAATCTTATTGTAGTTCTCAGTTATAAGGCGTATTTGGCTGTGGTAACAGAAGTAGTTTGCCAGGAAAGTGTAAACTAAGCTAAAAAATTAATGTTCAATTACTTTTTCTCATTAACAACTCACAAATGAAAAATAAAGGTTTTACCTCCATTTCAATCTTAAAGGAGATTTCATAAAAACTACAAGTTTGTCCATATTAAACTTCTAATTTCGCTTCTATAATTTTAATTTAAAAGCAGTGGTGGCAACTACTGTAATGATAATAA
The DNA here is from genome assembly GCA_963978545.1 of Linyphia triangularis. Taxonomy (NCBI): domain Eukaryota; kingdom Metazoa; phylum Arthropoda; class Arachnida; order Araneae; family Linyphiidae; genus Linyphia; species Linyphia triangularis. The sequence goes on from OZ021731.1 coordinate 5,113,263, forward strand.
AATTACGAATTCAAAACTTTTGTTTTTTTCTTTCAGGATAAAGATAGCAAGATACTATTTCTACAAAAAGCCATTGATGTCTTATGTGAGTATTTTATTTTTCCTGTAAGACTCTCTTTTTGTTACTTATCTTTAATTTCAGAATTTGTTAGTGGTGAATTTGTCAGATAGGCATTCCACTACTTTTATATAAATTGTTCAAAATTGAATAATTTCTGCTTGAAATTTCAAATCTTGACATTTGGGTACTTGCGTATAAACATAACTAGCTCAGCAAAACTTAGCATTTTTTTTAGCTGGCAAAAAAGAAAGCCAATTTGCAAGGAAATTTTGCCTTTCTATGTGAGCAAATGTTGATCATATGTAGGCTCTGTAAAAATCCTCGATATTCTACCATCTCGCATTGCATGGACGACAAAAATGTATACCAAACATTGATTTTTTAGCGATGTTGCAATCCTTGGTTTAGTGATCTGACTCCATTTTAGTTTAAAATAAATTTATTATACTTTAATTAAGTAAATAAACTCCAACGCTACAACATGCCAAGAAAATATTCGTGGAATAAAACTATTAATAAAATTGCTCGCAAGGAAAAGTTATTCTGCTGATGCTACGTAACGCACAAGACCTCGTCAGCTCATCTAACGTTGTTGGAGTTGAAATGTTATACCAATAGCTTGCGCTGCCGCAGGAGTAACCCCCCCCCCCCCACTCCAAGGGACGATCCAAGTTAATATCCGTAGTGATCGATGAACTGCACCCTTCTACCGGACTTGGTAAATGTTACTTCCGTCCGAGCACTCGTTGAGGGACTTGACAAGGAATTTTCTAGGTCACCACTTTAGCGATGATGCGATCCTTGGTTTAGTAATCTGACTCCATTTTAGTTTACCATAAATTTAGTATACTTTAATCAAGTAAATAAATTCCAATGATACAACATGCTAAGAAAATATTCATGGAATAAAACTATTAATAAAACTGCTTGCAAGGAAAAATTATTCCTCTGTTGCTATGCAACGTACAAAACCTCGTCAGCTCATCTAACGCTGCTGGAGTTGAAATGTTGTACCAATAGCTCGCGCCGTCACAATTTCAATAAGTATTTTTACTAAAATTGAAGTTTTCAATTAAAAAACGCAAATTTTTTCATTTAATTGTTAATCCTTGTGAATTTTTTTCTCGGCATTTGCAACGAAATTTGCAATTTCATTGTCATCATCTTCAGATAAATAAAGTTGGAATGATTTGAAAATCGAGAAGGTTATGGTGTATGTTGTTGTGTCTTGATAAATATGTAGCCTAGGAACCAAATAGATTGATGAAAAAGGTCACATTTGCTTGTAAAAAGTAATAATTAGAGGTTGGCGATATATCGGTGCTACAATATTTTTATCGATATTTCTAAAATAATATCGATATTAAATATATCGATAAAAGTCACTGATATATCGATATTTTAAAACATTTTTAGTTTCTTTATTATCATTTTGTAATTCCATGAGTTTTTTCGATTTTCTTTATTCCTTTTTCAAAAACAATTTTGAACTTGGCTGAGAGATAGTTAAAATGGCACCAAAATTCAATATTTTCCATACACTTAAAAGCTATTGAAAATTATCTAAATTTTTCTTAAAATCACTGCACCAATTAAGCGAAAATATAACTTTTTTTTGTAATAGATCCATTTCAGTTGAAAAAGTAGTCACCTAACAAAAAAGTAATCATGAAAAGTAGAAATTTGCCCCGAAAAATTTTGTTTCTGGCAAAATTGAAAATCAAATTAAAAAAATCATGTTTCGATATATCGATATTTTTTCTATGCAACGATATAGTATCGATATTTATTTTGATCGACATTTCCGACCTCTAGTAATAATTGCTTGAGTGCCTATCTGGGAAATCTTGCAGCATTCTAAGAAAGTGTGCATGTAGGTCAATCTCTACAAAACACATTATTTCAGCAGTAGGAGAGGGGGGAAAAATGAAATCTTTAAATGCTTAGAATTTTTTTTCTCCCATAAAACTTATCAATTACTATTTAATTATGACATTAGCAGAGACCGTCTGATAATTTATTGAAATCATCCATAGTTATTTCATTGGTTGATGTCCACGGACATGACATTGTCCTTGTTTTTTGTTAAGTTCTGAATGAAGCTGTAAGTTAATAAACATGAGATTTCTAAATTGATATATATACAACTAGTACTATCAAATGAGTGATTAATAATAAATATTTAATTATTCTTAACTAATTTTATTTTGACCACGGAAATAACAATATGATCTTTACAGTTGCATCTATTTTACATGTAAATAATAAAATATGATTCTTGCATTGTAAAATAGAATACACAATGTGTCTTGGAACCAAAATTGTTACTTTAGACTTCTTTCCAATATCACAGTTGACTTATTGTGTCACTTGATGGGCTGTTAAACAACTAAAAACTGTTGTCCACGGACATGATGCGTCAGTCTTGCGACAAGAGATATTACATTAATTGTAATGAAATTACTACTCATAAAAGCTTTATACTCAGGCATAACATTGCTTAACATACCTTATAGCTAAAAATAAATGTAGGCATCTCAAAAATATGAAGTGAAATTAAAATACTGATAAAGCAAGCAAACCTAAGGTTGCGACAGACCACAGACATGACAAATCATGTTGTGGACAAATTTTTTTAGTATAAAAAAATATTTTGAAATTTATATTACTTGTTTTGAGGAGTTTTGATTGCATTAAAATATATTCCATGGTTAAAAAAATGATCTAATCGTTAAAAAAAAATTGCTTTGACAAGCTTTTTTGCATTTTACTGAGAATGACCCTTGTGATCACCTTTCCCTTGTGATTTCTTATCACAAAGGAAAGCTTGCTTGTACCTTCTTAAAGCAGGCTGAGTATCTCGTAAAATCACTGATTCAAAATAGATTTCAAATGATCATGCTGTTTATTTGTATCTTAAATTAACTAGTTTTTTAGGTTCCAAATTTCTTTTTTCACTTTTAATTGCATTCAGAATTTTTTATTTTTTTTCATTTCTACATATTTTAGTACCATGTTCACAAAAGCTGTTTAAAAATTGTGTGTCTGTGGTTAGCATAACTCTCAAACTGATTGACAGGATGTACAGTTTTTATATTCAGATAAGTACTGGCCATGAGACCTGTCATTAAGGTTTGGTCTATATATGTATGCACATAAAATAGCTATTGAAAATTTTTTACTTTTCATCAGTTGCTAAAAAATGATTCTAATGGTTTTGGATCAAAATCACTGTGGTAAGGATTTTTAAAGGGTTCTAGCATCCTTACCTTTGAAATTTCTGTAGAAATGCAAAAAAGGCGTAAAAAGTTGAAAAACGAATATCTTTACCATAGAGTTTTCTTCCCTTGGACACTGCCCACCAACTACTGTTTGTCCTCTGTTTCACTTATAAGAAAGTATAATGTAATTTTTATTGAAAAACATATCCCTATGGAAGCTTGGTGTTGGTGTAATCTGGTTAGAGTCATTGAATATCAGAAGGTTTAGGGCATGTTACAACATTTAATCCCACACAACACACACACTACAATTATACAAAGAAAAGAAACTTAAGAAGAAGGAACATAGATCCTTTTGCATTGGTACCAGAGCTTAGAAGTGTGTCCGTTCGGCAGGGCCCGATCATGACAAGTTGAGGCCCAAGGCCCGAACACATTCGGGGGCCCTTTTTCAAACGGGTGATTTATTGGAAACGGACTCGAGGAAAGTCAAATTAATCAACATGAAATATAGAAAAAGTTGATGAATTAATGTTAATATTGTTTTCAAAAAGTTGTTTTTCTTACAAATAAAGAAACAAATTTCCAACAATCAAATTTATAAATCAAAAAAGAAAAAACTTAATTATGTATAACATTGCATTTCACTATAACAATGTGTATATCTGTGACGACAATATCTGCAGCATTATTTACAACTTCAGAGTCGACATTTGCTAATCTCACTATTAATTTGTCAAGACTTCCTTTCAATTTTTTTTCTCTATCTTTTAAAAAAGCTTGTTTTTCACTCTTTTAAACGGTTTATTTGAATAAATACACTCTAGGATACTAAAGACAGGTTCATGATCAATAAGAAATGATTTTTATGTAAAAATTATTTTATACAGGTTATAAAAGATATTCACATAGCTTTTGTGAAACAAAAATGGTTTACAGCCAATTTCGGGGCCCCCTAAAATCATGGACCCAAGGCCCGGGCCTTGTGGGCCTAGGCGATGGTCAGGCCCTGCCGTTCGGTTCGAGACTCTCTGAGGAATGAATTGACTCCACCCTCTTCGTGCGGTGATTGGCTAAGTTAAAGTTTTGAAAAATTCTCATGAATTGACTCCACCCTCTTCGTGCGGTGATTGGCTAAGTTAAAGTTTTGAAAATTTTTTATTTGTTAAGAATTTTGATAGACACATTTTGGTTTTAATTTGCAAATGAAAGTTTCACTTCGCAAAAATGGTTGACGCATAAAGAAAGGTGAACGAACTCATTTGCGTCACCACATCCCCATTATAATAGTTATTGCTAGGCTGGCTATTTTTTTTAATTAATGAAAATATAAAAATAGTAAATGACACCTAGTCATGGCAAATATAAATGTAGTAATTAAGTGTAATTGAAGCTTGTGTGATATTCCACACTCTTAGTTTTAATCAAAACTATAACTTAAGTTACAAATTTAGAATTGATATAATAACAATCTCATCTGTGTGTGTTTTCTTTCTAGCTTTAGTGACAAACCAGCCAGTTAATTTAAAGCCCTCAAAAGTAGTCGCTGGCCATGATCCTCAGAAGACTAATTTATTTTTACAGATATTAGGCACAGCCGTTAAAAATAAGGTAAGTTGCTCCCAGTAAAAATAAACATAAATTTCGTTACTACTTCCAGTAATACAAGTTCTTGATTAAAATGTGATCTTCCCGCTAGTGGCAATTTATTGTTTGTATTGGCTCATTTATATGATCAAATCATTCACTCATGTTCTCTTGCAGGTTTCACATTCGCGATAAATTCCTAATATTCCTTAAATTTTTGTTTCTCCCTAAAATTGTACTTAAATTTTTCGATAATTTCTAAAAAAAAATGAAAACCCGGAAATTTTCTGATTTTCATCCAAACACCTCGAAAAAAATCCCTATATTCCTCCAGGTGTGAAAACGTTAAATTTTTTGAAAATTGACAGTTTTTTGCCGGTACTGAAACAAGCTTTAGAAAGAATATGTCTGTGTTAGGAGCCTATGTCAACTTAAAAAAAAAAAAATCCCTAAAAATTCTTGAATTATCCCTAAGGTTTAAAGAATTATCCCTAAAATGTTCCTGAAATTATCCTTAAAATTCCTACCTAAATTTTTTTGATAACTTACTCTGGCCCCTGCTTGTGTTAGATAACATTTTATCGAATGAAAATAACCATAACACCTTCTAGTTAATACTAATACAGCATAGATGGATTATCTATTTTACAGGGTTCCCACGGTCATTGAAAGTGCTTAATATTTTTTAACTCGTTTTCAAGGCATTGAAAATGCTTAGAGGGGAAAAAAAAATATATTTTTACTCCTTTCCGAGTCATCAGTTTAAACTGTTTATCATACTTGTTTCTCTTTTATGTTTGCATTTTAGCTTGATAGTAAGGAGGCTGTTGAAAAGGTTTTGAGTGGAAAAGCCCAGACTTCTCCTACTAAACCTTTAAAGGAAAGAAGAGCTTCTGTTGACAGAAGAACAGTAAGATTTTTTAAATGTTTATTTCTTCTTGTTTTTTGTTATCTAGATATACTTTCTTTTATGTTTTATACTTGTAGTTTCATGTAACTAAAATCATGATTTTATTAACGTGATATTTAGTAGTTTAATTTTGAGCTACTTATGAATCTACTCTTTATATATATGCCTATCAAACAGTATTGTGGTTAGCGTGCTATCTTCTAGACCGCGAGGTTGCGGGTTCAAGTCCCGTGTAAGGCATGGGTGTTTGTAAATGTATGTTGGCTTGTCTAATGATGAATGTTTCGGCTCATTATAGCCCTTGTGTTGCTGACGGCGCCAGATAATCTGAAAACAACCGATCAACTACTCATTATATACATATTTAACTGTATGATGTATCTGTACTTTGAATTTTAATTTGTTATATTTAAATAAATATCTTTAACATTGTATTTCATTGAATATGGCTGGATGAAGTATTAAGTTTTATGTCTGCTATTTGAATGACTTGCGAAACTTTTTTGACAACTCTTACATTTAATATTATTTTCTTACATAATGTCCTCTTTATTATTGGAGCAAAATGTAAAACCTATTACCATTGAGTGTATTTAAGCCACCACAAAATGTGTTACCCTGTTTTGTCCAGGGTTCCCACGGTCATTGAAAGTCATTAAAAGTGCTTAATATTTTTTAACCTGTTTTCAAGGCCTTGAAAGTACTTGAAAATGCTTAGAGGTGCTTAAAAGTCATTGAAAATGCTTAGAGGTCCTTAAAAGTCCTTAATTTTTGTGTATGTTGACCAAATTCAAAATTTACAAAAATGCAACTCAGACTTGTTATCCCTGCGTGTCCGCCACTTATCCTCATTATATCGGAATTTTCTGACATATTTGTATTACACATGCGCCAACTTGTAACTGTTTTGGTAAAATATACTTTATAAAAAATTTTGATACAGACATGATGCCTGAAAACAAATTTTTTAAGGTCCTTAAAAACATTAATTAGGTCCTTAAAAGTCATTGATTTTCATTCTGTGATTTGTGTGGGAACCCTGTTTGTCATAATTCTTGCACACAACTCTACAAATCATCCAGGGAACATGCCTGAAAAATTTGTTTTTGTATTTAAGTTTGTGTGTTCCTACATTAGAGCTTTGAAGTTATTAAATAATGAAGGTCAAAAGTTACACTTTTTATATAACTTTTACCTTTAACTAAATTTAAAAAATCAAGACTTTTACGTTTAAACAATTTAAAATTTATGACTTTTACCTTTATCTAAACTTTATTTGCAACTTTCCCTCTTAACTAGGTTAGAAAAATAAGGAAAAAGTCATGAGTACTTAGACCGAGTTAGCCCATTATATGTCTCATGCAGTTCTAAATACATAGCCTATGACATACCAAACAGTTTTGTAGCCTCACAAATGGCCAATCAGTCTGATAAAGAGATATTGTCCTCTAGTCAGATGACTTTTACAAAAACAGTTGGAAGTTTTATACTTTACGCCCATGAAGAAGTGGCATTTGCTGAAAACATACGCCACTGTTTCAGTTGAATTCCCACAGCCTCTGTGCAGGTTATCCTCAACAACTTTCATTGTTGTTGTTGTCAGGAAGTTTGAAAATTTTGGCAGGATTAAAATTGACAATGGCTAAGTTCATGCTGAACATTAATTATATTTAATGCATTAAAAGTCTGGCCAGTGCAAAATGGCCTATTACTGACATGAGCAGATACATGATACTAGTGATAGCACTCAAGTCAAAACCCAACACTTATTTACACCTTTTCCGCTCATGGATACACTTCAGTGAGATGTAGTTGCGACCACACATGAAATACATCCATGAAGGTAGAAAGGTATATATCTGTGATTGGTCATATACATCATCGTTGTGCGTACCATACGTTACATCTGCGATGATGTAATACAATGAATCGGGGGGAAAAAAGAAGAAAAAGTGCTGTGCATAGGCAAGGGAAAAGAAAACCCCTTTTACCTGAAAGTTGAAGCCTAGAAAACTGTGGATAAAAAAAAACTTTAATCGAACAGTTGTAAGACAGAATTTTGATTGGCCTGAGACAGTGACCAGTCATCAAGCCAATCATAATCCTATATGACTTCCTGTTCAGTACGAGTATAAATGTCTGTGTTTGTTTTAAAGTTCTCCTCATAAAGTGTTTAGATTGTCTCATACTCCGAGATCTCTTTCACTCTAGTTCAAGTTCTTTGATGTACCTCCTCAACCAAGTTAGTATTTCAAACGAATTGGACTAATCTCGTCACATTTAATTTCAGAAACCCTCGAGTGACAAATCCCACTCACGTTCCCTAACCAAGACCCTCGATCCAGTAAAAAAAAACAAAGACCAGAGCAAAGACACTCCCTCGAAGACAAAGGATGGGGAGAAGTCCAAAGACCGCAGCAAGGACCCTAAGCGTGAGAGGTCCAAGGACCGATCCAAGCAGAAGACCGAAGAGAAAAAGACCAAGGAAAAGGTATCTAAAAGCAAAGATCTGCCTGCTGAAGACACGGAAATTGTGACTGATGTTGCTGTTGCTGATACGAATGGAGATGCTGAGAACCATGTTCCTGTTGCAGAGACATTCGACGAACCTTCGACCAGCATGGTTAATGGTAACAGCCATGAGAGGGTAAGTTTGAGTTTGGTTGAGGCGTTAGTGATGTAGTGTTTGCCTTTTTCTGAATTTATCTATTTACCTTGTAGAACTCTGTTCCAATTTCTATATTGGATTTTATAACCTATATTAACAAAGTTTTTAATTTAATTCCTTTTTATGCATTGTTAATTTTTATATTCATTAACATAGCGCCGTTTCTATTGTCAGTGTGTACTTGGTATAACTTTTAGTATTAAAAACATCTATATTAATGAAATATTTCTTAAACCAACCTTTTAGTGACAGTGACAGCCCTCAAAATTTGATAAAATGCATTGTCATCAGCACTGAATGTGTCTGCCAAGTTTCAACTTGATTGGAGGATGGCTAGGGGGTTAATTAGGCTGCCGCAGATTTTCCTGCCACCGACATATACACCCACACACAAAATTGAATTTAATATAAGGGATTTAAAAAGAGTCTGTTGAATGTTAACAATAGTTAAAAGGCAATGTACTTTTGTGATCAGGTTCTTGTATTAGTTAGAGCACCTTTGTGGAACTGCGAATATGTGCCTTGTTCCGAATGCTGGACTCTAATTCTGTTTTTTTTTTTTTTTTTTTAATTGTCCTCTGGAGAATCATTAAAAGCATGTGGTCAGGTTTTTTGGTTGGTTTGTGCATGTTATAGAACCAACAGTCAATGCCTTATCCTATTTTGAATGTATGCATTTGAAAAACTTTGGTTTTAAATTCCATTTTGAAAATAATCGAAGGTCTTTTCCATTTTTTATTTCAATAAAATTTATTGATTGAAACGATTAAAATATTACCACTTTAAGTAGCTAATTTATCTTTGTTTTTATAGTGTTTCCAATTTGTAAATATTAATACGCTTTATTTTTCGAAAATATTATTATTAAAATTGCTCTTAAAATATTCTTAGTAATGAAATTTACTATAAATAAAATCTGTTATCTTAAATCGGTTAGACATGTCATTCAACGCTATTGACTTGTTTTTATAAATTACTGAACTATGAAAGTTGGGTTATGAGCTAAAACTACCTGTGCCAGTTCGATATGCATCTTCTTTTGGATTACAATTCATTGTATAAAATGCTTCTATTTTCTGTATGAAAAGAAAATGTTATCATTCACCAAACATGCTAGACTTATTACTGCCTCCCTTGAAGAATCAATTTATCTTGTTATAAACTTCATTTTTAATTAATTTATACTTAACATTGATATTTCATTGTATCATACTTATTGAAAATTCGCAAGCTTTAAAATTAGTGATAAAAAAATACATATTTTGTGCAATGATGGATTTTGGCCATTTGTACTTGTGGCATTGGATTGTATATTCTAGTAAGGTGCTGTTCATACTTATGTTTGTGTTTAGGAAGGACTTGATGAACATGAAACTGGAGATGCTGTTAATGAAAAAGTGAGTAATTCATTTTTAATTGATAATTTTTTTAATAACATAGATCTTCAACGTGCATAGGATTTTTTACTATTTCTTCTAGATTTCTACTCACTAAAACCGGAAAAAAAAAAAAAATACTAAAAAAATTCCATCACGTTAGGTTTTCTTGAAAAACTCGTTTTTGTAGTTTCATTAGAGTGAATTCAAACTGAGTTCAATGACTTGGTGTTAGAGAATTAAGCCTTTTAAAAGATGCTGGGGTTAAGACTAAAAAATAAAAACCTAGTGTTACCAGAAACCTCATTTCGAGAAACGCTACCAAGGAAGATCAGTATGCTAGCTGACTATTGTTTGATGCTTAAGCGGGACACAAAAAAAATTGAAAGACTAAAGAAAAGAAAAGGTTTCATAGGCATAAAGAATTATAAGAAATATTATTTAGTTCAATGTAATAAAATGTTTTTTTTTGTTTTTTTTCATTTGTGTAATGCTTTTTTTTCATTTAATGTCTTGTATTTTGCGAAAAATTTGTCCATGATGGAGGGAAATGGCGATCATTTTTGGATTCAGTAGTCTGGGTTTTATTTTCTGGGTAATATTTAGCAAAAACATCTCAAGCAGTTGGAAAAAAAAATTGCAGACCTGTTTAATTAATGTGCTATCCGTTATTAAGGATCAACATCGATATATCAGAGTAACTTCCATTGGCTATCTAGATCGCACTCCATTAATGAATTTGAATAAAAATTGTGGTTGATCTGTGCCCATCTTAAAATAGGAATCAAAATGCCAAATTGTCATAGTTTGCATTCAGAATTCATTTTAGGAATAATTTTTAAACAATTTTGCATGAAAAATACAATTTAAAAAAAAATATTTTAATGTTCAATTTATAGCGAATATTTTGTGATGTATATTTGTGTTGTCTTTTTATTGTTACTAAACCTTTTTTTTTTTTTTTTTTTTTTTTAGTATAATTTCAATTGCTTTTTAAAGAATATTTTATGAAAATGTTTTTGTTTTTTTTAATTAATGAAAATAAATAAAAAATTATGTTAACTCTAATAGTTTGAAATACGTGCTAGCAATGTAGAACTTTGAGTATTAATGCAAATAGAGTGTTAATGATATCATTTTATTGAATCCAGAAGATTTATAAAATGTATTGCAACGAATTTCGATCCAATGTGTAGCAACGCTGCGTTTTTGTTCCCATTCAATGGCTGTTAATAAAGAGCCTCAATTCTTCAACATACAATGCCCAATCTAGTTAACAAACTTAAGTGATGCCAAATTCCTATATGTATGCATTGTACATGCAATTTTAGAAAAAATTGTGTTGATATTTCAACTTTTTTGTGAGATTTTACTTCTTAAGGATGCAAGCTGTATTTTGTTGTTAAGTGTGCCTTATCTACATTTTCCTAGCTCACTTTGCATGAAATTTTGTGTGTGTAGTTTAAACGTTTATCCTTTGCAAAGATTTAATCATTCACAAATTTTATATACTTTTAACAATATAATAGATGTTTTCAATTTATCCAACTCATATGCATCATTATATCGCAACAAAATTTTTGTTTGAAATAATGAAAATGCTATTTTGCATCATTAGGCCTTAAAGAAAAGATATGTTTTATGTATTAACTGAATTTAAAAATAAATTGAGTTTAAAATGTCTTTTCTTTAATGAATTTAAAGTATATTTAATTACAGAAAAAATAAGTTTAACCCATTGCTGTAGTATGGAAATACACACTTGCTAGCATTCAATTTATTTCTTTACACCAAGTCCTGGCATTTCTTTTTTTGTGATTATCATTGATTGATTCTTTCAATGATTTAGTTAAAGATTTTTATTTATATACAAGGTAGATTTATTTGTTGATACAAAACTGTTGTGTGCATTGATTCACAATGTATAATCACAATATGTACAAGAAAGTATGACCCTGTGAAAGATATCATAGAAAAAGGAATCTTCCTGACCTACAGAATCTTTGGTGTTATAAACATTCTTTTTTGCCTGCGTCAGAGATGATAATGCATTTGAAGATTTTTTTTGTCACATGCTTGACTCGTAAGTCTCAGAGTAGTTCTCTGTTCCTTATATTTGACTTAATCCTCAATCTTCAATTCATAAACCCAATTATAGAATTCAATAGTAGAAAAATTGAATTGAGATCAACATTGGTTTCTTTCACATATATTTACTGTATAATGAAACTTCAGACTGTAAACTTCCCATAGAATTCATTCATCAAAATTTTATCTTTATGAATACATTTTCGAAATAATTATACAGCATCATCCGAGGGTAAATTCTTTTTATCGGGATAAAATGATGCAAATATAGAAAGAAATCAGAACTTATATAAAGCATCTATAAACTATAAAATCAAGTTTTACTGTGCTGTTGTATAACACAATGCAATCAGGCAAATGAGCATAAATATAATGCTAGTGAAGTATATGATATTTTTACATGTATTTAAAAGTATAAAATATTTTTACACATTTCTGAAAAAATATTGATTAATTATATTATAAATAATTTTTACATGCAAAACACAGGGGTCGCAGACGTCCTATATGTCCTATAAATCCTATATTTTTTTAAAAATCGGTAAAAACGTCCTATATTGTCCTATATTTTACAATTGTCCTATATATCCTATATTTCTACATTGATTCGATCTATATTTTCTTCGAATTCGTAATAACGGCGCCGTTTGTTGCCATTTTTTAATATTTCGGATTCTTTGGCGCGATCGTGGGTGAAAAAGACCTGACAAAAACGATGTTTGTAACGGCGGCGCGGCGTTTTATCTCTTGTGACGTCACGTGCTGCATAACGTACAACTCAACTCTACTGGACCGGCGGGAGTATTAAATATGTGAACATTTCCATAACAATCGGTCTTGAACTTCTGATATGATTTCTCCTCCAACGTAATAAATTAATTGGCCATAATGCAGAGAGAGATGCAACAACAGAACTCTGCCTCGGGAAAAACGGATAAAAACAACTTGGGATTAACTTGCAGGACTACTAAAGAACATTTTGAGTGCTCAGTCAATAATTGATGATGAAGGGAAAAAAGGGTTAAGATTTACTGTATGATGTCGGATGGCGATTTTTTTTATTCCGAATCCTGTACGGATTCTGCGCCACGAATTGTTTACATCAAACCGCTCCAAATTATGGCAACCATAGGCAGTTAGTTATCTTGCTCTTAAAAAATGGCAGGGCTGCCATTTTTTTGCAAAAATCGCCTTGGCGCAGAATTCGTACCGGATTCGGAATATTCGCCACGATTTTTCATAAAAGTCGCCAAAATTGAAAATTACGTCAATACGTTGTGTTGTCAAATCCAAACGATCACTAGGGTTGCTTTAAAACCAAGTGCCAGGTTCGCCACATTCGGCGATAAATCTCCCACTTTTCGCCACCAATCCAGCCGACACTGAACAGTAAATCTGAATCAACAAAAGACTGCAAACAGGGATAAAAAGAAAATACTTAAAGAAATTGGAACAGTTAAAAATGCTGGAAGCAAAAGACTCATGATTGCAAATGATGTAATTAATAAAGCTTGATTTAGGGATAGAATATTGAGGCAATAACGGGGGGGGGGGGGATCATGTATTCAGGATCATGCGATTTCTTTTTTTAAAGGTGTGTTTTCTATTATCTTAAATTCAATATAATGAGTATATAAATGTATAACGAATTAATTTTGAAGTTCAGTAGCAACTGTGTGCAGTTATTTGATGTTTTATATTGTCCTATATTTTTTTTGAAAAAATCCTATATATTCTTATTTTGTCACTTTGACCCCTGAAAACATCCAAATTAGAATCAAGTATATTTAATTCTCACTGAAATGTATTTTTTTACACTTCTTTTTTAATTCTTAAGTACAGTAGAACCTCGATTAACCTTCCCTCCTTTTTCCTGAACTCTGTTAACCGGCAATCATTTAGTCGACATCAAAAATCTCCCAAATGAGTAATAAATCATTTGTTCATTTTTAAACCGTAATCTTTTCCCTTGCTCTAAAGTTACATAAGTAATGGTGAGGCTTTTGACTGTTTTTCTAAGGAACTGACATGGTTAGAGCAACCTTCGGATGCAGATCAAACTGAACTATTGCCTTTGAAAAGACTCCGGGATAGAGCAGCGAAACAAAGATTATCAAGATTATTACAACAAAAACTCATTTCCATCAATTATGTCATAAAAAAAACATTAAAAGTCCTGTATTCAATAAACGAAAATCATTTACTTTTTATTGTTTTTTACAACTCTCTTTTATCCGGAATTTTCGCTTAACCGACCTACCTTTGGCCCGAATTAGGTCGGTTAATCGAGATTCTACTGTATTAACTATCATACACATTCCTTAATAAATAAAGTAACAATTACATATAAACACCATTTAAATTAGTTAAAGATGGTTTTCAAGATTTAAATTTGGGTGAAGTTCAAACTAACCTTAAATACAATCTGTTCTGTATTTGCTACTTTTCCCTTAACATCTAGTATGCAAAACTCTCTTTTTAAAAATGCCTCTTTGTTTTCTTTGCTGTTCAGCCAATCAGAGAGAAGAGCCACCGTGCCCACTCAAGCCGCAGCACTCGACCTCCTTCTGCTCGAAGTAAAAGAACAAAGCCAAGTAAGCTATGGCATAGTTTGGATTTCAATACTGAAATTTATTATGTATTATGTCTAATTCATAGCCCAGTGCTAAAACAGGTTTATCATGCAGGACACATTGCGTTTGATTTAAGACTTCTGCAAACTTAGCTTTGAATAATATAACCCATAAAATCAAAGTTTTTAATTTAAATCTTGTACATGCATCGTCAATTTTTATATTCATTGGCATAGCACTGTTACTGTTGTCAGCACGTGCTTGGTGTTTACATCTAATTTTAAATATTTAAAACATCTCTATTAGCAAAATATGTAGTACAGAGTGACCACAGAGCCGGGAAAACCTGGAAATCAGGGAAATGTCAGGAAGCTTTCTGATTCTGGAAAAAATCAGGGAATTGTCAGGGAACTTTTTAAAATTTCATGAAAATCAGGGAAATTTTGTATTGCTTAAGGCACCTTCATCCATATTTTGGCACTATATACATGGAGATTTGTAGTGGTAAGCCATTAGAAGTTTAATGTTATGGAATAATTTAAACGTTTCATTAAAAGCAAAACTATTTTTTAAAAATTGCATATTATCTTTTTAGCATACATGTTCTATTTGATCAGGGTGTCGAGACATCTGGAAAACCTAAGAAAATAGGGAAAATTTGAAAAAAAGGTTTGCCCTAAAATCAGGGAATTTTTTAGAAATCTGTCAGGGAATTATCAGGGAACTTTTTTTCCTGAATTTTGTGGCCACCCTGTAGTAAACTATTTTTCAAAATTTATTCATTAAAAATGAATGTGAATTTATGCATTCACATCCAAATATATTTTATTAATTCTGATTAAAACAATTTTATTATTTATTTACTAAAACAATTTTGGCTACAGGAAAGAGTTTCTTCAGTTATTAATTAAATTCTATATGGAGGGATTGGATCACTGCAATTTGGTTTATTAGTATTCCGTAAAATTGACCTTTTAGTGACAGTTACAGCTCCCAAAATTTATTAGAATGCATTTTCATCGACATCGAATCGATCCAAAAAGCTTCAGACCGATTGGATGACGGAAATGGGGTTAATTAAGCCTTCACAGATTTGCCCGCCATTGACAAACATACCCTCACACAAAATCGAAGTTAATATAAAGAATTTAAAAATGAGGTGAGACATTTGTAATATGCAGATGTGATGATGTCAATTGTTGAACTCACTGGTAGTGTTCGGTTTTCTCCCATTGAGAAGCAACTGCAGGGCAGTTTCCTTTTTGAATGACCTTGTGGAAACATCTTGCCATTGAAATTTATTTTACTTTATAGAAAACTAGATGTTACTGAGTTTTAGTGCAGTATAGCCTTCATGCATCTTTTCCATTAACATTTACGAGTATAATGTGCTAAGTGTATCCAAAATAATGACCTAATTCTCTTAATCGTTATATTCATGGAACAACAAAGATCTCGTGAACGAAAAATATGTCACTGGGCGAAGCGTTTCCTAGAGTTTCAGTGAATCACTAATTGGTGGTTCTCCAAGAAATCGTCACGAACACAGTCTATTAGGAAGATGAGTAATTCTTTTTGACTCACTTAACTATATATTTCAACGATAAAAGGTTTGATTAAGCACTTTCATGTCCTTATTTTAGAAAATGTATACTTCTTATGCTGTAAACCCCTTTAAAGAAAGGCAAATAAGTATAGGGCTTATAAAAAAATCATACATCTTCTCAACCGACTCCAGGCCACGTCCAACGACATAAGTTTCGTTCACATCGTCGTTCCATAAATATAATGATTAAGAATCGAGTCATTCTTTTTTATGTGCCTTGTATATTTTTATTTTACAAATGTTAAAACAGCATTGAATCCTGTCTTTTGTTTTTAAAAATTATTAAAATTTTTATAATGTATTTTTTTAAATATAAATATGACAAAAACTACTCTGTACATGAGAAAAATTGTATTTCATTACAACTTTTTTGTCTTTATAGCTGAAGAAAATGACACTACAAATGAAGGTATGAATATTTCTTTTTGTATTTTGTAATAAATTCTAGCCTGAAAAAAAAATTGCACATTTATATGGCCTACTGAATATGAAATCTTAAAACTGCATGTTCAAAAAATTAAAAATTTTTAAGATTATAAAAACTCCTACAGTTCTGCTTGTATATTTTAATGTTTTTTTGTTTTTTTTTTAAATTGCCCCATACGTTTTACCCACTGATGGTCATGGGAATGGGCGAAATTCCCCAGTTGTTTTCCCTGCAATAATTTTTAAATTATATTTCTAATTCAAATACATAATTTTTTTTAATTATTTTTTATTTATTTTGTTTTAGATAGGTGTTAGACTGTCATCTTAATGAAAATATCTAAAATATATTTTATTTTAAATTTTATTTATAAACTTAAAAATGTTGCGTATTGCTAGAAAAACTGGGGATCCTAAGACGTATATATACGTGCATGACCGTCAATGGGTTAAATAAGAGTAATAAAAAAATATATTTTCGGTAAAAAAAAAAATTGTCTATTTGTACGTGGCAGTATAATTCCCAAACAAATTGACCAACTATGTTGAAATTTATTATGTGGATTAGAGATGACCGTGGAACCTACTTACTATTAAGGTTTTCCACAAAATTGGGCAAGCGCATGAGTTTGAAGTAATGAAAAATCATGATTTTCAGCAAATGCTAAAAAAAACACCTCTTATAATTTTGATTTAAGTCTCTGCGCTAATAAGGTGTTCTATAATCATCCCCACCTACAAAATTTCAGTAGAAATGCGATAAAATCGTACAAAGTTCAACAAAATTGGGCAAGCGCATGAGGTTGAAGTAATGAAAAATCATGATTTTCAGCAAATGCTTAAAAAAACACCTCTTATAATTTTGATTTAAATCTCTTCGCTAATGCTCTCTTAAGGTGTTCTATAATCATCCCCACCTACAAAATTTCAGTAGAAATGCGATAAAATCGTACAAAGTTCAACAAAATTGGGCAAGCGCATGAGGTTGAAGTAATGAAAAATCATGATTTTCAGCAAATGCTAAAAAAAACACCTCTTATAATTTTGATTTAAATCTCTTCGCTAATGCTCTCTTAAGGTGTTCTATAATCATCCCCACCTACAAAATTCCAGTAGAAATGAGATAAAATCATACAAAGTTGAAGAACGAATTAGCACAGAGCTCTCTGCCCTTGAGCATCGCCCATCACTGACCAAGTTTTTTCTGTGTCACACACAAAAAAGGGCAATGCAATGTCTATCAAATAACACTGCCATTTTGGTGGTATTTTTTCTCCCTATCTAATAATTATTATTTCCAGTAGTATTGCCAAACTGGCCATTTTTATTTATATGAGGGGAAATATGAAAATGGTAAATAACACCATATTAAATTTTAATGCAATGATCAATATTATAGTGTAATTGAAAGCTGTGCGATGTTCCACACCCTTAATTTAATTTTCTTTTATCTCTATTAAAGGTTCAAGGGAGCCACTCAAGGCAACTCTACCTATGAACTCTGTAACTACTGCTTCTGCTGAGGAGAGTTTTGAAAACATGCTTTTACCTAGGTGAAGAATAGTTTTCTGTAATATTCTTTTTATTTTCAATTTGTATTTTCTATACATCTCAGAGTTAAAAGAGCATCACATCAGATCTTGTATGCATTGACAATTTTATAGTGTAGCAATTTTTCACCTAATTTATTTTTAAAAATATTGTAATGTTATTCAGGGTTCCCACGGTCATTGAAAGTCATTAAAAGTGCTTAATATTTTTGAACTTGTTTTCAAGGCCTTGAAAGTGCTTGAAAATGCTTAAAGGTGCTTAAAAGTCCTTGAAAATGCTTAGAGGTCCTTTAAAGTCCTTAATTTTTACAGATGTTGTCCAACTTCAAAATTCATAAAAATACAACTCGGACTTGCTGTTCCCTCGTGACCGCTACTTATCTACACCTTATAGGAATTTTCCGTCATATTTGAATTACGCATTCACCAACTTGTAACTTTTTTGATAGAATATACTTTATTAAAAATTTAAATACAGACATGATGCCTGAAAACAAATTTTCATAGGTCCTTAAAAACATTAATTAGGTCCTTAAAAGTCATTGAAAAGTCATTGATTTTCATTTTCTGATTTGAGTGGGAACCCTGTTATTGCTCAGAAAAGTAAATTAAAAGAATTTATTATCCACTATTCTTAAGCAAGATATTTTGATGCAGCTTACCAACAAACATTATTTCTTCAATAATAATGTGTACTTTGTTCAAATGGTAAAATTTAAGCTTTTGCAACAAGGCTTTAGTAAACCTATAAGTTATGTGAACCGCTATTGAAAATGTCATTGGATTCTTTTCTTTTCAGTCTAAAACTTCTTTTTTTTTCAACTGTTTAAGCAGAGAAGTTAGCTTCTATGCAAGTTCTTACAGTGACACATTTCTTTCAGGTTACAAAAGTTTGAACTATTTTTTACATATCCAGGGTTCCCATAGTCATTGAAAGTCATTAAAAGTGCTTAATATTTTTTAACTTGTTTTCAAGGCCTTGAAAATGCTTAGAGGTGCTTAAAAGTCCTCAATTTTTGCAGATGTTGTGTGGCCAAATGCAAAATTCATAAAAATACAACTCAGACTTGCTATCCCTGCATGACCGCCACTTATCTGCACCTTATCGGAAATCTCCGACATATTTGTATTACTCATCCTCCAACTTGTTACTTTTTTGGTTGAATATACTTTATTAAAAATTTATATATAGACATGATGCCTGAAAACAAATTTTCAACGGTCCTTGAAAACCTTATTTAGTTCCTTAAAAGTCAATGCGTAGTCATTGATTTTCATTCTGTGATTTGAGTGGGAACCCTGATATCATTTCTCGGGTTCTTAAACTTAGTTAATGAGTCCAATAATAAATATTATGTCTCTTATGACGGAGAAGTCAAATTATATGTATCCTTCCTCATTGAAAAGTAAAGAGCAGTGAGTTACCCAATGAAAATAAATATTTATTTCACAAGTTATGACATATTTGGCTATCAGATTTAGTTCGACTCATTCATACCAGATTTTCAAACAGTTTTATTCACTATTTCCCCAGCACACCAGTATGTTCATAATCTACTGGCATTTCTATACATTCTATAAAAAATTCAGAATAATATTGGATTGAGTGCCTAAACTTGCAGTCACTTCTTATAGACTGAGAGGCGACTGCAATTTTTGGATCCTATCAAACATCATTCTGAATTTTTTATAGAATTAGGAGAAAAGTGAGGAGATTACGAATCCATTGGTCTGCCGTGGAAAAAATGGCCGAAACTGGTCAAAAATTGACATTTAATAAGTTGGACTAAATCCAATTACCAAATGCGCCATAACTTGCATAATGAGCTTTTTTTTTATTTGATAACCCTCACTCTTTTATTTTCAATTAAGAAGGTTGCAGACGATTCAGATATCTGGCGACGGTCTACTTGCATCTATTAAAAGGGAGTCAGGTTGGCAAAAAATATTACATCACTTATGACGTAACTAATGTCACCCATTTGGCTTACTTTTAAAAGATACAAGTTTTCCGAGACAGAGATCAGAAATCATTTGCGCTTTTTCTCGTTGAAAATCAAAATGCAGTGGGTTGCCAAACGAAAAAGTTTGAACTCTTTTTGGCAAGTTATGACATATTAGGCAATCGGAATTTAGTTCAACTCATTCCAAGTCAATTTTTGATCAGTTTCGGTCATTTCTGCCTCAGCAGACCAGTAGATTCCTAATCTATTAACTTTTCTCCAATTTCAATAAAAAATTCAGAATGACGTTTGATGGGGTCCAAAAATTGTAGTCGCCTTTCGGACTATTAGTCTATTTAGTAAATGCACCAAATTGTATGAAAATAACTTCATATAACAGGCCTTAAATTACAACTCTGAACAACCATCTAGGCCGTATTTACCCTTAAAATGTATGTTTTTAAATAATGCAGTAACTTTTATACAATAGAAAGTTAAATAAATTACTGTACATTTTTTAAGATTTTGTTCTTAATAGTTTCAGACCCCCATCTGCTCGGCCTCCTTCGGCAAGGCCTTCCAGTTCAAGACCAGCACCACCCAGGATACGCATACGACATGTGGTAGAAAATGAAGAACCAATGTAAGACATCCTAATAATTTCTTTACTGTTTTTATACATTCTATAGACTTTGGAGGTCATTTAATAGGCTTTTCTAACTAATTTTCAGCCTAACTGATACAGACGCAAGTGTCGGATATTCGTCTCGCTTAAGACTCGTGTTCATTTGGCGGCATGGGCAAAATTTTCCATTTGAGTCAACATCAGGGGTCAAATTTTCCCTAAAATTAATAATATTCCTTAAATTTTTGTATTCCTAATAAATTCTTCCTAATACATTCCTAATAAAATTTTGTATTCCTAATATTCCATAAATTTTACATAAAATTTTTTAAATTGTATTTAAATTTTTCGATAATTCCTGAATACATTTTTTTTTAAATAAAAAACTTGAAAACTCTTTGATTTTTTTTCAAAATCCTCAAAAAATCTCAGATTATTCTACTAGAGGAGACATTTTTTTCTGAGATTTTAAATATTTATTATTCAATTTTTTGAAAATTTTTAGCTTTTTGCTGCTATTGAAACATGCTCTAAAAAGAATATATGTGTCATGAGCCTATATCAGCTTTAAAAAAAAAATATCTCTAAATTTTTAAAAGTTACCCCTAAAACTTTTGGAATTTCCCCTAAAATTTTGGATGTATCCCTAAAATTCCTACCTAATTATTTTAGAAAACTCACTGTATCTCCTGCAATACAACAAGGATTATGATACTTTCTTGGAATAGATTGTTAAGTTTACTGGTCAGAGTTTTAAGGGGATTTTATGTATGGACACATAAAGTCATGGCAATTTTTTTATTTTTTTTCAAAAACGCTCTTGAGTTGCTCTTGTGGCTCTTGAGACGGACAACATTCATTAGTCCAAATCTTTTAGCAATGTTCTGGGACACAGTATTGTCCTAGTATTTAATTTTTAACTTGTTACTTTTGGATGAAAATAACTTAAAACCACTAATTGCTTATTTTAATAAAATAACTTAATTTAACTCTAGCTATAAAATATCGAAAAAGCTATTCCAGAGTGACCACTGAACCTGGAAATCAGGGAAACGTCAGTTTTTTTTTAAATTTTCACGAAAATCAGGGAAATTTTCTTTATTCTGAAGGCACGTTTCCCCGTTCATCCATATTTTGGAGCCATTTTCCCGAAATTTTTTTATGGTAATGTAAGGGAATAATTTAAACTTTTCATTACCATCATAACTTTTTTTAAAAAATTGGCATATTATCCCTTTAGCATACATGTTCTATTTGATCGGAGTGTCTACACATCTGGAAAAGTTGGGGAAATTTGAAAAAAAGTTTGCCGTTAAATCAGGGAATTTTTTAGAAATTTATCAGTGAACTTTTTTACTGTATTATGTGGCCACCCTGTATTCAGAGTATAGTTTTTTTATGTTTAAGAATATGAATATTCACATACTGTAGTGTTGGTGTTAGGGTTCAAAACATTTTGCTAACTCAAGCATGTATTATAATATTAAATTAAAGAAACATACATTTGAAATACATTAGACGACAGAACAACTTGCAAAGAATTTTTGTTTAGCTACTTAAATGAAACATTATGATATTGAGAGTATTTAATTGCATTTAAATGGGAAGGGAGCCTTATTGGAGTTTCTGTGTTTGGGGATAAATAACAAAGTGGCTTGAACTAGAATAGAAATTGTGAAGTAATGGGGACTAAAAATGTGTGAGCTGGAAAATGCTTTATTGCGTAATAAACTTTCAAAATGTCTAGTAGTTTTCGAAGTATTTAAAAAAAGCATGTACAGAAGTTTCTATAGTAAACTTGCTGGCAAACTAATTTGAGGAATGATAGAAGTACAGAGCAAGATGGCAGCTATTTTTCTTGGTAAACAGCATCAATGCAGTTTACGTTTGCTAAAAATATAAATGTTAGGTAGGTATGACAAAAAAAAAATTGTGATTTTCAAATATTTTCATTTTTAGCACTTACTAAATTTATAGCATTTATTCCTCAATTGTTGAGCTAAATTATAAACATGTAGCAAAAAAAAAAAAAAAAAAAAAAAATACATCTTAGCTTGTTGGCAGTAGTGTCCTAGTGCTGGTGTTGCTTTTGTCTTGTAAAAGCGATGTCTTTTGGTTGTATTTTTTGTGTATATAATGCCATTAAATACAACCTTTTTTGTTTCTACACTACACTGATACATTGAGAAGCTTGCATATTAGTACAGTCCTTCTGAAGTCAGCACTCTGTGACAAAAATACAATTTGCTACAGATGTTTCAATTGACAAATGAAAGGTCTTGCCGAAACAAATTTCGTTATATGTATTGAATTAGAACTTGGGTGTTCACTGTGTTGGGGTGACTAGTTTTGTTGCCAATTCACCTGAATCAGCTACATTTTTGTTTCTATATAAACTCTATAACTCTAAACTCATGTTAACATCTGGTATCTAGGCTTGATGAACTGGAATAAAAAATTTATGTAGAAGCATATTTTTAATGACATTGTATCTCCAAATTCAATTTATTTATAAATTGAAAGATAATAAAAAAAAAACTAAAATAGAAATGAAAAAGAACAAACCATTAATTTAGAGAATGAAGGTTATGTATTTAACGTTGAAACTCGCATGTGAAAAAGTGGTGCTGGTTATAGTACTTTTTTCATTTGCAAACACTCCCCCATTAACAAATACGTACCACAACCTATAAAATGCAAGTTGCAAAATTTATTTATTTACAAAACGAAAAGAGAAAAATGAATTATAGAAATAACTTCATTGAATAAGGTTTTTTTTCGCCCTCAGATTGCGACCCACTACAGCTAAGCCCGTGGAGAATGTTATTCTTGACCAAGGGCATGCTTCAGATGAAGAAGAAGATGCCTTTATTGTCATGGAAACTGACACAAACGAGAATATTGAAGTTCAAGTAAACAACCACTAATACTTAATATTCAAACAGATAGCATTTTATTTCCTAGTAAATTGTTATTGAACAATTTTGATGTAATATTTTCGTATACTTTGGCAGTATTGGAATATGAGTAAGATTTCAGTTGTCACATGTTAAATTGTATTTTTTTGTGTTTAACCCACTGACGGTCATGCACGTATATATACGTCATTTGATCACCAGTTTTTCCAGCAATACACAACATTTTTAAATTTATAAATAAAATTTAAAATAAAATATTTTTATTAGAATGATAGTTTATAACCTATCTAAAGCAAAATAAATAAAAAATAATTAAAACAAATTATGTATTTGAATTAGAAAGAATTTAAAAATTATTGCAGGGAAAACAACTGTAGAATTTCGCCCATTCCCATGAACGTCAGAGGGTTAAATAAAGGAATACTTAATTGACAAAAATTAAATTTTTTCGATTATTTTGCTAATAATCTATTGATAATTTATAATTGTATATACACTGCGTGAAAAAAATTAAAAGGACACATGATTTTTTTTTATAAATAAAAAACACTGATTTTTTCCATAACAATTTAATGAGTAACACTTTAAATTACTAATTACAAACAGATAACTGTATCTGAAAATTGAAACAAAAAAAATACAGATCAAGTACAGCAATAAATCAGTTTTGACTTCATCATACTCTGTGAAAAAAGTAGAAGGACACTTCTAAATAATGCAAATAAAAGTCTTATTAATAGGGAATTCTTCCACCATTGGCTTATATTACTTCAAAAATTCGATTTGGCATCGAATCATATAAAGTTTGAATTTCTGTTTGGCAGAAATTGTCCCATACATAATTCAAAGTTCTCCGAAGCTCAACTATAGATTCAAACTGCTTGCCTTCCGCTTAAACGCGACGAACAATCATTGCCCATATGTTCTCTACAATGTTGAGGTCCGGGCTTTTAGCAGGCCATGGCAAAACCCGAACATTATTTGCTGCAAAACCAATTTTTAACCCCATTAGCTGTGCGAATTGATGCTCCGTCCTGTTGAAAAATCCAGTCATTTCTCCTAGCTCAACGACGTAGGGAAGGAGATCTGAATTCAAGACTTGGATGTAATCTGTGTGTTTCTGCCTGCCACTCAGGAACACTAAGCTTGTTTTTCCTCCGTATTCGACTGCCAACTAAGCCATTAAACTCCCTCCTCCCATCTGTCGGGTAGAATAAGTCTTTTTTCAGTACCGAGACAATGCCAATAGTATTTGTAGCCATCTGGACCGTCTAAATTAAATCTTTTCTCATCAGAAAATATAACGGTGGTCCATTCTGACGTCCAGGACATGTGGTTTTTAGCCCAATGCAGTCGGTGTTCAATGTGCCTTTCATTCCATTTCGGATGGTGCTACCTTTTTCGGAATACGAAATTTTCGGACCTTTTTATGTAGTTGTAGACAGTTCTTCTTGAAACGTGAGTGATGCCTGCATTATTTTGAGCTTTGGCAATACTTCCATCCGGGTTTTTTAGTTCCCGAATGATTTTTCTTTAATCGCGTTGCGTCAGTTTTTTAGGTCTGCCAGTCTTCTTTTTGGTTCCCTGACTACTAGGATTTCTTATATAGTTTGAAACAGTATTTGGACTAATATGTAGCTGGCGTGCAATCTCTCTCACACCTTTGCCATCGTTTTTGTAGGCATCAATTTGGCCTTTTTCAAACTCACTTAAAGGTTTTCCTCTAGGCATTCTAAAAAGATGAAAACGACGTATTTTCAATAAAATAGTATGTTTTTCTTAACAAAAACAGTTAAAAAGAATGAAACTCCTACCTTTGAGGTTTACAATATTCCAAAACAAATTATTTTAGCACTTGTCCTTCTACTTTTTTCACACACCAAAAATCGTTAAGTTGTTTTCCTTAATTTTTACTAGTGGTAGATAAAATTTACTCATTTATAAAAAAAAGAAAAAATGGTCAAACTACATAAAAAAAGAAATTTAGATCAGGAGGATCGAAATACAAAGCATAAATTACAAAATATGACTGTCCTTCTACTTTTTTCCCGTAGTGTATTTATGTAGAGATAATATTTAGGTTGGATATTATTTGCTGACTTATCTCGATTATATCAACGGAACCATTTTATATTGCCAATTTTTATTTTTTATCTTTTTGCACTAAAAGATATATATTAATTGTTCCTAGAATTTCAAAGTAAATAGTGTGTGACGTAAATCTCGGTTGTGATTTTTAGCTTTGAAAACTTCTTATATTAGTGTAACTTTTGTTATGAATCAAGGACTAACATTTGCATGATTTTTATTAAGTGTTTTTTATTTACTTATTTAAACGATTTGTGGAATCGGATAAAGGTCAGTAAATAAATACATTTGGTCAAAAGGTCAGCTGTTGTAAATTATTTTTTTTAAGTTTTTCTAAATCAAGAGTCATTATTAAGTTTGATTACTCTTTGTAAAGTCATATCTGTTTATAAGAAATTAAAACACTAAAAGATGAAAAATTAAATTTTAATAATTTAAAAATTATAGTACTTATAAATTAGAAAAATTAAAATACTTAATAAACTTCTTTTCACTTAAAATTTAATACCAAATTACTGATTACATAATAAATTTAAAAAACTATCTTTTATTTGCCATTGTTTGAAATCTTGCTGAAGTTAATATATATGTTTAAATAATATCTCTATACATAAAATATTGATGGGTTAACAATTTTCATAACTTGAACACCATCAAATCCTTACTTTTGTAATTATCAATGAACTAAGAAATTTTTCCTCCTAGAATTCCAACTCTTTGCCAGCTGAAACCCCTGAAGAAGACAAAGGTAGCATAGCTTTTTTCCTTGTATATTATTTAATGAAAATGATTTTCCGCACTCTTTTACTTACTCACTTGTTGTAGGCTGCTTCTGTCTTCAAATTATGAAAAATTAAATACTTTAAATAATCTAAATAAACAAGGTATAAGATAAAACGTCTTTGTTTTTAACTATTTCAAAGTTGTCTCTAATGGGTTAATTGTCTGTATAAAGAATGCATTTCAGTTGGGATAAAATATTTAATATCACACACCTTGTTTATTTTGCAATCTCTTTATTATCAATTCCTTAGTATCAGTATTTGCTTGTTAAATATTTTCAAAGGGTAGTTTCACCCCCTTTCTAAATTTTAAGAGGTGTTTTTAAAATCCAAAGGGTATTTTTTAAATTAAAATTTTTTTTAAACTAAAACAAATTAAGTTTTTTGACAAAAGTGATAACTACAATGATACAGAATCGCGATTTCACGTATCAGAGTGGAAATGTGCTTTTTAAATGCTTACTAAAAACACTTGATGGTTATAAACCTTAAACTAACTCTTAACACTATGTCATTCGATGACACCACGTTGGTGTCCATTGAAAATATCGGACAAATACCAGCGATACCTCGAAAATGATCGAGCAAATGCCGGCAGTGCCTCGAAAACTATCGCGAAAATGGCAGCAACTTTACGAAAACTATTGCTCAAATGAGGGAGAAGTTTACGATATCCCGAGAAAACACTGGTGATATACATAGGCGAAATGATCAAAACTTCTGGACCAGTTCTATCGGCACAAAAAAATAAATAAAAGAACCCCGATTAAATGTGCGGACGACATAGTATTAATCTACATTTTCGATGAATTCACGCATGATGTTATCTTTCTTCTCTATTTTGTACAAGAAGGCATGGTAAAAAGCCGGCAAAATACACTTAATTAAAGAACGTATGAAACTACATTTGGAAATTGTTGGACGCCCCCCTACAATCCTCTAACTAATAATAGATATTGTATCAGCAGCCAGTCAATGACTTCGGTCAGTCACTGTTCTGTGCGAGGCGCCTTTAAACATGAATGCGTATCTGGCGATTTCGGAGGGGTGATCCGTATATTGCATTATGTAGGAAAATAAACGAAAATTTTGCATTTTTTCAGAAAAGGACGCTATTTTCAGAGAAAAAAGACAGGGAAGTAGCACAGACCTTCAAAAAATGGCTAGGATGATCTCTGATTTTATAAAATGGAGGATTATTTTAAAAGTTTGTGCCAATGCGTGAATTCACGCATCAGCACGAGATTAATTCTATGGGGTGAAATTGATTTCCAATGCATGTTCACACAGATTTCATTCATTTTGGCAAACCTTGCTTAGTGTTATTACTATTAATCTTTTATCTTTTTTTTTTATCTTCCTTTAATTTCTCATTTTGCATCCTTTTTTTTTTTTTTTTATTATAGGTAGCTTAGTGAAGAAGTTGTTAGAAACTAAAAAAGATTTAGAAGGTGGAAGTCAACACACTCCTACAAAAAAAGTAGAAATAGTAAGTTTGTTTCCAATATCCTATCAGTAAGGACCTTAATTACAGTAGAATCTCGATTAACCGACCTGATTCGGACCAAAGGTAGGTCGGTTAAGTGAAAATTCTGGATAAAAGAGAGTTGTAAAAAACAATAAAAAGTAAATGATTTTCGCTTATTGTATACAGGACTTTTAATGTTTTTTATGACATAATTGTTGGAAATGAGTTTTTGTTGCA
Source organism: Linyphia triangularis (assembly GCA_963978545.1). Classification (NCBI taxonomy): domain Eukaryota; kingdom Metazoa; phylum Arthropoda; class Arachnida; order Araneae; family Linyphiidae; genus Linyphia; species Linyphia triangularis. The sequence goes on from OZ021731.1 coordinate 5,141,390, forward strand.
ATAATCTTGATAATCTTTGTTTCACTGCTCTATCCTGGAGTCTTTTTGAAGGCAATAGTTCAGTTTGATCTGCATCCGAAGGTTGCTCTAACCATGTCAGTTCATTATAAAAACAGTCAAAAGCCTCACCATTAATTTTGTATCTTTAGAGCAAGGGAAAAGATTACGGTTTAAAAAGGAACAGATGATTTATTACTCATTTGGGAGATTTTTGATGTCGACTAAATGATTGCCGGTTAACAGAGAGTTCCGGATGAAGGAGGGATGGTTAATCGAGGCTCTACTGTATTCAACTTTCAAATAAACAGAAAACTAAATTCCATAACTATACTATTTCAAGAGGAATTGAGTCACCCATCTGGAAAAGGGGCTTTAAAATTAAAAACTGACTTAAAGCCACTATTTTGTTCACAAAGTTCCAATAGCTGCCCATGGGTTGCAGCAAGTACAGCCAGGCTGCATCTAAATTTATTAGTTCAGAACTAAAATTATATATTTTACTAATTTTCTTAAATGAAGATGGAATTTCTACCACAAGTGTAAAAAAATCCGATAAATAGCAAGCCTATTGCCGGTCGCCTCAATACTCAATTCAGGAAAGAAAAAACTCTTCTAATTAATCCCAACTGGCGATCTTCCATCAAACTGTAGTCATTTCGAGGAATCGCGTTTTGGCTGCAACAATGCTATGGTAACTAATGAAACCCAATGGAATGCTTCCCAATACGCAATGTATGCAGTATGTGGGGGGATACAGCTTGTTTGGACTTTTTTAACTTCAGCTGTAATTGAAAATTCGATGAACTGATTGCTCTTTTGAATCAGTGTGAGTAAAGGAGAAAAAGAGCTATATTTCAGCATAATCGTAAATTTCAGTCATCTTGGTATAAGCTTAAAGCGTATGCAGCTTTCGCTGTGGGTGACGGGGCTCGATCCCAAGACCATTGGAACTCGAGAGAGATACTTTACCTCTGTGCAAAAGAGTACTCCATTGCACAGAAGTTTTTATCTGTTATTTGAGGTCGCCACACAGCCTCCTCCCAGCGAAGAAGAAGCAATGCTGTTAATCAACGTCTGATCGGAGTTGGAGGTTAGGGATGCTTGTTGCATTGTTGTGTCCGCTTGTTGCGGTGTTACACGCGAGTTGCTTGTGTGATTGCTTGTTGCGATGTAGTGTCTGATCGCTTGTTGCGAGTGTTGCGTATCTGATCGCTTGTTGCGATGAAGTTTCTCCTTTCAGAAAGTGCCAATAGATGGCAGCATGATTCGTTTTTGTCCGACTTTCACCAATAAAGCGTATGAAGCTTTCGCTGTGGGCGATGGGGCTCGATCCCAAGACCCTTGGAACTCGAGAGAGATACTTTACCTCTGTGCAAAAGAGTACTCCATTGCACAAAAGTTTTTATCTATTATTTGAGGTCGCCGCAAGCTTTTCCCGTGGTTATGTGATAGTTTTTATTTACAAAAAGTGTTTTATTTGCCATGTTTGATTGTCGGAATTAAAAAAGGAGTTTGTAATTAGTGATGGATTTACCACAATCGCACGTTGTCACATTGACTGATTTACAAGTTTAAAAGAAAGAAGGCTTGATTTGGTTTTCAAAGAGTAAGTGTTTTCTTTTTTTTCTCATCTTATTCATTTTATAAAAATTGAAAGGAAACTTTTATTTGAGTTTGAGTATTAAAGATTAAAGACTTTTCGTTCATGAATGATTGTGAAAAGTGGGTGGTAGTGGGGTGATCACATGTTCCTGGCGGCACTAGCATTTTCGATCACAGGCTGCCACTACAAACTTCTCTGCAAAAAAGTAGAAAAAAAATTTAGATGTTAAAAAATTTTCAGAACCAGAACTTTTTATCTTTCCTGTAAAATAACTAACACTGCTGTAGATTTACTATCTAGGTAGACTATCTTAACTTACATTTTCCAAACTGCTCCCAAAATCCTTATATATATAATATTTTGTACATTTAAGTTAAAAATAATGCAACATTAGTTGAAGCTCTATGAGAAAATTTTTCTTTTAAAAAGACTCCATGGCATAAACAGTTTGGGAATTACTGATCTAAGCTAAGGAATTATTTCATTGTCTAAAATACCTTTCCTTTGTACTATGAGGAGTAGTTACCTTATTAAATTTTTTTTTCTTTTGATAAATTGAAAAACTTAAAAGAATGTTTTCTTTTTAAGATTGTGAAGGTGTTCTGAAGTGTTACAAACCCTATAAGGGCACTTAGCTTTCTAATATTACTTAGAAAACTTTCGTAATGATATCTTTATTTTAGCTTTTTTGTGTTAGAAGTAATCAAAATCTTTTAAAAGATTGATAATTGTTTGGTTTTTTTTGCTCTGGAGTGTTCAGGGGTTTTTTATTCATCCTTTCATATAGTAAATTATTATTTACAAGTTAAATATTAATCTTTTGATTATGGGTTATACCAAAATACTGAACTCTTTTATGAACAATCCTCATAGTGCATGTCCTCTTGTACTAAATCTAGGTGTCCATGTATCTTACCGCCGACCAAACGATATAGTGGTTAGCGTGCTAGCTTCTAGACCCCGAGGTTGCGGATTCGAGTCCCGTGTTGGGCATGGGTGTTTGTAAATGTATGTTGGCTTGTCTAATGACAAATGTTTCGGCGCATTATAGCCCTCATGTTGCTGACCGCACCAGATAATCTGAATACAACCAACCAACCATGTATCTTACCGGTAGATTAATCACCCTTTCCCTGACCAATTAAATCTCTTACTTTATTTTCATTTTCTCAATGTCTGCCTAAGTAATGCTCCATAACATGTGAAGTTTCTAATAAAAGTCAATTTGTAAAAGGTTTTATAAACCCTTATCTGTTTTAGGCAGTGATTTACAGCCCTTGAATATAGCCTGCTTTTTTTTTCTTCTGAAAAGTCCTTGAAAAATGTGTGATGAAATTTGGTCCTTAAAAGTCCTTGAGAAAAGGATGTGGTGCTTGAAAGTCTTTAAATTTGTAAGCGACCACCGATAATCTCCACCTCTGTTTTGTATTATAATGTCTAAAGTATGTCATTTTATGGTCCTCGAATTTCCCTGAAGAGGTTCTTGAATTTTCTTAAAAAGGTCCTTGAATTTTTTTCTTCAATAACAGAATAGCCACATAACCGGGAAAACCTGGAAATCAGGGAAATGTTAGGAAACTTTCTGATTCAGGAAAAAATCAGGGAAATGTCAGGGAACTTTTTTAAATTTTGTGAAAATCAGGGAAATTTTGTATTGTATAAGGCACGTTCATCCATATTTTGACACTATTTACATGGAGATTTGTAGTGATTAAGCCATTAGAAGTTCAATGTTACGGAATAATTTAAACTTTTCATTAGCAGCAAAACTATTTTTTTTTAAATTGTATATTATCTCTTTAGAATACATGTTCTATTTGATCAGGTTATCTAGACATCTGGAAATCCTAAGAAAATTGGGGAAATTTTGAAAAAAGTTTACCCTAAAATCAGGGAATTTTTTAGAAATCAGTCAGGGAAATCAGGGAATTATCTGGGAACTTTTTTTCTTGTGTTTTGTGGCCACCCTGAATAAGGAAGTTTAATAAGGAATTTGAAATACATAGGAAGCCCTTTTCTGACATAAAATTCTGTCCTCCTAGGATCGATCACAGGATGCTTCCAGGCACCATGAACGTGACTCTGCATCCAAGGAACTCGCTCAGCTTCGGACATTCGTTCAGTCCTTGAGCAAGACTGCCGTCCCCTTGGGTCGCATGCTGGATTTCCTGCAAGAGGACCTGGACTCTATGAAGATGGAACTGAGAATATGGAGAGAGGAGCACGAGCACAACTTGATTGCGCTGCATAAAGAGCAAAGGTGAGTACTAAGGGACCACTGAACCTGGGAATCAGGGAAATGTCAGGGAGCTTTCTGATTCTGGAAAAAAATCGAGGAAATGTGAGGGAGCTTTCTGATTCTGGAAAAAAATCAAGGAAATGTAAGGGAGCTTTCTGATTCTGGAAAAATTCAAGGAAATGTGAGGGAGCTTTCTGATTCTGGAAAAAAATCAAGGAAATGTAAGGGAGATTTCTTATTCTGGGAAAAAATCAATGATCCTGGAAAAAAATCAGGGAAATTTTTTTCAATCAGGGGATTTTTTTAAAATTTTGCAAAAATCAGGGACATTTTTTATCGTATTAAAGGTAAGTTTACTAAAAAAAAAATGGATTATTTTGGTGTTATTTTTCCAGTGATTTGTGGAGGATAATCATTAGAACTTTTATGTTAGGGAATAATTTAACCATTTCATTACAGCCAAAACTATTTTTAAAAATGGGACTATTATCTCTTTCTTAGCATACATGTTCCATTTGATCAAGGTGTCTACACGTCTGGAAAACTTGGGAGTATTTTAAAAAAAGTATAATCTGTAAAATCAATGAATTTTTTGGAAATCTAGCTAGGAATTATCAGAAAACTTTTTTCCGGAATTTTATAGTCACTCTGTAGTTAGACACCTTGAAAAATGTCATTGATTTATAAAATTGCTACCCTTGCAGGGCCAAAGCTGTTTGATTGCATGATTGTTATTTTACCAGGTTATCTGACAAAAAATTACCCATAAAAACATTTTAGTATAAATCGTTTGTATGCATTACCAACTTTTATGTTCAATTGCAATTAATTGAAGCGATTTTAACACATATTGACTTTTCATAGTGATTGTCCTCTACAAAAAACCCCATTAATTCCATACTAAACTAACTTTTACTTATAAAGTTGATTAAATGAATAAATTACCATTAAAGAAAAATCTATCTGCTAAGTTCTAGCTTCATTGGATGATGGCAGGTTGGTTAATTAGTCCTCCAAACCAGCACCCGGTGAAGAAAACTTGTTGTGTGTTTGTTTTTATCAAACATTTAAACAAATTATGGGTTATATAAAGTTGACCTTAGCCAATGCAAATGAGGAGAATGAACTTTTATATTTTCTTCAACCATAAATTAACTGCATGTTTAAACATAAATTCATTTTCAGTCTTTTTTTTTACTTTCAATTACCCATACGTTAACATAGGTAACAAAGTATCGTTTACGGTAACAATAAAAAATTTGCATTTCTTCATATTTGGGAACATCCCGATTTCAAAAAAGTGGTATAGAAAAATTGTCTGTCCAGGTGTCCGTGTGTACCCAGACAGATATTTTTGTGTCCCAGCATAGCTCTCGAATGAATTGACCCACAATTTTTAAATTTGGTGTTCTGGATAGTAGTGGCCCTAGGACCTGCCATTAAGGTTTTCGTCAATATTGCCCTTGCGCAAAACATGAAAGAATCATGTTTTTTAGCAAGTGCTAAGAATCGGCTCTAAGGATTTTGATCAAAATCCTTATCGTAATGCTTCTTAAGGTGCTCCACACATCCCCACCTACAAAATTCTAGTGAAAGTGCAATAAAGGTGTAAAAAGTTAAAAAAAGGTATGTCTTTAACACACAAGTTCTCTTCCCTTGAGCGTCACTCATCAACAACCATTTTTCTCCTCTTCTCGGTTTCACTTACAAAGAAAGATGATTTAACCTTCTGAGCGTCCAGGGAATGGGCAAAATTGTACAGTTGTTTTCCCTGCAATAATTTTTAAATTATACTTTTGATTCAAATATATATATTTTTAAAATTATTTTTATTTATTTTGTTTTAAATGAGTTTTAACTATCATCCTAATAAAAATATTTTTAAAAAAAATTATTTTAAATTTTATTTATAAATTTAAAAATGACGTGTATTGCTGGAAAAACTGGGAATCAAAGGACGTATATATACGCCCATAACCCTCAGAGGGTTAAGAACAATTGAAAAGTATATTGTAAATTTGCCATTTTGGTTGCATTTTTTGTCCATGCAAGAGTTAACGCCAAACCTACATTTTTTCAAATGAATACAGATATGAAAATGTTAATAACACTATTCCATATCAAATTTAAATGTTGTGATGAGTATTATAGTGTAATTGAAATTTATACGATGTTCCACACCTCTAGTTCCACCAGACTTTGCCTTTTCATCAGCAATGAACAGTTCCCAAATTTTTTAATACCAAGCAAAATTAGTTTATATTTATGAAGAATTTTTTTCTGATTCCAAATATTTAAACAAAAGTTCTTTAAAAAAATTAGTTATTTAAATATTAAGAAAAGAAAATGCCCCAAAACTGAGCCAAACCAGTCCCATCAAAACACTCAACAAAATCCGTGACGTCAAGAGTTCCTTCCATTACTATGGTTATCGTTAGGTTTTTGCCAAATAGTTGACGTTAATTTGGTAGACCATTTACAGGTTGGCCAAATTTGCGAGAAACTTGACAAAACTGGTTTCCGCTGCAGCAGTTCAAGCCAAGATGTTTGGGAGCTCTTGACGTCACATTCAATTCGAGCCGAATTATTCGTTTTTTCACCAATGTCTAACTGGGGAACTTTATTGCAAATTTTAAAAAAAGCCTATTGAGCCGAAATTTTTGTATTTATGGCCTTTTTGAAAAATTTAGAATTGAATAAAAAAAAAAAACATAAAAAATGCGGGAATTGTCCATTGTTAACTGATCCTTTTCTTTAGTGCCACTGAATCCCTGCTTGAACCCCTTCGAGCCCAACTAGACGACCTTGAGCAAGTTGTCCAGAACCAGCTGGATGCAAACAGTGCCCTCAAAGCGTCCATTGCGAGGAACGACGAAAGAATTAATCGCATGCTCTCCTCCGTCAACCATAAATCCTGACCGCAACAATGTGCCTTGCAAAAACACACTTTGATCACTGACTTTCTTTCAAGTACACTGGATATAAAGACTATATTGATTGCGGACTAAATATGACCGATTCAAATTGGTTGAGATGTATGCTAGTAAACAAAATTATGTGTGATATTTTACTGCTTAAATTGCACTTTTATTCACGTTATGTTTTTAAAAATGCTGAATTTTTTTATCAAGTTCACTTTGATGATTTACTATGTTAGCTGTAGTGGTGTTATGGCTATAATTACTAACTTATTGGACTTGTGACTGCAACAAAAGTTAAAAAATAAGTTGGGAAACAAAATTATGTGTGGTATTTATGTCTACTTTTTTGCACTTCCATATTAAGTTTTTAAAAAATCAATTTTTTGTAAAATCTACTTGATTGACATACAGTTGTACTGGTATTATGACTATGAAAGATTACTATATTGATATATAGGAATATTATAGTATATATAAATTAAGTATATTACTAAACAAAATTATTTATATCTTTTTCTTTTTCATTTCACTTAAAATGCACTTTTCTTCATATTAGATTTTTTAAATATTCAATATTTTAGTAAAATCTCTTTTGGCAACTGACAATTTTGAATTATGTTTTTGATTGTAAATAACTTATTTACAACAGTGTTGCTGAGGTTGAAAAATTAAACATATTCCCTAGTCATTTAAAACAAAGTTTTATTTGAATTTCTCTGGAATTTTCAGGGTACTGTTTTGTAACTATAAAAGTTTTAGTGAATTTATACCTGTTGCAATTTTTAGAAACTAATAAGTTGATATGATTATAAAATAACGTATTGTTTTTTATATCTTGGAAGTGCATTTTTATTTGACTTTTACAAAAATTGTTCAGTGTATTGGTGTTAAGTAACTAATCATGATTGATTAATGAAACGATTCATAATTTGTTATGGTTAGAGAAAAATTTATTAGTTAACATAACTGTGATGAATATGGCCTAAAGTACACTTTTGCAGTATATCTAAAATAACGTACCAATCCTGAGCTCATTCAGTTCAATACTGAAGGTATTTTAACTTTACTTAAAGACCGTTTACCTTAAATAATGTTTTTAATTTTATATATAAAAAAAAGCAAATTTATAAAATAAAAATGAAGTTCAATAATTATATTTTATTTCCGGGCCGGGGTTTTTTGTGACGCTCCCTTTTTCTTCCTTTAACAAGGTTCCCACGGTCATTGAAAGTCATTAAAAGTGTTTAATATTTTTGAATTTGTTTTCAAGGCCTTGAAAATGCTTAGGAGTGCTTAAAAGTCCTTGAAAATGCTTATAGGTCCTTAAAAGTCCTTAATTTTGGCATATGTCGTGTGCCCAACTGCAAGAGTTATAAAAATACAACTCAGACTTGCTATCCCTGTGTGACCTCCACTTATCTGTACCGTATCAGAAATCTCTTTGTATTACTCATCCTTCAACTTAATACTATATTAAAAATTTATATACAGACATGATGCCTGAAAACAAATTTTCAAAGGTTCTTAAAACCATTATTAAAAGTCATTGATTTTCATTCTGTAATTTGAGTGGGAACCCTGTTTAAGCAAAACCAAAATTGAATACTAGTCTAAAAGCTGAGACTTCTGACGAATAGTTTATTTACAATTGTACACATTGTGTTATTTGTTAGAAAATAGAAGTTAAAAATAAGTTTTAAATTGGTTTTAGTATGAAAGGCAATGGTCCCCGTCTTTGCCTTAGATCAAGCTACAATAGATATTTGTTGATAAACCAAAGTTAAATGTTGAAGTTCCATTAGATACTCTGGTGGAAAGCGATTATCGTATGCTCGGGCACGTATCATACGCTCTCACATTTATTGTATTCTTAGGCGGTTTATTGTATACTCTCAGGGTTATCGTAAGCTCAGATGGGTATTGTATGTATTCGTGGTAATTGTATGCTCAAGCTGGTATCGTATGCTCTGACAGGTATAAGCAGGGTTCCCACTGTCATTGAAAGTCATTAAAAGTGCTTAATATTTTTGAACTTATTTTCAAGGCCTTGAAAGTGCTTGAAAAGGCTTTGAGGTGCTTAAAAGTGCTTGAAAATGCTTAGAGGACCTTAAAAGTCCTTAATTTTTACAGATCTTGCGTAGCCAACTGTAAAATTTATAAAGATACAACTTCGGACTTGCTATCCCCGCGTGACCGCCTCTTATCTGTACCTTATCAGAATTTTCTGACCATATTTGTATTACGCATCCACCAACTTATGACTTTTTGGGCTGAATATACTTTATTAAAAATTTATATATCGACATGATACCTGAAAACAAATTTTTAAAGGTCCTTAAAAACATTAATTAGGTCCTTAAAAGTCATTGAAAAGTCAATGATTTTCATTCTGTGATTTTAGTGGGAACCCTGATAAGTTAGGGGCATCGTATACTCTCACAGGTTGTACCAAACCGTGCCGAATGCTGCTTTCCTAATCAAGATTCATTATATTTCTCAGCATTAGAATATAATATCCAACTCTTATGCAGGGTTCCCACGGTCATTGAAAGTCATTAAAAGTGCTTAATATTTTTGAACTTGTTTTCAAGGCATTGAAATTGGTTAGAGGTGCTTAAAAGTCCTTGAAAATGCTTATAGGTCCTTAATTTGTGCAGATGTTTTGTGGCCAACTGCAAAATTTATATATATACAATTCGAACTTGCTATGGCAGCATGACCGCTACTTATCTGCACCGTATCGGAATTCTCCGACATATTTGTATTACGCATCCACCAACTTGCAACTTTTTTGGTGGAATATACTTTATTAAAACTTATACATAGACATGATGCCTGTAAACAAATTTTAAACACTCCTTAAAAAGATTATTTAGTTCCTTAAAAGTCATTGATTTTCTTTTTGTGATTTGAGTGGGAACCCTATTGTGAACTTCCAAAAAAAGTAATTCCTTTCTTAAATGTTCAGGATGGTTACTGGTTCACTAGTCAAACTTAATACAAAAAAAGCTAATCGGAACTAACAATATTCAAATCATTTATAATTTCTATAATAATCCACTATAGAATTGCTATAGAAACCATACAACAAACAGTAAACATTTAAGTTTGATGATACATTCCGCATAATTTTAATGAGTAAACATTTAGGCTTAGCAACAACTGCGCCAACTAGTACCCTGCTAATGGAAGAGTATCAAAAAGTCGTAACCACCCCAACAGTTGTCATGACTTTGTCATTTCCATTTCTCTGCAATTTTGCGAGTACTATAGCTTATAACTATAATGAGTTTCTATTGCTATGGTTGAACATTTACTTTTAACATGGAAGTTACAGAGTCCTTTTTTTTTTTACTTAAATGGATATTTTATAACAATAGGAGTGATGTTATTTATTGATGATGGCTTTGGTTATTATTTTTCTTTTTAAATATTATTTTACTTATATTAGCACATAATATGTGCTTCTAATATTTACTGAAAAAGGTAAAATCTTGAACTTCAAACAGTCAAAATATTACTTCAGTTTGGTGAACATATAAATATTTGCATTCATGTTTTTGACTGTTTGATTTCTTTAAGAATAAGGATTTGTTTTTACTTGTCGCTATTCAATCTTGCAGAAGTTGTAAACGATTAATTAAATTATATAGCGGAATTTATTGTTGTAAGTTTAAAAGCAATAAAAATGTTCCACAAGAGCAAGTGATCACTTTGGACAATCGGAGAGATACCTGGGAATTAAAAAAAAAAATCCTGCTAAGTAAATATTACCAAGTTTATGTGTAAAAAGATATTCTGGATTTTGTCAAGTTTTTATAAATATAGATCTGGCCTATTTAGAACTAATGTTTAAACGAATTGTTAATTGAATTAACTATTGCTAAAAATCCTCTCAACTCAAGAAAATTGGAAGACCAAATTTCCTCATCAGAAGCAATTGTACTTTTCTTAAATACTACTTGCTACATTACTTATAAAGCATATTGATATGATATGAAGTACCAAGTAATTTAGATAGTTGTGTTTTGTTCTTTAGCGGAAAAATTTCATGTTTTATTCTTTAGTGGTTATCAAAATATTCACTATTTTCTTTATCCCTTGATGTTCAGAATTGACCCTTTTTTGCAATAACCTATTCTAATTTAGTTTTCCAGACAATTCAAGCAACTAAAATTTTAATTTAAAGCAATAACCTGAATAAATAAATATGTGCCTCAAAAGTAAAGGACCTTTTTAAAAGAGTATCAATACTAAGGAGAGAATAAACATTTTTTAAATTTGATGAAGTTCACTTGTAAAATTAGGGAAAATGAACTTAGTGTTATTTTCTACTCAGTAAACAAATGCTTTACTAACTGTACATAGGGAAATTTACAGATAGTTCAATTTCAAGTATTATGTGCTCTTCTGAAAGAAAGAGTATGAATGCTAATGTCATTTACATTTAATGATCAACAATAACTGAAATAACCGTCCAATCTGTATGCTTTCTGTCACGAGAACGATTCCCGCCAGGTTGTCTAATATTGTCTATTACCATGGAAACAAGTCCTATTTTTCACGAGGGATTCCAAGAAAACACTTGCTGAACGCCCTATGGTGTATTGATTATACATAATAGAGAATCAAAATATACTGATTCAAGTAAAAAATTCTCATCATCAAGAGAAATTATGTATTGTATGCCACCAATCTACTGCACGCAACACCCTATCTATTTTAGATCGACGAGTCTTGTTTATATACCAACCACCACCACCTAGACTTTCTGGCGAGAACCATTCTCCTGATTGTCAGTGTGTCCCGCTATGTGAAGAGCTGTGTGCTGATTTGCATATTTTAACCTATGCTCACTTGAAGAAATTATATAAATTGTAAATTATATTTAAGAACTTGCAGATGAATTCTATTTATGGCTCTGCATTGTTTCTGAAACTGTTTGACTGTGTATATATAGTTTTCTAATGCTCTACTCAATTTGTTTATACCTTGTCTTCGATCTGTAAGTTGTCGAGGGTTCTCAATTATAAATTTTGTCAATTGTGCATCCGTCCATTTTGAAAGTTAGGTCTAATAACCGTGTTTTGGTGTATTATCATAAAATCGCTCGATTTCTGGTGTATCTTAGGTATGCATATTTATGCTTACATAGCTACTTTGTTATCTAAAATGTTAACACATTCGCTGCCGCTGGCACATCAGCATGGCGCTACCTCCCATGCCGGCGACTCTCTGGGACGACGATCGAGTATGATAAGTAAACTGCTTTATTTTTACTTCGGATTTGGAGGTTGAACGATGAGGTTTTTGAGGCACGTTAGTGAAGCATTATTTTTATATTTTTAGGAAATAAAAGGTTTTTCCTTTTTTCTGGTTTTACTATTAAAATATAAGGAACGTTTTTAATCATTAAAACACTTTTTTTAAATTCGGCTTCTGAGGATGGATATATAAATTTTGGTGGCAGCGAATGTGTTAAGATGGATTTGTGTCTAATGTTCACCAGAAGATTTAATAAATGACCTTGATATTTTTCAGTCCTGTAACATATACACAGAAGTATATAAATAGTTGAAAGAGATAAAATATATAAATGTCTTAGTTTGGAATGTTTACTACCAATTCTAATCAATTTAAAAGTTATAGATGAATGATATTGCAAGAAGTTTCCTTAAAAGATTAAAAAACACTCAGGCTACTATTTTAACACAGTGAATTGTTAAATATGTTTATACTTGATGTTGTTATATGTGCTTAACAAGAGTAATAATTTCATTTTTTTCCAAAAAAATATCAATTCTAGTCAAATTATAGATAAATGACTCATATTATGAGAAGTTTCTTTAAAAGATTAAAAAAACACTCAGGCTACTATTTTAACACAGTGAATTGTTAAATATGTTTATACTTGATGTTGTTATCAAGAGTAATTATTTCATTTTTTTCCAAAAAAATATCAATTCTAGTCAAATTATAGATAAATGACTCATATTATGAGAAGTTTCTTTAAAAGATTAAAAAAATACTCAGGCTACTATTTTAACACAGTGAATTGTTAAATATGTTTATACTTGATGTTGAAATATGTGCTTAACAAGAAATTATTTGATTTTTTTTCCAGAAAAAAATACCAATTCTAGTCAATTTAAAATGTGTGGTATATTCTCTTATCTTAATTTTATTTATCAAAATAATTGCATTTTGTAATTTCCTTGTAGTTTAGTATAATTACTTTGCATTAAATTGAGAAAACTTTATAATTCTGTTTTAAAAGTTAACTTTTATTAATATCCATATTGTCTTTACAGTGTTTTGTATTAATAGAATAGAGGTATTCTTAAAATTTGCAATCTTCAAGGCACTTACTGGGTTATGTTTATTATGTTCAGATTTTGAGCTTTCATTACTTTACATTTTAAGTAAGTAGTTTTTTTATATAGCATGACATATCTTTAGTAAATTGTCTAAAATACAGATAAATGTGCAATAAACATAAATAACAACTTGGCCTAAGTCATGATGAAATAGAAATAATATATCAATGCTATATACTATTTATTGAATAGATAAGAAATATAAACCAAAGATGTACTATGCTTTCTAATTTTTTTTCTTTTTCTATTTGTTCTGGATGTATTATTTATTGGTATATGTTTTACATGTTGGTTACTCAAATTGAATATTCTTTATCTTCAACATGTGATTTAATGTGTCATGTACTTTCATTGAATGGCAACTGTCAAGGTTTGTGTATTTTCACATTTAGTTCCATTTAGTCATTGTTGTGCAAGCATTATATTTATTTCCCATTTCTATGTCTTAAAAGACATTGTGTGAAATTAAATCCCTCCACAAAACTAACGTTTTGTAAATAAATGTGATTTATTGAAAATTTACTTTGTTTCCTTGTAGTTTTAATGTATTAACATTGTACATATCAAATTTAAAATTAGATAATTGTACATTTTCATTAAATTAAGAAATCCTGACTGGATCTTGTTATCAACAATAAACTTAAGTCTAGTCTAATGGCAAGATATCGATATGAAAACCAAGTCTTAGAATTGAATTAAGTCAAAAACATTTTTCTAAAACCCATGAAACTGTTATGAACTGGAGTGGTGAAATTGCCACGATTTTGTATTTATCATTTTAATTCATAGATTTTCTTAAAGGTCCATTGAAATTACCAATTTTTTTTATATAATTCGATTTAGTGATGAGTAAGAAACATAAACATATAAAAAATTATTGCGTTAACTTAATCCTACTTCCCGTCTTCGGACTGCATCAGAACTTGCTCAACCTTCCTGAGCAGCACATCCGTCACCTTGGACGGACAGACAGCAAGAACCCTGTAGAGCAACCTGAGCATCAGCGAGGCGGACACATACTTATCTTTCGGGTTCGTACTAAGCACGGTTAATGATGATTTAGTGATGAGTAAGAAACATAAACATATAAAAATTTATTGTGTTAACTAACGTACTAAGCACGGTTAATGATGATTTAGTAATGATCGATTTAGTGATGAGTAAGAAACATAAACATATAAAAATTTATTGTGTTAACTTAATCCTACTTCCCGTCTTCGGACTGCATCATAACTTTCTCAACCTTCCCAAGCAGCACATCCGTCACCTTGGACGGACAGACAGCAAGAACCCTGTACAGCAACCTGAGCATCAGCGAGGCGGACACATACTTATCTTTTGGGTTCGTACTAAGCACGGCGTCTTCCATGTCCCTCAGTATGTCCGACCCTTCAAACGAGCCAGGGCTGGTCAGTCCGTAGTTCGTCATGGTGAGACGATGATATTTGTGGAAGAACTCGCCGCAGCTATCCTTGTCCTCCTGGGACATGTTGTCCCACATGTCCCGAGCGTTCCTCTCGTGCTGGGACATGATGGCTGTGACCCGGGCGTAGTCTCCTGGTTGGACGGTGATGACCCGGATCCCATGCTGGATACCGAGTTCGAGTCTGAGGCTATGATTGAGGCCTTCCAAAGCGTGCTTGGTCGCGCTGTAGACGCTGATGCCAGGGTAGGATATTGTACCGTTTACGCTGCTCACGGTGATCATCCGACCTGGAAGTAACAAGAGAGATCATTTTCTGTTATTTGAAGTTGTCCCATACCTATTCCAACTGGAACCCTACAGGCCAAGATTCTTTCTAAAGACTTTCAAGTTTCTAAGCATGAATGTCAAAAAGTTGTTAGATGCCATTTTATTCATAATGCAGTTTCAAGTTTGACACGGCTTTGAAGTTGAAACGGAATGGGGAGACATTTTAGTTCAAGGATGCCTAATTGGTCTGCTGAAGTAAATTTAGTTGGAAGTGTCGTCACTTCCATTCAACCTAATCTGGGCAGACTAACACTTCCTGTCAGAGTAAGTATTTAAATACATATCACTAGCCAAATATTCGTTATATAATGGACACAATTCACAATGTCTGCCCATTATTTCTCAACAAGAAAATCAATCATTGATTTTCCCTACTCAACATTTTTTTTTTTTTTTTTTTTTTTTGTGAACTGCCTTTTAACTCATTAATTTATGTCGTTATAGCCTATAGCACAACCAGGTGTATAGTAACCATTGAACACCACGAACTGTTTAACCATTAGCACAGTTCGAAAAATAAAAGATTGATAAAAAGCGGAGGTAACAATCAGATAAAAATACCTCTTGATTATTTGGTGGGTAATGAAAAATCAATGGTATGTATTATTGCACTTTCTGATTAGTCAATCGTAACGGTTCCCTTTTTCGTCCTGCAGCCCACGTATTTTGTGAAAACAAAACTTTGAGGTCCACTATTCCACTGCTGTATAGAGTATGTACGTGTGCTAGCATCAGCAATTAGTAAAACATACTGCACAAGAAAGATTCAAAAATATTTTTTTTTTTTTTATAAAAAAAAAGAACTTTTTTTTGTATTCACTTTGCTGTCATAACTATAAGAAAACTAAAAAACAAATGATCAAAGTTAAAAATTATTAGGATTTTTGAAAATGTTTGTCACCCCCCCCCCCCCCCCCCCGCTCACGAGATAGTCAATATCTGGATTAAAACTGGATAGTTTTAGCCATGCTGTTGAATTCACTCTTTAAACCATAAAAAAAAATATACAATCGAATAACTTTATTGTTGTTAACAATAGACGAATCGAGTGACTCGATTAGTCCCATTGTGGCGACTTCAAATAACAGATTAAGCTTCTATGCACTGGAGTACTCTTTTGCATAGCAGAAGTTATCTGAATGGAAAACCAAAGGTCCCACGATCGAGGCCCGTCCACCGCGCATGGGTTTATCGGATTCCTCCGGCCAAATATATTCCGACAGACCAAGATATAACTAAACTATTATTTTATAAACATTTCGAGATGATTTACATTAATTTCTGGCTCTCTGACTAGAAGTAAGCTCCTTCTACTCACCCTTTGTCTTCTTCAGCAGTGGAATGAATGCCTTCGTGAGGCGCATTGTGCCCAGGAAGTTCACCTGCACCTGCTTCTCGCACTGTTGCCACGTCTGCCACTCGAAGTAGCCGCACACGCACACGCCCGCATTGTTGATCAGGGCCCACAGACCTGAAATGAGAAGGATATTGAATATATCACGATATTCTCTGAAGATTGTAATACTCATGTAAAGCACACCGACATAGTTCCAGGAGAAGCCAACCTTACGGTCAAGGTGAGAAAATGCGACTTTTGCAAAGACTCGGATCACGTTTCTTGGCCACGTTGTAGATTCAGGCGTAGACAAAACAGATCCCGACCAAGTCAAAGTGATCGAGAATTTAGGAGTAACTTTCTGGTATTCTATAGTTTGTGCTATGCAGTTATTGTTTATTCAATTTAATGATTATTCTGATAATTCAAAAATATTTAGCATGAATTGTAGTTTTATTTTGATATCTTACATTTTTTTTTATATGATGTATAAGTTCGTATACTAATTTGACAGGTCTTTTGAAGACTCAGTGAAATATTCATAGGGGGAAGGTGTCATGAAGCTAGAGAGGTCCCTTGGTTTGAAGCTGCTGGCGCCATCTGCCTTCCTCCCACACACGAATGGTGTTCAGATTCAGCCCCCATTTTACGTTGGGGACTAGAGGTCGGAAATATCGATCAAAATAAATATCGCTACTATATCGTTGCATAGAAAAAATTATCGATAAAATATCGATTCATGTTTTTTTTTTTTACTTTGATTTTCAATTTTGCCAGAAACAAAGTTTTTCGGGGCAAATTTCTACTTTTCATGATTGCTTTTTTGTAAGGTGACTACTTTTTCAACTGAAATGGATTTATTAAAAAAAAAAAAAATATATATATATATATATATATATATATATATATATATATATATATATATATATATATATATATATATATATATATATATATATATATATATATTTGCTTAATTGGTGCAGTGTTTTTAAGAACAGTTTAGGTAATTTTCAATAGCTTTTAAGTGTATGGCAAAATATTGAATATTGGTACCATTTTAAATGCCTTGAAGGAAGTTTGAAGAAAAAAAAAAAGTATTCTTGTATACTAATAATTCAAGTACACTACTCATTCATTCACACTATTCATTCAAGTACACTAGTCATTCACACTAACAAAAAAATATATTGTATACTGATAATTCATATTTATGATTCATCTTACCCCATCATAATTATTTTACTATCTTATATCGTCTTACAATCATAATAATAATTCATCTTACCTTTTTCTTCCTGATCCAATACCTTTTTCACAAATTCCACTGCATACCGGACACTAGTTTCGCTTGTCACATCCAGCGGGACGACACCGACAGTGTCCGGCAGTCCGATCCGTGCCGTCTCTGGATCCAGGCATCCGGCAAACACATCACAACCGATGTCCGAGAAGTATAGCGCCAACCGCCGCCCAATTCCAGTATCGCATCCACTTATGAACACGGCCCTGCCGTTAGGATCCAGCGATCCGGCAGAACCGGACAGCCAAATCGCTAGCGCAACGATGAAAATAGCCACCACTGCGATCCAAATTTCCATTGCCGAAGTTATTTCGCTGTTGACAGTATATATTTGCAATTAAAAACTTGGCGAAAAATAGTTATGAGTAAACGTCCGGCAGAATTGCTGTTCAATATTAATTATTATAAAGGAAATATTCGTTCCAAAAACTTAGAGATTGTTCGACCAGGAGACAGCAGAATTCCAAATACTTATTCGTATTCGATTGAGAGGTCTTTTAATTATATGTCTCCAGAAATGTCTTACAGAAGAGAAAAAATAATGTTAGTGGTACCTTTAAAAGTAAAAAAATCCCCAGCACGATTAACCGGTTTATAAGTTGTTGTTTTTTTCTTTTTCTTTTAGTGGGTCCTTTTGGGATGTTTCTGATACCGGTCAGTAAATTTTTCATAAAAGGCCTTGGCGAAGATAAAATAATGCACTTTCGTTCGTTGCTAATCTAAATGTGTAGATAACCATTCTTTTTTTTCTCTCTAAATGGTGCCACATTTCAGTAAAAAAATCTTTCTCGTGAAATTCTTTCTGTTAAATGATATTGGATTAAGCTATTGGCTGAACAAGGTAATTAAAAAAAAAAAAATCCTTGGTTCTTTATTTTCTCTCAATATTCTAACCTGTTAGCTTTATAATTGACGTTGAATGGCCTATCCATCTAAGGTTCGGGTCCTTAAGAGAAAGGGGGGAAGGGAGGAGGGCGAATGTAAAAATGGTGAAAAAGGAGATAAAATAAAGAAAACAATTAATTAAAACATAAACACACCAAAAAAAAGTACTCAAACTATACTATTAAGTTATGAGCCTTTAAAGAAATCGTTTGCTATGCGCAAATATCCCAACCGCATCTTTTTTTCTTTTTTTTTTTAAATATGATGGAAAATATAATTGTAGGGAAATTCGGACCCAGCTCTCGAATATTATATCTATTTAGGTTTTGTAGTGCTCAACTTCAAATAAATTTACATTTGCATTCATAACAAGCAATATTTTCTGTAACGTTTAAAATTTAAAAAAAAATGTCTTGTTATGCATACACAAAGGTCTTTTTTTCTTAATTTCTTCACACGTTCGGAGTATTAAAAAATCTTCGTCCTGTTGGCTATTCGTGTTTCCATCACAACTGACAATACTAAAAACAGACTGCACAAATCAAGTATAAACAAAGTGATAGACAGTACAAACCATTATGGACCTTTTTTTTTTATATATAAATTTTCAATCAAATTCTACATTCTCCACTTTAAAAATTAATATTTCAGAATAGGATTTTTTTTAATAATATCTCTTAATTTCATTTTAATAAATCTATATAAAAAAATTTTGATTCATAATATAACTTTTTTTTAGAAAAATCATTAAGCTAAAAGTAACACAAAAATATCTCCCAAAAGTCTTCGTACACTTGCTTTTTTTTTTACATATTAGTATTTATTGTAATATTTTGGTAAATTTGTATTTCGTATGAAATCTTTTAGCATTCACAATAACTTTTATGTGTCTAGGCATAAGTTTTACAAATTTTTTGGTCATATCTGCATATATTCCTCCATTCTTCGATCATTGCTGTTTTTAGTTGGCTTTTCGTTTAAATGTCGTGTCCTTCTTACTTTGGCCTCCAATTCTTCCTAAATCTCTTCTTTTGGGTTCAAATCTGTTGACTGAGGTAGTGTTTTTAGATTTTGAGGGCAATTATAGCGGCCACCACAGATGCGATCATTGAATGCTGTGTGCTCGGTAGAGGTCGGCAATATATCGATAGGACGATATTTTTATTGATATTTGTAAAAACATATCGATATTTTTAATATCGATATGTTTTTACAAATATCAATAAAAATATCTTCGATATTTCTTCGATAAAAAGTCGATAAAAAGTTCGATAAAAAGTCTTCGATATATCGATATTTTCAAACATTTTTAGTTTTTTGATAATCGTTTTGTAGTTCCATGTGTTTTTTCGATTTTATTTATTCTCTTTTCAAAAACTTCAAAACTAGTGTTTGAACTTGGCTGAGAGACAGTTAAAACGGCACCAATATTCAATATTTTCCACACTTAAAAGCTATTGAAAATTATCTAGATTTTTCTTGAAATCACTGCACTAATTAAGCGTGAATATAGCTTTTTTTTTTTTTTTTTTTTTTTTTTTTTTTTTTTTTTTTTGTAATAGATCCATTTCAGTTGAAAAAGTAGACACCTTACAAAAAACAATCATGAAAAGTAGAAATTTACCCCGAAAAACTTTGTTTCTGACAAAATTGAAAATCAAATAAAAAAAAATTATGTATCGATATATCGATGTTTTATCGATATTATTTTCTATGCAACGATATAGTATCGATATTTATCTTTATCGATATTTCAGATCTCTTGTGCTCGGATCATTATCTCTATAAAAAATGAAGTTATTTGTATTACCCTAATTTTAGACTGACAAATTAAATTTATCATAATACACAAGGACACTTCCACAGTTATACTTAATTGTTCCAACTAAATTCTTGGAATTAGGTTCATCATTTTTCTTCTCCACAAAATGGACAGTTTCCGCATTTTTTAAAAACGAGTGAAATTAGTTTATATGCATGAAGAATTTTCTTCTGATTCCAAATACTTAAACAAAAGTTCTTTAAAAAAAATTCAAAATCGAGCCAAAACCAGTCCGATCAAAACACTCAGCGAAATCCGTGAAGTCAAGGGTTTCTACAGTTTATATGGTTATCGTGAGATTTCTGCCAAATAGTTGGCGTTGGTAGACCATTGCCACATTCCGTACAGGTTGTCGTGATTTGCGAGAAACTTGCAAATCTGGTTGCCGCTGCTGCATTTCAAGCCAAGATGTTTGCGAAGCCGTGAAGTCACATTAAATGCCAGCGGAATGAATCGTTTTCTCGCCAACGTCTAGTAAGGTAACTTTGAACGCAATTAAATAAAAAAAGGGGAGGGGGGGGGGGGCATTAAGCAGAAATTTTTGTGTTTATGGCCTTTTCGAAACATTTAGAATTGAATAAAAATATTTTTTTTTTTTTTTAAATGCGGGAATTGTCCATTGTGCGCTCATCGAAACCAAAATGCTGCATTTGTTACATTCAAAGAAGACATGACTCCAATACGTTTCTGTCTTATTTATCATTGCCTTTATAAAGAAAAGGTGAAACTTTCTATTTTTAGCATTTACGTTTTTTTTTTTTTTTTTCTTCTTCTTTTCTTTTTTTCGGTCAGAACACCTATGTAGATCAGATGATCTGACTTTTCAAACAGTTTCTTGAAGTAAATCTTTTCCCCCTAGATTCTGAAGAAACTTTTACTGCACACAAATGTGAAATTTTTCTCAAATTTTCTTTTCACGTTCAGATAACTGTGTTGAAGAATCTCTTCTAAACTGGTATTAGATTCTATTTTCTTGTTTAAAACATTTAATTACATTCTAAACAGTTAAATGTAATAAATTTAATATATATTAGCCATATTTAGAATACATTTATTACTATTAAGATGAAACATTATCAATTATAGACTGCTGTTTGTTAATTCATCTTTATGACTACGAACTACTTTGATTGTTTGATTGTTTTGAATTCACCGACTGTCTATTTCTGCTACTTATAAAGTGCTTAACACAGCCAAATACCTCTCGTAATTTTGAGCATCTAGAAGAATACGAGATCGAAATCTTCTCGTGTAAACCCCTCTCTCCGACCCCACCACACCAACGAGAGGACATTGAGGTCACGACAGATTTAATGTGCACCAGCCCCCATTAGGTACACACCGATATTTGGCGAACCGAGGACAGAACCCTCCGGTTACGAGCTCGATACTCAACCGCCTGGGCTATCGGGAGCCCCGAACTACTTAAAAAAGTAAATAGATTATAATAAATCGAAAAGGAAAATATTACAGGCAATCGATTTTTTTTAATGTTGCCACAATACAAAAAAAAAAAAAAAAAAAAAAAAAAGCGTAAAATATAATTTTAATAATAAAATTACCAGAAAATGTTATGGAGTACGAACACTTTTCTGGGACGTTTTTTCTCTTGTTCTATGAATTTATATTTTTAAAAAAATGAAACGATTTAATACTTCTTTTTAAAACGTTAGGTTTCATTTAGAATTAAATAACATTCTACAAAAAAAAAATAAAAAAATATTGAAGTTAATATTCGATTTCAATTCCGAACTACAGCACTTTTTCTGCACATTTTCAAAGTGTGCAAAGACTTTTGGATGACACTGTTCGATAACCTTCTATTTCAACAGGAGTATTAACCTCCAATAATTTTAATTAGATACTATCTCTCTTTTAAAAACTGTCTGTCAAAACAGGGGCGTACTGGGATATAAAACTACTTCTGCACAAGTCAAGTAAAAAGTTTGCGGTAATGATCTTTTAACTCTGTGTACCTTCACAAAACTGAACGGAATATAAATGCATTTTGAATATAACAAAGAACATCGTATCATTTTAACCGGTTAACTGAGTTTTGACAAGTATACTCGTCATGGAGAAGTGCCAGGATTTTTTGTCATGACGAGTATTCTAGTCATGCGTAAAAAGTAAATGACCATTGGCTATTTGAAGTGTAATTATTATGAAAAACGAAACATATTCTCAAATTTCAAGATGTTTAGAATATTTTGAGGCCCAGGCCAGAATAAAACCAAAAATTATAAAATACGAAAAATTTGAGATAAGGGCATGCGTCCCCGCATGCACCGGCTGAAACAAATTTGATTTGGTTGGGAGTTTACTGGCGCAAGAGCAACATCTAGACTGTATTGCGCCCCTGCTGATCAGCGTACCCTGTTTCGGTGAATACCACTCCCCAACAGGAATTTAAATTTGTAACTTTGGATGTATTTATTCTGGCGTTTTTCGTTAATTATGTAATATATGTTAAATGAATAAATATTAGTAATAAAATTAGTAATTTTATGAAATAAACCTTTCTATTTGATGCAATATTTTAACTGCGATACTTATTCTGTGCTTGACGACTATACTCGTCATCGATCGATTTTCGTGACACACAGAAATTCGCACTTTCGAAACGGAGCGACACAGTTAACTGGTAACTACCAAGTTCACGAATATTTTAAAGTAAAAAAAACCCTTTAATTTCTATAAATTTCTCAAAGTATTTATTATTAAAGAAAGAGTATTTATAATTAAAGGTTCACTTTGAAATCAAAGTTTCACTATAATCGAAAAACTACTGGACAATATGGTTTCAAACTTGATAAAAGTGTACAGGTTTTCATTTTCATGTAATTTTATGTCTCACAAAAAAAGTTCAAAAGTTCACCACTAAGGAAAATGAGGGCGCTGTATGCACAAACAAAACACACAAAATACCCATTATAAACTTACTGCACACACTTTTATTACAATTTATTGCTACACAAGCCCACTTTTAATAGCATTTATTGCTTTTTCAGCTTATTCTTAGGTTGTGTAATTTAGAACTTGAAGAGCCGCAAATGTTCATCAGATGAGCCGCATGTGGCTCCGGTTCCGTGGACTGCTGTTCCCTCCTCTAATGTATGATTTTTTTTTAAGGATGCAACTAGCGGTCATGTAATGTAACTGACTAACTGGTGTTTATTACAAAAAGTATATGAATAAAATTACGTTTCTAGGTATAGAAACAATCCTAATATGACTGATACAATTCATTGTAATTTCAAATTTCAATAATATATATGAATAATTACTCAAATTTTACTCCAAAGTAATGTAGCATATATGGTACACTAGAGCAGCGTTAGCCATTACTCGGCCCGCGGCCCAGACTTGGCCCGCGAGAAATTTTTCTGTTGCCCGTGAGCACCATAGAAGACAAAAAATGAAATTTCACTGCATGAACTCTTTTTTCACTTAATCGTAATTTATCCGAAATAGTATGTTTTAACTATTCAGAGCAGAGTTCTCGATTATGTGCTCGATGAAACTATATGAAGAAGCTTTCAACAGATGTTTTTCATCAAGAATAAATACTGGAATAACTAAACTGAATTTTATTTTTAAAATTTATTAACCCTTGGTTTGGCGCGCTACCTTTTGTCACACTGTTAGTCTAATCACACTGTTTGTCACACTGTTAGAGGGACTAATGACCTCAAATTCAAATTTTCGTTCAAACCATTAAATTCTGGACCAAATAACAAAGTGGGTAATTTTAATTAAAAACTCAAAATCATAGAACAGAATAAAGTAAACATTCAAATATATTTTTAAAATAACTTGAAAACTGTAGGAAGATTTTGATCATGGGCTGCCATCTATTGAAAAATTGTTTGTGGGAAACATTTATCAATCTTACGACCAAGGCCACACTGGATTGAAAAGAGCCACAAGGCGCTCTCCATGCCGTGACAAATTTCTATAGTCTATGGGTGTAAAGGAAACAAGTTGTTAGTTCCGTTTCCTCCCACTAAATAAAGGTGGCGCTGCACTCCAACCAGATTTGAAACATTTGATATAATGATTTTGACACACTTGCCGTAATTCAATCAAGGCTGAAATTTGGCAGATTGATTCGATGTCGATGAAAATGAATTCTTTCAAATTTTAGGGGCATTCTATCAAATTTCACAGTCACAAAAAGATCTCTTTTACCTAAGCTTATATATCTTCAGATACAAAGAAGAAAAAAAAAACTTGCCGTCATACAATCACATTAGAATTTAACAAGTAGATTCGTGGTCGACAAAGTTGCATTATATCATGTTTTTTGGGGGAAGGGGTGTCACTGTAATTAAAAAGTCGCTTTTACACAGGCTTCTAAGTTCAGTATACTAAAAATCAACTTGCAGTCATCTAATCGGTTTGAAATATAGCAGATAGATTCCATGTCTATAAGGTTGCCTTATTTCAAGTTTGGAGAGGAGAAGGGGGGGGGGGGGCGTTCTCTAAAAGATCGCTTTTACACATACTTCATTTGGTGCTTGTGATTACTATTTCCCGTCATACAATAACTGAAATTTGACAGATAGATTCCTTGTCGATGACAATGCATTCTATTGTATTTTGGTGGTTGCAACTGTGACTAAAAGAAAGCTTTTACACACCCTTCTATCCTCAAAATACTTAAAACACCAACTTGTTGTTATCCAACCGAACTGAAGTTTGCCAGACAGATTCGTTATCGATACGATCGTATTACATCAAGTTTTGGGGGATGTCACAATCACAAAAAGGACGCTTTTAGACACATTCTGTCTTACTTCAGACTTATATCAGGTTTTACTCACGTTCTATTTTCCAGTTACCAATTTAAATCATTAATTCAAACATTCAATTCGGCGATATTTATTGGCTGAAATCCTAGATAAAACTGAGAGTTTCATCTGTTTCTTGGGCTCCATGCATGATTAGTAGTCTCTGAACTAGGAACTGTACTCCTTTTCAGAATCTTTATCCTCAACCATTCATTGTAATCATCAGATTTAAAATGAAGATTTGTCATTAATGTGTAGATTAGCTCTGGAAATCACTTTTACCCATTCCTTGCTTTGATCCTGATAGAAGAGGAATTAATGAAATTTAGCATCTGCTCTCTTTCCAGAAAATGGAGTACAGTGTGGAAAGCAACAATTTAACAAGTTTGGTTTTAATTGATAACGAAATAAATTAATAAATGAAAATATATGAGAATGATATCATTTCCACTTGCAAAAAATATTATAAATTAAATAAGGAAATCCAAAAGTGCTATGAAAAATGTTTAGAACGCCAGCTAAAATAAAAATATCCTGGCCTGCCAACTCTGAGATCACTGGAATCAAGAATAGCCCATTAAAAAAAAATCCCTAAAAATAATCTGTCTTAATAAGCGTAGCAGATGTGTACAACTCACACAAACAAAATGGAATTTAATGTAAAGGAATTAAAAACACAACAAAAAGTTCCAAACTCTGTTTCCATAAAGAATAATGAAAATAAAATTCAAATATAGGTCATATGGTAAATGAACAACCTACTTCTAAAAATAGATATCAAAGTTTCGAATTTGATGACTAATAATCAATAAAAAGTAAAGAACTTTCAAATAAACGATTAAGAACAAAACAGTAAATTATAGTGCAGTAAATAAGAAGTCTTCTTTTCACTCCTCAATAAACCCAGGCAACACTTGCCGAAATTGCAAGAAAAGCCTGCTGAGTCTGCTAAACAAAACAACAACAAAAAAAAAATTAAAATATAAAAAAATAACAAATAACCAGAACTGGAGAAGCAAAATATCGCAAAAAAAAAAGAAAAAAAAAAGAAAGAAAAAAAAAAGAAATAATAAAAAAAAAAAAACTAAAATTCGCCAGGAGTCAACAAAAAATTAGCTAATCGCCAAACCCTTGAAAATTACCATATGGCAAAAAAAAATTACCTGACCTGTAGCCCTGACCAGGCAAAGAAAATATCTGCTACTGGTTGGAATGCAGCGCCACAGGTCGTTGTTTCCACTGTTTACTATTAGTTGTCACGGCCTGGAGAGATTATTTAAAAGAGAGATTAGAGAGAAAAAAAGAGATTTATTAAAAGTTATTTAGGTCAAGTCTCCTTATGAAATGTTTTTTTTTTTTCATTTATTTGAAAAAATGAATATTTTTTTCAATTTAATAATAAAAAATACGCATATTGGTGTATTCGGTCCGCGAAAAGCTCCAGCGAAAGCAGAACTAGAGGGTTCAATCGCGTTCTAATAAACACAAAGTACCACAGAAATATTTGATGGATGAAAAGGACCGCAATATTCTGACCTTTAAAAAATTTCATCTGGTGATTGATAAAACAAGGAGTTCTTTTTTGTAGTAAATGTCGACAAACATTTTATTGAAAACTTCTTTATTAAAAGCACAAAAATATTCCATACTGGAAATTCTTACCCTGAAGATGATTTAACGAACTTTTTTGTGCTACAGAAATATTTAAAAGTTAATTGAATAGTTGAAAAATCGATAAAAAGAACGAAGTGGTATTCTTTTTTGTGTAACTGAAAGATTTAAAAGTTATTTGAATAGTTTAAAAATCGACATAAAAAAGAACGAAGCTGTTTGCCCATAAAAGTTCTTACAGAAAACGTTTTGCTCTCCATATCAAGCAAAGAAACACATTTTTTATCAACAGATATGCTTTAAAATAAAATTTTCCCAGACTGCTCATATAAAACTCATAAATTGCTCACAGCGTCATGTGTTGAGAAAAAACTGATTTTTCTGACGGTGACAAAAACCTAATTGTTTATTGTCATGAATTATCTATTTTTCAAATATCCCTTTATTTTATCATCATCAATTAATATTTGATTGAATATATTATTCTGTATTTTTAAGATGGTACTTGATCCATCAAATGGCAAAATTGCGACAAGCATTAGTAAAGAATATAATATCTCGTCTTTTTCATTCTTTAAATTGCAAAATACTACATATCCAGTAGATAGTTCATAAAAATGTTATTTTCAGAGTTTACCCACTCATCCCCGATGATATATAAATTTCCATAATTTTGGATGGATTATTTTACATAAAAATTATCAAATAACGTATCTAATAATTATCAGAAATAAGGGTTAGTGGTCTGTCACTTTCAAAACTAGTTCCATCCATTTTTACTTTCAATTACCCATATGTAATACATAGGAAAATGAAAGTATAGTACTCGGTCAAAAAAAAAAAAAAAAAAAAAAAAAAAATGTATTTTGCATTTGCATTTGTCCACGTTTTAGAACATCCTGATCTTTAAAAAGTGATCTAGAAAAAATTCATGAGCCCGCGCGCGCGTGTGTGTGTGTACTTGGTCAGCATAACTCCCGAACAAACTGGCTTATGATGCTCAAATTTCGTGTGAAGGATGGTGATGGCCCAAGGATCTACCATTAAGGTTTTCGTCAAAATCGCGCATTTTCAAACTTAGCTGCTATGGAAAAAATCATGTTTTCCAATGATTGCTAAAAAACGGCTCTAAAGATTTTATTCAATGACGCCTCTTAAGGTGTTCTAAACATCCCCACCTCCGAAATTTCCGTAAAATTGCTCTAATGGCGAAGAAAATGAAAAACGAATGCCTTTAACACAGAGTTCTCTTGCCTTGAGCATAGCTCATCGACGATCGTTTTTTCTCCTCTTGCAGTTTCTCTTATAAGAAAGGATTTTTTTTTTTTTTTTTTTTTTTTTTTTTTTTTTAAAGCTGCATATAAGAATTGTCGCAAAGAAATCTCACCAAACTGGGCATTTTTTCTGAATTCTGAAGGAATGATGAAATTATAAAAACAGTAAAGGACACAAATCCACAACAGTAGCATAGTGTAATTGAAAGTTGAGCGATGCTCCACACCCCTAGATAAAATAAAGTTCAGGAAAGCCAAAATAAAAACGTCCCTTTGCCATGCCGATAAGTTGTTTTGAAAATTTTAAGTTAAGTATTGAAAAAACGAAAGTCCTTGATTATTTTAAAAGGTTAACTTTACAATTTTTGCAAATTTAAGTTTTTGAAAATTTGAATTTAAAGTTTGGATGGTGGTGGTTTTGACGCAAAATGGGTGAAACTTTTGCAATGCGTTAATAACTGTTGTAAAGTTACCTTCTGTACGAAACACTACAGTAAAATATGAATTACACATTACTAAGTAGTAAATAATACTTTAAAAAGGAGAAAAATAAAATAATTGTAAAAAGAAAAAAATGAGAACAATGCAAATGTTAGAGATTTTTTAAAAAATTCAAGAAAACCATAAGAAAGTGATAACAAAATTCAGTCTGGAGCTGAAATAGTGGAATAAGTAAGTAAGTAAGGTAAATAAAGTAAGTAAGTAAAGGGTGTCCAAAAATGACCGACGATTTGAAAAATCAATTTTAAAAAAACCGGAAAATTATAGAAATGTACGGTTTGCTGCATTATGCTGATATTACCAGGGAATTTATTCTCAGAAATTTTCAAAATTAGTTACAAAGCTAGTCAATAGATAGCGCTACAATTCTGTGCGCATTCCGACTTTTTAGATTTTTATTATTTCTGTTTTGATATTATTTATTCCCTGGAATAACGTATTTTTATTCTATTGGAGTTCCATCACCTGTCCTCAGACTGCGTCACGTTGTTGCTTCAAACAATAGTTATTTTGAAAACATAGTTTTGTAGTTTTCCTAGTCATCAGCGCTGTCTGTTGACAAACTTGGTAACTAATTTAGAAATTTTTTAAGAATACATTCCCTCGTTACTTGCTTTGCTTAAACAGAATGCAGAAAACCGTACATTTCTATCACCCGTTTTTATTCTAATTTATTTTTCAAATCGTTGGTCATTTTTAGGACACCCTGCATATGTATATATATTTCTAAATATCAGCTCATGTAAGCATAATATATAAAATTGAAAGAGTTCAATAACCATAATGCTTTTGTGTAATTTGAATTATTTATTAGCATTTGGTCCCCGAGATACTGCAAATTTTTTAATGCATTCGGAATTATTAATAAGATTTTCATGGGTATTACTAATGTCAATTGTATGTGATTGTATATCAACGACAAGAAATAAACCCTTAAATTTAAACTTTATAAATCACCAGTAGAAAAACTATGTAATTTTGCATAAATGAAAAATATTTAAGAACTTGTTACTTATCGAAGTATCCAAAGTTTTGAATTTGAAACAACAGCTAATGATGTTTCAAAGATAATAATTGAATTTTAGTATTTCAAAGGTGTCCCGTACTGACACCTGGTAGGATAAGGACATTTCAAATAGAATTTTTATAATGGTCCAAATAACCCATATGACAGGTTAACTTGGCACCTAATTATTTACCTATAATTTGACACTTTCACCATCAGTATTTATTTGTGAAAATTAAACTATAATTTAGGGTTTATTCCTCCACATTATGCCATTATATCTGGAAATACGATTGAAACTTAAGTGTGGTAAAATAAAAGTACAGAAAATGTGTTCAAAGTTACCCTAAATGACAGAATATTGGAATTCGAACATTCCAGTCGATAACAAGATGTAATAAAGAATTTCTCACTAAATAATGATATTGATGATATTTATTTGCGTTGTTTATTGGAAGGTGCATGTGCAACAAGTAAGAAACAAATTAATTATAAATAGATACCAAAACTTTTTTTATATATTCCCCTGTATAGTAAAAAAAAAATTAATGATAAAGTTGTTATGAAGAAACAAAATAGTGTTTTACTAAATTTGTAGTGCACGTAGCAGTTTTTCTAAGAAGAAAACACATTTCTTAATAAATCAAATGCTTGAACGATGGCTATATCTTGTATTCTAATTAATGAAATACCAAAAATTAAGTACTGTTGTAACTTGTGGAATGTTTTTATTAATTGTATATAATTTTTTTTATCATTAGGGGTCATCCACATATTAAAACTATACCAAACTTTAAAAATTTCATTAGCAACCCCATAATAGTATACCATATTTAGATTTAGAATCCAAAAAAAAAAAGACTAATTACTAAATTTCATAATTTTCCAATGAGTGATTAGCAATTTAAATAGTGTCAAAAAAATGATAAATTAATGTTCAAAAGAAAATTTGTCCATTTGACCATAAATTCTTAAATAGCTACTGCATTTTGGCAATTTTTATTTCAAATGAGAGTTTGTTTTAAGGCCAAACATAAATTACATTCAACTTTTGTATTAAACAGTTTTTTATTTATTAATTAATAAAACAAGTTAAAAAAAAAAAAAAAAAAAAACAGATAATTTTTTTTTTTTTTTGCTTTCATTTGAATTATCATGGTCGAAAACTCCTCCAGATTTTTTTTTCATTCCATTTTGACCTTTTGGTTCTCGATGTTTTAGAAAAAATATAAAAAGGCTCAATTTAAGGGACCGCGTTATAGGTTACGGCTTGAAGCTAGATCAATGCTTGAAGCATGCAAAACGTTCGATTCTTCCCCATGATAAAGAAATTTTCCCTCAAGCACATCCAAAACATTTTCGCTCATAAGTGACGTGTTTCTCAATATAAAGAATTGAAAATTGGTATGTAGGGTAAACGAATGATTCTAAATTGAATAAATATATAAAAATAGGGGTTCGTATTGAATTTTTAAATATAGAGTTACATTTACTTAGTATGCAGCTCCCTAAGAAAAAAATTTACATCACACTTATAGAAAATCGTAAAAAAAAAAAATTTTTTTTTGTAAACGGCAAGATTCCTCGATAATTAGAACAGAAGCTGTAGCCATCGTTCGGATACACCAAAAATTATCAATGATTTGAATCATAGAAAGAAAAAAAGAAAAAAGAGAGAAAAAAAACCATCCCGAAGGTTATAGAAATGTACGATTTGCTGCGTTATGCTTAAATATTCATGGAATTTATTCTCACAATTTTTCAAAATTAGTTACAAAGCTCATCAATAAACTGCACTACTATTCTGTACGCTTTCCGACCTTTCAGTTTTTATTATTTCTACATCCTAGCGTACGCTTCGAAAATGGTTTAGTCGCTGGGATAGGGTATTTTTATGGTTTTAGAGTTCCATCACCTGCTCTCAGACGGCGTCACGTTGTTTCTGCGAACGGTAGTTATTTTGAAAACACTATTTTGTAGTTTTTCTTAGTCATCAGCGCTATCTGTTGACAAACTTTGTAACTAATTTGGAAAATCAGTAAGAATACATTCCCTGGTTACTAAAGCCGAATGAGAAAAACTTACATTTCCATTACCTTCCGTGTTTATTTTTTTCTTTTTTTTTTTCTATTAAATCAAATCATCGGTCATTTTTGGGACATCCTGTAAATAATTAAATAATAAAAATTTAGACCAAAAATTCAATCATCATGAAGGAGCAAATTTATCACAAGTTGAAACAACCGTATTTTCAATCTAGTCAACACACTGTCACACTTGTATGCAGTTGGTTTTGAAACAAAACCATTACTTTTCGAAAATAATTTTCACATTGAAGGAGCTTCTTTTTAACCTAATCACTTGGCACTGCGACGAAGTGTGTCGAGAACTTAAAAAAAAAAAAAAAATTAAGAATAATTTGACAAGAATGTGGACAAAGCTGGTTTTGATGCTACACACCTCATTAACAATCAGCTTTTTTAGATAAATATATAAGATAATTAATAAAGACTAAATATTTTAAAATGGAGAGGGCAAATGCTCCACCCCCCCCTTCCCCTTACGTCTTTCCCTATTCGCCGCCACAGTTAATTTTTTTTTTTTTTTTTTAATTTAGCACTTTTTTCCGATATCGTGAAGATTTTATACAACCTATTTGTTTTTTCTTAATAAATGATTAAAATATAAAAACGGTAATTGACACGAATTGACATCAGCATTACAGTGTAATTAAAAGTTGGGCGATGTTCCAAATCCCTAGTTTTTTTTTTTTTTTTTTTTTTTATTTTTTATTTTGTCAAATAGTAATAAAAATGCTTTGGGAGAAAATCTGGCAACAACTATTTTGAGTGTTGAGTTCGATCACGGCTAACTCGTCCCTTGACTCGAGTTTACCCTTGGTTCGATTCGATGTTGATTTGAATGCTATATTTGCAAAGTTCAATGATCTCGACATTATAAGAATAGCAATTCGTAATTTGTTGATTTTCATGATCACATCAAAAAACTTTCACTGATGTTATTATGAATTTTTGTTAGCAATCAGCAAGTGTAATTAGCTCGTTGTTTGAAGAGCAGGCGCGTAGCCAGGGGGAGGGATATGGTGATACATCCCCTTAGCAAATTTTTTTAATTGCTATTACAACAAAAAAATCAGAGGACTTTTTATGTTTCAAGTGGTAAATTTATTTAAATTTCTAAACATATGTACAAAATTACCTTTTATCTGGATTATTACATTCGGTATTAATAAGAAAAAGATTTATTACGATTTGATGACTTATAATTTCATATCCCCTCACGAAAAAAATCTCTGGCTACGCCTCTGTTGTAGAGCTGAATCCTCTAGTGTAATAACAATAATGATAATAATAATAATATTAAAAAAAAAAATTTAAAAAAAAAAACATGATTTCAAAATAACAAAACAAAAAGTGCTTTTGTATGTTTTTGTGGTTTAGAAAGTGCTATTTGTATCAAACCTTGAAATTTGGTGACTAGTTACGAAAAAAATCACTTAATGACATAAATATGTTTTAATTTAATATCTATCTAGTTTAAATGAAAATTAAAATTTCAAAAGACAAAACCAGGTTGAGCCACTGAATATAAAAGTGCATTGGGCCTGAAGAATTTAACAGCTTTTATAGAGAATGATCCTTTTGTTAAGAACTAGGACTACCTCTTAACAAAAAAGGCAGATTAAAGTATATTCCGTTGCAGTATAACTCTATCTTAGCTCTTATGACAAAAAAATATACAACGACATATATTACTTTTCAAAGAATATCAAATTATTCATTTTAAAACTGTTGAACTAGCCCATACAACAATATTTTCAACTTTGCTTGCAAATTTGTAAATAATGCACTTTCAAAGGTTTTGTCATATTTTATTAACTCCATTATACAAAATGCTTAAAAAAATAAATAAATAAAATGCTCTTCTTGTCCATTGTCATTGAAATATTAGTAGCATTACTATGACTTTAGAATTTTTTTTTTCTTTCCATTATTTTAAAACCTTATTTGTTGTTGTAAACAAGCATTTTTTTAATGGTTTTTGTCTTTCATGTATAAGTGATTTGTATTTTAATTGTTCAATTTATGTAATATTTAACGAAATTTTTTTTCCTGTGTAATCTACAGAATTTTTAATCGAGTTATTAGATTTGATTAGTTTTTATCTCCTAAATCTTTATTTTCTCTTGTACAGAATAATGATTGAGCAATATCAGTTTTTTTAGTTTCAAATATTTTATGTAATTTGTATTTTACGTAATTGTATTTTATTATATATATATATATATTTGCTTTTTTTTGTTTTGTTTTTTACTTTATTATTATTATGTCAAACAGAATACTAAAGCATTGTTTAACCTATTAAGGACCTCATAATTAGGTAGTTTTACATTCGTACAATGCTAGCAAAAAGTTTTTTAAAAAATCTGACCATAAAAATTTTGGCATTGCAACCCATAAAATACCCCATTTAATTCATTAAATTTAAATATACAACAAAAAGTTCCAAACTCTGTTTCCATAAAAAATAATGAAAATAAAAATCAAAAATAGGCCTTATTGTAAATGAACACCCTAATTCTAAAAATAGCTATCGAAGTTTCGTATTTGATGCCTAAAAATCAACAAAACAGAAAATTATAGTGCAATAAATAATATGTCTTCTTTTCAAGAATCAATAAACCCAGGCAACAGTTGCCGGAATATCAAAAAAAAATCTGCTAAGTCTGCTACAAAAAAAAAAAAAAAAAAAATATATATATATATATATATATATATATATATATATATATATATATATATATATATATATATATATATATATATATATATATATATATTTTTATATATTAAAAATAACAAATAACAAGAACTGAAGAAGCAAAAAATAGCAGTAAAAAAAATGGAGATTCGCCAGTAGTTGACAAAAAAATAGCTAATCGCGAACCCTTGAAAATTACCATATGGCAAAAAATTGCCTGAACTGGAGCCCTGACCAAGCAAAGAAAATATATGCTACTAGTTAGAATGCAGCACCAATGGTCCACAGTGGTTATTTCCACTGTTTACTATTAGTTGTCACGGCCTGAAGAGTGCCTTAGCTCTCGTTTCAATCCAATGTGGCCTTGGCAAGATTAACCAAGTTCAGAGATAGGCTGCAATAAATACTGCGACAAGACGGACATCGACCATATCATAAAACAAACTGAACGATTTGACCGATATTGCCTCACAAATGATATCGTTTAAACCGGAGTAATCGTGAAGTACATTTTAAATACTTTTATTAAAAGTTAGATCAAGTGTCCTTATGATTTTTTTTTTTTTTTAAATTAATTATTGGAAAAAAAATCAATATTTTTTTAAATTTAATAATAAAATATACGTATATTGGTGTATTCGGTCTGCGAAAAGCTCCACCGAAAGCTAAACTAGAGGGTTCAATTGCGTTCTAATAAACACAAAGTACTACAGAAATATTTGAGTCAAGAAGTGGACTGCAATATTCTGACCTTTAAAAAATTTCATTTAGTGGTTTAAAAAACGAGGATTTTTTTTTTTTTTCTAGCCAAAAGCGACAAACATTTTAATGAAAACTTCTTTATTAAAAGCACAAAAATATTCCATACTAGAAATTTTTACCCTGAAGATGATTTAACGATCTTTTTTGTATAACAGAAAGATTTAAAAGTTATTTGAATAGTTGAAAAATCGACATAAAAAAGAACGAATTTGTTTGCCCTAAAAACGTTTTTCTCTCTTTACCAAGCAAAGAAACACATTTTTTATCAACAGATGTCATTTGAAAATAAAATTTCCCCAGACTGCTCATATAAAACTCAAAAATTACTCACAGCGTCATCTGTTGAGAAAAAATTGATTTTTCTCTCCGAGAAAAAAACCTAATTGTTTATCAGGTACTTCTATAAAACTACCTTCAAATGTCATGAATTATCTATTTTTCAAATATCCTGTTAATATATCATCATCAATTAATATTTGATTGTATATATTATTCTGTATTTTTAAGATGTTACTTGATCCATCAAATGGCAAACTTGCGACAAGCATAAGTGAGGAATATAATATCTCGTCTTTTTCATTCCTTAAATTGCAAAATACTACACATCCAGTAGATAGTTTATAAAAATGTTATTTTCAGTGTTTACCCACTGATCCCCGATGATATATAAATTTCCATAAATTTGGATGGATTATTTTACATAAAAATTACCAAATAACGTATCTACTAATTATCAGAAATAAGGGTTTGTGATCTGTCACTTTCAAAGCTAGTTCCATCCATTTTTACTTTCAATTACCCATATGTAATGCATAATAAATTAAAAATAGAGTATTCGGTCGAAAAAAAAAGAAAAAATAAAAAAATGCAATTTGTATCTTCTTTTTTCTTTTCTTTTTGCATTTGCATTTGTCCACGTTTTAGAACATCTTGTTCACAAAAAAGTGATCTAGAAAAAATTCATGAGCTCGCGCGTGCGTGTGTGTGTACTTGGTCAGCATAACTCCCGAACAAATTGACCTATGATGCTCAAATTTGGTGTGGGGATGATGATGGCACAAGGATCTACCATTAAGGTTTTCGTCAAAATCGCGCATGCTCATAAGGTAGCTGCCATGGAAAAAATCGTGTTTTCCAATGATTGCGAAAAAACGGCTCTAAAAATTTTGTTCAATAACGCCTCTTAAGGTGTTCTAAGCATCCCCACCTCCTAAATTTCCTTAAAATTGCAATAATGGCGTAAAAAAATGAAAAAACGAATGCCTTCAACTTAGAGTTCTCTTTCCTTGAGCATAGCTCATCGACGATCGTTTTTTCTCCTCTCGCAGTTTCACTTATAAGAAAGGATTTAGTGGTGTTTTTTTTAAGATGAATATAAGATTTATCGCCAAGAAATCTCACCAAACTGGACATTATTTTTGATATCTGAAGGAATGATGAAAATATAAAACCAGCAAAGGACATAAATCCACATCAGTAATATAGTGTAATTGAAAGTTGTGCGATGCTCCACACCTCTAGCTAAAATAAAGTTCAGGAAAGTCAAAATAAAAACGTCCCTTTGCCATGCCCATAAGTAGTTTTGGAAATTTTAAGTTACGTATTGAAAAAACGAAAGTCCTTGATTGTTTACAATTTTTGCAAATTTAAGTTTTTGGAAATTTGAATTTAAAGTTTGGATGGCGGTGGTTTTGACGCAATGTGGGTGAAACTTTTGCAATGCAGTTAGTAACTGTTGTAAAGTTACCTTCTGTACGAAATACTACAGTAAAATATGAATTACAGTTACTAAGTAGTAAATAATACTTTAAAAAAGAGAAAAATAAAAAAAATAAAAATTGTAAAAAAAAATAAAAAAAATAAGAACGATGCAAATGAAAGAATTTTTTTGAAAATACTCAAGAAAACCATAAGAAAGTGTAAACAAAATTCAATCTGGAGCTGAAGTAGTGGAATAAGTAAGTAAGTAAGGTAAGTAAAGTAAGTGAGTACAGGTTGTTCCAAAAATGACCGACGATTTGAAAAATCAATTTTAAAAAAAAATGAAAAATTATAGAAATGTACGGTTTGCTACATTATGCTGATATTACCAGGGAATATATTCTCAGAAATTTTCAAAATTAGTCACAAGGCTGGTCAATAGATAGCGCAACTATTCTATGCGAATTGCGACTTTTTAGATTTTTATTATTTCTTTTCCGAAATGATTTGTTCCTTGGAATAATGTATTTTTATTCTTTTGAAATTCCATCACCTTTCGTCAGACTGAGCCACGTTGTTGCTTTAAACAGTAATTATTTTGAAAACATGGTTTTGTAGTTTTTCAACTTATCAGCGCTCTCTGTTGACAAACTTGGTAACTAATTTTGGAAATTGTTAAGAATACATTTCCTGGTTACTTGCTTTTCTTAAACAGAATGCAGAAAACCGTTCATTTCTATCACCCGTTTTTATTCTAATTTATTTTTAAAATCGTTGGTCATTTTTGGGAGACCCTGCATATGTATATGTATATATATTTCTAAATATCAGCTCATATAAGCATAATATATAAAATTCAAGGAGTTCAATAACCATAATGCTTTTGTGTAATTTGAATTAATTATTAACATTTGGTCAC
The DNA here is from genome assembly GCA_963978545.1 of Linyphia triangularis. Taxonomy (NCBI): domain Eukaryota; kingdom Metazoa; phylum Arthropoda; class Arachnida; order Araneae; family Linyphiidae; genus Linyphia; species Linyphia triangularis. The sequence goes on from OZ021731.1 coordinate 5,178,978, forward strand.
CGAGTTACTGCTAATTTTTTAATGCATTCGGAATATTAATAAGATTTTCTTGGGTATTATTAATGTCAATTCTATGTGATTATACAACAAAGTCAAGAGATAAACTCGCAAATTTAAACTTTCCAAGTCACCAGTAGAAAAACTAAGTAATTGTGTATGTATGTTAAATATTTTAAGAATACTTTTATTCAGAGTATCCTTGATCCTTGATTTTAAATATGAAACAACATATAATGATGTTTCAAGTTTAATATTTCAAAGATGTCTCGTTCTGACACCTTGGTCAACACCACCTAAAGACAAGGCCTTACCACTTGTTTGTGACGTCATCAAGAGAAGTTGGACGGTTTACGTTCATTGCGGTTTCATTATTTAGCGTAGTTTGAAAACAACATGAACAAGTTTTTTTGTTCAGAGAATTCATTGCTAAATTTCAAATTGTTATACACCATTCAAATATTCAATGCTTTTTATTCGATTTTCAATTACTAAAATAAAAATTTCCCAAGTTAATAGGTTTTAAAATAAAATTATATAAAACACAATTTTTTTTTATTTTTTGGCATTTACATATTTATCAATAGTGTAAATTTTATTGAAGTTTTTATTACACGGATAATATATTGAATTTTCATATCAATTTAATTGTTTACATATAAAAAGAACAAGGAACTGGGTTAAGAGTAATAAACTTTTTTTATTTACAATATTAACACATACAACACGCACATTATTAACTTAACATATATATTACATACCTGCCAACATTGGCATTTTCAAATTAGTACAATTTTTATGGAACAAATCATTAGTTAATAGGTCATCAAAATGCTTACAAATAATTTGAAGTTTGGAGAAGAATTGATTTCTATCATTACTATTGTAGTTATTTAAATTCTCAATTAAAATGGAAATGTTTTCACAGCTGTTTACATTTGAAGGTATGTATATTTCATTTAATTTTGTTATATGAACATTATCAATATAAATATTTAAAGAAAGTTTATCATCTACTACTATTGATTTTGTAATAAGAGGTTCTGGGTATAAAATTAATTAAAACAATATCAATATTCCAGATTCTTTCAAATGAGATCACCCAGCAGGTAAAGAAATGTTAATTACTTTTCACTTCTTCGAATTATGAAAATGTCATAATTGCTTGCTTTTCCCTCATCTCTTGTAAACTTTCATCAATTGTCTTTTTCAAATTAAAGTTCACAATCCGCTCTTGCTTTTTAACCACGCTTTCTCTGATGTTTGAAGTAAATGATAAATAAGAAGGGCAGTTAGGGAAACTAGTTGGCACAGCATTATTTGTCAGGCGAGGGTACTTCAATGGAGCAGATATTTTCTTTCCTGTCTTGCTGTCAAAAGCCTCAGTAACTCTGCATATATACTCATTTTGGAAATGTAGAATACGCACCTAGGAATATATACATATACTTAAAATCAAGAAAAACAAGCTTAAGCATTCTTAAAATAGTTGAGTTTTTCGATAAATTAGTTTAAGAAGAGAAATAAATTATATATACAAAATAAATTATACCGTTTCCACTGAGATGTCACATTTTAAATATAAATGAGATAATTAAGTAAAAATGTAGAAATAAATATATTTGTATACACATTTTAGTTAAATATCCAAGTCCGGTACGGATTCTGGTTTGTTTTTGGAAACGTTTACACAAAACCGCGCCAAATTCTGGTAACTATAAGCAGTTCATTTGACACTAAAAAAATTGACATTTTTTGGCGAAAATCCCCTTGGCGCAAAATTCATACCGGACTAAGGAATTTCAACCCATATTTTAATTTTTTTACTACGGAATTATCGGTCAATAATTAAAAAAAAAAAAAAAAAGTTTAATTGAGTTAAAAAAAAAAAAAAATTAGTAGAAATGCACTACAGGGACTTAGCTATTTTTAGTAACTATTTGGATATTTTTAGGAACTATTTGGTAACAATTAAATACTAATTATGGTTGCTATAAAACTGTTTAAAACTCATTTAGTGTTATAGTTTAGTTAAATTTAAAAAAGTTAAAAACATTTCGGATAAAAACTTACACAAATTTATTATTAAAAACATTTATAAAAGTTAATATGCTCAAGATTTGTACTTACCCATGAATATTTTGAGGTTTTCAATCCTTTTCTGGTAATTTATTAGTTCCATTTCTGACACAATTCCGGATCTTCGGGAAACTTAAAAATGGACACTTTCCTGTCTGGGTTGCGATTTCCACTGCAGCTAGTTACACAACAGGTATCATAGATGGCATTCTTCTCAATAAAAACGATAAATAATAACGCTCGCAAATGGTTACTCAATTACAAGTCTGTTGAAAGCTATAAATAAAAATGCTCACAAATAGCTACCACCAAGCATCAACGCCAAGGCCTATTCTAAGCAAAATTTACGACTGCCCATTACGAAATTCCATCCTCTTCCCCCCCCCCCCCCATCTTCCCTCTTCCTTAAAAATAGTCTAATAAAGTCACCAGTGATATAAATAGGTTATGTTTTGAATTTAGTAATAGCTAACCATTGAAGTATTCACCAAGTGACTAAACCCTTGTCTTGTCAGAAAAGGTTTCTCTCGTGTTAAGAATGTAATAATCCGTCGAAAGTGTAAAAGATTTTTTCTTATCCGGCAATTGACAAAACACTTGTTTAAAAAATATCATAAATGTATATTAAATGGTTTACAATTAACGAATAAGTACATTGAGTACTTATAAACTCAAAAACATTTTACCGGTTAGAAAACCGGTTAGTACTCTCTAAAACATTTTATCGGTTAGAAAATAGAAGGGCTATTGGTTGAAGGAAAAAAGGCATTTACGGTTTTTTTTTCCTCCTTTTTTTTTTCTTCTTCTTTCTAATTTTTAACATACCTCCTTAATCAGTCAAAATACCAGTCGGTAAGTATTTTATAGAGCCAGAGTAAGTGTCTGTGAAATTAACTAAATGCATACTACATTCAGGTATTGTGAATCAAATCACCTTCATTAATCTAGACTTTGATTTTTTGAAGTCCAATTGGATTGCTTAAGATTAGAGGTCCCTATGTGTGATTTATTAAAAATTGACCAAAAAGTTTATTCTTGACGCATTTTCTTACTTATAAGCTTTTCCCAATACTTGATTCCCAAGTTTAAAGAGTAATATTCCACAATTAATTAATGTTAAAGATTTACTCATCAAGATGTCAAGTATATGCTTTATATTTCAAAAAAGCTATTACAAATTTAAAACTATTTTTTTAAGTAATGCAAAAAATTTAAAACTATTTTTTTAAGTAAATGCAATTATTTTTCTTAAAAAGAACTCAAAATATCCATGTTGTGGACTTGTATCTCCACTAAAATGGATGTGTTAAAATGCTAAAAATTACGCTTCATTTCTATTAATAAATCTCTAGTTTCACAGTTGGTTAATTTGTACGCTCAATGAACTATTTTTTGCACAATAACGGCTAATCCTGATGTGACCTAGTTTCCGATCCACAACGTTCATCCATTCATAATCCTTGATTCGAACCCGGTACCTTTGGCATGCGATATCAGAGTACTAACCTCACAGCCATTAGGTGGGTCTAGTTCGTAGAATTAGATTTGTTAATTCAGCTGTGGCTTAAATAACAAACTTTCAGCTTAATAACTAAATACCATATCTACTGATAATTTTTCTTTGAATATAACAATAAATTGATTTTTAATACGTTAATCTCGTATCCTGCTATATTTTTTCATATTTATTTTTAAAATGTTACACACCTTTTCATTGTGACGTTTCAAGAGTCAATCGTACGCAGTTGTGTAATTAGATTATTTTATTATGAAAAGAAAAAAAAACATTATAAAAGATTACCAGTCGCCATTGCTGCTGAAAGCACACAATTAAACTGTTTCGTTCCTTAGAATAAACTGTTGTCAAATCACTGGCCCTCTAAAAATATAGTGTAAAGATAAGAAAAAAAAAGTCCCCTTCAAACCACATTCCTGGGGGTGGAGTGTTGACCGGAAATATGGGGAGCAGGATCGAGGGACACTAGATTTATTGGGGAAGTTGGAAGATAATGTTCTGTAAAAGACCTCCACCTTGTCCTTGTCCTGTAGTATTGCAAACAATTTTGTCCCACTCTTTTCTTGTCGCAAGATTTTCTTAAAATTAATTCTTTTTGTGTGCCAAAACTATCTTATCTTGAAGTTTGTGTGTTAAATTGGTCTGAACTATGAATCTTTGAACTCTTTACTATACACATATGCATGCTATGATGGCCTTACTAAGCTACAAGGCTAAAAAAGATCCCAATGAAATAAAACGTCATTAAATGAACAAACAAAGGAAATATAAAATCGAATGAAAAAGTCCTCATGCATATTAGCAAGAAAAGAATATTATTTTAAAATAATAATAAAAAGCATTTGTCATCAAATTGGAAAAAGAATTACTTGCAGATTAATAATAATTTTCTGAATTAAAATAAAATGCGCACACGCAAAAGGAATTTTTCTTCACTTTTTAAGAAAAAGAACTTAAAGAAAACACATTCAAAGTAAAAGTTTGAAAAAAATATTTGAATGTTGGGCTTAATAATGTAATGTCACCAAATCTATATTTATAAGTAAGAGTGTATTTGCCTAATTTAATGTATCCTTTGAGTTCGAAGAATAGGAATGAAAGTTGGTAGGACCATAATTTGAGATATTTTGAACCAATTTCAACTGTGTCATATTTTTAATGCGTTTCTTGAGTAACTCCCATTATTGGAAAAACAATTTCATCCCAATGTTTTTCTTCTGATAATAAGGAATTAAGGAGATAATGCTCATAGCTCGCAATCGGCTGTACATTTTGAACTGGCATCTCTAAAGCTTTAATAAGTTGATAAAAGAAAACAAAGAATACGGAAAATTTAGGGAGGGGAAGAAAGGAGAAAATTATTGGCTTGCAGTGTTTTTTCCTTTACTTTTTACTACTGCCCAATTTTAGATTTACGACTGCCATTTTCAATTTATGACTGCCCAAATGAGCCACGACTGCCCGTTAGAATAGGCCCTGATCAACGCCATTGCTAAGCCTAAATGCGAATGTGCTCTGCTGCTGACATCGGGTGAAGTAAAGAAACTAGATCGTGCTGGTTCAGTATAACTTCTTGTGATGACGTCACGGCAACCAGAAGTGAGAGTGATTGGGCCTTGTACTTGAGGTGGTGTTGCCTTGGTAGGAATAAGGACATTTCAAATCGAATTTTTATCTGGTCCAAATAACCTATATGACAGGTTAACTTGGCACCTGATTATTTACCTATTATTTGACACTTTCACAATCAGCATTTCTTAATTTGTGAAAATTAAACTATAATTTAGAGTTTATTCCTCCACTTTATACCATTAGATCTGAAAATACCATTAAAACTTAAGTATGGTAAAAAGAAAGTACAGAAAATGTGTTCAAAGTTACCCTAAATGACAGATTATTGGAATTCGAACCTTCCAGTCGAAAACAAGATGTAGTAGAGAAATTCTCACTAAATGATAATATTTCTTTGAGTTGTTTATTGGAAGGTGCATGTGCAACAAGTAAGAAAGCAAATCAATTATAAATAGATAACAAAACTTTTTTTTCTATAATCCTCTGAATAGTAAAAATTTTTTTAATGATAAAGTTGTTATGAAGAAACAAAATAGTGTTCTACTAAATTTGTAGTGCATATAGCAGTTTTTCTAAGAAGAAAACACATTTCTCAATGTATCACATGCTTGAACAATGGCTATGTCTTGTATTCTAATTAATGAAATACCAAAAGTCAAGTACCTTTTTAACTTGTGGAATGTTTTTATTAATTGTATATAATTCTTTTTATCATTAGGGGTTATCCACATATTAAAACCAAACAAAACTTTAAAAAGTTCAATGGCAACCCCATAATAGTATTCCATATTTAGATTTAAAATCCAAAAAAAAAAAAAAAAAAAAAATCTAAATACTAAATTTCATAATTTTCCAATGAGTGATTAGCAATTTAAATGATGTAAAAAAAATTATAAATTAATGTTAAAAAGAAAATTTGTTTATTAGACCATAAATTCTTAAATTGTTACTACATTTTAGCAATTTTTATTTCAAATGATAGTTTGTTTAAGGCCAAACTTAAATTACATGCAACTTTTGTATTAATCAGTATTTTAATTATTAATTGATAAAGCAAGTTTAAAAAAAAAAAAAAAAAAAAAAAAATGTAATAAAAACAGATAATTTTTTTATGCTTCCACTAGAATTATCATGGTCGAAAACCCTTCCAGAATTTTTTCATTCCATTTTGACTTTTGGTTCTCGATGTTTTAGCAAAAATATAAAAAGACTCAATTTAAGGGACCGCGTAATAGGTTACGGCTTGAAGCTAGATCAATGCTTGAAGCATGCAAAACATTCGATTCTTCCCCGTGATAAAGAAATTTCCCCTCAAGATCATCCAAAACATTTTCGCTCATAAGTGACGTGTTTCCCAATATAATGAATTGAAAATTGTATGTAGGGTAAACGAGGTGTTCTAAATTGAATAAAACCTTAAAAATAGGGGTTAGTATTGAATTTTTTACAGATACAGTTAAATTTACTTAGCATACAGCTCCCTGAGAAAAAAAAAATTGCATCACACTTATAGAAAATAGTAAACAAAACATTTTGGTGCAAACGGCAGGATTCCCCTATAATTAGATTGTCGATTTGAATCATCGAAAGAAGAAAGAAAAAAAAAGGAAGAAGCAAAAAAATACACCCCGAAGGTTATAGAAATGTATGATTTGCTGCGTTATGCTTAAATAACCATGGAATTTATCCTCACAATTTTTCAAAATTAGTTACAATGCTCATCAATAAACGGCACTACTATTCTGAACGCTTTCCGACCTTTCAGGTTTTTATTGTTTCTACATCCTAGCGTACGCTTCGAAAATGGTTTAGTCGCTGGGATAGTGTATTTTTATGGTTTTGGAGTTTCATCAACTGCTCTCAGACTGCGCCATGTTGTTGCTGCAAACGGTATTTATTTTGAAATACTGTTTCATAGTTTTTCTTAGTCATCAACGCTATCGGTTGACAAACTTTGTAACTAATAGGGAAAATCATTAAGAATACATTCTCAGGTTACTAAAGACGAATGGAGAAAACCTCGCATTTCCATTACCTTCCGTTTTTTTTTTTTTTTTTTTTTTTTGTTTTTTTTTTTTTTTTTTTTATTAATTCAAATCGTCGGTCATTTTTGGAACGTCATGTAAATAAATAAATAATAAAAATTTTGACCAAAAAATCAATCATCATGAAGGGGCAAATTTATCACAAGTTGAAACAACAGTATTTTCAATTTAGTCAACACACTGTTGCACTTGTATGCAGTTGGTTTTGAAACAAACCCATTACTTTTCGAAAATAATTTTCACATTGAAAGAGCTTCTTTTTAACCTAATCACTTGGCACTGTACACGAGCACTTGCAAAAAAAAATTTTAAAAAATCATTTTACTTGGAATGTGGATGAAACTGGTTTTAATGCTACACACCTCATTTACAATCAGCTTTTTTATATAAAAATTTAGGATAATTAATAAAGACTAAATATTTTAAAATGGAGGGGGCAAAAGCTCCCCCCCCTCGCCTTTCCTTAATAGCAGCCACAGTTAATTTTTTTTTTTTTGTCAAATAGTAATAAAACTGCTATGGGAGAAAATCTGGCAACAATTATTTTGAGTGTTGAGTTCAATCACGTCTAACTCGTCCCTTGACTCGAGTTTAGCCTTGGTTCGATTCGATGTTGATTTGAATGCTACATTTACAAAGGTCAACGATCTCGACATTATAAGAATAGCAATTCGTAATTTTTTGATTTTAATGATCACATCCCAAAACTTTCACTGATGCACGGTTTTCCAGTTATTATGAATTTTTGTTAGCTATCAGCAAGTGTAATTAGCTCGTTGTTTGAAGAGCAGGCGCGTAGACAGGGGGAGGGATATGGTGATACAACCCCTCGAAAAAATTTCCAATTGCTATTAGAACACGAAAATCAGAGGACTTTTTATATTTCAAATGGTAAATTTATTTTAATTTCTAAACATATGTACAAAATTTACCTTTTATCTGGTAGGTTTTGTCATATTTTATTAACTCTGTTATACAAAATGCTCAAAAAAAAAAAAAAAAAAAAAAAAAAAAAAAAAAAAAAAAAATGCTCAACTTGTCCATTGTCATTGAAGTATTAGTAGCATTACTATGACGACTTTAGAATTATTTTCTTTTTTCAATTATTTTAAAACCTTATTTGTTATTGTAAACAAGCATTTTTTTAATGGTTTTGTCTTTCATGTATAAGTGATTTGTATTTTAATTCTTCAATTCATGTAATCTTTAAAGACATTTTTTTTCCTGTGTAATCTACAGAATTTTTAGTCGAGTTATTACATTTAATTAGTTTTTATCTCCTAAATCTTTATTTTCTTTTGTACAGAATAATGATTGAGCAATATCGGTTTTTATAGTTTCAAATATTTTATGTAATTTGTATTTTACGTAATTGTATTATATATATATATATATATATATATATATATATATATATATATATATATATATATATATATATATATATATATATATATATATATATATATATATATATATATATATATATATATATATATATATATATATATATATATATATATATATATATATATATATATATATATATATATATATATATATATATATAACTAATAGTATATAGTGGATACAACCACTGTGGAAATGTGGCTCTGCTTTTCAAAAAGTAGCAGATATTTTCTCTACTTGGTCAGGGCTCCAGGTTAGGCAATTCTTTGCCATACGGTAATTTTCAAGGGTTTGGCAATTAGCTATATATATATATTTGTACTTTATTGTTATGTCAAACAGAATATTAAAGCATTGTTTAACTTATTAAGGACCTCATAATGAGGTAGTTTTACGTTCGTACAATGCTAGCTATGAGTGTTTAAAAAAATCTGACTATAAAAATTTTGGCATTGCCCCCATAAAATACAACATTGCCCCATTTAAATATACAACAAAAAGTTCCAAACTCTGTTTAAAAAAAAATAATAAAAATAAAATTCAAAAATAAGCCTTGTAAATGAACAATCTAATTCTAAAAATAGATATCAAAGTTTCGTATTTGATGCCTAATAATCAACAAAACAGGAAATTATATTGCAATAAATAATATGTCTTCTTTTCAAGCCTCAAAAAACCCTGGAAACAGGTGTCGAAATTGCCAGAAAAGTCTGCTAAGTCTGCTTTAAAAAAAAAAAAAAAAAAAAAAAAAAAAAAATTAAAACAAATAACCAGAACTGAAGAAGCAAAAATTAGAAGAAAAAATGGAAATTCGAAAATAGTCGACAAAAAAAAAATAGCTAATCGCCGAACCCTTGAAAATTACAGTATGGCAAAGAATTGCCTGACCTGGAGCCCTGACCAAGCAAAGAAAATATCTGCTACTTTTTGAAATGCAGCGCCACAGGTCCGCAGTGGTTGTATCCACTGTTTACTATTAGTTGTCACGGCCTGGAGCGTGCCTTAGCTCTCGTTTCAATCCAATGTGGCCAAGTTTAAAGATTGGCTGCAATAAATACTGAGACAATACAGACATCGACCATATCATAAAACAAACTGAACGATTTGACGGATATCTCTTCACAATTGATATCGTTTAAACCGGAGTAATCGTGCAGTACATTTTAAATTATTTTATTAAAAGTTAGATCAAGTCTCCTTATGAATTTTTTTTTTTAAATTAATTATTTGAAAAAAAATCAATATTATTTTTAATTTAATAATAAAATATACGTATATTGGTGTATTCGGTCTGCGAAAAGCTCCACCGAAAGCTGAACTAGAGGGTTCAATTGCGTTCTAATAAACACAAAGTACTACAGATATATTTGAGAGAAGAAGTGGACCGCAATATTCTGACCTTTAAAAAATTTCATTTAGTGGTTTAAAAAACAAGGATTTTTTTTTTTTTTTTTTTTTTTTTTTTGTAGTAATTGGTGACAAACATTTTAATGAAAACTTCTTTATTAAAAGCACAAAAATCTTCCATACTAGAAATTTTTAACCTGAAGATGATTTAACGATCATTTTTGTATAACAGAAAGATTTAAAAGTTATTTAAATAGTTGAAAAATTGACATAAAAAGAACAAATTTGTTTGCATTTAAAAGTTCTTAAAAAAACGTTTTTCTCTCCATACCAAGCAAAGAAACAAATTTTTTATCAACAGATGTCGTTTGAAAATAAAATTTTCCTAGACTGCTCATATAAAACTCAAAAATTGCTCACAGCGTCATCTGTTGAGAAAAAACTGATTTTTGTGTCGGAGACAAAAACCTAATTGTTTATCAGGTACTTCTGTAAAACTACCTTCAAATGTCATGAATTATCTATTTTTCAAATATCCTTTTATTTTATCATCATCAATTAATATTTGATTGTATATATTATTCTGTATTTTTAAGATGTTACTTGATTCATGAAATGGCAAACATGCGACAAGCATTAGTGAGGTATATAATATCTCGTCTTTTTCATTCATTAAATTGCAAAATACTATATATCCAGTAGATAGTTCATAAAAATGTTATTTTCAGAGTTTACCCACTGATCCCCGATGATATATAAATTTCCATAAATTTAGATGGATTATTTTACATAAAAATTACCAAATAACGTATCTACTAATTATCAGAAATAAGGGTTTGTGGTCTGTCACTTTCAAAGCTAGTTCTATCCATTTTTACTTTCAATTACCCATATGTAATGCATAATAAAATAAAAGTAGAGTATTCGGTCCAAAAAAAAAAATTAAAAAAAAATGCAATTTTATCTTCTTTTTTCTTTTCTTTTTGCATTTGCATTTGTCCACGTTTTAGAACATCCTGATCTCAAAAAAGTGATCTAGAAAAAATGCGTGTGTGTGTGTGTGTGTGTGTTTGTACTTGGTCAGCATAACTTCCGAACAAATTGACCTATGATGCTCAAATTTTGTGTAGGGATGGTAATGGCACAAGGATCTACCATTAAGGTTTTCGTCAAAATCGCGCATGTTCATAAGGTAGCTGCCATGGAAAAAATCATGTTTTCCAATGATTGATAAAAAACGGCTCTAAAGATTTTGTTCAATATTGCCTCTTAAGGTGTTTTAAATATCCCCACCTCCAAAGTTTCCGTAAAATTGATGTAATGGCGTAAAAAAAATGAAAAACGAATGCCTTCAACAAAGAGTTCTCTTTCCGTGAGCATAGCTCATCGACGATCGTTTTTTCTTCTCTCGCAGTTTCACTTATAAGAAAGGATTTAATGTTTTTTTTTTTTTTTTTTTTTTTTTTTTTTTTTTTAAGATGAATATAAGAATTATCGTAAAGAAATCTCACCAAAGTGTGCATTATTTTTGAATTCTGAAGGAATGATGAAAATATAAAAACAGTAAAGGACACAAATCCATATCAGCAATATAGTGTAATTGAAAGTTGTGCGATGCTCCACACCCCCAGCTAAAAAAAAGTTCAAGAAAGCCAAAATAAAAACGTCTCTTTGCCATGCCGATAAGTTGTTTTGGAAATTTTAAGTTACGTATTGAAAAAAAGAAAGTCCTGGATTGTTTCAGAAGGTTAACTTTACAATTTTTCCAAATTTAAGTTTTTGGAAATTGGAATTTAAAGTTTGGATGGTGGTGGTTTTTACGCAAAATGGGTGAAACTTTTGCAATGCAGTTAGTAACTGTTGTAAAGTTACATTCTGTACGAAATACTACAGTAAAATATGAATTACAGTTACTAAGTAGTAAATAATACATTAAAAAGGAGAAAAATAAAAAGAAAATTGTAAAAAAAAATAAAAAAAAATAAGAACGACACAAATGAAAGAACATTTTTTAAAAAATTCAAGAAAACCTTAAGAAAGTGTAAAAAAATTCAGTCTGGAGCTGAAGAAGTGGAATAAGTAAGTAAGTAAGGTAAGTAAAGTAAGTAAGTACAGGGTGTCCCAAAAAGGCCCACAATTTGAAAAATCAATTAAAAAAAACAAAAACAAAAAACGGAAAATTATAGAAATGTACGGTTTGCTGCATTATGTTTATATCACCAATGAATTTATTCTCAGAAATTTTCAAAATTAGTTACAAATCTGGTCAATAGATGGCGCTACTACTCTGTGCGCATTCTGACTTTTTAGATTTTTATTATTTCTGTTTCGAAATGATTTATTCCCTGGAATAATGTATTTTTATTCTTTTGGAGATCCATCACCTTTCCGCAGACTGAGCCACGTTGTTGCTTTAAACTGTAGTTATTTTGAAAACATGGTTTTGCCGTTTTTCTACTTATCAGCGCTATTTGTTGACAAACTTGGTAACTAATTTTGGAAATTGTTAAGAATACATTCCCCCGTTACTGGCTTTTCTTAAATAGAATGCAGAAAACCGTACATTTCTATTACCCGTTTTTATTCTAATTTATTTTTCAAATCGTTGGTCATTTTTGCGCCACCCCTGCATATGTATATGTATATATATTTCTAAATATCAGCTCATGTAAGCATAATGTATGAAATTCAGAGTTCAATAACCATAATGCTTTTGTGGAATTTGAATTATTTATTAGTATTTGGTCACCGAGATACTGATAATTTTTTTAATGCATTCAGAATTATTAATAAGATTTTCATGGGTATTATTAATCTCTATTGTATGTGATTCTACACTCAAGACCAGAAATAATAACCCAAATTTAAACTTTATAAACCACCAGTAAAAAATCGAAGTAATTGTATTTAAATCTAAATATCTACAAATCAGTAATTTTATTACTGTGGTGAGTGTGATTGGAAATTTGAAATTTCAGTTGATGAGGTTTCAAGTTTATTATATCAAAGAAGTTCTAGACTGACAACTTGGGAGGAATGAAGGTATTTCAAATGGAATTCTGTGTACTGGTACAAAGTAACTCAAATGACAGGTAAACTTTGCACCTGATTATTTACCTATTGTTTGGCACTTTCACCTTCAGCATTTATTAATTTGGGTAAATTAAACTATAATTTAGGGTTTATTCCTCCACTTTATGCCATTATATCTGAAAATACCATTAAGACTTAAGTGTGGTAAAAAGAAAGTACAGAAAATGTGTTCAAAATTACCCTAAATGACAGAATATTCGAATTAGAACCTTTCAGTTGAAAACAAGATGTAGTAGAGAAATTCTCATAAATGACGATATTTCTTGGAGCTGTTTGTTGGAAGGTGCATGTGCAACAAGTAAGAAAGCAAATCAATTATAAATAGATAACAAAACTTTTTTTTCTATAATTCTCTGAATAGTAAAAAAAATTTTAATGATAAAGTTGTTATGAAGAAACAAAATAGTGTTTTACTAAATTTGTAGTGCATATAGCAGTTTTTCTAAGATGAAAGCACATTTCTCAATGTATCACATGCTTGAACAATGGCTATGTCTTGTATTCTAATTAATAAAATACCAAACGTCAAGTACCGTTGTGACTTGTGGAATGTTTTTATTAATTGTATATAATTTTTTTTACCATTAGGGGTCATCCACATATTAAAACTAAACAAAACTTTAAAAATTTCATTAGCAACCCCATAATAGTATGCCATATTTATATTTAAAATCCAAAATACATATATATATATATATATATATATATATATATATATATATATATATATATATATATATATATATATATATATATATATATATATATATATATATATATATCTAAATACTAAATTTAATAATTTTCCAATGAGTGATTAGCAATTGAAATGATGTCAAAAAAAATATAAATTAATGTTAAAAAGAACATTTGTTTATTAGACTATAAATTCTTAAATAGCTATTGCATTTTAGCAATTTTTATTTCAAATGATAGTTTGCTTAAGGCCAAACATAAATTACATGCAACTTTTGTATTAATCAGTATTGTTTAACTTATTAAGGACCTTATAATTAGGTAGTTTTACGTTCATACAATGCTAGCTAAAAGTACAAAAAAAAAAATCTGACAATAAAAAATTTGTCATCGCCCTCCCCCCCCCCCCCCCCCTCTCCCCACTCACTTTCCCTGTTCACCAGCCGCCACTGGTAGCTCGCCCAATGAAAGTGAAATGAGTCCTACGCAGATGTTTCGTGTTTATGCTAAAATTAGTCTCTGACAATACTTAAAGATGAATCATTAACATGGCCGCCTCTAGGAAGAGGCAAGACTTATCACCTCACCTGGAATTTGAAAATTAAATGTTAAGTGGTATGAATTGATTCACTGGAAAATAAAAATATGAAAAATATTTAACATATTTAGTGGGACAAAAATTTATTACATAACTGTATTTTATCTAATAAAAACTGGGGGTGTGGAACATCGCACAAGTTTCAATTACATTATAATACTGACCTGGATTTGTGTCATTTACCGTTTGTATAATCCATATAGTATCCTTTATTATAAGCGAAACTGAGGGTAAAAGAAAAAACGATCGTTGATAAGGTATGCGCAAGGAAAGAGACCTCTGTTGAAAGCATTCGTTTTTCAACTTTTTACGCCATTAAAACATTTTTACGGAAATTTCAAAGTCGGGGATGTTTAGAACCCCTTAAGAGGCATTAGCACAGAGATTTTTATCAAAATCGTTCGAGCCGTTTTTTAGCAATCATTGAAAAACACGATTTTTTTCAAAGGCAGCTAGCTACCTTAAGCGCATGCGCGATTTTGAAGAAAACATGAATGGTAAGTCCCATGGCCACCAGCAACCCGCACACCAAATTTGAACATCGTAGGTCAATTTGTTCGGGAGTTATGCTGACCACAAACACATATACACACAGACAGACATTTTTTCTAGATCACTTTTTTGAAACCAGGATGTTCCAGAACTTGAAGAAATGCAAAAAAAAAAAAAAAAAAAAAAAAAAAAATATTACCGAATGCTACTCTTTTATTACCCTATGTTTACAAATGGGTAATTGAAAGTAAAAATCAATGTTTGTGCAAAATTTAACCATTTTCCCACAGGAAAGCGTTTCTTCAATTCTTTTGACGGCAAGTTGGTTAATTAGTTTTCCATAAAAGCGACGTTTTAGTGACAGTGGCAGCAACTAAAATTTGATAGAATGCATTGTCATCGACATCGAATGTATTTTCCATGTTTCAGTCCGATTGAATGACGTCAGGGGGTAAATTAGTCCTCCTCAGATTTACACCCTCGACAAACAAACATACACACAAAATCTATGTAAAGAAAAAAGATTTAATAAATATAACCCATAAAAACAGATTTTTTTAAATAAGCCTTTACATGTATTGTTAATTTTTATATTCACTCAACCAGCGCCAATATCAAAAACATTTCTACTAGCAAAATGTGCGGGAAACTGCATTTCAAAATTTATTTATTAAAAATTAATTTGAATTTTTGCTTTCATAACCAAATATCAATTATTTATTTTGATTGAAGTAATTTTACTGTTTATTTATTTAAGGGAAAAAAAAAAATGACAACAATAAAGAGTTTCTACTATGATCGGTTCAATGCTTTTTTAACGCGATTGGATGACGACCAGTTGGTTTATTAGTATTCCGTAAAAGCGAGCTTTTAGTGACAGTGGCAGCCCCCAACATTTTATAGCAAGCATTGTCATCAACATCGAATCTATCTGCCAAATTTCAGCCGGATTGGATGACGGCAAGTTACTATAAGGGATTTATTAATGAAGCATTTGATTTATAGCTCAGGCTAGCAAGACAATCCCTCAAAAAATTCTGATGCAGCAATAGTGCAACAGCGTCTGTAGTTTTCAACAGGTTGTAGCTTTGACGCTCCGAACTCTATTTACAGAGCACACGAAAAGGAAATAGAACCCACGAGTTTCATTATTTTGATCCGGAAACCATAGAATCTCAGCTGTATCCTCCGATCAAGTTTACATTTATTTCTCCCCTTCTCCCTTCTTCCTAGCAGATGCATGACGCAACCAGGTCTTCGAATTTCGGAACCATTTCAGGTTTTTCGTTTCACATCTGTTTGTGGATAGTTAATTCAGAGATCTATTAAACTCGTTCGTCGACCAGCGAACTCGGGGAAATATGCAGATACAAAACTCAATATCAACAGAAGGTTGCGTCATTTCGGAATTGTTTTGATTTCGTTATCAGTTTCTTGGCGAGATTTTCACCGTGCTTGGCGACCGAATAAAAATGCTTCTTATCAGTTTTCTCTTAGAAGTGCGTTTTTCAGTTTTATATTTCAATATTTTTAAGTAGTAAATATTTTTTGGGGATATGTTTTTTAGAGTCGTTTATAATGAAAGATCGGTAATTGCATCATTAAAGAGTATGAATTCAAATTTTTGAAAATGCATATTTATTCGTATTTTGACATAACACTTTTATGTTAATAATGGATGCAAATTTTTTAAAATTCGTATTATAGATAGTTTGACTTAAGGTTAGTAATGTATGTAATGACTTTATGTTAATACTGTTATGTTAATTGCGGATCCAATTAAAAATTACATATAATTGAATCAATACATTTAAATATATAAGAAAATATTTTTTAAAAAAAGTGAATTTAGAACCTTCTTAACTTAGGAGGGTTTGTTGTAATGTACTTTTTTTCATCCCATTAAAACTCTTTACTGAAACATAAGTTTTTTAAATATTTTAGAAACTCTAAAGTACCAACGAAATAGGACACTTTTTCGTTGAAATCCGTTAAAAAATTATTCTTAAAAGAATTCTGTTTTTATTTCATTTGAATCGTTCAACCGTTATCAGTGTTATTCAACAATAAAACTTTATACAGACATCAAAGTGTGTGTGTATGTTTTTTTTTTTTTTTTTTTGTTTTTTTTTTTTTTTGTTTTTTTTTTTAGTTTTTTTTTTTTTTTTTTTTTTTTTTTAATTTTTAAATCCTTTGTATTATCTTCAATTTTGTTGGTGTGTGAATGAAGAGTGGCTGGGTACGTCAATGTCTTTCAAATCTGCGGAGGCCTAATTAATCGCCCCTTGCCGTCATCCAATCGGGCTGAAACTTGGCAGACCGATTCGATGTCGATGACAAAGAACTCTATCAAATTTTGGGGCTGTAACTGTCACTAAAAGGCCACTTTTACGGAAAACTATCAAACCAACTTGCCGTCATCCAATCGCTCTAAAATAGCATTAATCCGAACATTGAAGAAACTCTTTCGTGTTGCCGAAACGTTTTTAATAAATAAATAATAAAACTGTTTTAATAAGATTAAATGAAAGACATTTGGATGTGAGTGAGTAAATTCACTTTCATTTTTAATTAATCAATTTTGCCAAAATGGTGCTTTTGGCAATATACTTTTCAACAATTCTTATATTGTCTTTTTTTATAAGTGATGACAATGAGGAGAGGAGTAAAAATGATCGTTGATGAGCTATGTTCAAGCAAAGAGAACTCTGTGTTGAAATCATTCGTTTTTCAACTTTTTATTCCATTAAAACATTTTTACGGGAATTTCGGAAGTGGGAATGCTTAGAACATCTTAAGAGGCATTACCATAGCGATTTTGAACAAAATCGTTAGAGCTGTTTTTTAGTAATTACTGAAAAAACTGATTTTTTAAATGGCAGCTAACCTATGCGCATGCGAGATTTTGACGAAAACTTTAATGGTAGGTCCTCGTGCCATCACCAACCCGCACACCAAATTTGAACATTGTAGGTCAATTTGTTCTAGAGTTATGCTGATCACGTACACACACACACACACACACACACACACACACACACACATACACACACACATTTTTTCTAGGTCAATTGTGTGAAATCAGGATGTTCCAAAACGTAGAGAAATGCCACACACACAACAAAAAAAAAAAAAAAAAAAAATCGAAATTTTTTTAAAACCGAATTCTATAATTTACCCTATGTATATATAAGGGTAATTGAAAGTAAAAATTGGCAATGTTAATTAAAGATTTGTATCAAAAACATATTTCTCAGAGAATGTTTTTCCCGCCAAATTATAATCAATACAGTTCCTACCATCAAATCAATGAAGGCTGTTGGGTGGGCGATTGATTATTCCACATTCACAAAATTGCACCTTGATCTCATCTCTTGTCATATCAATTCACGAAAGGGGTTTTCTGCTTTCAAAATAGGCTCTGGAGGTCAAGTCGCACTTGTCGGAGATGCAGAAAAGAGTTTTATCACTGGACAATCACGTGAATCGCTTCTTCTCAAGAAAAGAAGAACGTTGGCGAACTCATGCAATCTGTTACATTGTTTAAAGAGCGTAGCCAGTCATTAAATTATTTTTACTTTCAATTACCCATATGTATACATAGGGTAATGAAAGTACAGTAGAACCTCGATTAACCGTCCCTCTTTCATCCGGAACTCTCTGTTAACCGACTATCCTTTAGTCGACATCAAAAATCTCCCAAATGAGTAATAAATCATTTGCCCTTTTTAAAACCGGAATATTTTCTTTTACACTAAATTTGCATAAGTAATGGTGAGGCTTCTGACCGTTTTTCAAAAGGACCGACATGGTTAGAGCAATAATCATATTCAGATCAAACTGAACTATTGCTTTTAAAAAGACTTCGGGATAGAACCGCGAAACAACGATTATCAAGATTACGACAACAAAAACTCATTTCCACCAATTATGTCATAAAAAAAAAACATTAAAAGCCCTGCATTCAATAAATGAAAATAATTTACTTTTTAATATTTTATATAACTCTCTATTATCCGTCATTTTCGCTTATCCGACCTATCTTCGGTCCGAATTAAGTCGGTTAATCGAGGTTCTACTGTATAGCATTCAGTCAAAACAAAAATTTCGATTTGATATTTTTGTATTTCTTTACGTTGGTGTGTGTGTGTGGTCAGCAAAACTCCCGAACAAATTGACCTACGATATTCAAATTTGGTGTGCGGGTTGGTGGCCAACATGGAACCAACCATTAAAGTTTTCGTTAAAATCGCACTTGTGCGTTAGGTAGCTACCATTGAAAAAATCCTGTTTTTGAGTAATTGCGAAAAAACGACTGGAACGATTTTGTTCAAAATCGCTGTGATAATGCCTCTTAAGGTGTTCTAAACATACCCACTTCCGAAATTTCCGTAAAAATGCTTTAACGGGGCCAAAAATTAATGCCAAAAATAACGCCAAACTGACCATTTTTATTCAACATATGAAACTATTATTTTCACTCAATAAGACTACGTTAAATTGATGTTGTCATCTTTTTACCGATGTGTTTACATAGGGTAATAAAAGTACATGATTCGGTGTTTTTTTTGTTTTTTTTTTGTTTTTTTTTTGCGTAACTCTACGTTTTAGAACATCTTGATTTCAAAAAAGTGGTCTAGAAAAAATGTCTACTTGTGTGTCTGTGTGTACTCAGTCAGTATAACTCCCGAACAAATTGACCTACGATGTTTACATTTGGAGAGTGGGTTAGTGGTGGCCATAGGACCTACCATTAAGGTTTCCATCAAAATCGCGCATGCGCATAAATTTGAAATCATGAAAAAATCTTCTTTTTCAGCAATAGCTAAAAAAAAAGACTCAAATGATTTTAAAATCTCTGTGCTGATGGCTCTTAAGGTGATCTAATTGTTTCCATCTTTGAAATTCCAGTAAAAATGTGAAAAAATCTTGAAAAGTTGAAAAACGAGTGCCTTTAACACAAAACTCTCTTTCCTTGAGCATCGCCCATCAACAATGGATTTTTTCGTCATAGAAAAGAAAGGACAATGTAATGCCTATCGAATAACATCACAAATTTCGCTGACCTTGGCGGAGTTTTTTTTGTCTGTGTAAAAATTATTGCTGAAAATATTGCCAAACTAGCCATTTTTATTTAAATGAATGAAAATATAATAACGGTAAATAGCACCATGAATTTTAATGCAAAGACCAATATTATAATGTAAGTGAAAGTTGTGCGTTGTTCCACATCTCTAGTTTTTGGTGTTTAGTTGTAGTTGTTTATCATTCAGTACTTTGAAAATATCCATTCGATGTTAATCGTTTATGCAATTTAATATTTTCCTTCTTTTTGGTATAGATGCTATGTAATGCTAAGAAAAGGAATTGAATTATGTTGATTAACCAGTATTTATTTACTTCGGAACATGTTAATTGACATTGAGATTAATTTACGCTTCAATCGTTTGTTTAATTATAATGTTGTTTGTTAAGCGATGTTCATTTCAATGGCGGCATATGTTAATCTGTATTTAGAGCATAAATAGGTCAAGGCCTTAAAAATGAATAAAATCCACTTAGATTCCTCAGCACTTAAAAATAATTTCTAAGTTCAAGTTTAACTTTTAATTAATGTCGCATAAAATAACGCAGCTTACGTTAAGAATTTTGAAAAAACATTTTCTTCATTTTTTGAAGTTTACTCTAGAACTGAATGTTGTAAAGGGTTGAAAACGTTTTTTTTCTTTCTTTTTTTTTCTTCTGTTTTTTTTTTTTTTTTTCCTTCTGTTTTTTTTTCTTCTTTTTTTTTTCTTTTTTTTTCTTTCTTTTTTTCAATTATATTAGAGGGCTTTGTCCCCTGCTCGCTAACGCTCGGAAACCTCCGAACACGCTGGCTGAGTGATCTCCGAAGGGGGCTACTCTCCATGCATTTATATGCATTTAACCAGATAATTTTACATTTATGTCAGATAATTTTATATCCGCCCCCCCCCCCCCCCCATACTGAAATCGTTTTTAGAACAGTCACGAGTTCTAAATTCTTTTTTTTTTAGTGTGGCGAACCAAATGAAGAAATCCTAACAGCACAATTAAGGAACACACATCTAACAATAGAATTAATTACAAACACACATTTAATTTAACGCTCAGAAAAAAAGAAAATGATTGGCGTTACAGGGAACTTAGCAGATATCCTCAATCAATAAAACAAGCTGTGTAAAATCCAACGTCAGTCTGTATGTAGGTTCATACTGATGAAATCATTTATAGTAGTAGGCCCCATCGCCGGTTGTTGATGTTTTATTGAAATATTAATGACAATTTCGATTACCATTTATATGCCATTAACCGTTAGCAGATAATTTTGTATCGCCCCCCCCCCCTCCTTACCTCTCCCAATATTGAAATAATTTATAGAACAGTCACGAGTTCGAAATTTTTGTATAGAACAACAACGGAATATACTGAAATAATTTATAGAACAGTCACGAGTTCGAAATTTTTGTATGGAACAACAACGGAATATACTGAAATAATTTATAGAACAGTCACGAGTTCGAAATTTTTATTTAGAACAAAAACGGAACATACTGAAATAATTTATAGAACAGTCACGAGTTCGAAATTTTTATTTAGAACAACAATGGAATATACTGAAATAATTTTTAGAACAGTCACGAGTAATGTCTTTGAATTTTCATGGTGTTTATTTTGTAATAATTATTCAGGGTAGCCAGTAGATGTCGGAAATATCGATACAATAACGTTGCATTGAAAAAAATATCGATTTATCAATACATGATTTTTTTTTTTTTTTTTTTTTTTTTCAATTTTGCCAGGAACGAAGTTTTTCGGGGCAAATTTCTACTAATGCCAAAATTGTTTAAATAAATAAATTATAAAAATTGTTTTTATAAATAAATTATAAAAATTGTTTTTATAAGTAAATTATAAAAATTGTTTTTATAAATAAATTATATTATCAATCAGAATAAAAAAAATACATTTGGATGTCAATGCATAAATTCACATTTATTTTTAAAGAAAAAATTTTGAAAAGTAGTTTACCGCATATTTTGCTGATAGAGATATTTTTAATATTTAAAATTAAATGAAAGTTCCAGGCACACGTTGGCAATAGAAGCGGCGCTGTGTTAATGACTACTAATAAATGAACTTATCTTTCCATTACATTACGTTTTCTTTTTGGTTAGGGTGCTATTTTAACTGTCTCTCAGTCAAGTCCTAACTTTAGTTTTGACGTTTTTGAAAAGGAAATAAAGAAAATTGAAAAAACACTTGAAACTACAAAACAAGCATCAAAAAACTAAAAATGTTTGAAAATATCGATATATCGGTGACTTGTATCGATAATTTTACTATCGATATTTAAAAAAAAATATCGATAAAATTATCGTCGTATCGATATATCGCCGATCTCTAGTAGCCAGCACAAAAGAGACCCCACATTCAATCGCAAGATCGTTTGCAGTGTCACTATGCATCGCGTTTAGCTTAGTTCACACGGTTCCTGATGTTTGTTTCTGTCACTATGAAATGCTTATCACAGCCAAATCAAGTGGATTTCCAATAGAAGTCGGCAATATATCGATCCGACAATATTTTTATCGATATTTTTTGAAAAATATCGATATTAAAAATATCGATACAAGTCACCGATATATCGATATTTTCAAACATTTTTAGTTTTTTAATAATCGTTCTGTAGTTCCATGTGTTTTTTCGATTTTCTTTATTCCCTTTTCAAAACTAAAGTTTGGACTTGGCTGAGAGACAGTTAAAATGGCACTAATATTCAATATTTTGCTATACACTTAAAAGCTATTGAAAATTATCTAAATTTTTCTTAAAATCACTGACTGCACCAATTAAGCAAAAATACAACTTTTTTTTTTTTTTTTTTTTTTTTTTTTTTTTTTTTTGTAGTAGATCGATTTCAGTTGAAAAAGTAGTCACCTTACAAAAAGCAGTCATAAAAAGTAGAAATTTTATCCGAAAAACTTCCTTTCTGGCAAAATTGAAAATTCAGTCAAAAAAAAAAAAATCACGTATTCAATATATCGATATGTTATCGATATTTTTTTCGATGCAACGATATAATATCGATATATATTTTGATCGATATTTCCGACCTCTAATTTCCAAATCCCAATAGGTCTCAAAAGCGTTTAAATTAATTCAGTAGCAAGATAATACTGACGGGAAATAAAGGCTTAAAGCAGAATTCCTGTGTATGCAAGCGTGGTGAAATTAGGTCCATGAAGGAGACAGACGATCTCTCTAAATTATCTCCAATTTATTAATATTCCTTTTAATTTATTGGCTTCGTATTCAATCCTTTTTGAAAGGGTGGGATGAAATGGAGGTCGCTGTTGTACGACGCAGTACAATTCGAGGTGGCCTCTGCTTATCGCCGATGTCAGCCTTCACTAGTCATCGCCACAACAAACATTGCCCGAGCAGATAACAATCTCACTTATAACTCTTGATCGTCGCCAAACACGATGTGCACCGACTTTTGGACTTATTTCATTTCCTTATTCCTTTGGACACCTTCATCCATGTACACGATGTTCCGAAAGTCACACCTTATTAGACCCTTTATGTAAACATCGATTTTGTTTCTGGCTAGCAAAATCGGAGGTCTCAGGGTCTAATTTCCCATAAGACCAGTCCCTTGGGCCCCAAACTTTGGTGGTTACAAAATGGCTGAAAAATTCTGAATTTTAGTGTAACTATCTTTATTCTGGCACTGCTATTGGTCAACGCCATAATATATATTTTTATAACTCGTTAGTTATTGAAAATATTAATATCTTGACATTAATTTAATCAAGACGATAATCCAAATTGACATCAATATTTAAATAATATCAACTATCATAAATGGGGGACCCCCTTATACTATTGTTGTGAATTTTTGTATATTTGTAAATATTTCGTAGGGTTAATTTTGTAAATAGGAAAATTTATGTACATTTCGGATAAGGCAGTGCAATAGTTCGTCTTAAGTTGGCTTCAATGCAATATGGTTCTTAATGCTTAATAACGAGTTTTACAGAGATAACGCTGGGAAGCGAGTTTTACAAGGAGCAGGCCATTTAACATTAGGGTAAGGGCAATCTCGCCAAATTGGCGAGATAGAGCCGAGTTGGCGACGGTTTTGGCGACTTATTTTTGTCGCCAAATTCGTTAAACTTGGCGACATTTTCGGTCCCCATGTACATGTTTAGGACTTTTCGACTACGATCTGGAAAGTTCTCCAAATATCTACCTCTGGAAGTTTCAAGAATGTTCTCTTCCCCTATATAAGCCTGAGAATGATTGAGTTGAGTCAATGAGTTAGTTGACTGAGTGTTGACTGGAGTTAGGTTAGTCAGTTAGTCGACTGGAATTACGGAGTTAGTTGAGTTCATTAGTTGACTAGAGTTACTGACTTGGTTGTCTGTCAGCGAGCATTCAGAGAGTTCCGAAAGCGAACTGTATTGCATTGTCTTTTGCAGCGATTTAGCAGTTGTGTGTCAAGTTTAACTGCTGTTTTGTGCTCTATTGTTGTGAAAAGAGCTGTATTGAGCCTAATAGAACGAGAAGTTCTGGAGTTGTAAGAGAATCTGTGAAGAGTTATATTGGAATAAATTTCTGCAAGTGTTGATCTGCTTTGGCTTCAAATCTTTCTAACCCATCCACGCAACACTATGTTATGCCTATATAGTTATTTGTTTTCTTAATCAGTTCCTGGCTTCTTTGGATAATTTATCCCACTTTCCGTAATCCAATTTAACTGAAATTTGGAAGATATAGCACTCGATGTCTATGGCAATGTATCTATCAAATTTTGGGTATCTGTCACTAAACGGTCGCTTTTACCTATGTTTTAATTGCTGTTCGTCAGATCCATCAGTTATCAAGTCATGTAGACTGAGAGGCGACTGCAAGTTTAGGTACCCCATTGAATATCATTCTGAATTTTTTTATAGATATAGAGAAAAGTTAATAGATTATGAATCCACTGGTCTGCCGGGGCAAAAATGGACGAACCTGGTCAAAAATAGACTTTGAATGAGTTGAACTAAATTCGATTGCCAAATTTGTCATAACTTGATAAAAAGTGAATACTCTTTTTCGTCTGGTAACCCACTCTGCACTTTGATTTTCAACGAAAAAAAGCGCGCAGACGATATATGATCTCTGGCTCGAAAAACTTACATATTTTTTAAAGTAAGCCAAATTTGTGACATCAGTTAAGTCATCAATGACGTAATATTTATCGCCAACTTGGCTAATTTTTAAAAGATACATGTAAGAAGTTGTCAGATATCTGAATCGTCTGCAAGCTTCATTATTGAATATTAAAGAGCGATGGTTTACCAAATAAAAAAGAATGCTCGTTATTTGGCAAGTTATTACATATACACTAATTCAAAGTCGTTTTTTTAATCGGTTTCGGCCATTTTTGCAACGGCAGACCTGTAGATTCGTAATCTACTAACTTTTTTTTTTACATCCTATTAAAAAAAAAAATTCTGAATGATTTTCGATGGGGTATTTAAACTTAAAGTCGCAGAACTTGCAGTAACGGGCCTTTTACTGAATGGGAAATCCTCCTAATCTTGATGTAATGCAATTGAAAAATACTCCATCTGTCAAATTTAAGTTGGATTGGTTGACAGAAAGTAGGTTTATTAGTAAAAACAAGTTCCAATTGAGGCATATGTAAAACAAAGTTTTGTGACAGTGATAGCCCCCAAAACTTGATAGAATGCAACATTACCGACATCGAATCTATCTGCCGAATTTGAGCCCGATTGGATGATTACAGAATAGTTTTTTATTATTCTGAAGATAGAAGCTTGCGTAATAACAAACTTTTAGTGACAGTGACACCTTCCAAAACATGATATAATGCAACCTTATTGATAACGAATCTACCTATTAAATTTCAGGGCGAACGGATGACGGCAAGTTGGTTTTTTTAGTTTTAGTATCTTAAGATACAAGCGTAAGTAAAAGCGACCGTTTAGTGACAGTGAAATTTGATAGAATGGCCCCAAAATTTGATAGAATGCATTGTTATCGACATTGAATCTATTTGTCCAATTTCATCCCGACTGATTTACAGCAAGTGTGTTAATATCATTATATTGCAGTTTCAAATCTGGCTGGATTGCAGCGCCACCCTTGTTTAGTGGGAGAAAATGAAACTAACAACTTGTTTCCTTGGCTTTTATAGACTTTTGAAAATTGTTACGGCCTGGAGAATGCCTTAGCACTCGTTTCAATCCATAGATTAGATCCTCCATAGGATAGATCAATCCATAGGATAGATTCGATGTCTATAAGGACGCATTCTATCAAGTTTTGGGGGTATCATTGTCCCTAAAAGGTCGCTTTCACACACGCTTCTCTCTTCAGTATACTAAAAAACCAACTTGCAGTCATCCAATCGCGCTGAAATTTAACAGGCAGATTCGTTGTCGATAATGTTGCATTATACCATGTTTTTTTTTTGTTTTTTTGAGAAACGGGGTTTCTCTGTCATAAAAGAATGATTTTACGCATGCTTCTATCTTCAGAATACTAAAAATACAACTTGCCGTCATGCAATCTGGCTGAAATTTCACAGATAGATTAGTTGTTGATACGGCTGTTGCATTACGTTCAGTTTTCGGGTTGTCATTGTCACTAAAAGGTTGCTTTTACACAAGCTTCTATCTTCAGTATACTACTAAAAAAAAAAACTTGCAGTCATCCAATCGGGCTGAAATATGGCAGATAGATTCGATATAATGTTGCATTAAATCAAGTTTTGGGAGGGGGGAGTGTCACTGTCACTAAAAGGTCGCTTTTACTCAGGCTTCTATCTTCAGTACATATTGAAAAACCTACATGCAGTCATCCAATCGCCCTGAAATTTAACAGGTAGGTCTGTTGTTGATAATGTTGAACTTTATATTTTTTTCTTCTTTTTTTGTTTGGAAATGGGGGAGGGGGGTATCACTAGCACTAAAAGGTTGGTTTTACACACGCTTCTATTTTCAGATATTAAAAAACCCAACTTGCCTTCATTCAATCGGACTGACATTTAACAATTTAACAGGTAGATTCGTTGTTGATAAGGATGCGCATTCAACCAAGTTTTGAGGGGTGTCATTGTCACTAAAAGTTCGCTTTTTCTTACTTCAATTGGCGCTTGGGATTACTAATAATCCTATTTCCCTCATCAAATCGAATTGAAATTTGACAGATAGATTCATTGTCGGTACGGTTGCATTTCATCAAGTTTTGGAGGATGTTACTTTCACTAATAAGCCTCTTTTACACACACTTTTTTATTGACTTACTTCAGACTTATCAGCTTTTACTCAGGTTCTATTATCCAGATACCAAGCTCAATTCAAACATATTTCATTT
Organism: Linyphia triangularis; assembly: GCA_963978545.1. Taxonomy (NCBI): domain Eukaryota; kingdom Metazoa; phylum Arthropoda; class Arachnida; order Araneae; family Linyphiidae; genus Linyphia; species Linyphia triangularis. Next base: position 5,206,237 of record OZ021731.1, read on the forward strand.
GGCAATATTTACTGACTGAAATCTATCGTTTTAAAGTTGACGAGGCAAAATCTTCGGAGGGTTAATAAAGCCACTTTCCGTCATCCAATGAATTCTGCATTTTAGCAACTTGATTTGTTGGTAAATTCCTAATTTACGTGTATGGATTGGTGCGATCTTAAAAAGTTGGCGACAAAGCCAAAACGTTGCGACGGTACACAAAAAGCAAATTTCAAAATGACCACTAACAAAAAAAAAAAAAAAAAAAAATCCTCTCGTCCTACGCCTTTCAATTAGGGTTACCATAAATCGAAGTTGCGCGTACACGGTAAAAAAAAGGTTGCTAAGTTTGGATCTTTATCGTCTACAAAAACGTGCCAAATTGACTTGGCGATATTTTCACGTCAACTAGGAATATACCAATTCGTTGTGGACAACAATGTATTCAATCAAGTTTTTGGGACCAAAACGAAGTTAGTAAATAGTTCGGAATAGATCTTCTGTTCATAGTTGTAGACACTATATGGTTTTTTTTTTCTTTCCCACTTCTGGCATAAGTTGGAATCCCCCCCCCCCCCCTACAACAACGTTGTAATCCAAAGCAAGTTTGTAATCTCTCATAGGGTATTCTGGAAATCAAGAATTCATCTTTTTTAGAAGTTAACATTCTTATCATTTTTAGCGGATTTTAAACCTAAATTAGAATTTATTTGTATTCAAAATATCCTTTGTAATACTATGCTTACCTTTTAATATTATATTGAAAAATGTTTAGAACGCCAGCAAAAATAAAAATATCCTCAGCTGCCAACTCTGAGATCACGTGAATTGCTAACGGCGACTTTTTAATTGAATTTTTATAATTTCTAATATTTTTTAAAAATACAATATATAATTCCAAAATCTCTTTCCATAAAGAATAATAAAAATAAAACTTAGAAACAAACTAGAAACTTAGAATAATAAAAATCAACTTAACAACCGAATGTCGGTGATCACGGCACAGCGCAAGTGATTGGTTGATAGGAGTCGCCAGCACCAGTAAATAGAAAATCTTTGGTTTATTGGAACCAGTATTCTGGTGACGTCACATGACGTCACTGGCTGGCGATCTAAACTGGAACCTCGACTGGTAGCATGTAAATCCGGCTTAATAGTTTTCGTAATTGACCAAGCAAACAAAACAGCTGCTACTGGTTGGAATGCAGCGCCACTAGTCCACTGCGGCTGTTTCCACTGTTTACTATTAGTTGTCACGGCCTGGAAAGTGCCTTAGCTTTTTTTTTTTTTTTTACTGCTGCGAAAAAGGCAGTGAAAGAATTTGGATAAACATTTTACCTTTTAGTGATCACATTCCGTATTAAAGTAATCTCTTTTCCATATTCTATTATCTTCATATTCTATCTTAATCTGAAATAAATAAAATATAAACCAAATAATATTTAAAAAAGTCACCACTCTTTTTTCAGAAAATATAAATATAAATACTATTTTATGACGTAATTTATTATGAGGCTAATTTATTATGATGGTTAATCCGGAAATACTTCTATTATAGAGGTATTAGAATGTAATGCTAGGCGTTTTCAAAAGTATTTCCCTGCTTCACTTCTTAACATATAGACACACAGGACTTCTGCTGTATAAAAAGATGGTTACTATATATTTACATTCGCCTTAAAGAGAGAAGATATAAAAGTGTTACTGTTATAAAGATATATTCCCTCCACAAATATTTATATTTTTCTTTTCGATATTAGAGCGCCAAAATTAAAGGATTTTATTGTTTAAAATTGTATATTTAATTTTCGAAATATGTTTAGAAAAAATAACTAATTTTGATCACTAAATACATAAACTTATAATGATCACTAAATACATACGGCATTATTAATAAAAATGATTATCAAAATTTTCGGACTTACAATTTCATATCCTCTCCCGAAAAAAATTTCTAGCTACGCTCCTGGCAAACACCAAGGTGTGTATAAGTATCCAAGTAAGTGGTTGGACAAAAATGTTAATCTGTAGTAAAAGTTGAATTTTATTCAGAGTTAATTTCAAAACTACACAAATATGCATTTTTTAAAAAAATATAATGAAAAGGGAATGGCAAAATTAATAAAATTATTTTTTTTAAGAGGAGGGGAATCGATCAAGCGTGACATATAGTGAGTAGTGAATCAAAATTTTACGTGACTTAATTAGCCCTTAACTGCTGTGGTTGGGTAGTTTGATATTTTTGGCGTAAGGGCAACATGTGATCTCTACAGCGCCAAACAATTTAATAAACATCAGATTAAAATTTAAAAAACATAGTATCGGAAAAATAATTTTAAAGTCAAATATGAAATATTTTAGGGGATGGAAGCATTCCACAAAAAATGACTCGCGGTCTGTCAGACCGCATACAGCAGTTGAAGGTTAAAGCCCGTCCCCTGTCTATAGGTAAAAGGGGAACATATTCTATTTCAGTTGTTTATTTAATTCCATACCCTTCAATATTACTGTCCCGAATTCAACTTTAAAAACAGAAAATGGTTTCTGTAACTAGATACTGAACGTGCTTCTTATCGATTTTCTGTAAATTTAGTTTTTGCAAACAAGCATCCAACTTTGGCGCGGTTATCTTCCACCAATGCTCGCCAATTATAGCAACCCTGCCCGACCGCGCGATTCAATGTCGTTTCCGGAGGCATACAAATTTGCTAGTTTTCGTTTCGAAGAGACATTTGGAAACGGGAAACGAAAGGCTGCAGTCCTTTCTAACATAGGAATAAATAATACTTTTTTTTTACTAATATAATTTAATGATGTTGGTATCTACTAATGAAAGATGGCGTGTTACGCTTTTTACGATAATTGTATTTATTTGCTGTATTCAAGTTTCGTCTGGTAAGTTTAATTTTTTTTTCTTCTAATAAATATTATTTTTCAAGCATCCGAAGAGAATATGAATTAAATGAAAAGCCGATGATTCATTTATTCATCATTGAAAAAAGTAAAGCTTATTATGTCAAATTTATTTAATAACAAAACTAAATTAGTGAATAAAAATGCAATATTAATTTAAGAATATTTTTTTTTTGTTTCATACAATAATTGTAATGTCAAGTTAATAAGATTAAAAACAGTATTAATTTAATAAAAAAATTTTTATCTTAAATCAGTAAATATATTAAATATGAATAAATGCAAAATTAATTAAATAATCAATTTTATATTCACGTAATAAGTTAGTACCTACCCACATAGAACATTAATTGAAAGATATATTATTTAATTCAACTATTTAAAATATAAAGTTAGTACTATTTTAAATGCATTACTAATTTAATAATAATAATATTATAAGATTGAATTCATTAAGTATAGAACTAAGTTGAACGTTACCTAAAAAGTCGATTTAATTGTATTGTTTGTTATTTAATTCTTTAATATTTTTCTAATCATTGCCGTTTTATTGATATATAAATAAAATTATTTCAGCTGCACCTGAAACTCTTTCCTGTTGCCAAAAATTTTTTAATAAATAAATGATAAAATTGTTTTAATCAGAATATATTAAAGATATTTGAATATGGATGTGAGCGTGACGTTCATTTTTAATAAATAAAATTTGAAACTTAGTTGGTCACACATTTTGCCAATAGAAAACTTTTTGATTTATAAAATTAGATGCGAACTGCAAGCACACACTGTTTACAGAATCGGCGCTGTGTTAACGAATTTAAAAATTGGCAATGGATATAAATGATTTATATTCAAATGTATGTTTTTATGGGTTCTTTGGGGGGGGGGGGGTTTATGGGTATTTGCAATCTAGATGCTTGTAACATTTTGATATTAATATAAAAAGAAACACTTTTTTTTTCTTTTTTTTTTTAATTTCTCGAATATATATCCTACCTATTCGAACCAATTTTATAATGTATTCTACCATGAAAAGCAATAGAACATTAAACGTTTTTTTTTTTTTTTTTTTTTTTTTTTTAAATAATATTTTTTTTTTAAATAATATATATATATATATATATATATATATATATATATATATATATATATATATATATATATATATATATATATATATATATATATATATATATATATATATATATATATATATATATATATATATATATATATATATATATGTATATATATATATATATATATATATATATATATATATATATATATATATATATATATATATATATATATATATATATATATTTTTTTTTTTAAGCTTGAGATTTTATTTTTATAAAAATTGGCAAGTTGAAAGTAAAAAAAAAAATTTATTTTTCTCCTTAATAACTTGTTTTTTAAAAGCGATCTTGAAATTCAATGAGTTCTAAGCAAAATAAATAGGTAGTTGTCCCATTATGAAATCCTTTTATAAAACATTTTAAATTTAATTTGCACTTATGATATTATTGGTACACATAATTGGAAAACCTTATTGATGGGAAATTATATTAATTAAAAAAATCATAATGAACGTGCGTGTGAAATTCTTTTGGCTTGTTCGCTATTCGTCGGTTGTATTTCGAACAGGATTTAAATTCAAGAACATTTATAAATATTTACAATTTGGCCCCAGTTACAATATACAATCACACATTACAATTAACAAACAACATTCAATTTAAAGTAACGATTAAAGTAGCGAGAGCATGTGGATTTTTTTTATTTTTTTATTTCAAATTGTAAAAATTATGAAACAAATATCGAATTCCTTAAATGTACAATTTCACTTTTAATGTAAATAGTATTTATTTAAGAATTATTTTATGATAATTTAAAGTAGGAAAAAAAACTAATTTACATGTGATTGTAAAGAAATGAATGTATATATTAATTTAATTTAATTTCCTTTTTAAATTTTCTTAATCGTTTAAGTTTTAATTGACCCATTTTAAAAAATTAAAATCACGGAACCTAAATTTTTTTTTAACTTTTAAAATGTCACCAATATATTTTAGTTATAAAAATGTATTTATTGTTTTTCAAACATCTTTTTAAACCTAATATTCAAGTTCAAGTTCAAATTAGTTAAATGATTTGAACAATACGAATACATTTGTAAAGGTCGAATATTTCTCTATAATGGTTATGTTAGAAACCCCACTCTACTTAGTTCTATGCGTTCGGTTTGTTCAGCATTAAATTTAATTGAAGTTTATGAACCTTATGCATGAAATGTTAGCTCTTCTCAAGTATTAAATATCGTCTTTATATCGTATAGTTATACAATTTTAAATATTTTCGCGAGTGAAAAATGGCCAACACCAATCCTAAGCATACACTCCGAAATTCTAACCATGCACACCAAATTTTACACATTCACTTTTACATACAGTCAAACTCTGTTAACGCAAAGGCGATGGGGCCGCTGAAATTGTTCGTGTTAAGCGAATAAATTAACGTAATGACTGCGGCGACAACACGGACGAGTCGAGTTGTGGTCAGTGCTGCTTTTTCTTTTTATCAAAGTTTCTATTGTAAGGGAAAATTATGGCTTTTCTAATTTTGCAATCGTAAGTTTTAAGCACGGAGAGCTGCTTTTATTTCGCGTTTACGGAGTTTCATGTAAAGCGATTTTGTGTTAACGGGGTTTGACCACTCATTTACTACAAATTCTTTCTATGATCAAGTTGCAGCTTTTATGATATATTTTTTCTTCTTGTTTCAAAATATAAGAAAAAAATTATTTAATGCGAAGAGTGACGTCATCGATATAGATAAACAACTGGATAGACTTCTTAACGTTGGGAAAATGAAGCCGTTGCCAGATTGTTGGGTGGACAAAAAAATACGGATTTCCGAGGATTGCCAATAAAATCTTGGGGTTTACACAACAGAACTGTTAGTAGTAGACCTTAATTAGTAATAATGTGCACACAAAAAATCTACTCTAGCACTTTACAAGGGTTCTCGAATTCCCACCCAAATATAAAAGTGAACTGTGATTGGTTAATTGTCCACCCATCACGATCAACCACCGACGCGTTTTCTCCTTGCATTGCCATCGGAGCAATCTATCCAGTTGTTTATCTATTAGACTGAGAAGCGACTGCAATTTTTGGACCCCATCGAACATCATTCTGAATTTTTTATAGAAATTAGAGAAAAGTTAGTAGATTACGAATCCACTGGTCTGCCGTGGCAAAAATGGCCGAAACTATTCAAAAATCGACTTTTAATAAGTTGAACTAAATCCAATTGCCAAATGTGCCATAACTTGCCAAATAATGAGCATTTTTTTTTATATTTGGTAACCCTCACTCTTTAATTTTCAATTAAGACGGTTACAGACGATTCAGATATCTGGCGACGGTCTACTTCCATCTATTAAAAGGGAGCCAAGTTGGCAAAAAATATTACATCACTTATGACGTAACTGATGTCGCCAATTGGGCTTACTTTTAGTAGATGCAAGTAGACCGTCGCCAGATATCTGAATCGTCTGCAACCTTCTTAATTGAAAATCAAAATGAAGTGGGTTGCCAGACGAATAAGTTTGTTCTATTTTTGGCAAGTTACGACACATTTGGCAATCGGACTTTAGTTCCACTCATTCCAAGTCCATTATTGATCAGTTACAGCCATTTTTGCCACGGCAGACTAGTTGATTCCTAATCTACTCACTTTTCTCCAATTTGTATAAAAAAAATTCAGAATGATGTTCGATGGGGTCCAAAAATTGCAGTCGCCTCTCGGACTATATATAAATGGATGGAGTTGGCAATTTTTCACTCTAGTCTTAACGATATAAATAAATTTTATTCCAATAATGCGCACAGAATTTTACATTGTCAGTTTTTTTAAGAGGATGAATTTGACGAGTGCGCGTCTTTTTTCAGCGAGTTGTCCGTCCCACCAGTTCGAGTGTCAAAACGGAAGATGTATCCCCCTCACGTGGCACTGCGACGAGGACAACGACTGCGGCGACAACACGGACGAGTCCAGTTGTGGTCAGTGCTGTTTTTCCTTTTTTTAAATCTTTATATTAACTTCGATTTTGTATGCATGTTTAACGACGGCGGGCAAATATGATTCACCGCCTTGCAGTCATCCAATCGGGCTGAAACTTGGCAGATAGATTCGATGTCGATGACAATGCATTCTATCAAATTTTGATGGCTGTTGCTAAAAGGTTGTTTTTAAGGGAATACTAATAAATCAAGTTGCCGTCATTCAATCGCATTAAAATAGCATTTAACCGATCATTGAAGAAATACTTTCCTGTTGCCAATACTGTTTAAATAAATAAATAAATAAATAAATAAATAAATAAATAAATAAATAAAACTGTTTTACCAGAATAAATAAAAGATATTTGGATGTGAGTGCATTAATTCACGTTCATTTTTAATAAATAAATTTTGAAACATAGTTAGCAGCACATTTTGCTGATAGAAATGTTTTTGATGTGTAAAATTTGATGCAAACACCAATCACACGCTTGCAACAGAAAAAAAAATTGTTAAAGAATATAAAAATTGACAATTCATATAAAGGATTTATAATAAAAACTTTGTTTTTATGGGTAATATTATTATATAATTAATTGATTAATGAATTATGTTACCATACAAATCACAGAGGTCTTTTCTGCATTTTTAAACCAAACTGATTTAGTCTAAGTGGTTCTCTGTAATTTGCTCTACATAATCTGTACAAAAGGAGTCGTATCTTCACGGACATATCAGAAAAGTTAATAAGACAATGAGTGGGTATCAACTACATTAGGAGTCAGCAGACTTTTTGGCTAAGAGTAATAAGAATCGCAAAAATTGTTATAGAGCTTTTCATGGTTTAAGCCTATTTTTTATCAGGGTTGGCATGGTTTAAATCAAATGGTTTCGTAGCTCAAAAACACCAACTTTTTTTTTTTTTTTTTTTTTTTTTTTAAAGAAAAGAATAATTTAAAATTGTATATTTAATTATGAGATTTTTTAAATTATTTAATGTTGTAAATAACTTTTTTTTTAAATAAATCTTGTAATTATTGACTATTGAAGTTTTTATAAGTATCATAAATAAATTTTGATATTAACCTAATGGATTTATTAATGTTTTAGAATTATTCAAAATTATTAATTAAAATTAAATTACAGGTTGCATTTTAAATTTGTTTCTAAAATAGAGGTTTTGTGCTTCAATAACTTATTTCTAAACATTAAAAAATATCATTTTTTTCACAACTTATCACCATTGCTGATGAATCTAAGAGCAATATTCCATGTATTATACAGTAAACAATTACTATTGCATTATATTGTACACATTGAATTTAAAGAATTGTATCCCTAAATATAATATTAAAATTTAATATAAATTGAATGTCCACAAAGGTAACAATTATTTGTTAACTTTGTTTAAATTATTTGCAGAAGGAATATTATTTGTTATTTGAACATTACTTATTCTAGTTAATGTCATATTTTATTTATTAAAATGTATACATGTAATTAGGAAAGAATTTAAAAAAAAAAAACGGTTTAAACCAAAAAAAAACTTGGTTTAAACAAAAAGAAAAAAAACACGTTTTTTTTTTTTCCCTTTCCTTTCCTTTTTTATTTCCCCCCCCCTCCCTAACCCTGCTTATTATGTTTAAAAACGGTATAAAAATCATTTCAGATGAGAAAAGTATATGGTCCATTTTTATTTGGAATTAACACATACAATGCAATCCAATCTTTTTCAATTCCTGATTCTTCTTATCAATTTTTCTCTCTCTCATCTCTTCCTTCTGAACGAAGTTGAGGCCATGTTTTTCCAATATACCATATAAAAAGCAAATGAAAAGGCAAAATAGTTCTAACAGCGCAAGCAATCACGAAAAGTTTACAGCGAAAAGTGCTTTCTACCTCATACGAGGGCGAGAGAACAACGAACGTCAACAAAAGCTCGATGAAACTGAAACTGAGACGCATGGTGGGCGTATTCTGATTTTTCCATATTTAAACTGATGAAAAGATGCCAGGGGCCGCTTTGGATTCTTATTTTAAGTTGGTATTTAAGAATAGTAAACAAAAAAAATTTCTTTACGTATCGCAATCTGCAAATTGAAAAAGGATAGTCGCATGCGTCAGAAATAAAAGAATTTGAATTTAAATTGTTTTTAAATAAATCGAATATGTGTATCCTTACACATCAAAAGTTCATGAAGGCTTCAATAGTTGAACTTTATTTTTAAAAAAAATGAGGGGGGGGGGGGGAGATGATATCGTCAATGTTTAAGGGTTCCTTCCTCCCGCCTTCCCTCTTTTCTGTCCTACACTCCGGTACGGTCAATGATTTTTTACCAGTGAAGTGAAACGAAGAATTTTAAAAAATGTATCTTTGACTTATTCACTCCAACACGGTCTTTACTAACTTCGTCCCATGTTTAAAGTCTTTTTTATTACTAGCTTTTGTTTTGAGTTCAGATGCCTTGACTATATAATCCAACCTTATATACTACTCTTAATAAAAAATAAAAAAAATAAAAAAAATAGAAATGTCCATCGACCAGTAGAAGATAAAATAAAAACAGAGGTCAATCACACTTATGCAAGCCGAAGGTCAGAATAAAACTCGATCCATCCATCCATCACTTTATTTTGAATTTTAAGAACGAATTTCCTTGAAATTGCGTCGTTTAATAAAACCTGAAAACATCTCTCGAGAGCTTTTCTTTGCCAAGAGCGCAATGGCTTTTTTGAGTTGTTTTGCTAATACGCCGCACATTAAAATACGCATAAACGACGAATATGAAATGGTAGTTGCCATACTCAAAATCAATCGTCGTTTATGTAACACTAAAACGACATCTCCATTACGTCGTCTATCTTATTTTCCGGTGGTATTCTGTCAACGATGGTTTTCCAACAGTAGTTTTGTTCTTGATGAAATACGTATGTCTGGTGTGCGCGATTGTTTTTGTTGTAGATAGGATAATTTTGCGACCAGATTATTAAACAAGATAGAAAAAAAAAGAAAAAGGAAAAAAAAAAAAAAAAATGCAGTTACGTAGAGAAGTTGTTGATGTTTGTATACTTTTAAGTTTGGGTCTGTTGTGATTATTTTCGGTGGATTTTGAATTAGATTGATGTTTGATTGGATGCAGGTGAATGGATGAGTTGGATTTTTCTTATCAGAGCAGAATCGGAATCCTTTAGAAAACAAGAGCAGATGTTTTTATTCAGATTCCGGTCTGTATTTCGAAATTTTGCACTGTTCTTTAATGTGCGCTGAAAAAATAATTTGGAGTTAGTTCATGAAATATTTTTATTTTTTAAAAGTTTTTAAATGTTGCTTAACAAAAAATAATCGAAAACGTCGTGCTTTCTTGGACGATTATAAGCGATTTCCCGCCAATTATCTTAAAATTACTTGATTTATTGTGAATGTAGGAGGGGTTTTGTGAGAGGAAAACCTCTTCAATGAGTTTCTATAGTAAGATCTATTCCAAATTTAAGGTAAGAATAATATTTGTCCGAGAGGGAAATTAAGTAAGCACTTCCGGGGCTTTTTAATGTCTACGATTATCTTTGAATGCTTTAGTTAATGTCTCTAGAAATTCGGAACCTAGACAATTCTGATTCTGAGCAAATTTCTCTTAACAATTCTTCGCTTTCTATTGCCGATTGGATTGGTATGGTACATTTTCTGGCGTTCTAGCTATACGACAGCTATACTACGCATGAATGCGATTAGATCAATGTGTTCATTACATCCCAGGCATTGCATCTCAAATGATATAATCCAGGAAAACTCCCATCTCGAAGTCCGACAATACAAACCTCGACTATATGTCACAATCGTCGGCGTGTCTGCTCACTTTAAATGCGAGACTACTGAGGCTCAATCCCTAAACCTCTTGGACGTTTACTACTGATCTCGTACCGCAACTTCTAGGATAGTGAATGCTTTGCTAGTGGCTTCAAGCCGAAGATGTCATAGCCATAATAAAAATCTCTGTATTGAAAACTCTATCACCGAACTAGTTAGCGTCTGTTTGTAACCAATGATAACCTGTTACTCAGCATTAGATAGGGAAGAGAATGGCAGCTATTCATTTGGCAGCATCTGCTTGTATGGCTGAAACCGCTTACGTGCTATTCAGAAGTTACAGTTAGAGAGGGCTGATCTCTAACTACTACTTCTGGATAGTTTGTAAGTGGTTTCTGTTCTGCTAGTAGATGAATCCAATTGTATACGTCCCTCCCCCCCCCCCCCTTCTCCCATAATGCTATTTAATAAGGAGTGTCCAGAGAACGACTCCCTAATTTTAAAATTAAATAAATAAAAAACAAATATCGACAGAAGAAGGAAACAAAAAGTATAGTTATTTCGAAAGCTGTAAAAATATAAAACGTGAATTTCAAAATTAGTTTCAAGTGTTGTCAACAGATGGCACTGTAGTTACAAAAACTCTAGAAATATGGTATAAAATTCTCCTCTGCAATCAATTGTTGTAGTCAGGCTAACTTCCTTTAAACAGTGGAACTGTCCGTAGATTGACCGCTCTGAGCTTCAAAGCACTCTTTATTCGTAAGAACTAAGTGTACAGCGCCACCTGTTGGAAACATTCGTAATTAATTTGAAAATTTAATTTTTACAGTTTTCAAAATAACTGTACTTTTTGTTGCTTTATTCAATCGATCTTCGTTTTTGAGTTATTTAATTTTAAAATCAGGAAGTCCTTCGCTTGACACCCTGATGTAGATTGCCCATGGTTATAAGCAGATTATGTCTAGTTAGAGGGGAAAGTTGCTAATATAGATCTCAATGGGGATAGCTTAAGTCCCACTTAAGCTTTCTTTGGTTTCAACTCAATAATCGAGCATGTACTATCCTGAAGTTGTAATTAGTAGAGATCAGTGGACCAGCATTTTGTTTATTAGGCTTGAGCATCGATATAGATAAATAACTGGATAGACTACTTAACGCTGAGGAAATAAAGCTATTGACGGATTCCGTTGGGTGGATAAGAAAATACGGATTGCCGAGAATTGAAAATAAAATCTTGGGATCAGAACTGTCAATAGTAGACATTAATTAGTAATAATGTGCAATATATATATATATATTATATATATATATATATACATACATCTACTCTAGCACACTTTACAAGGGTTCTCGAATTCCCACCTAACTATAAAAGTGAACTGTGATTGGTAAATCATCCACCCAGAGCCATCAACTACCGGCGCGTTTTTCTCCTCGCATTGACATCGTAGCAGTCTATCCAGGTTGTTTATGGCGATGGACGTGAGAATAGAGATTTCTTACTGAAGATCCAAACTTAGAAAACGACATGTGGCAAATAGTAGTAAAAAGTGCGGATTTGGGGGAGCGCAGTTCAGCCCCTCCCCAGAAACTTTATTGTTGTTTTCATATTTAACTTAAATGCTCCAAATTTTAAAATACAGTATGAATACATTTTAGCGATGAGTGAGGGGCGTCTCTAAGAACTTTGTTCCAGATCTGTCTACGAGTGATTCTGGACACATTTTCTAGAAAAAATGCCAGATCTGGAGAAGTCTTATAACTGCCGAGGTTTGGATGCGAACTTAAGGTTTCATTTTTTTGTAATTTCTTTGTGAGAACTTTCTTTAACACCTTTTTGTCCCCCTTCATGGCAATTATGAAAATGTACGGCTTCGATGCTTTATTTAATCCCCGAAAATATCGATTAGGTGCTTGTGAAAGGAAGAAAGGGGGAAATGGATACCCAAATCTTTTTTTTTTTTTTCTTCTTCTTTTTTTTTTAATGTATATGTCGCCATTTTTATGTTGACAATTAGAACTATATCCGTTCCCGAAAATATCGAATAGGTGCTTGTGAAATTAAGAAAGGGGAAAATGTATACCCATCAACTCTTTTTTTTTTTTTTTTTCCTTCTTTTTTTTTTTTTTTAAATGAATATGTCGCCATTTTTATTTTGGCAATTATAACTGTATCCGTTCGTACATTCCTTCAATGGTTATGAGTTAACAAACGTCAAACTTTGATAAACGTAGCTAATTTGGACGTTAGTTTAGCTTGTCTTTTTTTAAAATACTACCATTGTTGAACCTCTTTCCTGATGCCGAAATTGTTTTCGAATCTGTGTAAATTATTTATAGAAAATATTAACACGAGAATTAATTCATCAGACTTTTTCCCGGTCCAGTAAACTTTACGAACTTGTAGGGAATAGCGTTGCAATGATGTTATGAAAACCATAATCTAATTAGAGAGTTGTGATGAACAGAAACATGCTGATTTCCCACAGGGTAAAACAGTTTAAATCAGAAATATCCACCAGTTCCCGTTCAAAGCCGGTTAGTAACTCTTATCTAAAGTTATATAATATAACATCAACTTTGAGCATTGTCTATTAAGCAAATAACTAATCACAAAACAATAGTAATAATCTCGAGCTTCTACTATTATAAGCTCAAATTAGCTATATCTCGTATCGAACTAACTAACCTTCAGATACCAGATCATGGGTCTTGCTAAGAAGGTTAAAGGCTATGCACTTGCAACTTTCTGGCTTTTGAAAATGTTAGATAAACAGCTTATTTAACTTACTTGTTAATGTACCTGTCTTCATACTTTTTCCCAACCTGTGCCATGAGTGAACCGCCCACTTTTTCAAAACTATTGTTTACCTTTTGCTTCAGCTAAAGTTTTAAGTTGAGTTGTATGGCTTCTTCCTTGAAAGTTTAATAATATTTGTGTTGGGTATTTCTGAATTTTTGATTGGTCAACTGTGGTATTTTTCCAGACATGCATTTCTTTGTAATTTGCAAATTTATTTCTTATATAAGAAAAAGTTTCTTGTGAAACAGGGCAGATGGTTTCTGACTGCCAGTGAGGTAGTAGTATTGATTATGTTATAAATAAACTTTTAACATTTTTGTTTCAACCCCTTGTCCTCAGTTTATTTTTCACTGCATTTATTTTATGAGATAAATTAAAGTATAATCTCTATTTTTAAATCTTATGAGATTATATTAGAAAAGATGGTAAAATTCATAGACACATAGAGATAATTAACATACGATATCCAAATCTTATTTTTGGAAAATCAAGTTTTGAACAAAAACGTTAGTATTCTTTGGACGTTTTTTCCCATATAAGGCTACAAGGCCCGTGCCTTGGTTCACCGAATTTTGAGGGGACTCATAATCCCCTAAAACATTCCGGATCATTTTGTAACTAGAGGTTTCTCTTTTCATTCTTTTCTTTCTATTTCAACCCTAATTTTATAAAAACATGGCGTAATTACATTGGCGGTAAAAATTAAAAGTCTATCATTATTCTCCAATAACTTTTCTGTTGAGTGAATTAATGTATGAATTTCATATCAAAGATGTATCTTTGCTTATCCTAATGATCAATGAAAATCTCAAAAGTAAATATATCATTTCTGGACAGACGTACAGATGCATCCATTTAAAAAAAACAAATTTTTAAAAATGTTGATCCTTAAGAGAAAAGGTTGTCACTCTCCTTAAAATGTCCTAATTGTGGTAGAAATACTGGCGGTAACTCTTCTGTTCAGTGTTCTCGTTCAATGTCCACAAACATCTATATATATAATTCTCTTGCGTAACGTCCAAATTTGGCTGTATTTCTGTGAGAAGAATGGCAACGACTTCAATCACCAATCTTCTAAATGCACTTTATGCACGAATTTCCAGCCAATCACAATATATCTTTGGAAATTTGACTAATACATCTGGCAACAGCAACAACTTGGATTCGCTATATTTTGTTTTTCTTATTACAATCTACAGTTAGAAATTATTGCCTATTTAAAACGTATTGATTTAATAGTTACGATGATGCAAGAATAAATAGATCCAAGATATGTACATTTCTTTTGGATTAGAATTCCGGATAAATCAGACTTATCGGAAAAGTTATCTGCTGGAACATGTTCCGGAGGTCGCCGGGTTGCATTCAGCGCTAAATCGCCAATTTTAAAAAAAAATCGCTAAGAGGCGTTGTGCAGTAAATCTGAACCTATACTCATCTTTAATCAGTGCAAATTCAGCTATTATCAATTAAAAACTATCAAAATAACGAATAAAACCACCCACTCAACTTCAAAATCTCATATGAAAATTAAAAAAAAAAAACTATTGGCGAAATATGGCTAATTTTCTCGCCAAATTTTATTTTCAAAAAATTCCGGTTGATTGAATGCTGGATAATTGGCCTTTCACTGTTTTATTTATTTTCTAAGTATCGCAAAAAAGATTAAGTGAGCATATGATTGCTTCGTTAAGAAATTTCGATAAGCAACTTTAATTATTTTGGCGCTTCATACAAAACCAGCCCGTAAATTTTAATTGTTCAATGAAATAACCGATCTTTTTTATATATGTATAAAACTGTTTATTTTTGTTGTTTTCCAAGAACTTTCTACTACGTTGCCACACTGTCCCTGCTTAACGCGTCTCGACAGCAACAGAATAATGACGTGGCAAGTATTCTGACTCTTCATAAATAATAAAAGGTTCAGTTTCATGGCATCATGCAGCTGAAATAGCTTTTTGCTAGGGCATATTTTAAATGCTTCTCTTTAAGGCGAGCAAAGCGAGCCAAGGGGATTGCAAAGCAATCCAGGGGGTTGGCGAGCTTCAGCGAGCAGGGGGCGGAGCACCCTAGTGATAATATATTTTAATAACTTATTAGTTATCAATATATATATATTAATATCTTAATATTAATTTAATCAAATCGATAATCAAAATTGTATTTAATATTTAAAATCTATTGTTATCATCTATTATTACTATAGTCAATAGGAGTTACTATGTTTTGCCGATAGTTACCAGTTTTTTAAATTTGGCTCTGCCCAAGTACCTGAGCAGTGACCGCTGTCATTTTTACTTTCAATTACTTATAAGTTTGCCTATACAAAGAGTAATGAAAGTATAACATTTGGTTTAAGAAGAAAAAAAAAAAAAATACATAGGGTAAAGTATAGGATTCGGTTAAAAAATAATTTCGATTTTTTTAATTTTTTTTAATTTATTCACGTTTTCGAACACCCTACTGATTTAAAAAAAGTGGTCTAGAAAAAATACCTGTCTGTGTGTACGTGGCCAGTATAACTCTCAAACAAATTGACCTACAATGTTCAAATTTTGTGAGCTGGATAGTTGTGGTCAAGGGACCTACCATTAAGGTTTTCGCCAAAATCGAGCATCGTCCATCAACGACTGATTTTTTCTGTTTCACGTACAAGAAAGGACAATGTAAAGTCTATCGAATAACATCGCCAACTTGGCTTTTTTTTTCTTTCCTGCCCTTGGTAAAAATATCGCCAAACCGGCCGTTTTCTATTTAAATGAGTGAAAATATCAAAACAGTAAATAACACCATAAATTTTAATGCAATGAGCAATATTATATTGGGATTGTAAGTTGTGCGATGTTCCACACCCCTAGTTCTGCCACTACTGGAGTTCAAGCAAGATATAATGAGTTATTTTATCTTGCTTAAACTAAGAAATGATCCGGTGGTGAAAAAAAAAAAAAATGCCGTCTCAGGTGTGCACCAGAGTGGAATGAATAGGGAGAGGAGTTTGTGATATTCCATTTGAAGCATTCTGCAAAAGCCGGAAGGAACTCCACCCCACCTGACGGAAATAATCTGCGTCGTGCTTCCTCACTTCACTTCCACACAGGATACAATCAAGCAGACGATAATATTTTGGGGGAGAATTGTATCATTTTGCGAAGCCGGGTATTCTTTTGGTTTTGATTTAACTTCATTTTTCTTATTTATTACTTAAGGTTCTCTGTAAATAATGGAAATTGTTAAACTTGGCGAAAATAAACGTTTTTAATTTACTTACTCTAAAATGTTCTGGAATTCGTTAGCTTTAACCCTAAAATGCATGAATTTTAACAATCAACAGGGAAATTGGTCTAGCTAATGAGAAAAATAACACAAATTACCACACGAATTTTGCATATTAAAGAAATATACTGTCAAAGATTCTAGTTGCGATCAGAAACGATAAAATAATTTTGGTAAGCACTATGCGAAAGTGCCGACCAAACGGTATTGTGGTTAGCGTGCTAGCCTCTAGACCACGAAGGTTGCGGGTTCGAGTCCCGTGTTAGGCATGGGTGTTTGTAAATGTATGTTGGCTTGTCTAATGACGAATGTTTCGGCGCATTATAGCCCTCGTGTTGCTGACGGCTCCAGATAATCTGAAAACAACCAACCACTATGCGAAAGTTGCTAAATAAAGAGGTATGAAGTTTTAAGCATACGATGCAGATCTACATCGCTATGCATTTAAGGGTTAAAATGACACTGTTATTTTTGATCATCATAAGTGTTACTTCGTGTTAAAAGATCCCTAGTGCAAACTTTAAACTTTATTTGCGATGAACTAGTTTTTTTTCATTGTAAGACATTTTTTTCCTTAAAGGTAACTTTAGCTTAAATTTAATTGCAATTTAAAGTGGATAATGCAGGCTTAGCCTATTAGGATCAAATATCCATGGAATAACTTTAATTTAACTTAAATTTTGTGCCGACTAAATGGTATAGTGGTTAGCATACTAGCTTCTAGACCGCGAGGTCACGGGTTCGAGTCCCGAGTAAGACATGGGTGTTTGTAAATGTATGTTGGCTTGTCAAATGACGAATATTTCGGCACATTATAGCCCTCGTGTTGCTGACCGCGCCAGATAATCTGAAAACAACCAACCAACTTAACTTTTGTTCTATATGTTTGTATAAAAAGTCTGTCTTTCAAAACAAAGTTCAATGTAAAAAAACTATTTTAGTTAGATTTTCAATGCTGTTAGGTTCCCGGTAGTACATCAATCATTAATAAAAATTCAAAATAAGCTAAAAAATGAGTTATGCTTGATGTCGTTAGATCTAATCAAATGAATAAAACATTATATTTAAATTTTGAATGACTATATGCGACTTGTCTCTCTTAGTCCGAGAGGCGATTGCAATTTTCAGACCCATCGAACATCATTCTGAATTTTTTTTTTTTGAAATTGGAGAAAAGTGAATAGATTACGAATCCACTGGTCTGCAGTGGCAAAAATGGCCGAAACTGATCAAAAATCGACTTAGAATGCGTTGAACTAAAAATTCGATTGCCAAATATATCATAACTTGCCAAAAAGATAACAAACTTTTTCGTCTGGCAACCCACTGCATTTTGATTTTCAATGAGAAAAAGCGCAAACGATTTCTGATCTGTGGCTCGGAAAACTTGTATTTTTTTAAAAGTAAGCCAAATTGGCGACATCAGTTACGTCATCAGTGACGTAATGTTTATTGCCAATTTGTCTCATTTTTGGAAAGATGCAAGTAAGCCATAGCCACACATTGGAATCGTCTGCAACCTTCTTAATTGAAAATTAAAGAGTGAGGGTTACCAAATAAAAAAAAAATGCTCATTATTTGGTAAGTTATGCCGCATTTGGCAAATGGATTTAGTTGAAGTTATTAAAAGTCGATTTTTTTTACCAGTTTCGGCCATTTTTGCCACGGCAGACCAGTGGATTCATAATCTACTAACTTTTCTCCAATTTCTATAAAAAAATTCATAATGATGTTCGATGGGGTCCAAAAATTGCTGCCGCCTCTCAGTCTATCTACTTCGAACTATAACCACCTTAAAATAACAGGTTTATATTTGCGATTTGTTTTTCTAAACTCATTCAATTGGATTTGATTTAAACTTAATTAGTGTTCCACATTATAAATTTAAAAGCGTTATTTGGATAGAAATAAATCAAACCGTGTTTTAACCTTTAGATCGGCAGTAATCATGCGTGCTAACCGCAACATATCTTCTGGACTAATTACCGTATTGACAGCCCAGGGACATTTGCCTAAAACTTAATGAATATCATTCGTGTAGCGATCATTTAAATTACAATAATAACGGTTAAATATCGACAACTGCATACAGAA
The DNA here is from genome assembly GCA_963978545.1 of Linyphia triangularis. Classification (NCBI taxonomy): domain Eukaryota; kingdom Metazoa; phylum Arthropoda; class Arachnida; order Araneae; family Linyphiidae; genus Linyphia; species Linyphia triangularis. The sequence goes on from OZ021731.1 coordinate 5,225,180, forward strand.
GAAGTGGTAAGATAACTTCGTTGTACAGCAAGACATCGGTTATCGGAATACCGATCAACCGAAACAGCCCCTGTCGAAATTCAAAACTTTGGATTTCTTTTTCTAAACTCTAGGCCTACTTTAATGAAGTATTACTTTATGCAAAGTCATTTGTAAGACTTATGATATAAATTATATGCAGTTTTATGTGTTTAATATCGCTGTTTCTCTGTTTCATATTGCTCTTACAACACTGGTACAATTTTACTATATGTTTGGGCTTTAATAGTTCCCTGTTGTTAAAGGCACCGAACTCATGAAAGGTAGATCGTGAGTTCGGTTCTGGCTTCGGTACAAATGGTATGTACAATAATATGGCTAGAACACATCAATTAAGTAATGGCCTCAGTGCCCTATCGTTGGTAGGTTGGGGTTGGAAAGAGAGGTATGCGAGATAAGGTTTCGACCTCATGATTTTATTGCGGTTCAAAATTATGAGGCGTATTTGACTGTGATAAGCATTTCATGTTGACAGACATAAACAGCCAAAATCGTGTGAACTAAACTAAATATAGTGACGATCAGACGGCTTTGTCCAGATTCGCCAGCGGACATCTAAAGACCCTTACTTTTCATGGAAAACTCAAGATTTTTCCAATTTGCGGAAAACGTGCTACAGAAATGGCCTCCCAATACCACATTTTGGACTGCCTTCCAGCTTTCTTGGGAAGATCTGGCCAAGGAGCCCTTGAGAGTTTTGGACTTTTTGCGTGTTTTTAACCTCATGGAATTTGTCTAGCTGTCGCTAGCTTGGAGATTTGTAAAAAAAAAAAAAAGGAAAAAAAATATATATATATATATTGTTATGAATTTTTCCGCTGAGGCAATGATGGCACAGTTTTTACAGTATAAAAATATTTATTCTCTCTTCAGAAAACTCACAAAATTTATCCACAGGCAATAGTGTAATCGCTCACAAGCTTCAACACAAGCTTTAGCAAAAACAACTTCGAATACAGCGATTATACAAGCTCACTCCAGTAAACAAAGCGATCAGCTCACCTCGAAGTCCAAAGTCAATCTGAAAACTTTCCCGTTCTCCAGTCTTTTATATACAAGCGCGTGAGACATTCTCGAAATTTCCAGCTAATTCATAGAAAAGAAATATCTCGAAACTTCTCGATTACTTTAGGTGTTGCCACCTTTTTCTAACTTGTATAATCGCTATTAATTACTAAATAAAATAGGATAAAAATAATTAACAATAGAATTTTGAAATAATACGTCACTATTTACAATATATACAGACAATTTGTGCAACATTTCCCCCTTCTTAAAGACTGCACGTCCCGGGCAGTGAAGTCCTTAACAGGAAAGGTCATTCAATCACTTCTATCATAATATGGGGCTAGCCTATTGTGATGTACTACTCTAGGTTTACAGGAAGGTGTCCGTTGAATTCTCATCACGACGTCGTTGATCTTCTTAAGGACCCCATACGGCCCTTCCCAGTTTGTCTGGAGCTTAGGGGAGAGTCCTTTCCGACGTTTAGGGTTCCCTAACCACACCTTGTCACCTTCCTGGAATGAACGGTCCATGGCCTTGGCATAGTACCGGATCTTCATGCGCTCCGTCATGATGTTGTTTCTCTCTCTGGCGAACCGATGTACGGCTTCCAAACGTGCCTGCAGATCATCTAGATACTGGCCTGTCAAGGAAGGAGTGTCCGGTGGTTGTCCAAAGAGGAGGTTGCTGGGGAGCCCAAGGTCTCTTCCAAACATCGTTAGAGATGGAGAAAATCCGGTGGTCTCGTGAGTTGCACTCCCGTATGCCAACAGAAGCGGTGAAAGTTTCTGATCCCCGTCTTGCTGATTAAATGATTTTGAGATTGCGTCCGAATCATCCGCGGGTGCAGCTGATAGATCCCGGGACCTCCGTTCGATGCTTGTAACAGGAGCACGGATGTCGATTCCCTCTTCACTAACTTTGTCCATTTCCACATGAACCACTTCCTGGCAGGGTTTCATCAACGTCGCTTTCTTCGGTTCTCTTTCCGAGGCTGAAGAGGTACTTTTCATAGATGTGGACTCTTCAGCATTCTCTATGACATTGTCTTCATGAGCTACAATCCGATATACGCACAGCTCTTTCATGTCTAGATCGTGCAAAGGAACTTCGCCTCTCCATGTTTGCAGCTTGCTTTTCTCAAAATTCAGCGTAATTCCATTTTTCTTCAAAAAGTCTAGTCCGAGAATGCACGGATCTACAATTTTGGCAACATAAACGGTGTGCTTGTAGGTGTTAAATCCAAGGGCAATGTCCACTTGCAATTTCCCATGAACAGAGATATTACCACCAGACACAGTTTGTAGAGAAACAGAGGGCGCTGTGTAGAGGAGTCGTGTTTGAGAAGCAAAACTTTTATGTCTTACTTGTAACATTTATGCAACAAGGTTGGTTGGTTGGTTTGTACTCTCAACGACCTATATTTATGCACAATGACGGTTAATCAGACAGGAACCTACAGCTTAACATGGATTTCGAACCACAACGAACATCCATGCCCACTTTTGGCATAAGAGGCCAGAGCGCTAACCCCCCAGCCATCAGGTGTGCCCATATGCCGCAAGACAAGTAACATTTGTACACTAAGGACACCGTTTTTGCCTTTTTGCACTTTGCCCACAGAAATCTAAATAAGACCTTACCACTGTAGATAATTTACAGGTGTTTTCTATGTTAACCATTTATTTGCTGACCGGACTTACAAGTTCCTTCAGTTTTTCTCACGGTACTGTATTAATTTAAGCGCTTTGTGCCCATTGGGACTTTGAATTCCACTTTTCTGAAGTTCGTTCTTCAATTGTTGAATGGCAGCACAAGCTTACTTCTCTTTGGAAGCTTGTTAGAGACAAGTATGTGTGTGCATATTTTTGTGTTTGCATATGATGTGTCCATATGAAAAAGAAATAAGCTTGTGCTGCTATCGAACAATTGAAGAGCAAACTTCACATTAGTGGAATTTAAAGTCCCAATGGACCTCAAATTGTTTACATTTGTACAATACCCAAACATTAATACAGTACACAATGTTTACACTATTTCTTTAATACACAGTACCGAATGCTTACAATATTTTGCCTGGTTTGAAAATATTATGATTTATTGAAGGTTCTTTTAAAAATACCAAGAAAGCTGATATAAAAGAACACATCAAATTTCCGGAGTAATATAATACGAAATATATAATAACTCACATTTAGGTGAATATTTACTAATAGTTTGTGTTTGCATATGATGCCTTTGTTTATTGACGAGACTTGACGAGACTTATGTGTCCCGTCAGTTTTCGCATAATATTGTATTAATGTAAACATTCGGTACTGCATTAATGTAAACATTCGGTACTGCATTAATGCAAACATTCGGTACTGCATTAATGTAAACATTCGGTACTGCATTAATGTAAACATTCGGTACTGTATTAATGTAAGCATTCGGTACTGTATTAATGTAATAATGTAAACATTGTGTACTGTATTAATGTTCGGTTTTGTATGAATGTAAACACTTCGAGATCCTTTGGAATTACCGAATGTTTACATTAATACAATACCATGCGAAAACTGCAATAAATAAAGGGTTAACTCAATTAGTAAATGTTTACCTAAATGTGAGTTATTATATATTTCTTACTGGTATCAGTCGGGAAATTTGATGAGTTCTTTTGTATCAGCTTTCTTGGTATTTTTAAAATAACCTTCAATAAATAATAATATTTTCGAAACAGGCCAAACAAACTTATCTGATGTTTATTTGTGAATTTTACGTTTTAGTCATTCAGCATTTAAAATGGCAAAGCAAGCCTAATCTCTGAAGAAGAAAAAAAATGCCTAAAAGCTTTTGACTGCCTTGATTATCTCAGTCAGACCTCCAAACAAATCGTTGTCTTCGAACTTCAACCGAACTTTTTTATTATTCTCGTGACCTTAGAAATGTCATTCTGCACCCAATTTAAAGCCGAAAATAGACCTCTTTAAGATAGAGAACAGTCTGCTGCGTAACTCTCTTGTGTACCTTATTAAATTTCCTGTTTGATCCGCTCTGCATAAAATTAATGTACTAGTCCACAAAATGTTACGAAACATAAAGCATGAAAATGATGATCATAACAATGTTAACTTTGGTTTGGAAGTTCCAACTGTCTATTGAGCGTAAAAACCAGCGTTCGCCACTAACTTTTAGAGACGGGCCGCATGACTTATGTTGGAACTTTCCGTGGGCCGCAGATTTATACAGAATACGCCAATGAATATATTATTTCACTACATATGTTTAATGTTAGAAATGTGATAATTACTAAAGATTCAACAATACAAAACAAATTTGAAAACTGAAACAATTATTTAACTTTTTTTTATATTAATAAAATAACAATTGATGTTTGATTCTTGTTTCAAATAATTAAAAAATAATTTTCTTTGCATCGTTAATCAAAGTCATAAAAGAAGTTCATCTTTTGTGACAATAATATAATGTGACTTGATATAAACTCATAATCAATAAAGATATTTAAACCATACCTCCTAAATCTTCAATTTTAGTCGATGTTAATTGCGCGCTGGTCCGCTTTTTACTATCTACTTCGCATTTAAAACTAGTCTTCATTATTGCACTGGAGTTATAAAAATCGCGATACTTCTTTTCACGTCAATGCAAAAGAGACCAGTATGCATTATAACACTCAACTCCTGCCCATCACATTCAGAAAAGTAGAAATCGAATTGTGCCATTCACGAATCGAGGGGGTAGGGTATCATAAGTAAAAAACTAACGTGAAGGAATGCGTCATTGGTAATAATTCAAACTATTGCTTTTTTTATTTATTTCTGGCTGCCTCAAAAAAGAAAAATGGTAATAAACACATAGTATTGTAGACAAATTGAAATTATTTCCGCAAAATTTGATTTTTGCTCTTCTGTACTGCCGGCGGGCCGGATAAAAAGCTGTCGCGTGAGTGGCTGACGCTAGTATAAACAAACTAAACCTAGAAAGGATAATATAATATTTATCGAGAAATATATCGTCGATCAGACTTGGGCAGGGTTTTTTTTCTTCTTTTTTTTTTCTTAAATTAGTAAAAATATAAAAACGAAAACGGTAAACTACACCAAAACATTGCCAATTTAAATGCAGTGCTAAGTGTAATTAAAAGATAGGGGATGTTCCCCCGCCCTAGTTTTCGATATGCAATCACCTCCACTAATGTCTATTGTATCCATTATAATTGTTACAAATCATAAAAATTAGATAATGCCAAAATTTTAATTGGGTAACTACCCCGATAGGAAGAACACAATTATTTTGCAAACGTTCATAAAGAAAATTCTTTACATAATATGGAAATATGTTCGAGGTAATATAAGAAAGTTTAGTATTTTTATGTTGTAAAAATTACTCTACTATATTCTATTAGAGTACTGTGATGTCAAAACTTATTTCCGTTTCTATGGTTATCCTGAAGTCTCTGCCAAATAGTTGGCGTTGATTTGGTAAACCCTTGCCATATCCCGTACAGGTTGGTGCGATTTGCGAGAAACTTGCAAAACTGGTTTTCGCTGCTGCATTTCAAGCCAAGATGTTTGAGATCTTTTCACGTCACATTCAATTCGAGCCGAATGAATCGTTTTCTCGCCAAAGTTTAACAGGGGAACTTAGATTGCAAATTAAAAAAAAAAGAAGAAAGAAAACGCAGAAATTGAGCAGAAATTTTTGTGTTTATGGCCTTTTCGAAACATTTAGAAATAAATAAATAAATAAAAAAAGAAATTAAAAATGCGGGAATTGTCGATTATAATATTTCGGAATAGCTGGTAAAATTATTTTCAAGAAAATATTATTTAAAATTTTTTAGATACAATAACATTTCAGCCTAAAACTATACTTGAAAAATTAGCGATTAGTATGTGGCTTAAATTCTTTTGCCTTCGATAAATTAAAAGTCCCCTTCTTTGAATTTCATTTTAAGGGTTACTTATTTATGTGACAAACCTATTTGCTGCTTTGCATAGTAGACGAACTTCCAATGCACCCTGCCGTTCTTCAGGGGAGACGACTTCGTATCTGAAATATTTTCAGAATTTTTATATTGAATACAACTTTTTACTCAACACTTCTTGGAATTTCCGATTAAAAAGAAGAGCCTTTCAACAAACTGAAACATATCTGTTGGTTAAATTAAAACAACACTATAGAATATTTTAACTACGTTTTTCACCTCACTTCACATGAGTGCAAAAAACAACAAAATTGCCATTAAACATTTTAGCCTGGTTCGACTTCCTGTTCCTGTTTAATACATCAACCTCCATAGTCGAAACCAGTATTAAAATTGTTGCGAAACATAAAACCACTGCAATATCTTATACAGAAATTCGTAAATAATAAACCTTCCGAACTATTATTTGATAAGCAAACGTTATTATCAAAACAAACTTTCGACCACGAAGCTCACATGCAGAAACAATAAACAACAGGTTGCAGCAGTCAAAGCGTAGTGTATTGCTCTCCATTGCTTAATGATGTCTCTTACTACGTTTTAATTTTACTTTCATTGAAAGATATCGGCCGTAGACATAATTTTCCCATGCCATTTTTAGCATCGCAGTGGCCTTAATGTCGGACAACAACTGTGTTTACAGTCCGCCCGCACCCCTTTTGAAATTGTTACATAAATTGATAACGTTGCGGTTTTATCCAGTTTGGGAGCTGCCATGTGCCATTGAAGTAAAGAGATAGCTTATTGGTGATGTCATATTTGAAAAACGTCACTGGCTTCGTAGTTTTATATAATGGCTTTAGTTTATATAAACTTCGTAAAATAAGCTGGCGATTTATGACCTTTGGTACAATGATTACAAGTAATTTTAGTTGTTTGATGTTTTCATGAGTTAAATGATGAAAGGTGATCTCATTTGCTGCGTAGGGCTCTTGAAATTTAAAAAATAATTTGAGAGGAAGTCCTTGTAAGGATCATTCCCTGTACTCTTTATGCTATAATCTTCTATACTAAACTTCAACTTAACTAGACATCACTTTGACGGTTGATCGTCACAGTGCTCATAGGTATTTAATCCATTTTGGCGGAGTGAAGACATATATAATTCTCGCCAAACCTTATAGCCTTTTGTTCTCTATAGGGTTGTGGTTTGGCGAACATTATGCTTTCACGCCGCCAAAATGGATTAAATACCTATGAGCACTGTGACGATCTACCGTCTAAGTGTTGTCTAGTTAAGTTGAAGTTTAGTATAGCTAAATGCATTAAGAAACTGCACTGTATAAAATCTTGAAATTTGATGAGTATAGGTACGAAAAAGATCACTTCCTGATACGACTTAAAAATTGTTTTCATTTAATGTTTATGTGTTATGAATGAAAATTCAAATAGCAATCGACAAAACCTGGAGGAGCCATTGCATATGGCATTGACGTAAGGAATTGAAATACAAAATAAAATATATTAGACGTTAATTTATAAAATTTAAAATGTATTACCAAGTTTTCGATTGTAACAAAATGATTTGAATTTTTACTTTAAATCATCTGTTTTAACATAGGGTAATGAAAGTATTGTTTTCGGTAAAAACAATTGGAATTTTTTTTGCATTTCACCCCATTTTGAACATCCTGACTTAAAAAAATTGGTTTAGAAAAAATTTCTATCCAACCTTGATGGGCCTTGTACCTGTAGTTGGTCGTTATTGTTGTATTGCATTTGTGTATGTAATCAGTAAAACTCCTGAATGAAATGACCTATGATTTACAATTGCTAAAAAACGATTTAAATGATTTTAAGCAAAATCTCTATGGTACTGCCACTTCTGGCTTCTGGTGTTCTAAACATCCCAACCTCCGAAATTTCTATAAAAATGCGATAAAGATGTAAAAAGTTGAAAAATGAGTAACTTTAATACAGTCGAGTTCTCTTCTTTTGAGCATCGCTCATCAACGAGCTTTTTTCTTCTCATCTATTTCACGAACAAGAATGGATATGTAAGAATTATTGAAAAGTACATCGCTAAGTTAGCCACTTTGGAATTTTTTTTTTTGCTGTTGTTGTTGTTGCTCAAGTGAGGATTATCGACAAAAATATCGTCAATTTGGCGATTTTTTCAAATGAATAAAAATATGAAAATGGTAATGTAACATCAAAACTATTTATAAGAGGCTTTCAATCCTTAGACATAATATTATAATATTTCGTTTTGAGTTTTAAAAATTTAAGTGGCAACTTGATGTACAAAATTGATTCGTTATGAGTTTTAAAAATTTAAGTGGCAACTGGATGTAGAAGATTGAGAAAATAAATGAGTTCTTCGACTGGATTTTAATGACGAGGTTTATGTTCTTTTTTCTAACATACGCTACAGTAATAACTCTATTCCTCGTCAAATTTATATATAGTACCAAGTATTATAGTGTAACTGAAAGTTGTGCGATGTTCCATATCTCTAGTTATGGTAAGAGACCTTATGTTGAGCAATTGACATGGACGTCACATGCTAATCCTTATGAAAACAGAACTTAAAAGTACACAAAAATTAATTTGAAAAGTTTAAAAAAAAATTGAAATTGATTAGTATTAGTACATTATAAGATCTACTGCTAATATTACGTATCTATACATTTATATAAATATTGTGACGTCAAACTAAAAAAAATCAAAAATCTAGTTCACTTTCATGCAAAGCAGCAGCTTTTCTGCAACTCAATTCCAACATATTACTCGTTGTCATGGAGACAATTCAGCGTTGTCTGAAGTAAATTTTGATTTTAACACGACGATGTAGTAAAGAGCTTAGAAAAAAGCGCGAAAGTTTTCGTCTTCAACAATCTTGATAATTTCTTTGAAACAAAAGAGGTTTATATTTTGATTTGGTCTAAAGTTAGATGTTGCAAGATGTGGTGAAATCCTGTAACAAAGCATTTTCTCTTGCAGAATTGCGCACTTGTTCCGAAACGGAATTGAAGTGTCGAAACTCGAAATGTGTTCCTATTCGGTGGATCTGTGATAATGAAGACGACTGTGGTGATAAAACTGATGAAGATCCTAAACATTGTCGTAAGTACGAATTGTAATGTTTTTCCTGAATATGTATTATTTCGTTGTAAAATTAAGTGATACTGTTTCGTTAGCTGGTTCCCTAATAAAACCCCCAACTTCCAAACCTAACTAATCCAAACTTAATATTTTTAAAATCATTTATAATTTCTCCTGCAAACCATTGTAGGGTTGCTATATTGACTTCTTAAGAAACCGTAAACATTTAAGTTTCGAGGTAACTGCTCTAATTGGTAGCGGAAGAGTACCAAACATTTAGTTCTATACTAAACTTCAACTTAACTAGACATCACTTAGACGGTAGATCGTCACAGTGCTCATAAGTATTTAATCCATTTTGACGGCGTGAAAGCATAATGTTCGCCAAACCACAACCCTATAGAGAACAAAAGGCTATAAGGTTTGGCGAGAATTATGTCTTCACTCCGCCAAAATGGATTAAATACCTATGAGCACTGTGACGATCTACCGTCTAAGTGATGTCTAGTTAAGTTGAAGTTTAGTATAGTTAATGTGCAGCAGAATTCAAAATCATAAATGTTTGTTATTGTTAGAAGTTCAGAAAAAAGTTACTAAGCACCTTTGGCTTATATTTGTTCAATGTTTCTATTTGCTTGGAAAGATTGATGTCATGACTCTGGGGATCTTTAATATTAAAAAGGGAAAATTGAAAGGTATGAGGAAAGGTTCCCTATGTTAGGGAAACATCTGTGGGAATTAAAGACAGATCAGTGTACTTCAATAAAGGCAGGAGAATTAATGAGGTCTCAATTATGCCAAAATGATTTCAACTCTTGAATGACTGTATTATAATGAACATTGATAGAAACTATTAGGTGGCTCGTTAGGCAAAAAAATTATAAAGGTTTATATCTTTTAATGTGGGCAAAAATATCAGAGTAGGTAGATAGGAAAAAATTATCTTTGCTAAATATTTTTGAAATACTCAAAAATAAATATTATCGGAGTATTAATGTGAAAGATTTAAAATTGATCAGTGATGTAAAATACTTGGGTATATTTATTATTGTGGGTCAATATCCTGGGCATATACCCAGGTATTTACTGAAACTGGGTATTTATAAGTTCTCTTCAGGTTTCTGTTCATTACGGAACAATTAATTAATTGCTTTAACACATGTTTTTTTATATAATTTAATTTTTTTAAGTGTGAAAAAAACTTAAGGGGCACAAATTTTGTTTTGTAATTTTTGAATAGGTAGGGTTACACCCGAAAGCAGAAAGTGCCTAAAACTGCGACGTACGTCGCAGAACAATCAGAGTCCTTGCGGAACAATTTTAAGTTTGGAACAAATGCCCGCGAGTGAGAAAAAGAATTTCACCTACGGAACGACATGTTCTGCAGAACAAAACGACTTTATTGTCCACCCTTCCCCTCCCCCCCCCCCCCTCAATTTTCTCGGAACAACATTTCCCCGAGCTTCAGTTTCTTATAGAAAAACTCCCCTCGTTCATAGGGGGATCAATCACGTGTCCGTTTCTCGTTCTGGAGTGCTTTTCTTGCTGAAAGTCATTGATAAAGTTACAAATTTTGAATGTATGCCTTGGTTTGAAAAATAATTTTTTTTCGTCATTGTCATTTTGCAATAAATGTGTAGTATTAATTTTATGGGTTTTTTCTTTTATGTCATAATAGAAATTTAAAAAAAATGTCTGCAGAACATTTGTAACTGTCAAAAGTCCTGTTGCGGAACATTATATATTATTCTGCTTCTGGGGGGTTACAGGAAACAAACCATTTTTTTTCTCTGGCCTTTAAAATTCATTACATGTATTTTGCTCCCTTTAGAGAACAAGACATGTGCGGCTGACCAGTTCAGCTGTGGTGCATTGTCTGGCCAGTGCATACCAATCTCCTGGAGATGCGATGGGCAAGAGGACTGCGCAGATGGATCAGATGAGAAGGAGGAATGCCGTGAGTTGCTTCACACTTCTTTGCAATCCATTAAAGCGGTAGTCAGCAAACCGCGGCTCTTTAGCCACTTCAATGCGGTCACATTTTTTAATTAAAGTTTATTATTATTTTTGGATTTGTTTAACATTACTAGCTACTTTAAACCGACTTCTACAACCATAGTTCTTGCAATGAAATCGCTCTCAAAAGAAGTTTTAATTGTTGTACTGCTGATCTTTGGCTCTTTTGACAAATGAGTTTGCCGATTTTTTTTTTCTATCTTCATGATGTTTAGGTATTATGTAATTGCTGCCTTGACTATGTTTAAATTAAGAAGGATTTTGACAAGTTTTTTTTCCCATTCTTTCTTGATTTTGATGCGCAGTTTACAGGCAGAAGGTTTAACCCAATAATGACGGTTGGTAAGAAAATTTCCTAATCGGCATTTTAGTTTATTTCTTTACAATTAAGTTGCGATTGTGGTTCCACTTAGTGTTTTTTAAAAATCATCAAAATAATATTCCAAAAATTCTGAAAAATTCAAAATATACTTTAGAGGATCTAAATAAACAGGGGAAAAATTAAAAACAATGACTCTTTATCCATTTCAAAGTCTTGGCGCAGCTTAGCCAATATTGGCTCTTGTGCCTTTAACATCCGTGCAACCAACCAATAATTTCAAAGTGGTCTTTAATGCCTTAATTTGTGAACTACCAGATTCTCATTTTCAAAAAGACTTTCTGTAATGATTTTCAATGGAAAGTTTTCCTGTATTTGTATCTAATTTTATTTAGTCTCCATCTCAAAACCGGATATTATAGATTGCTAAAAGCAGGGAATCAATGCAAAAATATTTTTCTTGATAACCATTTGTCCTACCTATCTTGTCCATCTCCATCTATGAGTTTTGTTTCCCTGTTTGTTTGTTTGTTAGTTTCCCTGTTTCTTAAGTCTGATTCTATATATTCCTTAATTGCAACAAATGTCAAAATATTGGATAAAAACATATAAACTTCTTGCATATCCCATTTATTGTATACATCACATTGCAGCAAATCACAATTATTGCAATAGCTTAATTTTTGTTAGAATAATTTAAATATTTAATTGTTTAATGGGTTGTAAAACGAATAATTAAAGTAATATTTATGTCAACCTAGTATTAGTCTACACTCAATATTTTTTCATTTGGCATACAATTTCAATATTTTTTTTAAGTGGGAATTGCTTGACTACTAAGTGATTTTATTTATAATTGATTTGAAAGTTTTTTTTATCGATATTCAATATTTAAAAAAAAAAAAAATTGTCTTTTGTATATTACATGGTTTTCAATGAATTTTTGTTTTTATTTGAATTCAGGTCAGATAACTTGTACAGAAGAGGAATTTACATGTGAAAACAACAAATGTATCACAAAGAGATGGGTGTGTGATCAAGATAATGACTGTGGTGACTTCAGTGATGAAAAGAATTGTCGTAAGATTTAGTTTTATGTTTGTATTTATATATTAAAGTATTTTAACATTAATTGCAATGAATCTAAATACATGCTTTAAATATAGCTTTATTTCGTGCATTTTTGTCTACAATACTTGTCTCAATATGTTTGTGAAATGTTCAAATAATTTTGAAAAGTTAACGTTAGTGGTGAGTCAGAAAAAAGTCTTTAATTGCAGTCATAGAAAACATTTTTAAATGACTTGAGAAAAAGAGAGGTACCTACATCAGAGTGGCCACAGAACCGGGAAAACCTGGAAATCAGGGAAATGTCAGGGAACTTTTTAAAATTTCATGAAAATCAGGGAAATTTTGTATTGTGTAGGGAACGTTCATGCATATTTTGGCGCTATTTACATGGAGATTTGTAGTGGTAAGCCATTAGAAGTTTTATGTTACGGAATAATTTAAACTTTTTTTTACCGGCAAAACTATTTTTAAAAAAATTGTATATTATCTCTTTAGAATGCATGTTCTATTTGATCAGGGTGTCTATACATCTTGAAAACCTAAGAAAATTGGGGAAATTTGGAAAAAAGTTTGCCCTAAAATCAGGGAATTTTCTAGAAATCTGTCAGGAAATTATCAGGGAACTTTTTTTCCTGAATTTTGTGACCACCCTGTACATGTCTAACTTGAACAACAAATTCTGGAAGAATTGGTCTGTATGAATTCATATTGCCATCCTCTAATAGAAACTCTGTAAAACATGCATTGTATAGAACAATGAGAGTTGTTAACACACCCAAGGTGTGGAAAACTAAATCCGTTTGACACAATGACGAGCAATAACGGGAATTCTCAATACTCAGTTCAGATTCTGCTTGGAAACATCATCAAACGAAAGTTGGTTTTTTAATTTATATCAATAATTGAACCAATCCACTTTCAATACTCCATTAACTCAATGCTATTGCTCAAACTGTAGATCCCTCTTCTTTTCCTTCACAGCAAACGTGACGTGCTCCGAGTCTGAGTTTATGTGCCTCAATGGCAAGTGCATCCCCGACCGTTGGCGTTGCGACGGTGATGTAGACTGCCTTGATGGATCGGACGAGGCGACTTGCCCCAAGCAGACCCTGCGATCCCCGTGCAGTTCTACCGAGTTCATGTGCAAGTCTAGAGACTGTATTCACATTGGATGGTTGTGCGACGGAGATGCAGACTGCCCAGATAAGTCGGACGAGATCAACTGTGAGTATGCCTTGGTTGTGGGAGGTATGGTTTCAATAGATACAGGCAGTGGTAGAAGTGGTGAAAAAAAAGTGGGGGGATGCCCAAAATTTGGGGACAAGGCCCCCCCCCCCCCCTTTGCCACAACGATAAATTTTATAATTTCGTAACTTATAATAAAAATATTAATTAGTAAAAAAAAATCATTTATGCTTCCTAACATTAACATTAAACGAGGGTTCAAAATTCATTGTTATTTTAATGAATATTCAGCGAATTAGTCGTTTTACTTGGAAGAAATAAAGTTAAGTAATAATGGAATGTTCTATACATAACTGTATATTTAGGTTTAAATAATACTTATAAATGGGCATACTTTTATGAAATTAAATTAATAGAAAATTCTAAAGTTTTTTTTTTTTTTAAATAGCTTGTCTTTTTATGATAAAAGAATGGAAATGTAACTTAAAAGAAAGTTCCTCCAAAGTTAAAAGTTAATCAAATGTAACTGCATTCATAAGTAAAAATACTTATATTTTATACAAAGAAGCAGAGTCCGATAAAATGGACGTACGCGTATACGATGTACGCAGGAAATCATATCCCGCAGGAAATTAAAATCAAAAGTCGTGTTTTTTTTTGTTTTTTTTTAATGCGCTAAACAGAACGATCAGCATTCCGGCAAGAGCGACATCGCTCCGCAGGATGCTATTCCCAATATAGTTCCCCACCAGTTACTTCTAGAAAGAAGGAAAAATTTCAGTTAGGTAGGGTGGGGAAGGGAGAGGTGTTGACTCCCGTACACTCCGGGAGGGAAGAGGTTTGGGGGAGATGTTGTTCCTCACCAGTTACTTCTAGGAAGAAGGAGCAATTATAGTTAGGTTGGGCTGGTAAGGGAGAAGTGTTGTTCATTTCCTAATTTTGGAATCTGAACCTATTGAAACATGCAATTACAAGTTTTTCTTTTACTGTAACTTTTTCAATCCATTTGTATCTTGAATTTTAGGCACTTGAGAGTTTATTTCCTTCAATCTTCTTTTTAATTTGAAAGAATTCTTGGGATATTTCATTGTAATTTAAAAGAAACCACATTTTTCTTTAAAATAAAAAGAAACCATCCAAGCAAGACAAGGAAAATAAAAGGCTGTATTTGCAATGAAGAAATGTTGGAGCAAAACTATTCCCATCATTTAAATCGAAATCACAAAAATGAAAACAGAAAAGGAGGCATGTTGGACAAGCATCAATGTTTGCTTCCGTTTCACAAGTTCAACCTTGAAGCCAACCCAGTACTAATGACCCTAATATTGAAGCTGAAAATTTGCCATTGGAAACCGATGTCTATCTTGCAGAGTCTGATGCTTCCAAAATAAATGCCAAGAAGGTTTTGAATTAAACAACTTTAAATCCTCAATAGTACGTAAAAATTAATTTTCTGCAGCGGTATAATTTAAAGCGCACAGACTCGCAGGAAATTTTTGGTAATGGTATTTGTGTACGCAGGAAGAAAATATTTTTCTGGAGCCCTGCAAAGAAGTACAATATAATTTTATAATCTCTATATATATAAGGCAAAGCCTTCACTCACTCATTCACTGACTCACTCACTCATCACTAATTCTCCCACTTCCCACATAGTCACAACTCTGAAAATCGGCACAAATATCAACAATGGTAAAAATAGAAAAGGTAAGCTATTCCGATCTCGATTAACCCACTTTAAGGGGTCGAAAAGGGGTTAAACATTCCAAACAAGGGATATTCGAATATCCCACTTCCCATTTAGTCACAACTCTGAAAACTGGTAAAAATATTAACAATAGTAAACATAAAAAAAGTAAGCTATTCCGATCTAGATTAACCCATTTTAAGGGGTCGAAAAGGGGTTAAACGTTCCAAACGAGGGATATTCGAATGTCCCACTTCCCATTTGGTCATAACTCTGAAAATTGGTGCAAATGACAACAAAGACAAATATAGAAAAAGTAAGCTATTCCGATCTCGATTAACCCATTTAAAGGAGTGAAAAAGGGGTTAAACATTCCAAACGAGGGATAATCGAATGTTCCATTTCCCATATGGTCACAACTCTGAAAATTGATACAAAATGTCAACAATGGTAAAAACAGAAAAAGTAAGCTATACCGATCTCGATTAACCCACTTTAAGGGGTCGAAAAGGGGTTAAACGTTCCAAACGAGGCACATTCGAATATCCTACTTCCCATTTGGTCACAACTCTAAAAATTGATACAAATATTAACAATAGTAAACATAGAAAAAGTAAGCTATTCCGATCTCGATTAACCCACTTTAAGGACTCGAAAAGGGGTTAAACATTCCAAACAAGGGATATTCGAATGTCCTACTTCTCATTTCGTCAACACTCTAAAAATTGGGGTGCATATCAATAAAGACAAACGAAGAAAAAGTAAGCTATTCCGATCTCGATTAACCCACTTTAAGAGGTGGAAAAGGGGTTAAACGTTCCAAACGATGAATATTCGAATGTCCCACTTCTGACATGGCCACAATTTTGAAAATTGGCTTAAATACCAACAATGTTAAACATAGAAAAATCATGCTAATCCGATCTCGGTTAACCCACTTTAAGGGGTCGAAAAGGGGTTAAACATTCCAAACTCGAATATCCCACTTCCCATATAGTCCCAACTCTGAAAATTGGTAGGAATGTCAATAAAGATAAACGTAGAAAAGTAAGCCATTCCGATCTCGATTAACCCACTTAAGGTTTGCAAAAGGCGTTAAACGTTCCAAACTAGGGGTATTCAAATGTCCCACTTCCCATTTGGTCACAACTCGGAAAAATGGTACAAATGTCAGAAAAGATTAAACATAGAAAAAGTAAGCTATTCCGTTCTCGATTAACCATCTTTAAGGGGTCGAAAAGGGGTTAAGTGTTCCAAACGAGGGATATCCGAACGTTCCTCTTCC
Organism: Linyphia triangularis; assembly: GCA_963978545.1. NCBI lineage: Eukaryota > Metazoa > Arthropoda > Arachnida > Araneae > Linyphiidae > Linyphia > Linyphia triangularis. Next base: position 5,241,825 of record OZ021731.1, read on the forward strand.
AACGTAGTCATATTTCTGATATTTGGTGCAATTGTTAAAAGCGCAAATGTTAAAAAAATAAGTCATTCCAATATCGATTAACGAATTTTTAAGGGATGAAAAGTCGACTCAACATTGAAACTATACGAGGATTAACTTAATGTCTCAATTCCAATACAGCTACTACTTTGAAATTTAGAACTAAGAGCAAACATAAACACAATAAACTATTCCAATTTACAATTCACAATTATAAATTTCGTTTAAAATGTCAACAAAGGACAATTCCTATTTTGATAAATCAATTTGTCGGGATCGAAATGGGAGCAAACATCTGAAGTGTAGAATACATGAATGTCTTTTGATCGCTAAAATGCTAATGGTAAAATTTCGTAGCGCAGCACGGGTATTCAGCTAGTATGATATATACATCATATATAGTTCTAAAGTTTTCAAATGTAAAAATAAATCAATTTTTTTAAGTGTCACTATTTAAATGTTCATGCCATTTTTCATTATTAGTTTTGAGGTGGATTGAGTGCTTTTAAAAGTGGGGGGAGGGGGATAGATTTCAGTGGTTTTAGAAGTAGAGGGACGCATGGGTATTTTCTTGAAAAGTAGGGTGGCGCGTCTACCCGATACTGAGTGTCCAGCACATAGGTGTCAACTTTTCAAAAAACATGGGGGGGGGGGCAAGTTTTGGCTGAAGATGAAATTTTTCGAAAAATTATCGAAATCTATTAATTTTTCGAAAATGTAAGTATGACACAACTTCTCATATAATACCAACAATAAACAGTTATTATAATTTATTTGGAGAATGGAGGGAAAAAAATTAGATAGTGTTACAAAAATCAGGGTAGGCAGCCCCCCCAGAATTTAAAAGTGGGGTGGCCTGCCCCCTCGTACTTTACGCCTATGGCTCCAGCAAACAACTCCCTGATTTTAAACTTAAATAACTCAAAAACAAAGATCAATAGAAGAATGAAACAAAAGAATTGTTATTTTGAAAGCTCTAAAAATCTGTAACAGTTACAAATGTTGCCAATAAATGGCACTGTAGTTGAAAATTGTATACATATGGGTAATTGAAAGTAAAAACCCACACAAAAGGAAATTTTTAATATGGAAGCCATTTAGCTGTCGTCTAATAGAAATGAATATATTATGAAAGGATATTCAAAAATTAATTTTTCTCTCCATTTTAGGTACTGTCACTTGTCGTTCCAATCAGTTTCACTGCTCCAACAATCGATGCATAGCTGGAATTTTACAGTGTGATGGCAAGGATGACTGCAATGATAATTCAGATGAATTTAATTGTCCTAGTATGTACAGAATATTTTATTTTTTCAAAATTTGCCAAACTTTATCAATTTGAAAAGTGTCATTTATTGTCATCATTTATTTATTTGATTTATTAGTTGTAGACTGAGAGGGGACTGCAATTTTTGGACCCCATCGAACATCATTCTGAATTGTTTATAGAAATTAAAGAAAAGTGAGTAGATTACGAATCCACTGGTCTGCCGTGGCAAAAATGGCCGAAACTGGTCAAAAATCGACTTTTAATAAGTTGAACTAAATCCAATTGCCAAATGCGCCATAACTTGCCAAATAATGAGCATTTTTTTTTATTTGGTAACCCTCACTCTTTAATTTTCAATTAAGAAGGTTGCAGACGATTCAGTTATCTGGCGACGGTCTACTTGCATCTATTAAAAGGGAGCCAAGTTGGCAAAAAATATTACGTCACTTATGACGTAACTGATGTCGCCAATTTGGCTTACTTTTAAAAGATATAAGTTTTCCGAGCCAAAGATCAGAAATCATTTGCGCTTTTTCTCATTGAAAATCAAAATGAAGTGGGTTGCCAGACGAATAAGTTTGTTCTATTTTTGGCAAGTTATGACATATTTGGCAATCGGATTTTAGTTCAACTAATTCCAAGTCGATTATTGATCAGTTTCGGCCATTTTTGCCACGGCAGACCAGTGGATTCCTAATCTACTCACTTTTCTCTGATTTCTATAAAAAATTCAGAATGATGTTCGATGGGGTCCAAAAATTGCAGCCGCCTCTCGGACTATTGTCTTTCAAATAATCTGTTATGTTATGTAGTGCACATTAAGTGCATGAATTTCATTTAATTAATTGGAACAAAAGTTAGAATTTTTTTAACAGAGTGGCCACAGAACCGGGAAAACCTGGAAATCAGGGAAATGTCAGGAAACTTTTTAAAATTTCATCAAAATCAGGGAAATTTTGTATCGTTTAAGGTACGTTCATCCATATTTTGACGCTATTTACCAGAGATTTGTGGTGGTAAGCCATTAGAAGTTTAATGTTACGGAAAAATTTAAACTTTTCATAACCAGCAAAACTATTTTTAAAAAGTTTGATTATTATCTCTAGCATACATGTTCTATTTGATCAGGGTGTCTAGACATCTGGAAAACCTAAGAAAATTTTGGAAATTTGAAAAAAGGTTTGCCCTAAAATCAGGGAATTTTTTAGAAATCTGTCAGGGAAATCAGGGAACTTTTTTCCTGAATTTTGTGGCCACCCTGTTTTAAGTTCCGACAAGGGAAGTGCAAGGTGATTCTATTGCAGTAAATTTTTTTTATTGTTTAGGTAACGTCAGAAGGTTGTTTTAAAATTAAACTTACTGTGAAATTTGATTTATTAAAAATTAATTTTCAAATTTGTGAAGCTTGGGCAACAATCTGATTTCATATGAATGAAATAGTTGAAAACCATGGTCTTGCACTATGGCATTTCAATTAGCATAGCAACTCAACGTGCGAGGAAAAATATACCTTGCTCTCAATAACCTGTAGATGCCAAATTAACACACTTGCTATAATCCAATTGGGCTGAAATTTGGTAGATATAGTTCGAGAGGCGACTGCAGTTTTTGGACCCCATCGAACATCATTCTGAATTTTTTATAGAGATTGGAGAAAAGTGAGTAGATTAGGAATCCTCTGGTCTGTCGTGGCAAAAATGGCCGAAACTGATCAAAAATCGATTTGGAATGAGTTGAACTAAAATCCGATTGCCAAATATGTCATAACTTGCCAAAAAGAGAACAAACTTTTTCGTCTGGCAACCCTGCATTTTGATTTTCAATCAGAAGAAGCGCAAACGAAATTCTGATCTCTGACTTGGAAAATTTGTATCTTTTAAAAGTAAGCCAAATTGGCGACATCAGTTACGTCAGCCGTTACTTAATGTTTATTGCCAACTTGGCTCCCTTTTAATAAATGCAAGTAGACCATCGCCAGATATCTGAATCGTCTGCAACCTTCTTAATTGATAATTAAAGAGTGAGGGTTACCAAATAAAAAAAAAAGCTCATTATTTGGCAAGTTATGGTTCATTTGGCAATTGGATTTAGTTCAACTTATTAAAAGTCGATTTTTGACCAGTTTCGGCCATTTTTGCCATGGCAGACCAGTGGATTCATAATCTACACACTTTTCTCTAATTTCTATAAAAAAATCAGAATGATGTTCGATGGGGTCCAAAAATTGCAGTCGCCTCTCAGTATAATAGTTTTGATGTCGATAACAATGCAGTATATCAAATTTTGGATGCTGTCGCTAAAAAAGGTTGCTTTTACACATGCTTCTATCCTCAGATAACTAATAAACCAATTTGCCGTCATCTAATCACACTGAAGTTTGACAGATTCATTGTCAATAGGATTGTATTGTATCAAGTTTTGGGAGGTGTTACTAAAAAGCTGCTTTTACACACGCTTCTATTATCGCTTAGCAATACAAATAAACCAACTTGCTGTCCTCCAATTGCACTGAAATTTGGCTAATAGATTTGTTGTAGATATGATGGCATTCTATCAAGTTTCGAGGATTTTACAAAAAAGCCGCTTTTACGCACACCCTTCAAGTCCCTTTTAGGCTTACCAAGAAACCTATTTCCTATCATCCATTTGAGCTGAAACTTTGAAACTTGGCTGATACAGTCGTTGTTGATGGCAATGCTTTTCATGAAGTTTTGGGACTGTCACGCTAAAATTGCTTTTACATCTTTTTCTGCTTCCCTATGTCACATTCTATTAACTAGATACTAAGCCTAATTCAAACATGTTCAATTAGGCGATATTTAATTACTGATATCTTCTCTTATTAAAGTTGATGAGACAAAATCTTTGGAGGGCTATTAAAATAACTTTCCATCTTCCAATCGATCTGAATCTTAACAAATAGACTTGTTGTGGATTTCAAAGTATTCAATCAATCATGTTTGGCAAAAAACGAAGTCAGTAAATAATAGTTCAGAGGGGATCTTCTGTTCTTAGTTGCCAAATTCTATGAAAACTCAATCTGAGCCCAAAAAGTTGTAATTGCACATAAAAATTGCCAATGCCCATAAAGGATTTATATTAAAAACAGGGTTTCCGCGCATATGGAAAGTCAGGAAATGTCATGTAAAGTCATAAATTTGGACAATGGGTAAATTTTGTCATGGAAAGTCATGATTTTGAGCAAAAAAATGGCCATAAGTCATGGAAATACGGTGAATTTCATGGATTTCTAAACATTTTAAGAAAAATCCAATAACTGTGACGTCATAAACGCCATTCAGCTCATCGAAAATTTATCTATGTTTTTACTTACGTTTTTATGGAAACAACGGTCGCAGTTGAAAACCGCGGCCAATGAAAACATTTCTGAACTCCAAATTTGTAACAACATCACACGAGTAAGGTCTTGGGTAAAAAAAAGTTTCATAATATGAGAACTGAAATTAACAGTTTTGAAAAACTTGTGTTTACATTCCCCCCCCCCCCCCAGTCTTTCTTTTGTTTTGCATTGTAGATTTCAAAACATTTGATTCTTGATAATTTATTACTATTGACTTATTCTTTCTTCAAATATTTTACTATTATTAAAAATTGATTAGCTTTTTAACACTGAAATATCAAAGAATACAAAATAATTTTCCCTTTTTCTTCTGATTTGGAAATTACTGGAACAAGGATTTTTTACTTAATTTAAAATAAAACTTTAGAAAAATCATTTCATGGTACATTTATTTACTTACTATGTTCATGTTAGTAAAATTCATTTAAGTTATTATTATTGTGATTTGATTTCTTGTGTCATGGAAAATTATTTGCTTCAGTCTTGGAAAGTCATGGATTTGCGGCATTTTATTTTGGCAGAAACCCTGTAAAAACTTGGTTTTTATAGATAATATTATTAAATATCTACATTAGTATCTTCCACTCTAATAATTATATTAAATGTTTTGCAGCTCTACTTCCCAATGCATGTGATCCTGTTGCACAATTTGATTGTGGTGGAAGGCATTGCATTCCGTCCGAACTGGCATGCAATGGCAAGAATGATTGTGGTGACTGGGAGGATGAGCCCAGTGGAAAATGCTGTGAGTTTATTATGCGTTGTTACATATACAGGGTTCCCACGGTCATTGAAAGTCATTAAAAGTGCTTAACATTTTTTAACTTGTTTTCAAGACCTTGAAGGTGCTTGAAAATGTTTTGAGGTGCTTAAAAGTCCTTGAAAATGCTTAGTGGTCCTTTAAAGTCCTTAATTTTTGTGGATGTTGTATGCCTAATCGCAAAATTTATAATAATACATCTCGGACTTGCCATTCCCGCGTGACTGTCACTTATCTGCACCGTATCGGAATTCTCCGACATATTTGCATTATGCATTCACCACTTGTAACTTTTTTGGAAGAATGTACTTTATTAAAAATTTATATACAGACATAATGCCTGAAAAAAAAAATTTCAACGGTTCTTAAAAACATTATTTAGGTGCTTAAAAGTCATTGATTTTCATTCTGTGATTTGAGTGGGAACCCTGATATAGTTTAATTCATATTATAATTGTCATTCATGTTTTAATTACATTCAGTTGTTCTGCGAGCATCTATTACTTGTTAGGATCAAAATTATCCTTGTGATTGTTACTAGTGCTAGAAATAATTGAAATTTATTTCTGAACTTATAGTTTTCGGACACTAAACTTTTTTGTTTTTAAATAATTAGATTTAAGAAAAAATAATTAGATTAAAGGAAACTTTCTGATAGATGATTATGTATTGTATACTTGTTATATCTTTTTTAAAACTTAAGGTATTAATAAATCATGGTAATATGTTTTTTCCTTCACTTTTAAAGCTAACATTATTAATAAACATTAAAATTCATGTATTTTCTCTGCTTATTTCTAAAAGTGGCAGATGTAAAAAAAAAAAAAAAAAAAAAAACTAGAAAAAAAAAACACCATTTAGAATTATTTACTTAATTCTTAAACCAACAATATAAATGAACAAACAATAATTGTATGGATTTAACAGTAATAATAAACATTTAAATTCATGTATTTTCTCCGTTTAATTCTTAAACTAACTGACTTAAAACAAACAATATGGAAGTACATTATTATAATTTATTATATTTTTACTTCTAAAATTAACAATATAAGTAAACATTAAAATTCCTTTATTTTCTCTGTTTAATCTTATAACTAATTGATCTAAAACAAACAATATAAGTAAACATTGAAATACATTTATTTTCTCCATTTAATTTTCAAACAATATAAAACTTCTTTATAATTTTACTTCTAAAATCTCAATTTAAATAAACATTTCAATTCATATGGTTTCTTTATTTTTAAATCTAAGTGATTAAAAACATCCAAGTGTACTTAAACAAACCATCTCTTTATTTTAGAAAAAATTCATTTGAATTTTTTGTAAATTGAAAACAAGCAGCCCTGACTGTCTGTGTGTGTCTTATTTGAAGGTAGTCTTATAACCAATAAGAAGTATTTAAGTGCCCAATAGAATGTTTCTATTTTATTAGTTGGCACTAAATTTTCTTAGAATAAATTAATGTTTTAAATGACAGGTCTTGCTGGTCATTGACATTCATATGTAAAAAAAAATATATATATATATTTATTTGATTGATTTATTCTGTAATAAAAAACAAGCAGTGATGTTGCCAATTTTTTTTTAGTTGTGAATGAATGCAGCTCGAATAATGGAGGCTGCTCACAGAAATGTGTTGATGACGTGATTGGTTTCCATTGCGACTGCTTTTCAGGGTATAAATTGCTGGACAACCAAACATGTGAAGGTTAATATTTTCTTTCTGTTGTAAATAGTTACTGAAATTAACTTTTACAAATTAGTTGAATTAACTCTTACAAACTACTTGAATTAACTCTTACAAACTACTTGAATTAATTCTTACATACTACTTGAATTAACTCTCACAAATTACTTGAATTAACTGTTACAAATTATTTGAATTAACTCTTATAAATTACTTGAATTGCATTTACAACTTAATTTCAATAACTTTTGTATTTTAACTACACTGAAAAGTATTTATTTTCTTAAGAAATTGGTTTTGTAGTATTTTTAGTGGATATATCTATATTAATAGTTTTAAAAGATGGTCTTAATTAGAGAGGGAAAAAAAACATTAGTAAGAAAGATTTGTACCAGTATATTGAGCTGTTTAAAAACTACTTAAAATTTATTCTTTGTATCAAATTATAATTTGTTATTAAGGTAAAGATTAAAAAAAAAAATTCTAAATTTGTATATCAAATACATTTTATTTGACTGGTCTTGAAGAAATAGTCTTTTTATATGAACATTGTTAAATGTTTTTTGTTACAAGTTAATCTATGATTTGTGTCATATTACAAAGTGTATTTTATATTTAACTCTTTTTACATGATACATTTATTTTTAAAGAATTATAAACATCTTTGTTTTTTTACTTTTGGATTATAAAATCCTAAGAATTTTGCGTAATTTTCGTAATAATTAGTTTACGATTTTTTATTACTTAATCCAGTTCCTTTAAATGCAAGTAATCAATATACATTATTATTTTTTATTTAAGAAAAATCAATATGAGTTAAAGCAAAATAATTAATATATACTATTTTGCTTCAATCCATCAATTGCTATGTTAATACTCACACTTAGTCCTTTTATAAACCTCCTATAACTTTCACATTCAACATATAATATTTTTCCTTTTTTGCTCACGCAAATGTTGTGGTTCATTAAAGAACTGCTCTGTAGTTATATATGGCATTAATTATGAATTTTGTTCCTGTTATAGACATAGATGAATGTGAAATTCACGGTTCATGTTCTCAGCTTTGTAACAATACAAAGGGAAGTTACAAGTGCTCCTGCCTTGAAAACTATAGCATTGAGCCATCGAATCATAGACGATGCAAAGCACAGTGTAAGTTCAATTATGATTTCTTACATAGCTTTAACCAATCACATTGTTTAAATATTTGTTTGCTGTAAGTACTAAATTTGCCAATTAATATAAAAGGCACTAAATCACAAAATAACTTTTTAAAAGTTTTGACAGTTGATTTTAGTTTGAGTTGTAATTTAAATATAACCTTACAGCTTTTGTATATTTGAAATAATCTGAGCTAATATTTGGATTTGATCACAGAAATTAATTCTTCTACCATATAGGTATAATGACTTAATAAGTATAATTTTACTGAAATGAATTTGACTTGAGACAATGCATTTGTCGAAGTTTTACAAAAGTGCATTAGGTTTTTTCATTGTTCTATTAAAGGTATTAATAAAGAAAATCCTCTTATGCAAAAATGTACGAACTATAAAAATCTACGTATTTTCTCAAGAGCCTCTTACACAAAAAATATACAAATCATAAAAATCTGTATCATTTTTCAAATCTTTTGCATAAAAGTGTGCAAAATTCAAAATCTTCCAATTTTAGAATGTTCCTCTCCAAAATTAGATATTATCAATGTGAAAAGTTGCAATTTAACTCTTCCCCCCTGCACAAAGATTGTATGTTTCATTCAAAAGAATAATTTTGTGCAGCTTGTTAAAAAAAACCTGTGTGCACACTTTCTCTTAAGTTCAAAAATCTCACTTTGTGGTTTCCGAAACTTTACAAAGATGGACATGTGATTGTGGTTTTAGCCATCTGTATATTCATTGAACTTTTATTATTCTTTGTGGTAATAATATTTAATGTATACAAACTATTGGTGTTATTAATCTTGTATTATATTGTAGTATATGGTTTTTAACTCAAGAGGTCAACTTTCAAAAATTCTAATCTATCCTTGTCCAAAATAAATGTTCCTAAATTGGAAAGGCTGCTATACTTAACAGAAATTTAAAAAGCATTAAAAAAATATAAAACTAGACAACAGGACTCGCAAAGTCTTTAGAAAAGAATCAATGCTTGTCCATGTGATCTTCCTTAACAGGCCCTGATCACAAGGCACGGGACTTGAGCCCATGATTTTAGGGGCCACGGAATTAGCTGTAAATCTGTAACTTTTGTTTCACAAAAACTATATGAATATCTTTTATAATCTGTATAAAAGAATTCTTACAAAACAATAATTTTTTATTGATCTTGAACCGTCTTTAGTATCCCAGAGTGTATTTATTCAAATAAACCAAACCATTATTTAAAAGCTTATAAAACATGCTTCTTTGAAACAAAAATTGAAAGGAAGTCTTGACGAAGTTATTGTGAGATCAGCAAATGTCGACTCTGAAGTTGTGAATAATACTGCAGATATTGTTGTCACGGATTATAAATTTTGATAGTGAAATTCAATGCTATACATAACTAAGGTTTTCCTTGTTTGAAATTTGTTTCTTTATTTTTTTGTGATAAAAAAATAACTTTTAAAAAACAAAATATTAACATTAATTTATCATCTTTTTCTATATTTAATATTAATTCATTTGACTTTGTGTCAAGTTCATTTGCAATAAATCACGTGTTTGAAAAAAAGGCCCCCAAATGCGTTCGGGCCTTGGGCCCCAACTTTTCATGGTCAGGCCTTGTTCCTTAGTAGCCTTGATGATATCCAGTACTTAGTCCAGTTCTAGCCATGTTTTCTGTAGTCACAGTTACAATCATTCCAGTTATTGAGACACAAAGGTCTTCAACATCGTAGATGATCCTTGAATAGATCTTGTCTTTGATGGAGCCCCAAAAGAAAAATTCCAGTGAAATGATGTTTGGAGATTTGATGGTCAAATTAGGGACATTTGATTTAAAAACCCTGTGTTTTTTTAAATCATTTCTGAATTGTGAAAATTCATCAATTACTAATTTATTTTGTTTCACTCTCTTGTAATTTTCAGTTTGTGACATATGTATTTGTTTTCTGTTTACAGTGGGCCATGCTGCATTGCTATTTGCTAACCGCCGTGATCTCCGCAAGATCGATCTGGATACATCAGAATACACGTTGGTTGCCAGTGGCCTTCGTAGTGCAGTGGCCATTGATTATGATTACGCAAAGGACATTGTTGTTTGGACAGATGTTCTAGAAGGAAGAATATATAGGTAAATATTTTATTCAATTCCGTTACTTTTTAAATCCTTTATGTTAACCTCAATTTTGTGGGTGAGTATGTCGATGGCGGGCAAATCTGTGGAGGCCTAATTAACCTCCTTGCTGTCATCCAATAGGTCTGAAACTTGACAGATAGATTCGATATCAATGACAATGCATTCTATCAAATTTTAGGGGCTATCTCTGTCACTAAAAGGTCGCTTTTACGGAATACTAATAAACCAACTTGCCGTCATCCAATTGCACTGAAATAGCATTTATCAATCATTGAAGAAACTTTCCTGTTGCCAAAATTGTTTATTAAATAAGTATTAAAATTGTTTTAAACAAAATAAATAAAAAATATTTGGATGTGAGTGCATAAATTCACATTCATTGTTAAAGAATAAATTTTAAAAAGTAGTTTACCATATTTTTTGCTTATAGAGATGTTTTTAATTCTTGAAATTAGATACAACCACCAAGTCCTGCTGACAAAAAAACGGCACTTTAATGAATATAAAAATTGGAAATGCATATAAAGGTTTTATATTAAAAACTTTGTTTTTATGGGTGATATTATTTCTGTTAGAAAAAGTGTATTCAAATTTATATTTAAATTAAATATACTAGAATGCATAACAACTTTTGAAATTACTACTTTTAATTGAAACAACTTTTTTGGATTACTTTTTTATAGATAATTTTTTTTTTCTTTTTTTTATTGTTGCTCTGTTCCATTTTGCCCTTGGAAGAGTTTCATAGCAAGTTCAAACAGTGCATCATAATTTTGCTCCAAAAAATTAATAAGAATACCTTTTAGCAACAAAAAAAAAATGAATGCAGAAATATTCTTACCTAAAATGTCTTAGAATTATCTATGTATCATACTTCTATTTTTAATTTTTGATTTATTATTGAGATGTAAGTTTAGATGGAGACAATATTTGAAGTAAAATTTTTATATGTTATTTAAAAAGTATCAAGAATTTTACTTTAAAATGTTCGAGAAATAAAGTGCGAAAATACTTAGTTAAAGTAACAAAAATTAAATTTATTATTTATTTTGTGAGAAAAGTATTGCCTATGTCTATTGAAGTATAATTTGCTTGTTTTCTTCTGTGTTAACATTAATTTAAAATAATCTTTTTTAAAAAAATTTGGTTCAGTTTTAAATAAAATACTTTTTAAACTAGTTAGTATGAATTTTTTTTTCTCAATATTTTAGGTTGCTTACACTATCTAGTCTATAGTATGATGCCTTTCACTACAACATTATGCATAAAATAATGTGATCCATCATTTATGTTTGAGTGGAAATCTGTTGTAAATTAAATGTCTATTTCAATTAATTTTAAAAATTGAAAACTTTATTTTAGCGCTCCCTTAAAGACAGGTCAACCGGTGACTGAAATTATTGGTAAGGCCGTCACTCCTGACGGTGTGGCCGTGGATTGGATCCATGGCAATGTGTACTGGACAGATACTGGAGAGAACTCCATCAACGTTGCCCAAATGAATGGCAATGTGATGAGGATGCTTTTTAAGAAAGATCTGGATGAACCAAGGGCCATTGTGGTCAATCCTCTGGAAGGGTGAGACACAGATTTATTTTCTTTGAGATTTTTATTGCCTTCTTTGGTAGATTTCCACCTTTTTTGTTTTTTAAATAAAATTTTCTCTCTTTTTGTTCCTGTTTCGAGAATCTGCATTTTATCCAATCTGACACATTTTTTTCTCATGGAAAGCGCATTTTTCGTTGCTGGGCAAAAGATTTTTCCACATAGCTTCCCTTTCCTCGCAAATTACTTCACAAGTGCTTGGCAACCGGGCTTATATTTCATGTTGTGAATGGTTATTGAAATCACGCGACCAACTCAGTGTTTCGGGGATAAAGAATTCTGTTTTATTTGTCTCATCTTGAGTCTAGTAAGCCTCCTCTCTCATCTGATTTATACTCACTAAATAAAAAATTATTAAGTTATTAATTACTATTGTGTAATATTTTTATTATGTAGCATGTTTTGATGTTTGGCTTCTTATTACATCTTTCATGTGTAAATTATGATACAAATTTCTTGCTCGTGTATGATTTGCTCAGTCTTTTTGCTTTTTTACCAATTTTATACCTGTTCTTAGCAGTTAAGCTCAATGGCTGTATTTAGGGGTTTTGAATCATTTGTTTTAAAATACTATATTTGTATAAGAGGTACTCATTTGGTTTCATAATGCTTAATTTTATGTATTATTTTCTGGATTAATGTGTAAACAAACTTATGAAATCTTTGAATACTTTACACTCTAACTTCTAATTAATAATTTAAACTCTCGCATTGTTCTCCACTGTATGACAGTATTTAATTTTAAGCATTTTTAGATCCGATGAGATATTGTGGGGTAGAAATATTTTTGGAAAATTAATCTATTAATCTATTTAAGTATTCAAAAATTTATCTATTAAAGAATAAATAAAATTATTATAAATTTTTATTTATGCAATTAGTTGGGAAAGTAATACTTTTTAAAACAAGGCAAAATGGTTATTTGATGAGTGTGGTAGTTCAAGTTAAATAATTTACAGAGTGTGAAAAAGTAATTTCCCACATGTTGTGCACAATCTTTTTTTATATTCACATGCAGAAAGATATTTTAATACATATATATATTAATTTTGACAACTCCAGGCAATGAATCTCTTCTGAAAATGTCATTTCTATATCAATACCATATAAAATTTGAACATGAGACGTGCAATAAAGTACTTTATCACAGCTTGTCCAATAAAGTTACACTACTGCATTTCTCGTGGTAAGGTATTTCTTTCACCACGATTTTTTATTACAAAAGTTTATTTTGTGCAATCTGTTTTAGAAACATAGTTACTTTAATGAAGGCACAATGAGCCCAATTTGGTTGTAATTGATTTTTAATTAACAATGAAATGAGGTATAAAAAACTGAAAGCCATATCTTTTAACTTTGTTCCTGTCAAGTACTATTTGAACCAATATAACAAACAATATTTATACAACTAATTCAGTGTATACAACAACAAAGAAAATATGGTAAACAGGGAATTTGACAAATATGTAAATATCAAGGAATTATTAACAAGTTGCAAATCAAATCAGGAAATTAAAAATTTTCTTCTTTTGTAAATTAAAAGAATGAAGGGAAAAAAATCTATATGAATAATAAATGGTATTTTAATCCATGACTTATGAATGGGGGTGACTCTGCCGAGTATCAGCTCCGTGACTATTGTACTAAAACCCCCTATCTGATCTAAAGAAGACCGGTTGCTGAAATAAATTTCAGTCTAGACCTGATTGGAATATTTGACAGTTCCCAGGGATCGATACAATGTTATCCCAGATGTTCAAATCGTTGGGAAGAGTAGTAGTCATATTTACATAAGACATGCATAGAGCTCTCCTCTGTCATGCGACAAGCCCTACATAGTGGGTCACATACAACACCTAACAGGTTGATATGTCTATTTAGGGTGCAGTGTCCAGTTAAAAGGCCTACAGCAACCTTTATTTCTCTTCTGCACAATTTTAGTATATCCCTCGATCTAGCCCAGGGTGACTGTTGATTGAGCATTTTAATCCATAGTTTTAATACTTTTAGAAAATTTATAATTTTGTGTTTATTGTGTGCAAGAAACTCTTAACCTTCAACTGCTGTGGTTAAGTGCTTTGAAGTTTTTCGCGCAAGAGCAACACATGGTCCATACTGCACCAAACAAATTGGTAAACATCAGTTTAGAGTTTAAGAAACCTAATATCAGAAAAATTAATATAAAAGTCAAATATGAGATATTTTAGGGGGTGGAAGCAATCCACGAAAAAATGACTCACGGTCTGTCAAACCGCTTACAGCAGTTAAAAGTTAAATTTAGTTATGAATGGTTTGAATTTGCATTTTTGTCAAAGTACAAGTAACTGGGAATTATCAGGAATATACAAATTGTTTTCTCAATGGGCATCTTGTAATTTTAAATATTTTATCCTTTCTTAAAGTTTGAGTCAAAACTTATTATGCATAAAAAAATTCTGACCCATATACTGATTTGTTTGCAGGTGGATGTTTTGGGCTGACTGGGGAGTTGCGAAAATCGAGCGTTCTGGAATGGATGGATCCCATCGAAGTGTGATTGTCTCCAAAGATATTCAGTGGCCAAATGGTCTTGCTATTGGTAGGTACTCTACTGCTTTTACTATGTATTACAGAGTGGCCACAGAACCTGAAATCAGGGAAATGTGAGGGAAATTTCTAATTCTGGAAAAAATCAGGGAAATGTCAAGAATTTTTTTTTAATTTCATAAAAATCAGGGGAAATGTCTTTGTTCTGAAGGTAAGTTTCCCCATTCATCTGTATTTTGGCGCCATTTACCCAGAGTATTTTAGTGGTAATCGTTAGAAGTTTAATGTTGCAGAATAATTTTAACTTTTTATTACGGTGAAAAATACTATTTTTAAAAATTTGGTATATTATCTCCTTTATGTACATGTTCTATTTGATCAGGGCGTCTATACATCTGGAAAAGTTGGGGAAATTTGAAAGAGAGTTTGCCATAAAATCAGGGAATTTTTTAGAAATCTATCCAGGAACTTTTTTACTGAATTTTGTGGCCACCCTGTATTATGTTAAAGAATAATAGATTATTAAGTACTTGGGTGTATTAAATTATATAAATCTTAACTGCACGATAATATATAGTTGAACACTAGACAAGTAACAGATACCAAATTTTACAGAAAATGTCATTTTTTTTATATTAATAGATTTTATCATTTATTTGTTTTACAATTCATTCTTTTCATTTTTAATGGAGAGTGCCAAAATTGCAAAACTTCGAAATAACTCGATGAGACAAATCTAATGATATTTATTACTTAATTTAAAAAATGTGGTGCTTGTTTGATTGTTGCATTTTTCTGTCCATTTATTAACGAGCATTGATTTGTATCTAAAATTAAAGTAACGTTAATAGAAGGAATGAAAAGGACATTTCAATATAAATAAAAAGAAACTATTGTTTACAATAATAGATGTATAAAGAAGGTATAAATTGCTTTGACTTTATTTGAAAATGGATTCATTAAAAAAAGTACAATTATGTATGCTTTATTTAAAGCAATCTTTTCTTACTAATTTTTAATCCTTTTTTTTGGGGGGGGGGGGGGATCTTTTGACATCAAATACATGGGTTTAATTTATGAAATCTGTAGAGTCATGTGAGGATTATATATTTTACATAACAAAGAATGTATGGTGATAGAACAGTAGGCATGGAGTTTATTTTCATTATTTGTTACATAGAATTCCTTAATTAAAGACCTTATATTATTGACTAATGTGAACCTTTATACTTTAAGTCATTCACATTGCTAATATATACCAAGCAATACTAAAAACACTAAGCAATATCTTACATGATAAAGCTGTTATTTTTTTAAACTATGCAAACTATTTTTTCCTTGCTTACTATTTAAAGTATACATTTCGTCATACATTTTTATAAAAAAAGTAGCATAAAGGACATAGTTTATGAACAAGAATTTGTTTATCAGGTTATTATGTCTACTTACTTTTGCTTGTTTCAATATTTAAAGAATACTAATTCAGTATTTAAAGAATACTCTAATATTTAAAGAATACAATATTACTGAATACTCAACACATGCTAAAATAATGCAGATTTTTAATTATATATACTGTGCATGTGTTGAATAAAGTTGAATTAAAAGCTCATAAACTATTTAGCTACTTATAAATGAACATTGAATGTATTGCAATGTTACATTTCAATAGATCTGGTGTCCCGCAAGATATTTTGGGCTGACGCTAAGCTTCACGTTCTCAGTTGTGCTGATTATGATGGTTCCAATCAACACGTTGTATTATCAGAGCCGTCAGAAGTTAAACATCCATTTTCATTAGATGTGTTTGAAGTAAGTTAACAGTTTTTGGGCGTTTTTCTTTCAAATTTTTCTTTCTGAAAAGTGTTAAATAATAACCAATTTAGACTTTTCTCAAAAACACTATGTTCCATCTTAACAAAAGAGAGAAAAGATCGCAACTTTAACATTCATTTGGCTCTCCTGTAAAATTTGCTATTTGACATAGTGCGCTTTTCTATACTATGTTCCATCATAACAAAAGAGAGAAAAGATCGCAACTTTAACATTCATTTGGCTCTTCTGTAAAATTTGCTTTTTGTGACATAGTGCGCTTTTCTATACTATGTTCCATCTTAACAAAAGAGAGAAAAGATCGCAACTTTAACATTCATTTGGCTCTTCTGTAAAATTTGCTTTTTGTGACATAGTGTGCTTTTCTATATTATGTTCCATTATAACAAAAAAGAGAAAAGATCACAACTTTAACATTCATTTTGCTCACCTGCAAAATTTGCTTTTTATGACATAGTGCACTTTTTTTCTATACAGAAATAAACAGCACATTTTTATGAATTTTCTAAGTTCAATATGTTCAATAATAAGGCAACTAGTTGATATCATTCCATACTTTTTATTACTTTTACATTAGAAATAAAATGCAAATCTTGAAGTAAAGAAAAAAGAAAAAAAAGATTAAATATAAGAAAATCTAAAAACATAAAACAAGCATATCTTTTTTTAGTTGTTAAACCTACAGATTTAATAAATAGTAGTGAAATTTTGATTCAATGACAACTCATTTGTAAGCAATTTGCTGCAAAACTTTTCTATTTTGACAGTTCTATTTTAAAATTGTAAGAATTTGATGTTGAGGAAATGAAATAAAACATCATGAAGAATAATATCAGTTTAACTATTGTAATTAAATAATATAATCCATAAAAACAAAGTTTTTAATATAAATCCTTTATATGCATTGAAGCGCTGTAGCTATTGCCAGCGTGTGCTTTGTGTTGGTATCTAATTTTAAATATTAAAAACATTTCCATCAGCAAAATATGCTCTAAACTACTTTTCAAAATTTTTCGTTACAAATTAATCTGAATTTATGCACTCACATCCAAACTTCTTTTATTTATTCTGAGTAAAAAAAATTTATTATTTATTTATTAAAAAAAATTTGGCAACAGGAAAGAATTTGTTCAATGGTCGATTAAATACTATTCTATCTCGATGGGACGATAGCAAGTTGGTTTATTAGTATTCCGTAAACTCAACCTTTTAGTGACAGTGACAGACCCCAAAATTTGATTGAATACATTGCCATGAACATCGAATCTTATTTACCAAGTTTCAGCTGGATTGGATAACAGCATGGGGGTTAATTAGGCCTCCGCAGCTTTGCCTGCCATCGACAAGCATGCATACAAAATCTAAGTTTAAAAAGAAATGGAATCTTAAATAAACTATGAGATCTCGACCTGCCTCTCATCAGGCATTAAATTATTACTTGTAATTTTAGCATACCTTGGAACAAGTGTATAACATGTACTTCCCTTTGCAGGATTGGCTCTACTGGACTGACTGGGAGTCTGAAAGCATCTACAAGGTGGATAAGTTTACTGGAAAGGAAGTGCACAGTGTTGCTGGGCAAGTGTCCTCTCCTATGGGGATCAGGGTATACCACAGCTACAAACAGCCAATAGGTACACATTTTTTAGGATTTTTACTAATTTTCGCTACTAGACCGAGAGGCGACTGCAAGTTTTGGACCCCATCGAACATCATCCTGAATTTTTTATAGAAATTGGAGAAAAGTGAGTAGATTACGAATCTACTGGTCTACCGTGGCAAAAATGGACAAAACTGGTAAAAAATCGACTTTTAATAAGTTGAACTAAATACAATTGCCAAATGCGCCATAACTTCCCGAATAATGAGCATTTCTTTTTTATTTGGTAACCCTCACTCTTTAATTTTCAATTAAGAAGGTTGCAGACGATTCATATATCTGGCGACGGTCTACTTGCAACTATTAAAAGGGAGCCAAGTTGGCAAAAAATATTACGTCACTTATGACGTAACTGATGTCGCCAATTTGGCTTACTTTTAAAAGATATAAGTTTTCCGAGGCAAAGATCAGAAATCGTTTGCGCTTTTTCTCATTGAAAATCAAAATGAAGTGGGTTGCCAGACGAATAAGTTTGTTCTATTTTTGGCATGTTATGACATATTTGGCAATCGGATTTTTGTTCAACTCATTCCAAGTCGATTATTGATCAGTTTCGGCCATTTTTGCCACGGCAGACCAGTGGATTCCTAATCTACTCACTTTTCTCCAATTTCTATAAAAAATTCAGAATGATGTTTGATGGGGTCCAAAAATTGCATTCGCTTCTCGGACTATGCCTTTCTTTGACTTGGTATGTTTTTTTTGTTGTTTTTTTTTTTTACTTTGTGGCAACTTATTTTAGGTTTAATAATACTGAAAAAGATTGATATGATTAGCTGAAGTCGAAAACAACTATGCTAGCAAAAATAAATTGTTAGTATTGTTAGTAGTTGGTATTGTTAATTATAGAAACACTATTTGTTTAGTTATAGTATGGGAGGCTGCATGCAAATATCATGCGAGTAATGATTCTTTGATATTCTAAAAATGCTTCTGAAAGTTTTTCTGAGTTTGCACTTTTTAGAAGAGTTGCGTTATGTTCTGTAAATAATCCATGAACTGATATTGAAGTAAAATCAGTGTATATAATTACTTTGGAAATTACAATTTAAACGACAAAACAATATAAAAAAATTCCATTTTTAAACATTTTGCCGTTTTTTTACCTTCTACTTCTTGCAAGGAGGCCTACATAAATATTTACATGGGAGTGCAAGACTAGATTTTTATCGAAATCATTAATTTTTTAGAAATTTTAATTAATAGTTATGCATCTTAAATTATGCTATTTGAGAATAGTTTAAAAAAATTCATGGTATATGTTTTTGAAAGTGCAACCCTGTTAAAAAGGGAGGGGGGGGGGGAAATACAGTAAACATTAAAAAAAATATATATATTTTTAATGATTTTTTATCATCCAACTAGATCTCACAGCATTCAAGAGGCAGTACTTAGAACAGAGGACCACAAAGATGCAAAAAAAAAGAAGAGTAACATTATATTTCTTCCAAGGTTTAAAAATAATTAAAAAAAAAAATTGAAAATGAAATACAAAGGCTGTATTGGATATGTTAAATTAAATTCTCAAAATAGATTTCAAGATAGTATATCTGATGACTCAAAAAACAAAATATTTTTCCTAGAATTTTGAGAACTACCCAGGAAATGATTATTCAATAAAAGAAATAAATACTTCTACCCAGCCTCTAATAATCCTAGACAATAGGCGCCAGTAGCTATAAAAAACGGCATAGAAAAGAAACGAAAGACTACAATAATTGAAAAACGTGCTTATTATAACATAAAAACCGAAACGGCATATGCTCTTTTCTTTTTATTTTGGAATTTACACATTTTCTCTCATATATATATATTTTAATTTTTACGAGCTAGGGGGCTGAAAGTGTACCTCCTTGCAATGCACCCTTCTGGAGGCTTCTTAAGCTATTCCTTGACAATGTATACTGATCCTAAAGAAACTAAACGACTACTTCTGAAAGTAACCTACTCTGTAATGTCTTTCAGGTCCCAACCGCTGCGGTGACATGAACGGAGGCTGTTCCCATCTCTGTCTTCCGGCTCCCCACCTTTCAGAAGGCTCCTCAAAGTACACCTGCGCTTGCCCCAACGGAATGGTTCTCTCAGACAATGGGCTCAACTGCCTTACTTTGGGTAAAAATCCTGTAAACTCTGCTTTTAAAAATGCATAGACATGACGCAGGATTCATAGGCATCAGGAAGAACAGAGAAAACCTAGAATATTCTGGAAAAATAACTCAGCATTAAATCTCAGGGGGAAAAGAAAAATCCCCTCTAAAACCTGAAAAAAGTCGTTACTCTGAAAAAAATCCTACTCTTCTATGCTATTTGTTTTACCCTGACTCAAGGAATTGAAGTTACAGAATTATTTGATAACATAGACTTGCAGAAACTTATTCTTAACCCACTGACTGTCATGGGAATGGGCAAAATTCTACAGTTGTTTTCCCTGCAATAATTTTTAAATTATATTTGTAATTCAAGTACATAATTTTTTTAATTATTATTATTATTTTTTAGATAGGTTATTAACTATCATCCTAATAAAAACATTTTACTTATAAATTCAAAAATGTTGTGTATTGCTGGAAAAACTGGGGATTAAATGACGTATATACATGTGCATGACTGTCAGTGGGTTGAAGAAGAAGAAAAATATTTTTTTCGAGTTATCGAAAGAATTTCTGTACTCAAGGTTCGATCATAGTTATGTGGTTAAAAATAATTAAGCCCTCGATGGAAAACACTGCTCTGGAAAATTCAGGGAAATCTTAGGGAATTTTTTTTTCTGAAATTGAGTATGAACCCTGTACAGCATGACAAATGATTTCTGTTCGATAGTTAGGCCATCAGTTGGGAGTTTTCCAGATTTCATCTCATTTGAGAGGTGAATGTATGGCGGTTCTCACTAGAGAGAAGATTGGTTGGTTGTTTTCAGATTATCTGGCGCCATCAGCAACATGAGGGCTATAATGCGCCGAAACATTCGTCATTAGACAAGCCAACATACATTTACAAACACCCATGCCTAACACGGGACTCGAACCCGCAACCTCGCGGTCTAGAAGCTAGCACGCTAACCACTATACCGTTTGGTTGGCCTAGAGAGAAGAAATTTGGGCATAGTTGAAGTCTAAAGGTAGTTGCAATGCTTCAGCCTGCATAGAAGAATTTTTTTAGTTTACTGTAATGGGCTCTTAAATTTAAATATGTTACTGCTGAAATAGCATATTTTTTCCAGTTGTTTTTTAAGTCAATGTTATTATACAATAACGTTGAACAGATAAATCACTGTAATGTGCCTGTAAAAACTTAGTTTTATACATGGTAGTTCAGGGAAAACAGGGAAATTAAATCAGCCTTAAAATCTCTGGGAATTCCCAGGGAAAAAAGAAAAATCTCCCATAAAACCTTGAAAAAGTCATTGTTACTCTGGAAAAAATCCTACTCTTCAGTTGTCTTTATTTAATCCTAACTCTAGGAAATAAAGTTATAGAAATATTTGATAGCACAGACTTGCAGAAAGTTATTCTTAAAGAAAAAAAGGCTTTTTTTAAGTTATCTGAAGAATTTGTGTCATCAAGGTTTGACTATATTTATGTGGCTAAAATTAATTTACTCCTTGATGGAGAACACAACTCTTTAAAACTCAGAGATTGTTTTTTAAAATTGAGTATGAACTCTGTAGGTTACTTCTTGCTTAAAAATTAAGATATTTAATTTTTTATTTAAAAAGTAGTTATTTCCAATTTAAAACAAGGTAACATGTTTCCTTTTTAAAATACTGTAATATATTTTAATTTAAAGTACAGACAACATTGCCCAAAAATTAGATTTTCGAGTTTAATTATTTAAGAAGAAACACCCAAATAAAAATTAAATAGTATTAAAAAAGACAGCAGAATTTTTACTTTCAAATTATGATTTCTTTCTATTTTTTAAGATTTCTTTCTATTACAATTTACATTTTTTACCAAACTTCCATAAATAAAGAAATAAAGCAGGTTGCATAATTTTTCAGGTATAAATTTTCTTATAGTAAAAATATAATAATTATAGGGAGAAATAATTGCTTTGCACTGCTGCTACGCTTGAACTGATATTGCTGGTGATTGTAGTATTGAAAAATGTTTTAGTCATTTTTTAAGATGAAGTTCATTCTAGAATAATCAAAATAACTACATTAAATTTATTAGCAACAATTCATTGACATATTTTTGCTACACGTTGTATTTTCGTGAATTCCTATTTTTAATTTACACTTTTGCTTCTGCAGCCTCAAAGTACATTTTCAGATTTCTTTTTTTTTTACTGCAACAGCTGTTTTATTTTCTGCAACAGTGTCATAATGTCTTGTGGTTTGTGCTCGGTATATATAGTTGTGTTGCACTTTCTGTAAAAAGTATATAGTATATCTAACGATCTGAAGTATGCATGTGTTAATTTGCACACCAAACCAAGTTGGCTGCTGCTTATGGGAAGTAAAGCTATTAAAGGGCTCCACAATAAAAGAAATCAAAATAAGGTTTCTTTTGTTTTGATAACTTTTTTTTGTTTTGTTAGTAAGGTTTTTTGAAACCAAAATAAGGTTTCTTTTGATTTTATTGAAAAAAATACTTAAATTTTTCTGAAAGATAGTACAATATTCTCAAAAATTAAATATATTTGATAAGGTAGTTATAAAACACGAGTTTAAATCAAATGCAAATAATATCTCCCCTATTCTTTCTTTTGCTGATTTCATAAATCTGATTTTAAATTTATTACATTACAAGCTTTTAATGTACCTTTCAAACGTTTCCTCCTACAGATACACCCACAACAAAAGCAACAACAATTATGTTCACTTCAACAAGAAGGAATTTCATTACAACAACTATCCCTTTCAACACTTATCGACCCAGCCCGTCCACTCGCAGACAATACACTACCACGCGACTTCCGCAACTTGCTACAACTTCTACTAAGAAATATATAACAAAGAGTTCTATAGGTAAGTGTTACTTATTAATCATTTTTCCCTTTACAGCTTTCCTCTTTTTTTAAGCATTTATCAATTGTTTGTTCTTGCAAGATCTTAGATCGTTAATAAACCATGTAGTGCTTGCCTGAGTAGGTTGGCCATTACCAACTTCATCTCAAATAGTTCCCAGTAGGAAAAAAACTAGGGGTGGGGAACATTGCACAACTTTCAATTACACTATAATACTGCTGTCATCTACAGTATTTATATTTTCATCAATCATTTAGTAAAAATGGCCAGTTTGGCGATATTTTTTGCAATAATTCTTGTATGGGTCTTTAAAAAAAAAAAAAAAAATTAATTAAAAATGATGATTTTGGCGATATACTTATCAATAATTTTTATATTATCCTTACTTACTAGTGAAATAATAAAAAAATATAAAAAAAACGATTGTAGATAAGGTATGCTTAAGGAAAGAGAACTCTGTGTTAATGGCATTCATTTTTCAACTTTTTACTGGAATTTTGGAGGTGGGGATGTTTAGAGCACCTTCAGAGGCATTACCAAAGCGATTTTAAACAAAATCGTTAAAGCTGTTTTTTAGCAATTACTGAAAAACATGATTTTTTCTATGGCAGCTACCCTATGCGCATGTAGGATTTTGATGAAAACCTTATGGTAGGTCCTTGTATCATCACTAACCCGCACACCAAATTTGAACATCGTAGGTCAATTTGTTTGAGCCATTTTTTCAAGATCACTTTTTTGGAATCAGAATGTTCCAAAACGTGAAAAAAATGCAAAAAAAAAAAAAAATGTTTTTTTGACCGAATACTATACTTTCATTACGCTATGTGTACATATGTGTAATTGGATGTAAAAGGGAATGAGGCGCTGAGTGCTTTCCAGAGCAAAGAACATGTAGGTAGGGAGGGGTAGAGATAAGAAGGCTAAGCGGATGCTCGTACTCAAATAGAGTACATGGGTGCACATAAACTGTGACAATAAAGTATATTTTTTAAAAACAAATACATTTCAAAGTAAAAAATACTTAGGTTACAAACTTGTATGGCCTTTGTCTAAAAAAAAAAAAAAATTTGTTGCAAAGATTCATGTTTACCTAAGAAGAGCTGGAGAGACTAACCAGAGACTGGTGTCCAAATTCTTGAATAAATACCCGAACATTTTTTTATATGTTCTCTGAAATTTTAATCTCTGCTTTAAAAATTCATTGAATTATTTTATTTTTCCTAAAATTATTTATTTATTAAAGTTATATTAATCAAACATATTTTGTTCATTAAAATTATTTTATTCAAAACTAATTTATTTATTAAATTATATTATTCAAAACTATTATTTTCAGGGGGTCAAGGATGCTAATTATTTGTTATAACCTTGATTTTTCTTGTATTAAATTTCTTATTCATTGAACATTTTAAAACCTTAATCGTACTTATATTACCAGGGAATCGTATCACTTTTCTCCTCGTCATTTTTAATTTTCAACATCCTGGCATTGCAAGGGCACTCCCCTGGCTTTTGAAAATTACAGAACAAGTGGATAAAGTAACCTAATTTATAGAAATAAAGATGTGCTAGAGTTTTAAATTATTCAATTGAACATAAAATTAATCTATAGCTTTTGATTATCATTTCATTAGGAAAGCTAATTTACATCTTTGAAAAATCAAGGCTTGAGAGTATACTTTTATCGCACTTGCACCCCCTTACTTACTCTCTGCATCCTCATGTGGTCCAGGGAATAGAGACATTACCTTGAAAAAAATTATGTAGTTCTAATTTTTTATGTGTTATAAAGGTCAGTCTTCTGGTTAAAAATCCACGTTTTCAAACTCCTATCCCTTATGCTGTGCCTTTTCTGTGATGCACCAAAACTAAGAAGTTTATAAGCAGTTTATAGATCACAACTCTTAGCCAATACATCTTAGAAACAAATATTATTTAAAAAAAGTTGGAGAGTATTAAATTAGCTGCAATTTTTACATAAAAAGTTTTTTTTTTTTTGTAGAACTATTATGTAAGGATTTATGCTACTTATCAATTACTCTATTGTAAAATGTGTTCTATTCTCCGAGTTAAAATGCCATTTACATAGCTTCTCCTCTTGTCTAGTCCCTTGTATTGAATCCTTGAAATCCCCCTGTTTGATAAATTTAAACAGCTGAATCACATCACCTTCAGTAATTTCAAATTGACAATATCTCGAAGGACAGACACCATTAAGATTTTTTACATTTTCAATCCAAAAGGATTGGAAAGTAAAATAGATTTCGAGTTTTATTATCTCAGGAGATTTTTTTTTTTTCGGGACGGACAGAGTTCCTTTTATCATCCAATTTCATTTGCACAGATATTATCACAATCAGGAGTGTAGTGCTAAAAAAAAAAAAAAAAAAAAAAAAAAAAAAATTATACAAGCTTTCCGATTGGTGCGGTAACCTCATCTGTGGTTTGGGAATTTCGAATTATGAAATGCAAATTCACAATAGTTTACACAACGTATAAGAAAAACCTAAATACTCTTCATTTATTTTCTCACTAATTTATATATCAAGCATAAAGATTTACGAGTTATTATTAATAAAAAAATTCTCAAAAAAGTATCGGTTCTCTGTACCGTTTCTCGTAAAAGTATCAATACGCCGTACCGGACCACTACACCCCTGGTCACCAATGCTCATTTTGTGGGTATCCTTCAATTTTTTTTATGCTTTGCTGCAACTGAGATTTGTAAATGAGGCTTTGGTTACAAAACAACCTATGACTCAAACCCGCATGCAGCCTATCATGGAAACAAAAACGAAGTTCTCGCTGGAACTGGAATATAATAAAAGAGACAGTTTATGCCCAATTTCATTCCTCTTTGTTTTGAAACATCACGTGTCTTGAATGGCGTCAGGGGGGAGGAATAATCTTAGAAGGCTGATGATTGGTGGATTCGGCGACCTTCTGTTTCCTTGAGCACGAAGAATGACTCATTTTCGGGAGGAACCATGAACTTCGTATTTTTATTGATGGGGACCAGACTGTAATTGAGTTTTTGTTATTTCTTGGCAAGTTATATTGTAGATGATTTTTTTTTTTAATCGTGCGGGAAATATAACAAAAATTTGGATGATTTTTTTTTATTTTCAAACTATGAATAATTTTAAGAAATATTCTAGAAAATATTTGAAAGACTATTTTAATAATTTTTCGGAATATGATATTTTTTCACTACGAGATTCATCTCAAAAATTGGAATCTGCGTTGGAATTTAATCTGATGCGCTGTTTGAAATACTTTTTATTGATATAATTTTTATGAAATAAATTTAATCATTTACCGTTTTTTCTGAAACCTTAATTTAGAAAGAAAAAAAATTCTTTTTACAATCCCGACCTCTAATAATCCTTCTATTTTAAAATTTTTCATTTTCCCGGTACTGTTTTTATTCTATTTCTAGAGTAATTTCTTTTCTAAGTATGCAGTTCTTTATTTAATAAAAAATACTGCTTTCCACTAAATATTTTTCGTAGTGCAATGGAAAAAAATTGCATCAACCCCCCCATTCCCCTTTGTCGAAAAACGAAAATAACTTTTCCACTTCTGGTATACAGCCCCTTTTCTGGTCCATGATTCAAAATCGCGACACCCTCTCTTTCGGTTTTTTTTATTTTATAATTCCTTCCCACCTGGTGTTCCAGCTGGTTTTCTTTCATTCAAAATCACATCGGCGCATGCGGCTTGCGCGATAGTTTCCATTCCAAGATGGCTTTCGCCAAGGATTGTTTACTATTTACTTACGTCCTCGTCTTTTTGTGCGATCGCTGCGTATTCGGCGAAAATGAAACCGGTAAGCCCGAATTGAATGTTTTGATACTTTTATTTGTGCTTAGTCTGGAGAATCTCTTGTTTATTTTACAGTTGTGTCTGTGTGAAATCGCATTGCGCACTGACGTTTTAGATTGAAATGATATTTTTAACCATAATTTTAATCAGCTGTTTATCTGTGATATCTTCTGCTGAGATATCTGTTAGCTGTTTATTTTAGGAATATTGGGTAAATTTGAATATTTTGTTGTTGTTGGTACTTCCTTTGATAAGCAAAAGCAGTTATTCCGAAAGTAAACAACGCAAGCCGTGTTTTTTTTTTTACTTTTACTATGAAAATTTAAATATCCATGAATGCTAATTAGCCATTTAAAAAATACTACTTGTGAAAGTGATGCTTATTAAAATTGATTCAAAATGTAAAAAAATTGAAATATATATTAATAAAATGAGTGTTATATAATAATCTTTAGTTTAAATGAAATTAAGAAATTTTTTTGTTAATTAGAAAGCTTGATCTACTTGTCAAGAAACTTATTTCCCCAATTTGGGAGGTAAAAATTTTTGTCCATTATATATTTGATTTAAAACTTTAAAAATATGTTACATCTCAAAAATTTTAATTTAGAAAAAATTGTAAAAAAACGTATTTGCTGTTTAGTTGCACAATTTATTAAGATGGGTATCTCTTTCTCATTAAAAATTATGTATTTTATTAACATTTATATATTAATTAATTGTTCATAATTAAACAATTAATACTCAAAATATGTATATTTGTTCAATGTATTCTTTCTCTTATTAAAAATTGTGTGTATTATTAGTGTTAATTATAAATTATTTAACAATTGATTCATAATGTATTATTTATTTAATTAATTAATATTAAAAAAACATTTCAGCTGTTGTAATGGAAAGTTAATTAATTTATTGTTACATAAACTTAAAAACTACACATTCTCCTTCGTTGTCTGGCACAGCAGCTTTTTTGAGCTGTTGGCATTCTTAAGCGTTTTCTTTCAGGCTGATGTTTTGTTGCCTAATGTTTTTACTCTTGGGATTCTTTCTAATACTTTCGCTATCTGCAAATAATGATCGGATTTTTCTAAGCATATCGGAATTAATTTCTTTTAAAGAGCAGTATCACTTGAAAAAGAATGCTCATTATTTAACAAATTCTGACATTTGGAGATTGGATTATTTCTGGACAGAACCATCTAAGATTGGACAGACCCTTACAGTTTCTCCATCCACATGTTTAAAAATGGTCAACATATTTTCAGAAAAAGAAGCATGCTTTCTACATAAATTGTTTCCTTTACTTTCTGGAAACTAATTTGTTTTTTTGTTACAGAAACAACAATTGCGTCGCAGACCACTTCCTTGCCCACTGCACCTATTCCTCAGGCCACTCCTGTGTCTGCTGGTCAGTCCAATTTCATGAATGCCACCCTGAGGGAAATACAAGAAGTGATTGATGATTCTGGGAGGATTGCCGGCATCATCATTGGGGTTCTGAGTGGCCTCGCTATTGTTCTGGCATTGGTAAGAGCACAGTCAGCTAAAAAAATACTCTTTAGTGCTCTGAATTACAAATTATACTACTCCAAAATCTGGAACAGAGGATTAAAAAAAAAAAGAAGAAGAAAAACGTTTTTGCAGGGCCCTAATATTCCTTAAATTTTTGTTTTTCGCTAAAATTATACTTACATTTTTAGATAATTCCTAAAAAAAAATTTAAAACCTTGTAAATTCCCTTATTTTCCTCCAAAACCCACAAAAAAACCTTGATATTCCTCCAGATGAGGAAAGTCAGGGTTCCCACGGTCATTGAAAGTCATTAAAAGTGCTTAATATTTTTGAACCTGTTTTCAAGGCCTTGAAAGTACTTGAAAATGCTTAGAGGTGCTTAAAAGTCCTTAATTTTTGTGTATGTTGACCAACTTCAAAATTTACAAAAATGCAACTCAGACTTGCTATCACCGCCACTTATCCTCATTATATCGGAATTTTCTGACATATTTGTATTACACATGCGCCAACTTGTAACTGTTTTGGTATGTTATAAAAAAATTTTATACAGACATGATGCCTGAAAACAAATTTTTTAAGGTCCTTAAAAACATTAATTAGGTCCTTAAAAGTCATTGATTTTCATTCTGTGATTTGAGTGGGAACCCTGAAAGTAGTTGTAATTAAGTTTGCATGTTTGTTAAAATAGTATAATTGTTTAATTATATTACCGTTTTAAAAAGTTGTTTGAAGCTCAATTTTTTGAAAATTAGTAGTTTTTTGCTGATGTTAAAACAAGCTTAGGAAAGAATATGTCTGTGTTAGGAGCCTATGTCAGCTTCTTAAGAAATATCCCTAAATGTTTTTTAATTATCCCTTAAATTTTTAGGTATTATCCCTAAAATGTTCCGGACATTTTTGGAATTATCTCTAAAATTGTTACCTAAATTTTTTAGAAAACTCACTGCGCCCCCTATTATCTACATCTAAGTCATGTGGTCGCAGTGCGATTTGGGGTTAAACCAAACAACAGAAATGAAACTAAACTAAAAATAAACTGAGATTTCAACCTTATCCCCATCATACTCGAATAATAGGGTTCCCACAGTCCTTGAAAGTGTTGGAAAATCCTTGAAATTTATTTTGATGAAATTTGGTCCTTGAAAGTCCTTGAAAATAAGCAACAATTGATAATCTCTGCCTCCGTTTTGTAACTTTACATGCATTTTTTTCTTCAATAAGAGTCGAAACCCTGAGAAGGGGGTCATTAAAAGTGCTTAATATTTTTGAACCTGTTTTCAAGGCCTTGAAAGTACTTGAAAATGATTAGAGGTGCTTAAAAGTCCTTGAAAATGTTCAGAAGTCCTTAAAAGTCCTTAATTTTTTAGTATGTTGTTCAACTGGAAAATTTATAAAAAGGCAACTCGGACTTGCTATCCCCGCGTGACCGCCACTTATCCGCACTGTATCAGAATTTTCTGACATATTTGTACTACGCATGCGCCAACTTGTAACTGTTTTGGTAGAATATACTTTATAAAAAAATTTATATATAGACATGATGCCTGAAAACTAATTTTTAAAGGTCCTTAAAAACATAAATTAGGTCCTTGAAAAGTCATTGATTTTCATTCTGTGAACTAATTTTTAAAGGTCCTTAAAAACTTTAATTAGGTCCTTGAAAAGTCATTGATTTTCATTCTGTGAACTAATTTTTAAAGGTCCTTAAGAACATTAATTAGGTCCTTCAAAAGTCATAGATTTTCATTCTGTGATTTGAGTGGGAACCCTGCTGAAATACTTTGAACTCTTTATTTACTGACCGGACTGGAAATCGTATAATTTTTCTCATGGTACTGTATTAACACTTTGTGGTCCGCTCACTTATTAGAAAGTGTTTTTGTCGCCAGTATCAGTTGCCGCTCGCATATTAATACATGTTCTTCTAGTTTCCTGTTTTTTACGTCACAGTGGATTTAAATCCAGTAGTTGTGTGCAGAGTAGCCACAGAACCTAGAAATTGGGGAAATGTCAGAGAGCTTTACTATTCTGGAGAAAATCAGAGAACTTTTTTAAATTTTACGAAAATCGTGGAAATTTTTAGGCATGCTTTCCTGTTCTTCAGTATTTTGGTGCCATTTACCCGAAGAATTGTTGTGGTAATCGTTAGAAGTTTAATGCTGCAGAATAATTTAAACTTTTCTTTACCACCAAAACTATTTTTAAAAAATTTGGCATTATCTCTTTAGCATACATGTTCTATTCGATCAGGGAGTCTACATATCTGGAAAAATTGTAAAAAAGTTTACCGTAAAATCATTAAATTTTTTAGATATCTGTCTGGGAATTATCAGGGAACTTTTTTCCATGAATTTTGTGGACACCCTGTGTGTGTGTTTTGTTGAATGCATATGCAGGGGTCGCAGACGTCCTATATGTCCTATAAATCCTATATTTTTTTAGAAATCGGCAAAAACGTCCTATATTGTCCTATATTTTATAATTGTCCTATATATCCTATATTTCTATATTGAATCGATCTATATTTTCTTCGAATTAGTCGAAGGCGCTGTTCGTGGCCATTTTTTTATATTACGGATTCTTTGGCATGATTGTAGGTGAAAAAGACCTGACAAAGCGATGTTTATAACGGCGGCATTTTATCTCTTGTGATGTCACATGCTGCATAACCTACAGCTCAACTCTACCGGACCGGCGGGAGTTGTAAAATGTAAACATGTGAACTTTTCCATAGCACGCCGTCTTGAATTTGTGATCTGTTTTCTCCTCCAACGAAGTAAATTAATTGGTCATAATACAGAGAGAGAGATATGCAGCAATAAAACTCTGCCTGAGATAAAACGGATAAAAGCAACTTGTGATTAACTTGCAGGATTACTAAAGAACATTTTGAGTGCTCAGTCAATAATTGATGAAGGAAACAAAAGGGTTAAGATTTACTGTATGATGTCGGATGGCGATCCCCCCCCCCCGAATCCGGTACGAATTCTGCGCCACGAATTGTTTACATCAAATCGCGCCAAATTATGACAACCATAGGCCATAATCTCTTGCTCTTAAAAAAATGGCAGGGCTGCCATTTTCTTGCGAAAATCACCTTGGCAACGAATTCGCACCGGATTCGGAATATTAGCCACAGTTTTTTCGTAAAAATCGCCAAAATTGAAAATGACGTCAATATGTTGAGTTGTCAAATCCAAACGGTCATTAGGGTTTCCGAAAAACCAAGTCCCTGGTTCGCCACATTCAGCGCTAAATCTCCCACTTTTCGCCGCCAATCCAACCGACACTGAATAGTAAATCTGAATCAACAGAGGACTGCAAATAGGGATAAAAAGAAAATATTTAAAAGAAATTGGAGCAGTTCAAGCAGCTATAGATACTGGAAGCAAAGCACTCAAGATTGCAAATAATGTAATTAATAAAACTTGATTTAGGGGTGGAATATTGAGGCAATAACGGATGACATATTCAGGATCTGATGATTTTTATTTAAGGTGTGTTTTCTATTCTCTTAAATTCAATATAACGAGTATATAAATGTATAACGAGTTAATTTTTAAGTTCAGTAGCAACTGTATGCAGTTATATGATGTTTTATATTGTCCTATATTTTTTTTAAAAAAATCCTATATATTCTTATTTTGTCGCTTTGACCCCTGCATATGCCATTCGTGCAGCGGCACAGAAAATGGCTGGCCTCAAGGTTGGTAAATTTAAAGGGCACTGGCACACAAAGTACTAATAACCTATTGGAACTTTGCAATCCGCTTTCATGACATTCGTTCTTCAATTGTTGGATGGCAGCACAAGCTTATTTCTCTTTAAACACTCTCCAGAGAAATGTACATAGGACGATGCAAGACTAAGATATGGGTGCCTAGTAAATTGAAAATCAGCCATGTGTTTGCATGTAAAGAACTTGTACTGCCATCCAACAATCGTAAAACAAACTTCATAGAAGTGGATATCCAAATGAACGAGTTGATTGTTCAAATTGCACAAAACTTGTCCAACAAAGAAATGCTTTTATTTTTTAGGTTGGTGTCTGTGTATATAAGCAGTACTTGCGAAGGAACATCACAAGTATGAACTTTGATAATCCAGTGTACCGGAAAACAACAGAAGACCAGTTTAGTTTGGAAAAGAATCAGTACCAACCAGCGAGGTCGTATCCCTCAGTAAGTTTTAATACATACTTTTGTAATTGGTATTAGATTGCATTTTAGTTACAACGCACAGATATTTTGGCATAGAAGTTTTTTTTTAGAAAATCTCTATTGTAGCTCTTTTTCACTGGGCCAAAAAGTAACTTTTTACCATTCAGGTTTTGAAATTTAAATTCATCATATACCCTAGCTGTCACAATTGCATGGCTTGATTTTCATACTATTACAATTATAAAAATATTCAAAAGTAAAAACTGTTGGAAATTTTAAAACAGAAATGCCAACTCTTCTAAGGATTTTATGGAGTTACTTCTTTTTATGGTTTACCCATGGCCAATACTCTTTAATTACGATGAATGAATATGATATACAATACTGACTATTACTTTAGCGTAGCACTCATCGAAAGCAACTTAAATCTCGGCAATATCGAAAGTATTGATGAATTTCAAGAGTGTTGGCAAGAGATTGAAAAAAGATATCTCGCTTAGGGCTTTTCTATGGATTTGAAAAAACGTCTGTAAATCCAAAAAAATCATTAGACTATGAAAATTAAGTAAAAACTATGGAAAATACTTAAAAAAGTCGGCATCTCTGTTATAAAATTAAAAACGCTGTACTTAATTTGATTGCTCATACCCACCATTAGCAATACTCCATTAATGCTAGTAAATGTAATACCACACTTTTCAGATACTACTTGATAAACCTAGATATCGGGAAATCATTTATTTTTAGAAATCTTTAAAATTCTATAATGTGTGAAATTTTAGTTTTTGATTATCCAGGGTGGCCACAAAATTCAGTTAAAAAAGTTCCCTGATTTCCCTGACAGATTTCTAAAAAAATCCCTGATTTTAGGGCAAAAAAGGGATTTTAGGGCCTTTTTTTTCAAAATTCCCTAATTTTCTTAGGTTTTCCAGATGTCTCGACACCCTGATCAAATAGACTATGTATGCTAAAAAGATAAAATGCAATTTTTAAAAAAATAGTTTTGCTGGTAAGGAAACGTTTAAATTATTCCGTAACATTAAACTTCTAATGGCTTACCACTACAAATCTCCATGTATATAGTGCCAAAATATGGATGAAGGTGCCTTAAAGCAATACAAAATTTCCCTGATTTTCATGAAATTTTAAAAAGTTCCCTGATTTTTTCCAGAATCAGAAAGCTCCCTGACATTTCCCTGATTTCCACGTTTTCCCGGTTCTGTGGCCACTCTGTTATCGAAACTTTAATCAGTGCTGTAATAATAAGTCTGAGAGGCGACTGCAAGTTCAGGTACGCCATCAAACATCAGTTTGAATTTTTAATAGAATGTAGAGAGAAGTTAGTAGAGTGCAAATCCACTGGTCTGCAGTGACAAAAATGGCCGAAACTAGTAAAAAATAGACTTTGAATGAGCTGAATTTAAATCTGATTGCCAAATGGGCTATAACTTGCCAAATAATGAGCATTCTTTTTAATTTGGTAACCCATCGCTCTTTAATTTTCAATAAAGAAGGTTGCAGATGATTCAGATACCTATCGACGGCTTACTTGCATTTTTTTAAAGTGATCCACGTTGGCTATAAATTTTACGTCAGTAGTGACGTAACTGATGTCTCCAATCGGGCTTACTTTTAAAATATGGTAGTTTCCCAAGTCGGAGATCAGAAATCGTCTGGGCCCTTCTTCATTTAAAATCAGAGCGCTGTAGTTTACCAGATGAACAAGTGTGTTCACTCTTTGTTAAGTTCTGACATATTTGGTAATCAGATTTAGTTCAACTTCTTCAAAGTTGATTTTTTTACAGTTTCAGCCATTTTTGCGACTGCAGACCTTGTGTATTCAAAATCTACTCACTTTTCTTCACTTTCTATAAAAAATTCATAATGATGTTCGATGTGGTATCTAAACTTGCAGTCGCCTCTCAGTCTATCTCCTTTTCGCTAAAGCATCCAACTTCAAACTTTTTGCTACAACCAGGGTTTCCACGGTCATTGAAAGTCATTAAAAGTGCTTAATATTTTTTAACCTGTTTTCAAGGCCTTGAAAGTCCTTGAAAATGCTTAGAGGTGCTTAAAAGTCCTTAATTTTTGTGTATGTTGACCAACTTCAAAATTTACAAAAATGCAACCCAGACTTGCTATCCCCGCGTGTCCACCACTTATCCTCATTATATCGGAATTTTCTGACATATTTGTATTACACATGCACCAACTTGTAACTGTTTTGGTAGAATATACTTTATAAAAAAAATTTATACAGACATGATGCCTGAAAACAAATTTTTTAAGGTCCTTAAAAACATTAATTAGGTCCTTAAAAGTCATAATTGATTTTCATTCTGTGATATGAGTGGGAACCCTGTATCACCCTTTTTCCATCAAAATATTCATAAAGATGACGGAACTGCAATCTTCATATTTTCTATTCTATATTTTCTATTCTTCTCAAACTTTACTTTCTTTTCCAGAGTCTTGAACCACTGACGTCCCCAGGAACCAACGAGTTTGTATGAAAAGGACTTGGCGGCCATTTCACTCTTTTCCCCATTCAGTGCCCTTTTGCCCAATCGGGTTACTTGTACATAAAAGGACTGCATAAATTCCATGAGTGAGAACTGTATATTCTTGAAAGACTATTTTGTTGATAAAGTGTGTGAGTGCTAGTCGAGTGACAGGATCATGTGACTGTGTTTCATTTTGGAGGGTGTTAATGTTACTGGCAAATTACAATGACTCCACCATTCTTGGGCAAATTACAAATAGCCCGACATTTATGGGTAGATTGCTTCGTGATGTTGATACAAATCTTAAATCATTGGACCATTCGATGGTGGTTCACTTTAATGGTATTAAGTCTTTGTTTATAATTGTAAAATAATAATTAATTTTTTTTTTATATAGTGCTATGTTAATGTAGAGATCGCGTTCGCCTCTAAATTCCTAATATTCCTTCAATTTTTGTTTCTTTCTAAAATTGTACATTTTTCAATAAATTGTAACAAATTGAAAACTTGAAAATTTCCTCCAAAATCTGGGACGCCCTCCCCCCGCGATACTCCTCTAGGTGAGAAAAGTGTGGATTTAATCAAAATCGTATGTGTGTCGAAATAGTATAATTGTTTAATTATATAACTGTTATTTTGCTAAATAGTTGTTTGTCGTTCAATTTTTTGATGATTGACAGTTTTTTGCCAGTAGTGAAACAAGCTTTTGAAAGAATGTGTCTGTGTTAACTAGCCTATATCAGCTTCAAAACAAATATCCTTAAATGTTTTTTAATTAACCCTGAAATTTTTAGAATTATCCCTAAAATTCCTATCTAAATTTTTAGGAAACTTTGCACCTCCTGTTAGTGTGACTAACAGTGCTATGTTTTTATATATATTTTAAGTGTTTCATTATGTATACTTTGTCTTAAGACATTGGAAATGAAAGCTGTTTAAGTAGCTTTAAAAAATATGTTACTGTGATTCATTCTTATTTGGGTCTCAACAATTAGCCTTTTGTACTATCTGGACCTTTCAAAATATTCATTAGATATTCATATTGTACAGGGTATATGGTTTCCTGTAGTTTAGTCAGGTATATAATTTTTTATGTAATTGGACTTTTTAAAACACAACAGTACACCAAACATTTATGAAGTACTCGCCTGTACCATGAGATCAGAAAATACGAAAGAAATAGCTGAAGTACAAAAAATTTGTTTTTAATGCAAGAAACTATTTATAGAATTCTTGGCACATCCTACCTCTTTGTTGTCATTCAGTCGTATTAGGCTGGATAGTCATGAGTTTACTCTGTATGAATACAGGGTTCCTATGGTCCTTAAAAGTCCTTGATTTTTTTTTTTATGGAATTTGGTCTTTGAATTTTTAAGTGACCACCGATAATCACCGTCTCTGTTTTCTCCTTGTCCGTTTTGGAATTTTATGTCAAAAGAATGCAATTCCTTGAATTTTCTTTAAAAGTCCTTGAATTTTTTTCTTCTTCTCTAAGAGTGAGAACCCTGTAACAGGAAAAAAATGCGGCTGCCTGCCTAGCTTCAGGATTTCCATGACCAACGATTGGTCACACGAGTACGCTTTGTGGTTTGCTCGTAACATTAATACCATTCTTGCTTATTCAAATCAATGTGTTATTTATTTTGTTCCTACTGTGTGATATTATTGTAGTATACTCGGTTGTTTTTATTTCATTAGAAATGTTTATATTTTGTACGATTTCTTCATTGAATTGATTTATTTTGATGGTTTTTCATTTGTCAGTAAATACTTATTAATCTATTTGATGTTTTTATGAGGGACATTTTGAAGTTTGATGATCAAGAAATTGTTCGGTTGTGATACATGCGGTTTATTCAAACTGTTTTCTTAACCGTAAAATAATTCTCTCCAAATTGTGAAGAAGAAATTTAGTTTTGAATGATTGTTATGCATTCTGTACAAGTGTGATTTCTGAGCGTCTCATTAAATTTAATATGTATTTTCACTATGTAATTTAGTATTTTGTTGAAATCTAAATATATGATTCATTTACTATTTTTTTTAAATTATTGACTTTAAAAATTTTATTGTCTAGTTAAAATGCAATCTATATCTACAGAAACTTATAAAAATATTGTTCTTTTGCTGAACTTTGTAAAGTTTTGCATAACCATAGTAATATGGTGTATTGAGTGTTTGGAAGTTTACTTATTACCCATTATCACAATAATCTTGTTGTTTCAATGTATAAAAATATAGTCTTATGAACAATCAAGGTATAAGTCATATTTCAATATGGAACTAAGATGATTCCAAAATACTAATTCCAGGAAAGTTATTGCATTTATATTGAGCCATCAGTCGAAGAATATTTGCAGGGTATATAATATTGAAGATGTTTTGTATACACATACATTATGTAATTGCTCATGGTATCTTTTCCTATGTTAAGTAATTTAAAGAAAGCTGTACTAAGTTTGTAATTAATGCATTTCAGGACAGGTTTTAGCTCTTTAAGTTTTGATGTAGCTCAGATATTAATATATAATTTTTTTTCTCTTTACTGAAGTTTTTCCGTTTCCGAAAGTAATAACAGCGAAAACGAAATAAGGCTAAAATTACCTAGGAGCAATTAAATGGAAGTATTAGGCCTTACAATTAAAGGATTAGAGCAAAAACACAATTTTAGAATCGGAAATAATGAGGATTCGAAAGAAAAAGTTTAGCCAAAAGTCAAAACTATTAAAACAACCTTAAAAAAAATGTTTTTCAAAACCACATTAAGTTATATAAGGATTTTTCTTAGTTTATTGCATTTATATGTTTTATTTCATTGATTTTGTGTATGAACAATGATATGTTCTAAAATCCGGAATTGCTGAAGTCCCGGCGATTCCGGATTTGAGATACTCTACTGTATTAAGATGTTCACTTTGTGTTTCTTTTCTAAAATCATAATGTGCTCTAGAAATTATAGTGCAAGTTCTATTGGGTGAAAACTGACGATCACGATTGTGGTTCACAAAATTCAAATAAACATGACATTGACGAACATGGGCACCAGTGGGATAATATGATAATAATATCGTATATAATTGAATTTTGAATCAAATATGATCATTCAATTTCCAACTAAAATATTAATTTCCTAGAATTTCTACGTTAATGTCCTGTGATTTATACATTAATTTCCTAAAATTTATGTTTTAATTTTCTGGAATTTGTACATTAATTTTCATAAATTTATACTTAATTTCATGAAATTTATACATTACTTTTTAGAAATTTATACATTAATTTTCTAAGCAAATAAATGATTTTAAACTTTTATTGAATATGCTTTTTTATTTAAAATTTTGACGCTTTTCTCCATTTACTTTTTTAAAGAGGTGTAATTGCTTCCTTCCCCCTTGAGTGACTGTGGTGCCCATGTTGGCAAATAAAACATTCAAAACGTAGTTTTTATGAGTTCTGAATTTTACTTATTTAACTGGTCCAGTAGCATTAAAAGTAAAATGGCCCTTATTTATAAAATTTAAAATACAGTAGGGTTTAGTGCTATTTATAAATTGGGATGAAAACAACTAGTATTTTGATGGCATTGTGCAAATAGCTAGTAAGCGACAAAAGTTTTTATTTTGGTATTGCTGAATTCATCTCGTCAATATTTATATAATTATTACTTTAATCGATTAAATATATCACAAGTTAGTTACAGAACAGTTAAGTAACTCTCGTCAGAAGTGTAAACTAAAAAAAACTTTTTTACATGTTTTTCTGAAAATCGGATGATTGTCGTTGAGCTATGTGCATGAAGTTGACTATTTGTATTTGTCAAGAAATGTGCCAATTATTTAGTGATCATTGTATATTGATTTAAGTAATCCAAATTTGTTATTTATAGAAACGGTTGTTTTTAAAATTCGCGAAATGTTGTTGAAGATTGGAGTAGGTAATAAAAATATGATGGAAAGAGCGGGACTTGCCTTTGACTGTGAGCTTTTAACTCCTGTAGAAAGTAATAAGTTTGAATGTTATTTTTCAGTAGTTGGTATATTGAGAGAGTATAGACATCTTTCATGTTCCAAAAGATGTGTGATGCATTTTAAATAAAATAATTTGTTTTAAGAACCCTGTTTTTTGTTTTATTTAAAACAAATTTTGTGCTTGTACGTTAGACACATAACCAGGGGTTCCCACAGTCATTGAAAGTGCTTAATATTTTTTAAACTTGTTTTCTAGGCCTTGAAAATGCTTAGAGGTCCTTAAAAGTCCTTAATTTGTGCAGATGTCCAATTGCAAAATTTATAAAAATTTAACTCGGACTTGCTATCCCTGCGTGACCGTATCGGAATTTTCCGACATATTTGTATTACGCATGCGCCAACTTGTAACTTTTTTGGTAGAATATACTTTATTTAAAATTTATACATGGACATGAAACAAATTTTCAAAGGTTCTTAAAAACACTAATTAGGTCCTTAAAAGTTATTGATTTTCATTCTGTGATTTGAGTGGGAACCCTGATAGCATTATTTTTCTTTGTATTTACACAAACATTAAAATTTATTCATATTTTTATTGTAAAAGTTTTATATATATATATATATATATATATATATATATATATATATATATATATATATATATATATATATATATATATATATATATATGTATATATATATATATATATATATATATATATTATATATTAGTTTTGAATTCTATACCAACGTAGAAGTTTATTCCGAGGTTCTGTCCGTCTGCACATGATCAAAAGTTTTGGGCAAAACCAGTGGTAGAAGTGGACAAAAAAACGTGGGGGGATGCCCAAAATTTGGTGACAAGTGCACCTCTCCCTTCTCATCCCCAACGATAAATTTCATAATTTTCTATCTTATAATAAAAAATATTAACTAGTAAATAAGTAATTTATACTTTCTGACACTTAACATTGTACAAGAGTCTAATATTTATTGTTATTTTAAGGGGGTGCGGTACCGAAAATAAAAAAAACTTTATTTATGTACATTTTTAAGTCAAAAAATTATTTTATGTATGAGATACTATTGATATATCTTTGAGAAAATGGTTTTTTAAATATTGTGTTTAGTTATTTAAAAAAAATTTAAAAAACAAGAAAAATCCATAATAATTGATGTTTGCGTATTTTGATATAAGTCAAGAAAAAATAAAAAAAAATTCAAAGTGAAAGCTTTCTGTAATACATAATTATATAAAGAAAATTTTGTCTTCACAGAATTTTGATAGGTGAACTAAAAAAAATTCTCAAAATTAAAATATTGAAATTTTTGCTTTTTTTTATGTTATCTTTTACTCTAAAAATTATATTTTAAAACAGAATTAAAAAAATAAAATTCTGTGAAGACAAAATATTTAAAACTATATAAATTAAATGCTCCAAAAATTTGAATAGCCAATTGTTAATGGTTCTGGAGATATATCGATTTGAATATGCATCTGTGAAAAACACTAGTGCTCGAAAAACGTTTTTTTAAGCAGACGCTTCAAGGTGTTACGCCCATTAGTGATGTTTAAATCACAGGTAATTTTGTGGCGTTCTAATCACCGGAGGAATAAGATAAAAACATCATTCTCTTCAAGAATGTATGAACTATTTTTTAAAATCACAAAAAAAATTTGGGATTTTTGAAGAAATTTCGGTACCATACCCCCTTAATGAATATTCTGCGAAATATCTTTTTATACTTGGAAGTAAGAGATTAAGTGAAGTTATAATTCAACGTTTTACACATAACTGTTTATTTAAATATAAATAGTGCTTCTAAATGTGCATACTTTCATGAAATAAAATTAATAAAGAACTTGAAAGTTTTTTTTTTTTTTTTTTTTTTTTTTTTTTTTTTTTTTAAATAGCTTGTCTTTTTATGGAACAAGAATAGAAATTTAACTTAAAAGAAAGTTCCTCCAAAGTTAAAAGTTAACCAAGCGTAATATTTATAATATAACACTTATAATATCTTTTTTAATACATTAGTAGTATACTACATTTTTATAATAGTATGATGTATATCCTAAGTCAGGGGTGCCTGTAGGGGGGTTTCGTGACGCAAACTGCGTCATTAAAATTTTAGGGGGGGGGGGGTTGATAAGAAAGAGGAAACTTTTAGGATTTACAGTAAAAAAATAAGATAAATGAAACAAAACAATATTTTGTCACTGAGGAGGATTTATATTAACCATTTAGTATGTTATGCTATCTTTCCTACGTCCCATTAGAATAGGCCCTGCTCCAAAACCTCCACTTTTTTCTCCGTCGGCAAATTGGGATTTTTTTAATAAGAATCGTCAAATTATGTAACATATATGGCCAGTTGTAAATTAAGAAATATATATATCAAAAATTTTCGAGCGAAAACTCCACAAGATAACGGCATGGTACAAGAAGTCGTCAATTCTTATAGAAATACGAGGATGACGATCATTTTTCACCGAGTAGATATACAAGTCGGCATAAAGTCGAGTAGGTTGATCTTCAAACCCACATCCCTCCTATTCCGTCGATTTCCTTTGGTGATAAGCTAAGGGGTCCACCTCCCCACACAGCTGCGAAAATGGTCAAAATTGGATATTTTTTATTGTGCCATCAGTATCACAGTACGAAATCACACAGTATCACAATATGTCTAATTCTGCCCAAAGCTAAATAAAATATGCTGGAAATTTTGAAACATTGATATGCATTGTATTAAAATTGAAATATTTCTTTTAAGAGAGGAGGGATGGCTAAAAAATATATTTTGTGATGCCTGTGATATGCTTTTTTGGAATGATTTTGCCCTGGATTGGCCAATACTTGGGAGGGGGGGGGGGTAGGGGCATACCTACTTCCAAAGAGAGAAAAGCTGCAAAGGGTGTCCGGTGCCAACCAATCCCGTCAGTGTCTGTAAGAAATGTATCGATAAGGAACTTAAGTTTTTTTTTTTTTAATGTTCCAATTTTTATTTCGATGTAAGTAGTTGCTTAGCTTAGCGCCTTTGTTTTTTTATAAGTAAAATGCATTCAAATCCCAATTACTCCTACCATAATTATTAAAATTAATTTATAAATAAAACTATTTAATTATTAAAATTATTATATATAAATATTTAAATAATAAAGTATAGTAATTATTAATATTATTTAAATTTGATTAATGATTTTATTGAAAATTAAGGCTG
This sequence comes from Linyphia triangularis, assembly GCA_963978545.1. NCBI lineage: Eukaryota > Metazoa > Arthropoda > Arachnida > Araneae > Linyphiidae > Linyphia > Linyphia triangularis. The sequence goes on from OZ021731.1 coordinate 5,284,002, forward strand.
CCATACATCTAAAATCACTGGGTAGATTTTATGTCCCAGCACGCCTCTGGCCATGATTTGTAACAACGTCCGGCTTACAGCGGTCCATATCAGAATTGACTAATTTGCTTCACTGTTTGTGAAAATCAAAATTAGAAGGCCAAACTACTTATGTTTAAAATTTCGGAGTGCTACACGCGACACGCCTCTTGAAAGTCGTTTTGTAAAAAAAAAAAAAAAAAAAAAAAAAAAAAAATCAAGCTAAGTGATTGAAATTTTAGATTTCTGTTACTTACAGGTACAATTAGAAAGCCAAAATACTTGTGTTGAAAATTCCAGAACATTTTAGAATGTAAAATGGGTCGGCTAACTTTTATTTATAATCGGTATTTTCAGATCCCCCCCCCCCCCCTTCTCCCTCCCAGAAAAGTTGTATCGAATCGCCACTGGATGTGTATCGACTCTTATCGAATCCCTCCACTTCCATATCACGAGAGCAAAAAAATGAACTCAAAAAAATTCAGGCTCTTCTAAGATGTCTGTGCCAGAAAGAGCCGCTAGTGGGCGCTATGGGCACACCCAGCAAGGAGCATGGGATGACGTCAGGGGTGCACTAGCCATCGGATTGACCGGTGAAATCACCGGGCTGGTCAGTGTCTGTAAAAGACGGACCAGCCTGGTACAGAATTTTTTTTAAAAAGTGTTTTAATATAATTAGTTGCGCTCTTTGATGTTTTTTTTTAAAAAAGCCTAATGAATTCAAAGCCCAATCACTCCCACCAGAACCATGAACTATCAATGAGCTATTATTTTACTTTCAGAGATATAGTTCACATATTAAAAATTGCTTAAAATTTCACATTACTTTAATTTTATAGATTATGCGGAATCTAGAATGTTGTGTCGTCTGACCACTGTAAACTAATGGCGCTGCGGTCGCTTGAGGAGCGAGCGTAATTGTGAGTAATAAACGAGAGATCAAGTTACAGTCCACTCGTGCAGTGGTTTATTTTTTAGCTATGTTCAATTTAGCAGAGAGAAATAATTTTAAAACGAGCTATCGATGGTCCATAGAATATAGACTTAGTTAAATTTATAAGTTAGGATATTTTGAATATTTATTTTTTTAAATATTAAGATTAAATATATATCAATGTATTATGGAAATCAAGTTCATTCAATGGTGGTATAAATAGCAGAGAAAATTTAATTTAATTAAATTATTTATAAAAACAATTCAATTATTAAAATTAATTAATGAAGGAAACTATTTAAAAATATATATATACTAGTTTAATTATCAAAATGAATTATTCAATCATTGAAATTTGTTCTTAAAAATAAATATTAAAATTTGATTCATAATTATATTGAAAGTTTGGGCCGATTTCATGTCCAGAACGCAACTTGGTGACATAGCATACGTATCCTGGTTTTTGAAAATTAAAAAAAAAGTTACCAAGAATGGTAAATTCCTGGAAAAATGACATGTGACATGTTAAACTGACTTATTATTTATTGCCAAATAAATTAAATCGGAACTATTAACCCTTAAATGGAAGCATTTTCATTTTTAATAAAAAAACATTTCAAATTAACTGGGAAATGGGTATAAATAAGAAGGAAAAAAAAACGAAAAAAAAAAAAAAACGGGAATTTTGCATATTGATGTATTTTTATATCAAAGAAAAAGCTATTTTTTCTTGCATATATTTATCAGTATATGCAATATATAGATACTAGGGAGCTCCACCCCCTGCTCGCGAACGCTCGCCAGCCCCCTGGATTGCATGCAATCCCTTTGGTTCGCGACGCGAACCAGGCTAGCTTCAATGTGAGGCATTTAAAATATGCCCTAGAAAAAGCTATTTCAGCTGCATGATCAATAAAATCCTTGAAAAGTTATACTGTGCCATGAAACTGAAAATGTTGGATTATTTATTATGAGCTACGATACTTTGGATGTCATTATCTTACTGCTTATGTCGAGACGCGGTAATCAGGGACAGTTTGGCTACGTAGTAGAACGTTTTTGGAAAACAATAAAAATAAACACTCTGGTACATATATTTAAAAAAGATAAGTTATTTCAGAAAACATTTTAAATTTATGGGCTGGTTTTGTATGAAGCGCCAAAATAATTAAAGTTGCACATCGAAATATCTTAACGAAGCAATATTAGCAATCATATGATTTACATAATCCTTTTAGCAATACTTAAAAAATAACACAGTCAAATTGTTTGTCCGCAATGATGAAGTATTTATTCAATCGGTGTGAATGTGAGCATGGAAACCTTAATATTCTTAAAGGAAATTCCGTGCTCAGTTTTTATAGCCATGCATCCGGAAAACGTTCATAATAAATATGTTGTGGTTATTTGTCGAATCCAAAAAAATCTGGCTAGTTTTCATTGTTTAAGAAAGCGCGTTCCCGGAATTCTAATCCAAAATAAATGTACACATCCTGCATCATTGTAAATATCAAATCAAAACGTTTTAAATAGGAAATAATTTGTTTGTTTAGTTTTGAAACCACCGACTGTCTATTTGTGCCACTTATAAAGTGCTTAACACAGCCAAATACGTCTCGTAATTTTGAGCATCTAGAAGAATACGAGATCGAAATCTTCTAGTGTAAACCCCTCTCTCCGACTCCACCACACCAAAGAGAAGCCATTGAGGCCACGACAGATTTAATGTGCAAAATCCACTATTAGGTAAACACTGATATTTGGCGGACGGAGGCCCGAACCCACAACCCTCCGGTTATGAGCTCGATATTCTACCGCAAGATTATAGGGAGCCCATACTGATAGTAATGTGTGCGATATTTTCTGTTTATTTACTTTGGCATATTCAAATGTTTATTTAAACGTAATAATGTGCTAATTTATTAGGAAATGGCTTATTGTTGATATATTTTTTAATTAAAATTATTTCTGTCAATTACCTAGCTTATATGTTAAAATGAGTTTAATACCCTAGATAATTTCACGAATTTTTTTCTAAATAGAAGTCTTATAAGCAAACTTTAACCTAATCTACCGTTTAGTGTCAATGTATATTTATCAGTTACATGAATCATGGATTATACCTTAAGTCATGTTTTAAAGTTAACAAAAAGCCAAAACATTTTCTTTTTAAGAAAATCTATTGTATCCTTGAAACTACTAAAATTATATTTTTTATAACATTCGGTTACTGTTTCCATAAGTGGAGTTGGCATTGGTAAAGTGGAGTGGGCATTCAACGCCACCTGCCGATTCCGGGATTTTGAGCGATAGCAGCAGCTGTATAAGTGAACTTGTGAGAACTTGATCGAGTATATCCTTGGTTAGAGGGGCCTTGGTCTAACAGACAACGCTGTTTCCAAAAAATATGTTTTTTCCGGACACAGTTGTGACATTATAACAGTAGGTACTTAAAACAAGCGATTTAAGATTTTGACAAGCGAACATTTACATTTTTATTTATATTGATGACTCAGATAGCCAAAAGGTCATCATACGGCAACATACATTATTCCAACAACAATTTTTTGATAAGTGTACATCAGTCCTTTTATATATATATATATATATATATATATATATATATATATATATATATATATATATATATATATATATATATATATATATCCTCATCCGCTAATTTGACAGGATCATGTGAAGAGTTTTATTGCCTCAATTTTTTTTATTTATTTTTTTCCTGATTGTGATTCATATATTCTTATTTTAAGATAATTACTTTCTTTCATGTTTGAGTTGAACTCTCTGCTTAATTCATAAAATCTGTGTCTTAAACCAAAATTTTTCATTCAAAGAGTTCATAATTTAAATCACAAATATCTACCCCCCCCCCCCCCAAATTTATAAATAATCGCAGAACATTTTCCCAGCCCTTCTATCACCGTATTCTGCACAATTTTATAAATGGAATTTTTGGCCGATAACTTTAGTTTTTGTGTTGAATTTTTTAAATTTTCTTTTTTCCTCAGTGAGGGCGTTATTAACTGAATCAAAATAATTTAGCTACTTTTTACTATTGATTACTTGCATTGCCTTAACTCAGTTGGGTAGCCTAACGGTTGGTTTCCTTATTAAAAACTTCTCATATAAGTTTTATTCACCAGGCATCAATGTAAAATCGAAACCCGATTTTCTAGAGAAGAGATCACATTGTAGCATTTGAAGGAAAAGGTAAATTTCATATAGCAAAGAACTTCACTTATAAAGTGGTTTCTTAAATTGGTTCCGATTAATCACACAAATTAGTTAGAAACAAATGCTAAGACACTCCCCAGTCTCTAAAATTTTTCAAAATCTACGATTGTTGAAGAAAAGGATAGTTCCAATATCTCCTACCACCAAGAGTGGCGCTGAAACCCTAATAAGTAACAGAAGTTTTCGCTCCTGAATCTCGGGCGGCCACTATATATCGCTTTTACAGACCTATGATTGTTTGATTTCTAGTATCGTTTTGAATAGCGTATATTTCGCGTCTGTTTAAAATTCAGTTTTCTCAAATATGGTGTATTGTTGTGTTCCATTTTGTAAGGAACTGAAAGGCAAACTTATCCGCCTTTCAATTCACTAAGTTCCTTTAAATGAGCAATTAAATATAAGTGATTTAAGGCCATTTCAAGGAGGGACTTTATCCCAAATGAAACTTTTTGTTCAACGCAGGTGTACGGAAAATCTTTTCCTTCCAACGATTATGTTCAGACTTTAAAAAAAAAAAAAAAAAAAAAAATGATTAAAGCCCAACCTGAAGATATTAAAGCCTCTAAGCCTGAGTACAACAAAATTTTATCTGAACTTATACGAAAAGTATTTATTAAAGCTATCATTGAGTACACTGCTAAAAAGCATAGCGACATGTTTGAAAATATTCGAAAATTGTCAATCTAGCCTGTTAATCGAAATTTTTTAAAGTTAGGTTAATTTTGCATTTGTTTAATTATTAGTAACAGGTATTTTGTTATGGTGAATAGTTTTTGGTCACTTTACAGCTGGGCCCGTTTATCTTAGGTATGTATTGTGAGAAATTTTGAGCTTATTTCTTTAAACGTAAAAAATCTATTTATGATCTTTGTATTAGAAAGTTATGTTTGAAAAAATCAACTATTAAATTATTTCTACAAATAACCTTTTAATTGATATCGCATTTTTAAACTTTGAATTTGTACACATTCGGTGCATTTTTTTTTTTAATTTTTTTTTTTACGAAAGCACTAAAGTTGCTGTCTATCATCTTAAGAACTGGAAGATAATTCACATTTTAAAGTTTTAATGAATTTTTCTTAATAATGTTTCACATATTTCAAAACCAAACAAACATAAAATGCAAAAAAAAAATTCCCGTAAAGATTTGTAAATATTAAATTTACATGTTTTTATATTTTTTTTTACACATTTGAATGTATGGTATATATTACTGATATAAATACTGTTTTTTTTTTTTTTTTTTTTTTTTTTTTTTTTTTTTTTTTTTTTTAATCTTATTTTTTATAAATACATTTGCATAATTTTAATTTATCCTCTTAACACAAATGATCTGTTATGAATATAGATATTTTAATAAAATTTATTAACTAAAATAATAAAGCGTTTATTATATACAAACGTTACTAAAATTTTATTAATAAATTAGTAACATTTGGTATATTTTATTAAAAAAATAAAGTATAAAATTTTGACAATACGGTTATAGAAAGTTAAATCAATGATTAATCTTAAAAAATAGCTTTAGATATATATTTTAATTCAAGATTGATGAATGCCTAAAAAAAATATTTGTTGACAAATTATGCGTGTAATACACTTAGAAAACTGTAGAATATATTATTTTAACACACATTAAGTAGAATCGCAAAAAGAACACTTTTCTTTAGCATAAAAATTGTAAAAAGTAGTTAAGAAAATACACATTCTCTAGATATTCTTCGGTCTTAGTAACCTTGAACAAGGACGGTGTCCTTGGATTCAAGATTGTTAAAGTTTCATAAACCCTTTATTGTATTTTATAATTTGAAAATACTTTTTTTCTTTTTTATATAAAAACACAAATTGTTTAAATTGGTGATATTGCTTAATTACTTTAGGTTGCATTGGCACCAAGGCTATTTCCATCTTTTCTTCATAGATGGCACTGATTTTAAGGTAGTAGTCCGGTGTGACGGCCGAAATTTCGACTTTTTTTCGTGACCTTTTTTTAACAAGTAAATAATATACGATCGTTTTGTAACTTTTACATATTTATTTTAGTACTTTAAATGATACAATTTTTTTTTTTTTTTTAATTTTCCGTTTATTAATTAACAATATGTAATGTCAAAGTGGAGTCCTCTAAAGAATGATGAGCTGTTTCGGGGAAGCACACAGCCTTCCGTAGTCATCTGAAATGAAAAAATCAAAAAGATTTTTATTCTGTAGACCTTATTCTAATGAACTAACCAATAATATACATAATAAAAAATAAAAAAATAAAAATAGCGGACTTGTGAAAAAAAAGTCCTCAAAATGTAATTTTGTTTGTTGATAAAATGTTTTAAAAAATTAATTTATTATTAAAAAATTAAATGTTTTACAGGTTAGGTATTTAGATATGTGTATGTAGAATAACTGGTTAAATTTTGAGCCAAATCGGTTGAATAGTTTTGAGTCAGTGCTTCCCCGAAATTTCAAAAACATGGTTTCGAGAAAAACGCGTTTAAAGTTTTGGCAACAAATAATACTTACATTATTTAATCAGCTATGCCCGGTGCATACAGCAATCCTTCTGTTTCCTCAAAATCGTCATTAGCAGCAGCTTTAAGAGCTCTACGTAAGGTTCTGGCCTCTTTACAGTTGGCTTCTGCAGTTTTCTCCGCCCTTAAAATCCGTGCATTGTCAACAGTGTCTGCGTAGTCCCTGGCTGTCTGACCTATTGTGATGCCCATTACCTGGTTAAGGTAAAGGAAAGGTTAGCTTCGAAGGCCTGGAAAAGGTTAGCTTAAATATGTATACCTGGGTATCTTTAAATAATAAAGGTTGGAAGGACAATAAAAGAGGGAACGGTCAGAGCAGCTGCCGCTGGCGTGTCAACACACTTTCATACACACTACGGGGCGCTCTCTTGTTTTGCCTATAACTTTGGAAATATTCTAAATTTCGGTCTGAAAATTTAAGAGCATATTTTTAAAATGTGGTTCTTCCGAAAAATGTTAAAAAAAAAATCGATTTTTCTTACCCATCACACCGGACTACTACCTTAACTTGGGTGATTAACATCATGGTATGGTAAACACCACTTTCCCGAAGCAGGTTCTTTCCCCTTTTCTCCCTCAAGTGTCCGAATAGGGAGGGAAAGGCGGATCGCTTTCTCTTTCTAAGAAATAGCATGGGAGAGGGGAGGGAAATAGGAGTCGACCCTGACCAGTTTCTTTTTCTTATGAACTTTCACAGAGAATGTGTCTTCCTTAGGAAAACGTTAGTTCGTTTTCCAAGATTGAATATTTTAGAAGGAATATACTAATCTACATTTAAGAAAATTAGTAATAATAAGTAATTAGAAAATTAGTAGTTATTCAAAGTGGACTACAAATTAGTAAATTTTAATTTTAAACTAATATAGATGCAGCCCTGCTGTACTTGCTGCACCCCACAAGTCACCACTGTTGTAGAGAATATTCCTGGCTTTACAATTATTATTCCTAGGATGTGTTTGAAAAACGTACACTAAAGAGATAGATAGATTTTTTACTTTCAATTACCCACATGTATAGAGATTCATAAGAAAGCACACATGTCCTTTCATCAATGGGTTATAAATATATATATATAAAAAAAAAAAAAAAAAAAAAAAAAAAACGATTTTTTTGCATTTATCCTCGTTTTGGAACATCCTGATCGAAAAACGAATGCCTTTAACACAGAGTTCTCTTTCCTTGAGCATACCTCATCAACGATCGTTTCTTCATCTCTGCTCAGTTTCACTTACAAGAAAAGATAATATAAAAAATATCGATAAGTATATCACTAAAATTCTCTTTTTGGCGAAGTTTTTTTTTTTTTTTTTTTTTTAAGGTATATATAAGAATTATCACAAAAAAATTTAAAAAATAGCCAAACTGGACATTTTTATTAAGCGAATGATGGAAATATGAAAACGAAATGACACAATTTTGTTGTTCATTCAATTTATTTGCATTCAAACACATCGAAATAAATTTTCAAAATATGTACATTTTCTTAAATGCATATTTGTTAAATATTATATATCGGCAAATTTCCACGGGGCATTTTGACTCTTTTTTTTCTTATTAGTTAACCGATTAGAATCATACAATAATGATGAATCTAGTAGTTTTTATATTATATTAGTTGGTGGCAAAGATATATGGAAAATAATTATTTTGATTGGGTGAAATATTTCTTTATAACCACTGACGCACACATGTCCTTTCATCAATGGGTTATAAATATATATTTGAAAAAGTAAGAATAATTATAATTCCTTGTAATTTTGTAACCAACTTAATCTATAATAGTAAAACATAGTTAATGAGTCCGTCTGTAGATCTATAGAAAGCTACTTAAAATTGGCTAAGATATCTGAAATTTCCAACATTAGTAGTTTTGACTTCAAAATTGTACCTTTGACAAATAGAATATTAAAAATTTAATTAATGTTTTTAATTAATTTTGGGAATTAATTAAATATTTTTTTACGAAACGATTTTTAATCGGACAGAAATAAAAAATTAATAATAAAAATAATAATTTTAAAATTTTGATTAGTTGCTTTAATTAGTTTTTTAAAATTCATTAATACATTTATTACAAAACGACTTCTAATTGGTCTACAGTTCTGTAATTTTCAACATAACCAGTTTTGGCCTTTTTGATTGAACTTTTGACAAACAGAGCGTTAAAATTTTAATTTTTTTTTTTAATTAATATTTTTACAAAGAGTAACTTCTTAGAGGCCTAAAGTTTTGAAAATTTAAGAGTATATATATATATATCTATATATATATGAGCATAAATTGTAAAATGTGAAAAACATGGAGTGAATATTCGTAAAATTATTCTAAATTTCTTGCGGATATTAATTGGGTGAAGAAGAAACATTGGGTTTGTGCAAAACTTTTCAGTCGACTGCGTCTTGCTTGAAACACCTGCGCATGTCGGAACGCAGAGAAACCGATTCACGCAGCATAGGCAGTTCAGACAATTTTCGGGCAACTGCTGGGCGAAAGAGCGTTGTTAACCATCAAACAAGGTGAATGATGGCACAAAGACGCCAATTGGAGATGTTTGCGAAAGGAAGAATCATTGGAATGCTGGAATCCGGACGATCACAAACCGAAGTGTCTCGAATTCTGAATGTGAACCAGTCTGTGATCTCAAGACTGTGACAGAGGTTTCAAAGAACGGGAGATGTTACCCGACGACCAGTATCAGGTCGACCAAGAGTCATAACCCCTCACCAAGAACGATATCTGGTAATAAGAGCGCGAACTCAGAGGGGCAGTACTGCCAGATTACTGGGTTCGGCGCTGACAGTCGCCACAGGAATACGAATTTCGAGACAAACTGTTTACAGGAGACTCAATCATGCTGGCCTGTATGCCAGAAGACCAGCAGTTTGCATTCCCCTCACGTCTGCTCAGAAACGCGCTCGTTTGAACTGGAGTTTTGTAAGGAACTGAAAGGCGAATTTATCCGCCTTTCAATTCACTAAGTTCCTTTAAATGAGCAATTAAATATAAGTGGTTTAAGGCCATTTCAAGGAGGGACTTTATCCCAAACGAAACTTTTTGTTCAACGCAGGTGTACGGAAAATCTTTTCCTTCCAACGATTATGTTCAGACTTTAAAAAAAAAAAAAAAAAAAAAAAAAAAAAAAAAAAAAAAATTATTAAAGCCCAACCTGAAGATATTAAAGCCTCTAAGCCTGAGTACAACAAAATTTTATCTGAACTTGTACGAAAAGTATTTATTAAAGCTATCATTGAGTACATTGCTAAAAAGCATAGCGACATGTTTGAAAATATTCGAAAATTGTCAATCTAGCCTGTTAATCAAAATTTTTTAAAGTTAGGTAAATTTTACATTTGTTTAATTATTAGTAACAGGCATTTTGTTATTGTGAATAGTTTTTGGTCACTTCACAGCTGGGCCCGTTTATCTTAGGTATATATTGTGAAAAATGTTGAGCTTATTTCTTTAAACGTAAAGAAATATATATCTATTTATGATCTTTGTATTGGAAAGTTATTTTTGAAAAAAATCAACTATTAAATTATTTCTAAAAATAACTATTAAAATGATATCGCATTGTTAAACTTTGAATATGTACACATTCAGTGCATTTTTTTTTTTTTTTTTTTTTTTTTTTTTTTTTACGAAAGCACTAAAGTTGCTGTCTATCTTCTTAAGAACTGGAAGATAATTCACATTTTAAAGTTTTAATGAATTTGTCCTAATAATGTTTCACATATTTCAAAAACAAACAAACATAAGATGCAATAATTTTTTCCAGTAAAGATTTGTAAATATTAAATTGACATGTTTTTGTATTTTTTTACACATTTGAATGTACGGTATATATTACAGATATGAATACTATTTTTTTTTTTTTTTTTTTTTTTTTTCATTTTACTTTTTATAAATACATTTGCATAATTTTAATTTATCCTTTTAACACAAATGATCTGTTATGAATATTGATATTTTATTAAAATTTATCAACTAAAATAATAACGCGTTTATTATATACAAACGTTACTAAAATTTTATTAATAAATTAGTAACATTTGGTATATTTTATTAAAAAAAATCAAGTATAAAATTTTGACAATATGGTTATAGAAAGTTAAGTCAATGATTAATCTTAAAAAAATAGTTTTAGATATATATTTTAATTCAATATTGATGAATGGGCCTAAAAAAAATATTTATTGACAAATTATGCGTGTAATGCACTTAGAAAACTGTAGAATTTATTATTTTAACTCACATGCAATAGAATCGCAAAATAACCTTTTCTTTAGCAAAAAAATTGTAAAAAGTAGTTAAGAAAATACAGATTCTCTAAATATTCTTCGTATATGTAACCTTGAACAAGGACGATGTCCTTTGAATCAAGATTTTAAGAGATTCAACGAATCACTTTTTGAACAATTAATAGAAAATTCTTTTTAATTTATATAAAAACACAAATTGTTTAAATTGGTGATATTGCTTAATTATTTTAGGGTGTATTGGCACCAAGGCCATTTGCACCTTTTCCTCATAGATGGCACTGATTTTAACTTGGGTGATTAACATCATTGTATGATAAACCCCACTATCCCGAAGCAGGTCCTTTGCCCCTTTTCTCCGTCAAGTGTCCGAATGGGGAGGTGAAGGAAGACAGCGCTGCCAGGTCTGGCAATTCTTCGCTAATTTGGCGATTTTTGAAGACGTTTGGCGATAGGTTTTGAGGGTTTGGTGATTTTTTGGCGATTTAAAAAAAATTATTCTATCGAATTTCATCGTTTTTTGGTTATTTTCTGATTTCCCAGTGTTTTTCTGGATATTTGCTATTTTTTATACATATTTTTTTGTTTTGTTTAAAGCAGACTTAGTTAACTTTCCTTGTAACTGTCTGGTGAATGCTGGCGCCTGTTATCTTGAATTATTGAGGATTGGTTAGAAAGTACGTTTATTGCAGTATCATTAAAATACTTACTTGTTTTTTGTTCCTGTTTTGTTCTCAACCATTTACTTTTAAATACTTTGCTTTTTGTAGATTATTAGGCATCAAATATGGTACTTTGATATCTATTTTTAGAATTCGGTTGTTCATTTAGAATATGGCCTATTTTTTAATTTTATTTTCATTGGGGAAACAATTTTCTTTGAATTTTGTATGTTGTATTTCTAAATCCTAACTTCGATTTTGTTTGCTTTTGTGTGTGGCTTACGAATCTGGGAAAATGATAATGACAAATTAATCCACTTGCCTAGCTTTATCCATTCGAGCTCAAACTTAGCAGATAGATTCGATGTCGATGGCAATGTATTCTATCAAATTTTAGGGCCACTATTTTATTGTCACTAAAAGGCCTCTTTTACACACGTTTCTATTTGAATTGGAGGAACTAATTAACTCACTTACTCTAATCCAATTGAACTTAATCTAAGTGCTGTAGTGTAAAATAAAAAGAGTTGGAAGAATTCGAAGTGCGTTTCAACAAATCACAAATTGTTTTCTTATTTCGTGCAAAGGATTTTTTCTTATTAAGAAACTTGATTTGGTATCTAATCTAAAGGTGTTACCAGAAATAAAAAACGAGAGGAAGAAGCAATCTTTTCACGTAGGTGGAATATGGAACGCGACAAAAAGAAAAGAAAAATTAATTATTATAACTATTAAAAGAAGTCAACCGATTCCCCGAAAATCCGATTTTAAAATATGTTGCCCTAAAGTCAAAGTCAATGGAACAACTTTAAAAACTTTTTAGCATGTATTATGAAATGAGTATCTTATTTAAAATAATAAAAGTTTAATAAATAAAAAATAAAAAATAATAAAAAAAAAATTTGAAAATGTCGATAATAAAAATAAAGACTAAAAATTAAAATGTTAGATCAAACACCAGTCATTCATTTTGAATTACTTGTTTCATTCATATACCAAACTAATCGGAAATTTTCAAATAATTTACAAAAATGTTTTACATATTTTTCACACCAAAATTTAATACATTAACAAAGAGATACAATAGATTTGAGAAGTTTTTATCTATTGAGAAATTCTAATTTAAGCCGATTCGATTGAAAAATAAATTTCATAGGAAATAATTATTTATGCAACTAGTGGGGAAGGTAATATTTTTTCAAACAAGGTAAAATGCTTATTTGACGAGTGCGACACAAAGTAGAATATGGTAGATCAATCTGTTCGGGAGTTATGCTTACTAGGTCAACGGACGCACACCGACGTTGTTCTAGACCACTTTTTTGAATTCCGAGCTCATCCCAAAACATAAAGAAAAGCAAAAAATCGTGTTTTTTTTTTGTTTGTTTTGTACCGAATCCAATACTTTTATTTCCCTGTTTTAACAAATGGGTCATTGAAATTCATAAAAATAATTTATCTAGCTCCATGTAAAAGCATAAAATTATTGAAATGCAATACTGTTCGTGTAACTAAGAAAATGATGAAATATTGTTTCAAAATTTTCCATAACTTTTAGGAGTTCTGTGGTGATCTCAATTTTCAAAATATAAGTAGACCCGACAGGGATTGTGACAGATGTCCGATTATTGATGTAGTAACAATCTGAACTGTTAAAAAAACAAGATAAAAATTTTTTACAAATTAAAATTTCAAAAGTTATAAGATTATTAAGAAAAATAATCAAATAATTCTTATTCAAAAAAATAAATTCTTATTTTTATATCCAAATAAAGCATAATTGTAATCAGTCATGTTAATTATGTCAATATTTATTTTTCATTTCTCTCTAAAGTTTATTAACTCTTTTTAAAAATAATAATCTTGTGGTTAAAGCTGTACTATTTACATTTTTATCTACCATTTTCTACATCATTTTCAGGTTCTTTGCATTTTCTTCTATTTATACTGTTTCCTCTATTGAACAAATCAAATTAAAAGTAAATAATAATTTGCAGTCTTTTATTATTCTTATTGTTAAATTTTAAATGACATGCGTAAGCAAATAACCTAGGAATACCCAAGAAAAATTTCCAATATTATTTGGAAAGCAACGAACATTTTTTGCGTAACGAATAATACGTGACAGTCTAACTTTCCTAAATCCCAACTCAGTAAATCGATAGAAATGGAAAGGAAAAAAAGCCAAACCAGAATCGGTTTCGGCTCAAGATTGGAACAAGGGAAAAGAAATGACACTGTACTTTTCATCCCCCCCTGCCCCCGGTCGACAGTGTGACTAGTATTTTAACAAACATAACAGGTGTACCCTCTTGCTTCTTTGTTATGTTTGTCGCAATTTGGTTCTGCATGCCAGAAAAGAAAAAAAGAAAAAAAAGAAGAAAAAAAAAAGGAAAGAAGAGTGGGGCTGGAAGCCAGAAGCCAAACTGCCCTAAATCGATTCTCCATAACCATTTGGGTTACGTTAGAGATACTTTGAACACAAGAAATTAGGTGTCCCCAAAAGGACTATAAAATATTCAAAATAGTTAGTAAAAAAAAAATTATGGGATAACTTTGCACTATTTATACATGGTTATCCATACAAATTTTATTTCCAAAAGGTTTTTTGACGGTTTGCAATATTTAATTTAAAAAAACAACAACTTCTGAACTACCAAACTTCATCCAACATTTAAAAAAAAAAAAAAAAAAAAAAAAAAAAAAAAATTACAAAAATCATCGACTTGTAAAGTTTGTTGTTGAACACATTTAAAAATTAAAAATAAATAAATAAATAAATAAATAAATAAATAAATAAATAAATAAATAAATAAATAAATAAATAAATAAATAAATAAATAAATAAATAAATAAATAAATAAATAAATAAATAAATAAATAAATAAATAAATAAATAAATAAATAAATAAATAAATAGCTTTAATATGTTGCTAAAACTATAAAACGATGTTTGAATTGTGCCCTGATGTTGCTGGGAATCAGGGTTGCTTTTCGTTCTTTCTGTATTTTGTTCAACATTCTAGGTTTTTCAATCAGCAGCGCTAACTCTTGGTGAACTTTGGAACTATTTCTGAAAATTGATGGAAAATTAATGTTCTAAGTTCCAAATTAGAGTACAGCAAACGGTACATTTCTAGGGCTTTCCAATTTAAAAAAAAAAAATTACTTTTCAAAACTATCAGTCTATTTTGGTACGCCCTGTACTTGGAAAATCAGTTAATTTTATCCTTTCAAAATAATCAACGAAGTTTACCAACCTATGCAATTGTAGGAAAGGTGAGATTTGCAGGGATATCTGGAAGTTGGTGCTCTGGTGCATGGTTCTAACACTAAAATTTCTGTTTGCTCTTCCGAAATAACAGATCTCTTGACATGAGTATAGAGTACAGAACAAATTCGAAAAACCGAACGTTTCTTTTCCTGTGTTCGAAGTTTGCAAAAAATTCTTAGGAGAGTTTCTTTCGACAGTTTTGTTTTATATTTGAGTTGCCATTTGGAAGAACAACAAGGTAATATTCGTTAGAACTTTAGTTAAACAATGCGTGGTTTTTATGGTTGAAAAGTGGAAATGATAGAAGGAAAAAAGATAATGAAGAGCTGAAGAATATTATGGATACATTTAAATAATTAATATGTCGAAATCCATTAAAAAAACGATCATTAAAATTATGTCTCTCAAAATTGTCTCCGTTTACATGGAAGCACTTTCAGCTTACTTTAGAATATATTTATGGGGAAGAATTTGATTTATAGTTGTTTAAAGGTTGTTTAGAAGGAAAACTTTTTCACTAACCACGCATTTAAAATGGAAGCCTTTGAGATATAAACTCTTAATAATTCACGATCTTTTCATGTGCTTTCAAATACTGCTTTTGATGAAATTCTGCTTCACAGAAAACTTAAAATAAACGCTTCATTATTTGACTGAGACTTTTCGTAATCACCGATTATTGAAATCCTAATATCATTGAGTACAACTCAAAATTAAAAGCCGAAACTTTCCAAACTTAAACTAGGATGGAGGCAGCAAAAATATCAACCAATCACGAAGCGAATGGGTAAAAATGTACTGGTGCACGATTTAGCCGCCTAAGATCATAAAGGATTAAGAAGACATTTCACGTTGGAGATATGGGTTATTGAGCCAATGTTTGGAAATATCTGTTAGAGTAACACTCTAATCGTTGCAAATTTGTGTTGATTTTGTATAATTTTTTTTTATCACCTCCAGTCATAGATTGTGTTCAAGTTTAAAATGTACTTATTGTGCAATTCACGTTACATCAATGTATCTCAGAGAATTTAATATAACTAGTGGGCTCCACCCCCTGCTCGCTGACACTCGCCAACCCCCTGGATTGCTATGCAATCCCCTTGGTTAGCGACGCGAACCAGGCTCTCTCCGCTCGCTTCAAAGTGAGGCATTTAAAATATGCCCTATCTAAAAGCTATTTCAGTGATATTGTGCCATGAAACTGAAAAAGTTGGATTATTTATGATGAGCTACGATACTTTGGACGTCATTATCTTGCTGCTTATGTTAAGCAGGGCAACGTAGCAGAACGCGTTTGGAAAACAATAAACACTCTTGTACATACATTTAAAAAAGATAAGTTATTTCAGAAAGCAATTTAAATTTATGGACTGGTTTTGTATGAAGCGCCAAAATAATTAAGGTTGCACATCGAAATTTCTTAAAGAAGCAATTTTAGCAATCATATGTTTGCACAATCCTTTTAGCGATACTTATAAAATAACACAGTCAAATTGTTTATCCGCAATGCTGAAATATTTATTCAGTCGGTGTGAAACTGAGCATGGAAACCTTAATATTCTTAAAGGAAATTCCGTGCTCAGTATTTATAGCCATGTATCCGGAAAACGTTCGTAATGAATATGTTGTGGATGTTTGCCGAATTCAAACAAATCTGGCTTGTTTTAATTGTATAAGAGAGTTCTCGGAATTCTGATCCATAAGAAATTTACACATCTTGCATCATTATAAAGAATAAATCAATCATAGATGTATCAATACGTTTTAAATAAGTAATAATTTGTTTCTGTAGATGTAATAAGAAAAACAAAATATAGCGAATCCAAGTTGTTTTCTGTTGCCAGTTGTATTAGTCAAATTTCGAAAGATATATTGTGATTGGCTGAATTGCTGAATTTGGAAATTCGTGCATAAAATACATTTAGAAGATTTCTGATTGGACGTTTGAAGTCGTTGCCATTCTGCTAACAGAAATACAGCCGAATTTGGGCGGCACACAAGAGAATTATATATATAGATGGTGAACAGCCCTTCAGGATGCGCCAACTCAAGGTAGGTTTTTTATATTTGGCAGGCAACATTTTATTACAATCGTAATACTTCATACGGTGAAAGGGGAGGGAGGATATTGCGGCAGGATTAACCCTTAAATGCATTTGTTGCCTATTGTATACATACCTTAAAACCTCTTATCTCTTTACGTAGCAGCCTTTGCATGGTATTTCCCCCTCCCCCCCCCTTTTTTAATATTAATTGTACCAAAACTATTTTATCATTTCCGAACGCATCTAGAATCTTTGACAGTTTATATATTTATCTGTGACAATTTTTATCATTGGGGGCGCTGTTTGCTGAGAACAATTTCATTTAGGCCGGTGTTACGAATTGTGATTATTTATATAAAAAGTAATAAAAAAACACAGAAAAATTGTTTCCAAATAGGTACAAGGAAAGAATATTGACATATTAGCATATACTGATAAATTTATGCAAGAAAAAGGTAGGGTTTTTTTTTGTGATGTAAAATTACATTAATATACAAAATTCTTAAGTGTGTGTGTTTGTACTTTTTTTTTTTTTTTTTTTTCAGTATCTACACTCATTTCCCGGTTGATTCCAAATTTTATTTATTAAAAATAGAAACTCATGCATTTAAGGGTTAGAGAAGCCTGAAAACTTGCTTCTGTCATAAATGTTTTCAATGATCATTTATAGATTTTAAGAAAACTAAGTAAAAATGTGAAAAAGACACTACTTTCAAGTGTATATTTTGATAACCAAGTTCAGGCTGTTTTTTGACCCCTAACAGTTCAGCTTCTACTGCACTAGAACCATAATTGTTTTTTTGTCATTGTATTGGCTTAGAAGAAAAATAACTTAACTGATAACACTGAATAACTGGATTAGGAGGAAATTTGCTTAGAAAATCGAAGTTATTGTAATTTTTTTTTTTTTTTTTCAGTTTCTTTTTCTGATTGCAACTAAAACTTTAACTAGACCTACAGCCAAAACGGTTTGATGAATTTTTATAATTTTTTTTTTTTAAATTATTTTTCTTATCTCGATTAAAGGGTTTACCTGTACAGAAAAGGTAATGATCTCGTAAGTTGGGATTTTCAGCCAGGGTATTAAATGACAAAAATGGATTGTCTGGTTTCGAATATCCTTCTTTTGTTCCATGTAAAGAAATTACTTCGATACTTTTTTTTTACACTCTTTTAAATCAGTGCAATTAGAAATAAGTCAACCTTATATATATTTTTAAGTATATTGCGTATTTATCAAAGAAGCGAAAACATCGCGCTTCAATTTTGTATCAAACGAGCACTCATACTTTAGAAATGAATTTTTAGTACGTAAATATTTTTTATTTATTTATTATTATTTTAAAATAATTATTGATATGTAAAAAGAAAGTTATTATCAAAGGTTCGTACTAACATTTAAAACGATCAGATGGTTGGCAGGTTTGAATGGTCGACGACCAATTTTTATGCACAATAACGGTTAATCAGACCAGGACCTTTAGCTTAACATTTAAAACTATCAGAATAAGGCAGTTTAATAGGTTTAGTGAAGTAGTTTGTCCTCTAGTTTCGTCACCGTTGAGACTGTTGTTGTGGAACGTTTTTGTATGTTGATGGTACTCAGCGCAGAGGAACGTTCCCTCCTCAACGCCCTATTGCATTCATAAATTCATTCTATCTAAATTCATCTCTTCTCCTTTGGTCAGCTTTCCGACTTATATCAATGCATAATGAAGAGGAAGTTCTTGTAAAGACCATTCCCTATGCTCGTGGTACTCCTATACATGTTACAATCTTCTAGCCCAGTGCATTTAGAAACTGCTTTCTATAAAACCTTGAAATTTGGTGAGTAGGTACGAAAATATCACTTAATGAAATGACATAAATTAAGAGCTTGAAAACAGCGTTTAATATATTTTTTATTTTATGTTTGAAATCTGTACGACAATGCATATACAGTGGCTCCACCTGGTTTTATATTTTGTTATTTTAATTTTATATTTATAAAAGATACTCATTAAATGAAAACAATTTATGTCATTTCATTAAGTGATCATTTTCGAACCTACTCACCAAATCTCAAGGTTTTGAACAAAGTAATTTCTAAATGCACTGGACTAGATCTAACATAACTCTTAACCATTTACTTTTGTGTCCCAATAACGATGAAATCCCCATGGACGGGCTCATTTTGAAAGCATTTGCTCTCCTTATACGATTTTATAGAAAGTATGCTGCAGCATAGCTACAGTTTTACAAGAAATTAGCATTTCCTTTGAGAAGTTTTGCAATGCTAGTAAAACTTGCTTTCTCTTGTCCCCATTCCGGCCATGTCTCATCACTCACAGTTCCTACCCCCCCCCCCCCCTTGACTGGACCTTAGAGGTCAGATACCATTAGCGGCACACAACAATGCGACATAGGACTCTCTTCACAGCGGGGGGTGATTTGTACTCAGAATATCATCATAGCAGCGGTAACAGGGGAAAATTCAAAACACAAATACTTTGTACTGTTAAAGGAAAGAAAAACGCCTTGAGGATATACGAGTTGTCAACCTCTGCCTGGAAACCAGGTAGTGAAGAGAGATAAATAGTTTAGCAGGGGTCTATTCCCCGTTTCTCTAATTTACCCCCTCGGAAAGCGTGAACCCGATCATTAAAGGATATTCCAGAAAACTGCAATGTGAGCTAAGGAATTAAAATTTAACATAATATATTTCAAAAAGTCTTGTTTTTGGGTTTTGAATTGCAATAAAGTTGCCTCAATTGTTTACAATCCAGGGAAGAGGGATGGGGGATAGTGTGGGGGGTGGGGGGTTGACTATTGATGATTCCCATCTGAAGCACAACCCTTTTAAGCAAGCAATTTTTAAAGCAATGGCTAAATTGGGCATACTATTAACGATTTGTTGTGGAAAGCTAAGGTCAACCTACTTCCCTATCCAAAAATATAGTGCATCCATTTCTTTAATAGTGTTACACAAATTTTTTGTATATAATTGTAAATAGTGACGTATTTACTTTAAAGTTGTGTTTTATTTTAATTGTTAACAGTGATATTACAGATTAGGAAAAAGGTGGCAACATCTACAGTGATTGGGAAATTTCGAGACTTTTAAGTAACCGGTTGACTGGATATTTCGAGAAAGATCTCACGCCCACCTATAAATTAGAACGCAGCAAAAAATCGGAGATCAGTTTAACTTCGAGGGCCGATTTGAAAGACAATGAGAGCTTTGTTTACTTTTTTTGGGTGTGCCTGAATTATCGCTGTGATCGAAGTTGCTTTTATTGAAACTTGTGTTGAAGCTTGATAGTGATTTCACTGTTGTACAAATCCATTTTGTGAGCCTATGAGGAGAGAATAAATAATAATTTTTTATCTAATAAAAACTGCGTTATTATTGTCTCGGGGAACATTTCATAACAATAGATTTCTCTTGAAATGAAAATGTTTAATCCCGATAGCAAACGGGGCCTTAGTCAGTTTTAATATAATAATAGTTAAGTCGCAATGGAGAATGGTCCTTTCCAAAATTAAAATTCAGTCAGTCGTTTAAAAATATTTCTCCTTTAATTTGTACTATTTTAAGTGCATGTAACTGGACTTTCATAAAATTTCAGCGACGGGTATCATCTTTGATAGTTTCAACATGTGTCTGTGTTTACTAACTTTCGCGAAACCCTACCTTGACTTTGTGGCAGGTGTTACAATAAACAAATTTTAACCCTTAAATGCATATTGTATCCAATTCGATACATTCCTTAAATGCGTAGAATGTAGATCTCTTTATGTAGTAACCTTTGCATAGTGTTTTTATTTAAATTTTACCGAAACTATTTTATCGTTTTCGAACGCAACTATAATCTTTGACAGTTTATTTCTTTATCTGTGACAATTTTTATTGTTGGGGGCGCTGTTGTCTGAGTACAATTTCATTTCGGAGGGTGTTACGAATTACGATAATTTATATAAAAAGTAATAAAAACACACAGGAAAAATTGTTTTCTGCTAAAAACAAGGTAGAGTAACGAATTATATTTATATTTTTGCATATACTGATAAATTTATGCGAGGAAAATGCAGCTCTTTTTGTGATGTAAAACTACATCAATATGCAAAATCCTTATGTTGTTTTTAATTTATTATTATTTTTCTCTTTAGCTACACCCATTTCTTAGTTGATTTCAAATTTTATTTATTGAAAACAAAATTTCATGCATTTAAGGGTTAATTCCAGTTGTTACTCATAAACTGAATAAATCTTATGCCATATTCTGAAACAAATAGAATTCTGTCCTGGATAGAAATTCTATTTAACGTAAAAAAATTCTTTTTTTTACACGCATTCATATAGCAATAAAATAAGTTTTACACAAACAATTCGATTGAAAATCGTCACACTATTTTTTTCTTACAAAAATACCACACATTCAAATTTTGTTGTAAAACAAGTGGGTGTGAAAGCAACTGTTACGGAATGATCACTTCTACACATGTTTCTGTTACAGTATAATGCTCAATAACAAAGCATGTACAATTTTCGCTTACTGCAGGTCACACCCTGTTAAAGTTGTTGACATGTGACTAAATCCCACTAATTTTTAATTTTTATAAATAGACAGTGGTAGAAGTGGGAGTGAAAAAAGTGGGGGGATGCCCAAAAATTTGTAACAAGTGCCTAATCCCCCCCCCCCCCCCCCGAGTTAAATTTTATAATTTCTTATCTTATAACAATAATATTAACTTAATGAACTAATTTATACTTCCTAACCCTAACGTTGAACAAGGATCCAGAATTTAATGTTATTTTAATTTATGTCCTGCAACTCAGTTTTTTTTATTTGGAAGTAAGAGATAAAGTGAAGTAATAATTGGACAATATATACATAACAGTTTATTATAATTTAAATAGTGCTTCTAAATGTGCATACTTTAAAAAAAAAATTATTAATTTAATATAGAACTCTAAAAAGTGTCCCCCCCCCCCCCTCACCTAAATAGCTTGTATTTATACGAAACAAGAATATAAACTTAATTTAAAAGAAAGTTCCTCTAAAGTAAAAGTTGACCAAGAAAGAGTTTTTTTTTTTTTTACTTTTGAAAACTTTAAATCACTTTTTCTCAGTGTCACTACATTTAAAGGTTAATGTTATTTTTCTTTATTATTGGGGTAGTTTGAATGTTTTTAGAAGTAGGTGGATGGATTTCAGTAATTTTAGAAGTAGGGGGACGCATGGGTATTTTCTTGAAAAGTGGGGGGACGCGTCACTCCGCGTCTACCCACTCTTCCATCACTGTAAATAGAAGAAACACTTGCAGCCTCAAATCACATTGTTTCTAAGCTCAACGCTCATAGTTCCCCCCCCCCCTTCCTTGGTTATATCCGTTATCTATCAATGAGTTGATACCTAGTGTTTGATCCGACAGATGTTATGCATAATTTGGGTAAAACATTGTTTCCAATACAAAGTTTTAAATAAAAAATTATGAAAGACCGGTGTTGTAATCAACATCAACCACACGTAAATGCCCTTTAAAAGCTGCAATTCCACACAAAAAAATAATATATATATATATATATATATATATATATATATATATATATATATATATATATATATTGTTGCACAAATTGTCTGTATATATTGTAAATAGTGACGTATTATTTCAAAATTCTATTGTCATTTATTTTTATCTTATTTTATTTATTAATTAATAGCGATTATACAAGTTAGAAAAAGGTGGCAACACCTAAAGTATCGAGAAGTTTCGAGATATCTCTTTTCCGATGAATTGGCTGGAAATTTCGAGAATGTCTCACGCGCTTGTATATAAAAGACTGAAGAACGGAAAAGTTTTCAGATTGACTTTGGACTTCGATGAAAGCTTATCGCTTTGTTTACCTATTGGAGTGAGCTTGAATAATCGCTGAATTCGAAGTTATTTTTGTTGAAGCTTGTGTTGAAGCTTGAGAGTAATTAAACTGTTGCCTGTGAATAAATTTTTGTGAGCTTTCTGAAGAGAGAATAAATACTTTTAAACCGTGAGAACTGTGCCATCATTGCCTCAGCGGAAAAATTCGTAACAATATATATATATATATATATATATATATATTATAGTTAAGTGGGAATTCGAGAACCCTTGTAAAGTGCTAGAGTAGATATTTTTTTGGCGCATTATCGGTAATTAAGGTCTGCTATTGATATTTCTGCTGCATACAACCCAAAATTTTATTTTCAATCCTCGGTAATCTGTATTTTTTTTTTTTTTTTTTACACCCAACGGCATCTGGCAACAGCTTCATTTTTCCAGCGTTAAGCAGTCTATCCAGTTGTTTATCTATATCGTTGTATACTTGATCTCGCTGACGTGCACTTGAAACAGTAACGGTTGAAAATAAGTTGATAATAAAACATATACGGAATTTTCAGCAGTAAAATTTTTTGATTTTGATTTTGTCGATATTTAATAAATATACGATAATCAATGCATTAGAGTTAAAAAAAAATCCACATATTTTTTTGAAATTTTGGTTTAGAAAGTTACAAAGTTTGATGAAATGTTGGGTGTGTTAATATGCATATATTTAGATTTGATGGCGCTATGATCTTCGAATGAGTATTAGCATTATAGGGTGTGGCCGTAAACCGATATTGTTTGGGGCAGTCTTGAGCATGTAGTCATCATGACATCATAATAGTAAACGAACAACTGGGCTCATGGGAAAAGAATCTCTAAGCATAATAACAAAAAAAAATTGAAAAATAGTTCAGTAATTTTCCTTAAATTCGTCACTTTACTGAAAGTGTCATTTTCTGAACAATTTTTTCACAATTTTTATTAATGTAACAGATATTCAAACTTCAATTGGATTTTCTCTTTCTGTTTTTTTTTTTTTTTCCTTCTTAAACTTTTTGCACACGACTTTCTGGATCTTGTTCACTCTTTGAATTTAACTTACAGGATGTCATTAATAAACAGGGGGAAGGAATCCCTGATTTTAAAATTAAATATCTCAAAAACAAAGTTCGATAGAAGAACGAAATTAAAAGTGTAGTTATTTTGGAAGCTCTCAAAATCTGATACTAAGTTTTCAAAATTAGTTATGAATATTGTCAACAGATGTCGCTGTATTTGCAAAATTCTAGAAATATGTTATAAATTGTTCTCTGCAATCAGTCGCTGGAAACAGAATCACCTTCTTTCACGTATAAACAGTGGATCTGTCCGGAGATTGATCGCCCTGAACCTCGAATCACTCTATAACTTTTGTGTACAGCGCCATCTGTTGGCAACGTTTGTAACTAATTTTGAAAATTTAATACAATATTTTTAGTAACATCTTGTATAAGTACAATACTGTTTGTTTCATTATTCTAACAATCTTTGTTTTTGAGTTATTTAATTTTAAAATAGAGGAGTCATTCGCTGTACAACCTGAATTAGCTAGGCCAGTAGCGCAGTATTTCTATCAATGAGCAGATATCAGTTTCCAATTCTCTGAATATTTGGTATTCCAATTTTTATGAGGACGCATCCTAGAATAAGCTCTTGGCACCTCAAGCAGGGATTTAATTTTAACTATGACAATCCTATACGGTAAAAAAGTCTTCTCATTCTCTTAGTTTTACTTAGTGTCACCTTATCGTTTCCTAGGCAGTAGAGGGCGTCACTGTGGACGAATGCCGCTCTTTCATCCGCATCTGCATGATGATCGTCGGCGTGTTCTCAGTGTGGTGCGTGCTCTACATGCCGATGCGGAGCTACGGTCTTCACGCTCCTCTCCCGGAACACCTCGTGTGGATGGTGAGACAGAGGGACATGGCGAACTACGTGCTGCCGGACAACGACACCGCGATCCTGATGCCGCCTGGACAGTGCAACGGAAGCGTCTTCTTGGCGGTGGTGGTGTGCTCGGCGGTGAACAACGTCGCCGAACGGAACGCCATCCGGGACACATGGGCAAGGGTGAGACGATCAAATAGACGATCTAAAAGTAGCAATTAGGAAAACTTATAATTAGTGAGCAGTTGAAATAGGAAGATGAGGTTTTCACTAGAGGAATCTCACAAAGAAGGAATATTTTTTCCCCTTCTTTTTACTTTTAGTGGATGGCATTGGCATAACATTTTGAATGATTTTCGTCCTTGTCCTCGGTCCGCTAAAATTACAATGGATAAAAACAAATATGGAGTGTAGTTAAAATTAAACTGACGGTACTCAGAGGCTCGAAACTTCTGTTTTACTGAAGGGGTCCAAATGAAACTTCAGATATAGGTTATGTATATTATTGCCCCATCTTAAAATATCGATCAATCATCACTCCATTAACACTAACAATGTTAGTATAATTTATTGTAAATTGTAAAACACGTTGTGATTTTGGTTCCCCAAGAGTAAAATCTGACATTTGCTAATATTAAATGACTTACTCCATTTAACAGCCCAATATGATATCCTACCTAAATACAATTGAAATTGAAGTATCTGTTCCACTGAACTATCAAGTCCCATGATTTTTAAATCGTCTGTAAAGAAAAAAGAAAAAAAAACTGGCTTTACCCAAGAGATCTTTTTTAATATTGTTGCGTGGATGGGTTCGAAAGATTTGAAGACAAAGCAGATCAAAACTTGCAGAAATTTGTTCCAATATAACCCTTCACAGATTCTCTTACAACTCCAGAACTTCTCGTTCTAGTAGACTCATTACAGCTCTTCTCACAACAATAGAGCTCAAAACAGCAGTTAAAAACTTGACAACACAACTGCGTAATCGCCTCAAAAGACAATGCAATACAGTTCACTTTAGAACTACTCTGAATGCTCACTGAGACTCAGTATCTCAACTTAGTAATTCCAGTCAACTAACGAACTCAGTCAGTAACTCAATTGACAAACAGACTCAACTCAGTCAACAACTGACTATCCTCCGTCTTCTCCTCTCACGGCCGGTCTTATATAGGGCAGGCGAACATTCTTGAAACTTCTAGAGGTAGATATTTGGAGAACTTTCCAGATCGTAGTCGAAAAGTCCTATACATGTACATGGGGACCGAAAATATCGCCAAATGGTCGCCAAAACCATCGCCAACTTGGCTCTATCTCGCAGATTTGGCGAGATTGCCATTACCATAATGTTAAATGCCCCGCTCCTTGTAAAACTCGCTTCCCAGCGTTATCTCTGTAAAACTCGTTATCAAGCATTAAGACATACATTGCGGGGAAGCAAACTAAAGACGAACTATTGCACTGCCTTATGCGAGATGTACATAAATTTTCCTATTTACAAAATTAACAATACGAAATATTTACAAATATACAAAAGTTCGTAACAATATCATCGATAAAAAATTATAAGCCGAAGTGGCCCCAAAACTGATCCCTGTGGCTCCTCACTTTTAACTTCTTCCCACGGAGAGTAATTACCTTTGATTTGCACTCTTTGCTTTCTTCCAATTAACCAATTTTCAATCCAACTTAAAACAGTGTCATGAATTCTAATTCAGTTTAACTTTTGCAATAATGCTTCATACGGGATTTTATGGAATGCCATCATGGAAGGTAGTTTGAATCAGATTCCTTATACAGCTTGCCGTATGTGCCTTTGACATTTACGGACTGTGTCGTTTCCTCAATTTGTTCATCCATCGATAAGCACGGAGTACTGTTGAATAATTTCTCTCATTCTGATTAAAAATTTTTATACTTACTGCTTTTTTTTTTTTTTTTCTTTTTTTTTTTTTTTTTCTTTTTTTTTTTTTTTTTTCTCAACAGCATGTTCACTGCGAGCGAATGGTTTCTTGGATCCATACCTGTCGCTTTATTAGTGAAATTACACAAACTACTCATTTGAGTTTGGTTTTACCAGAACAGCGCCACTTAATGGCAATATTTCAAACTTTTTGCCGACGGAAACCTCGATCGTATAATCTATACGTTATCGGCAAAGTGTGAAATCCGGCATTGTATAGAATGCCTAAAAACTAGCCAGCAATGCATGAAACGATCCATATTTCACACATTTCATAGTCATTCTATAGAATACCAAATGAGAAACCGGAAAGTATGAAATACATCTCCGATTCATTTTGAATATCACGTGACACATGACTTTTAACGAGCACACCTTACATTTTTAGAGTTTTACAATACCAAGTGATTAAACAAATATGATTTTGGGGGTGATATGCCACAAATGACTGCCCGAAATAGGTAGGGGAATTTTTGATTAACCGAAAGGCCAATAAAACAGTTTGTTCTTCTTCATTTTAAGAGTGGAATCTCACCCCCAAAATCACTTTATAGCGGAATAAATATATCCTCGTGCATCTAGAGCGGAATGAATGTATTCTCGTGCTGGGGTGACAACTAGATATCCTCGTGCTTTATCTTGGGAGTTGTGTCCATAGATTTTGAAGATAGCAGTTTGAGTTTGGAAAAGGGCGTATTTAAGAATAAAGTTGTTTCTTTAAACTTTTATTTTGTATTATTCGAAATCGTACACGCTTAACCATTTACAAGTTTGATTTGTCATCGAAATTACTGTTAAAACCATTAACCCCCAAATCACTTTTCTTTAATCACTTGAACTCTGTAAAACTTTCTAAAAATAAAGTGTGTGCGCGCTTTATACTCTAAAAGGAAAAATAACAACCTTTTTAGTCTTCCATAATTAAACCTTTAAAAAAAAAAAAAAAAAAAAAAAAAAAAAAAACTACATATTTCGGGCAGTAGTTTGTGGCATATCACCTCCAAGATCACTTTTTTTTTTAATTTGCTTCTTCTTTTAAAAGTCCAGAGAGTTAGGTGTGCACATTTTCAAACTCATCTTTCATAAACAATTTTGGTAGCCAACTATTTGGTGGGTTTGGTTCCAGAAGAAATTGTATATACGTAAAAATGCATTAAAATACATTTTTACATGCATTACTAATATCAACTTTAGACGAAACATAATATTAAAATGGATAATAATTTATTATAATATTCTACAGTTTAAATGTTTTTTCTCTACTTATTCGATTCTGGCAAAATAGAATAATCTAAAAAATTTCGAATAAGAAAAACCTATCTAGAAAGAAAATACTAAATATGTTGATATTAATCAGCTCATGAAACTTATAAAAATATATATTGCGAAATCACTTATAAACCTTACTTTAATGTAGGGTTTGCCATGGTGCTAGCCTCAAATTACTTTGCCACCTGATACATATGAGCTCGCGGTTCAAATATTTAGTCGGGAAATATCTAATTGGTCATATAAAAACTACCAAAAAAAAAAAGGGGGACAAACGGGACGAACAAGCATTCTATAGTATGATTAATACTACAAAGAAATAAGTTTGATGAGTTTAAAAACACTCATGGTATTTGAATATATGGATAAACTAGCAATATACCGGGTGATCCAGATGTCAGGACCAACTTTAAAAATGAATAATTCGAAATCGAAGCAAGATACAAAGATATGGTTTGCACCAAACGCATGAAAAATAAACCGGGTTTTGTGTCGCAACATAATACAAAATAGTTTTTTTGCCGACCAACAGATGGCGCTGTAGTGTGTTATGTCACAAAAAACTGATTTAGAAAAAAAAATGAGATTCTTTACAATTCAGCTTTATTACAGTTAATTAATTACAGTAAATGTTCAATGTGCTGTCTATCATTCAGAAGTACAGCTGTGAGACGAGTAATCACACCATTCACAGCATTTAGGAGCATTTCGTGCGTTATGGCAGACACATGTTGCCGGATGGCATCTTTAAGTGCAGCTAATGATGCCGGTCGGTCGCGGTACACCTTTGACTTCAAGAATCCCCACAGCCAAAAGTCACAGGGTGTGAGATCGGGAGATCGTGGAGGCCATGCTTGCTTAAAGGCGCGACTGATAATGCGATCCTCCCCAAATGTTGAACGTAGCAGGCGTTACACAGGCAGAAAAATATGAGGTGGTGCTCCATCCTGCTGAAAAGTGACTGTTTGGAGTGCCTGTCTCGCTTGCAGTTCAGGAATAATGTTGTTCTGTAACAGTGCAGCATATCGCGGACCAGTGACGGAAACTGTTTTGAAACCCGTTTGTGTGACTTCTTCGAAAAAAAAGGGACCAATTATGAAATCAGCAGTGAAACCACACCAAACGGTCACTTTAGGCTGATGCAAGGGTACCTCCACAAATGCATGTGGATTGTCCGTGGCCCACACACGACAGTTGTGGGTGTTAACAGCGCCAGACAGTGTGAAATGCGCTTCATCTGTCCAAAGCACGTTGTGAAGCCAATCGTGCTGCTCGTCCATCTTATTGAATACAAAATTCGCAAAATCTCGGCGACATTCAAAGTCAACAGGTTTCAGTTTTTGGTTATGTTGCAATTTGTAAGGATATCTTTTCAGAGTTATTCGCAGCGCTCTCCAGACACTTCCGTACGACACTCCTGTGTGCATCGAAACTTCTCGAACCCTACACTCTCCGTGTGCAGTAACCACAGACATGGCTTGCACCATCTTCTCCACTGTCGTTGCAGCAGCAGCGGCTGTTGAGAGACGTCCACTTCTTGGCCGTGAAGTCAACGAACCTGTAGTTTCAAATTTCTTAATCAGTTTGTTCAATGCAGACGGCGTTATTGGTCCCTTGCTGTCTCGCATACCTTTCATGTAGCGATATCCTCGCAATGCCGCAATGGCACTTTCCGAATTCATATAAAACAGTTAGACAAGTTTCCTCCTTTTATATCGGTTGTTGCTTTGCATAATCCTACAGCTGAACTCCTCCAGCGCCATCTGTTGATCGGTAAAAAAACTATTTTTTATTATTTTGCGACACAAAATCCGGTTTATTTTTCATGCGTTTGGTGCAAACCATATCTTTGTATCTTGCTTCGTTTTCGAATTATTCAATTTTAAAGTTGGTCCTGACTTTTGGATCACCCGGTATATATATATAATATTGGATTTTTAGTGGGTCCAGCCCAAAGGCACTGTTCCACTTCTTGTCGAAAGGAACCTAAAAGGCAAAACGTAGCAGTTGAGTCAGATCTAATTGACATAGTAAAAACTTAAGCCAACTTGACTTTGATTTGGCTTTGAACTGGAGTTCCGGAGCCCCGCAAGGGGCCTACACTCCTTCATATGAGATGGCCACTAGGCAGTAAAATTAGTAGGTCGCACTTCAGGAAAAGATAGAGAATGGTGAAAGGGGGAGAGGAAAAAGAGGAATGGGGCAGTGACTAGAAGGGATCCAGGCAATCCCCTGACAACTACTTTAAATGAAGTAAGTTTGCCAGGATCATCCTGCGAAAAAGGAACCCCAAGCTCCTTCAGCCATGTATAGAAAAGCGCCTCCTCAATCTCTTGTTGTGGGGTGACGCATATCAGGTCTTTATTAACACGGGCGTTCAAAGTGCCATTTTGTTCAAGAAGCTTCTTATGCAGAAATCTTATGGCACCTTTCCAGTCAGCGTCAAAAGAAAGGTAGAAAACATGTGGGTACATAAGAGGGGCTAACAATATTAGCGAGATTTGCCTCCTCGTACTGCAGCACCTCATCTGCCGGAGCCAGAATAGTACAACTCTCAACAGCAGGTTCAGCCAATTCAATTGAATTCTCAGCGGTTGTTTTATCCGGGGCAGGTACATCTAAATCAGGAAAATTGCCTTTGCTAGCCTCATCAGCAACAACAGGGACAGAGCCTTGAGATTTGCTTAGCTGGCTTCTTCTCACGGGGAGCCACAGAAAAAACCGGAACGAGTGGGAACAGATCCGTCTTGTTCAGATTTCTAAGTCTGAGTGAGTGATATATATATATATATATATATATATATATATATATATATATATATATATATATATATATATATATATATATATATAATATCTACTTGTTTAAAGGTCTGAATTATGGTAAATATTTGTGGTGAAAGTAGAAATCATGTTCATTTGTTACTATCCTCGATTGTGTAAACAATTGGTAGTCTAAATAACCAAAAATGTATTTTGAGGAAAAATACACAATGGTTTTTCATTATAGATGAACCATGTCTTGTAGAACACCTTCTGTTTTTGTTCTGCTAGTTCTGTTTTTGCATTTTTATTACTAAAATATACTATTTGTAATCATTGTTATTATTTTTTAACAAGAATTATTCACTTTCTTAAAATAGGTTTAAGTAACACCTATTTGGGGTTAATTTGAGGAAATTTTTGTTATATGTGCAAAATATGCCTCTGGGGAAGTGGGAGGGGGGAATAATGCTAAATTATCTGGTTGAAGGCATATAAATGATATTCGAAAGTGTCATTAATATTTTTCAAAAAGCTCAGCGTCTTCACTTGATCGAGGATGTGCAATTGGGGTCTCTTATTTGGTTTTTTTAGATTACAATGATTTTTGTGTTAAAGTTATTTATGAATTTTTATAATTCAAGAGCGAATTTTTTTTTTCACATGCATCATTCTTATAAGTGCAAATGTGGTCTCTTATTGTTTCTTTACCAATATTTCTTTGGCGTTTAATGTATGACTTTGGTTTTTGTGTAAATTCTATTGTTCGTTACTATTTCTGTTTATTCAAATGGGAAAACCTTTTTCTGTTGTTTAATTGTTATATGAGCAAAATTTTCCCATGAGGGGAGGGGGGTTAAATAATGCTATACTATCTGGTAACAGTTAAAGAAAACATAAATGGTTTTTGAATTTGTCATTCATATTTTTCGATCAACACAGCGTCTACAATGGTTGGTTGGTTGTTTTCAGATTATCTGGCGCCGTCAAGCAACACGAGGGCTATAATGCGCCGAAACATTCGTCATTAGACAAGCCAACATACATTTACAAACACCCATGCCTAACACGGGGACTCGAACCCGCAACCTCGCGGTCTAGAAGCTAGCATGCTAACCACTACACCGTTTGGTCGACCGTCTTCAATGGATCTAGGAGATCTGGTCAGTTTATCAGTGACCTGTATATTTAGGTTTGTTGCGCTTTCATGTAAGAACAGTGTGATTTCTCTACAGTTTCGTTTTCGTGTGACTTCTTTTGTTAATTAGGAATTTTTATGGAATTGATGCCTTTGGTTTGCATCCCCCCCCCCCCCTTCCCATCCTAACCAATATTCTTATTGCTTTTGTACCAATATTTCTTTGGTGTTTCTTTTATGATTTTGGTTTTTGTGTTAACGATAATTGTTTTTGTTTTATTTAATGGTTGTGGTTAAGGGTTAATATTTCGTTGGCGTAGGAATGGCTAGCCTCAGTGGCAAGTGAATTTTGAAGAGGACTTTTTCGTAAGAAATTCAGTAAAATAGGATAAATTTCTACTTTCACTTTTAGTATTTTGATGATAATGTCTCCAAGATTTTGCAGTTTGCAACTCCTTCCGCTTCTGGCATTCGATCATCGACACTGTTTATTAATAGTAAAAAAGGCAATTCATTAGGCCCAAAATTCCATACAGAAAAAGAACAAAAATCTCTGACGACTGACTGATTTGGGTTTGTTGAAGTTCCGACGGCCAAAACGGGAGTTCAACCTTCGAAAAATAATCAAAAAGTAACATGACTGCTAGTAAAAACATAAAAATTTAAGGAATTAGAATTAAAAGAGAAACAGAATAAAAACAGAAAGTCATAACCATCCTGACAATGCCAAACAACCAACAGCAGTTGGAGAGGGCGGAGCTAAGAGCCTCTTAGTGTTTTCCGAAGTTTGCTAACAATTTGTGGAAGTATTCGGATTGAGATTGAATCTCGGGTTCAGTGTATGTTGAATTATCAACCATCAGTTTGTCTACTCCCATGAAGATGGGACATTTTGGAATACTGACCTCAGTATTCGTAGCTGCATGTGCAGTGATTTTAGGGCCTGAATTTGACGAAGCTTGAGATGCCACATGTGGGCTTGGGTTTGATATTTAAAGTAACTGGTCTAGGAATGAATTTTATCTTTGTGGAGGGGGTCGCCTTCTTGACCCCGGAACCTCTAGGCCGTTGCTTATTAAGTTGATCAGTGTAAAATTTGCAGGAATGAGCAGAGGAGGCATGATTGCCTTTGCAGTTGATGCACCGCCGCATACCGCTCTTAATCCCAACTGGGATGTTGTTCGGAGCAGTGGCGACATCTGATGGGATAAAGGCAAGTGACAGAAAGTGGGATGGCACTTAAATCACTGCTTGGGTCCCGAAACCTTCTTGCCATTAATCTTCTTAATCTGTATTTGCACGCAAAGAATAGTTTTGCAAGAGTGGATGGTGTTAAGGTCAGTTGAATTTGGAAACTCTAGAGTGAAGAGGGGAATCTTCTTCCCGTAACGATTCTTCATCTGGAGCACGTGGATGGTATAAAAGTCAGGATTAAATAAGTTTAACCAGTCGAAAATTTCCTTCTCAGTAGCGTCGAAAGGCAAGCCCCTGACAACTACTTTGAAGGTGGTTTTGGGCACATTAGACAAACTAGCTTGAGGGAAAGAATGTTCCTCAGAATTTAAGAATGATGAGATGAGAATTTCCTCTTTCGAATTTTGAGGGGTAATCTCATAGTGATTATTTTGGAACCGGGCAAAAATCTCGCAGCCTTGGTCCAGCATAGACCTGTGCAGGGCTTGGAGCGAGGCTTTTCCCTTCGTGCTGTGAGGAATTCGAAACATTTTCAAATCAGAACAGTCAGTCATGGAATCGTAGTCTGGCACGTGGTTAGGAGGCAGGTTCAAAATTATGGAGGGCTCAACTACAGGAGTTGAAACGGGTACAATCGGTACGCCGCCAAAGAAACCATCAAGGTTTGTGTTAGTCTGCATTGTAAAATAACCAAGCAGTTAGTCTCTAAGCTAGCGGCTGCTTGGGTAATGCATAGGAACAGATCAGCAACGGGAGCAGATGATCGGCAAGTCTGGTCTCTAAGCCAGCGGACGTCCGATTGATCAACAAAAATCTCTCGTCCCTGACACTATATAAGTCACAGATTTTTTGATTTTTTTTTTTGAAAAATGAAACTTAAATACATTTTCATTTTTTTTTTTTTTTTTTTTTTAATTTTTTAACTTGAAAAATCTGCTGTGGGACTCTGAGATTAGTTACGTTTACCGATTCCAAAAATTTTAATCTACTGTTTTTTCAAATCCATCATTTATATTTTTCTATCTCCTAATGTATACGAGAAGTTCGAAATTTTTATTCAAGTCTAGTAATCAGAAAAGAAGCAATCCAGTTCTTAAAATTTGTTAAGTTATCATTTGATATTTAAATACGTTTAAAATAACTTTCAAAAGCCAGTGGCTCAAACGAAATGCCGCAGTGTTGAATTTGTTATATTCATTCGTTTTATTAAAAAATATATTTTAAAAATTTATTTAGATAATTTGTTTACTTATTCTTATAGCTTTGTTTTATGGGCATTTGAATAATATTTAATTGCATGGAATTCATGTATTTTGAAATTTGCACTCACACCCCTTCCCTCTAAAAAAAAAAACAACATGCCATTGTTGATTTAGGTCCCCTCACTTTTACTACTCACGAGCCGCCACTGCCTGGATGCAACTCTAACTATAAAGTCATGCCCCACAGTACAATCTTCTATTTCCCTAAGGATGCAGAAAACAGAAAAAAATGTATTCAGTCCACACTTTGAGAGGGTTTTGAGCCGCCTGCAGAATCTGTTGTTTGTATCAAACATTTTCATGAGAAGTTCATAATATGAGAGGATAAGGCCTCTTTCACTCGAGGCAGTTAAGTTGATTTACGGTACACATATACGTTGGGAATCGCAAAAATTGACCCAAACAGGCATTTTTGTTTTTTCACTCTAAAATGTTCTCCAATTCATTATCTTTAAAATGATACCAATAACTTTCTTATAGTTAAAATACTTTTTTAATTACACGCAATTTCGTAAAAGTCGACGTTTAAAACATATTGGAAAAACGAAAATGTCGAAAACTTTGAACTCAATTTCTGGAGAACTGCTTTTCATTGTTGAGTGAATGTACTCCAACCGTGATATCTTAAGAGTTAATTAACTGATCTTTAAAATTTAAACTGTATAATTTAGATAACATTTCAGAGCACGGGCTCTAGCTGTTTACAAAAATTTTGGTAAAAAATAGTTTTTTTTTTATGTATTTTAGAATATTTTTATTTTTGGAAAAATTTAGTTTTTTTTAGAACTTTTCATGTTAAATGTTAAAATTTAAAAAATATTTAAGTTATGCATTATATTTTGCTTGGGCCCGTGTATCAATAAGTTGTCTTTAATTTCCAGTAAGAAATTTGTTTCAAAATTAATTAGGTATTATTTTATCATCGTTGCAATTAGGCCTTAATTAGTGAATTAAAATTCAATTAATTAAATAAGTATTTTATTTTTTTACTTTTTGTTACTGCAAATACATTACATTTTTTGCTCTTGTAATTCTCACAAAAATTTGACACGCTGGCAGAAGAACTTAAAAAAAAATTGTCCAACGTATATATGTATACCTTAACTAAGTTGCTCGATAAACTCTAAACTAGTTGACTTGTCACTTTCACACTAGGCAACTTGTGGGATCAACTTATCTTCCTAACAGAAGGTAATTACGATGTTGAGTCAACTAGTTAGGATGAGAACGTTAGTGGTATTTGTGAATGCAAACAAAGATTGAGAGGACGAGTTGACTGCTTGTGAAAGGGTTCAGGGGATTCCCTATCATTTCCTAAATGGCTACACTCCTAATCACCCGCCAGATAAACTAGTTGAATCAACAAGTCACCTCGTGTGAATAGTCCGAGAGGCGACTGCAATTTTTGGACCCCATCGAACATCATTCTGATTTTTTTTATAGAAATTGGAGAAAAGTGAGTAGATTATCCACGGGTCTGCAGGGGCAAAAATGGCCGAAACTGATCAAAAATCGACTTGGAATGAGTTGAACTAAATCCGATTGCCAAATATGTCATAACTTGCCAAAAAGAGAACCAACTTTTTCGTCTGGCAACCCACTGCATTTTGATTTTCAATGATAAAAAGCGCAAACGATTTCTGATCTCTGGCTCGGAAAACTTGTATCTATTAAAAGTAAGCCAAATTAGCGACCTCAGTTACGTCATCAGTGACGTAATGTTTATTGCCAACTTATCTCCCTTTTAATAGATGCAAGTAGACCGTCGCCAGATATCTGAATCGTATGCAACCTTTCTAATTGAAAATTAAAGAGTGAGGGTTACCAAATAAAAAAAAATGATCCTTATCTGGCAAGTTATGGCGCATTTGGCAACTGGATTTAGTTCAACTTATTAAAAGTCGATTTTTTACCAGTTTCTGCCATTTTTGCCACGGAAGACCAGTGGATTCGTAATCTATTAACTTTTTTCTAATTTCTATAAAAAATTCAGAATGATGTTCGATGAGGTCCAAAAATTGCACTCGCCTCTCAGTCTAAAAAGTTAGTCTAGATGATGGAAGGTGGCTATGCGAACAACGATTGACACCGAAGGGGACAAGCTGAACGTGATTACCAAGAGCTTAAAACGTTCTTTTATATTGGACTCTTTTGACACTCTTAGAGGACAGTTTAAAGAAAAGTTGTCAATTGATTGGAATGATTATGTGTTTTTTCTTTTTTCCCCAAGTATGACAGAAAATTATATGTAAAAATTAAAATTGATTTAAATGGGCTTTTAAGTTGAATTGATAGCGAATTTTGGGTTATTCGCTTTCATATAGTAATGTTTATTTATAAAAAACACTAACTTCCAGCTTATTTAAAACTCTGCCACCTAAATTGTATTGAAAACTAATGTGTAATTCAAATCTAGTGTAGTTTTATCAATAGAAATAGAATTGGAAAAAAACTTGTATCCAATACATGAAGATCATTGCCCCGTTTTGAGATGTTAGTTGCATTAGGTTTCTTCTGCCTATGAAACATTCTGACAGCCTTGGTCCTGTCTGTTAAGGTGTTTTCTCTTCGAATCTTTCCCCATTAAGAAAAAAGTTTAAGAAAAAAACGAAAAAAACAACAACTTTCAGATATTTCCAAAAACCGCGTCTCTTTTATATTTGTAACATATTTAAAACACCTCAACATTTCAAATTTATTCAATTTTCACGTTTTGTATAATTTTAATTTATTAAGTGGTGTCTTTATTGATAATGAATATCTTTTATTTAGTTGGAGTAATTATTTCAATATACCTTAAATTCGGAAGGTTATAATTTGGTTACTAATAAATTGATTAAGTTTACGAAATAATTCATTGATATGACATTGGTTAAATTTAAGTTTATTAGTGAAATCGTTTAGTCAATTTGTTTTTTAAAATATATTGGTTTATCGGATTGGTTGATCAGGCTCCAAATAAAGAAAACGGATTTTCCTCAAGTTTTTCAGTTTAAAAACCTGAGAGAAGATTCAATTTGAGTAATCATGGCCCTCTTTCCTTTCAGTTGTAGTCCTTGCATTGCACTAAGTACAGTGTAAATGCCTGACGTAGCGTAATTCTTGTATACGCTATTGCATTGGATTGCAACATTTTTCTTGTAGAAAAATCCCTCAAACTTTAAGCCGAACTTTGCAACTAGAGAAACGAGATTTTTTTTCAATAAAAATGTTCATACTAGCGCGTATTTCTAAACCAAAAAATAAAAAAATTGAGACAGGACAAGTTATTTTCTAAACAAACGATATTATATCGCAGTCTCAAATCTAATCTTATTACAGCGTCACCTTTTTTCCAGGGAGAAATTGGAACTAACAAACTATTTCCTCTGCACCCGTAGACTTGAAAATTGTTATGGGTCGTCCAGTTTAAGAAATGTTCGCTGTAG
Source organism: Linyphia triangularis (assembly GCA_963978545.1). NCBI lineage: Eukaryota > Metazoa > Arthropoda > Arachnida > Araneae > Linyphiidae > Linyphia > Linyphia triangularis. Next base: position 5,321,773 of record OZ021731.1, read on the forward strand.
CAAATGTGCAATCATAGAACCAATAGCAGCGTTTACTGAGGCACGAATGTTTTCAACATTACCGTTGATTCCTGGCGTTGACCCCCCCCCCCCCCAAAAAAAAAAAAATTAGTAGAGTGAAGTGTGGATATCTTGATGGCCAGGTGATTAGGCACTCCACGTCAAGAAGAACCTTGGGCAGGACTACTTCAGGTCGGAAAATAGAAATTATTACCAAAATCCACTAAGAATTCAGCAACCAATTTTGTCTAATTGACTCTTAAATATAAGTTTACAAATATAATTCATGAAAACCTTAGATTATTAAAAAAAAAATAAAAAAAAATGGGAATGAGGAACTTGCACAAGTGAGGAAAATGAATATTTTTTGTATTTCCTAGTGTTATCCAACGAATATATTTGAGCAGTGCAATTATTTTTTATCTTTATGCTTTCAATTAATCAAAAATAGAGTTTCAATTTAGCCGAAATCAAAGCAAAAGTCAAGTGACCAAAAACGCATAAGAATACCGTGACGTGGTTACGAAGAGATAAAGTCGCAAAACAAAGAGAAAACGGGAAACCTCACTCATTTCTTGTCTAAAACAGATTTTAGACTGGTTCATTATCTGCGCGTTGACGTTACACGCAAAAGTGGCTTTTTCCCGCCAAATCGCAAAGGGAAAAAATAAATATTTTTTTTTAACTATCTATCCGAACTCAAATTTTTGAAAGAATGGTATTGTTTTCATGATTTTTTCTCTACTTTTATTTAAAAATAAAACCAAAAAACGTGAAAGTTCCTCATTATAGAAACAACAAAAAAAAAAAAAAAAAAAAAAAAAAAAAAAGGCAATCGCACTGAGAAAATAATTACATTCCTTTAAACAGCATTTACCATGCTATCATATTTTTAGTTTGAATTAAAAATATTAAATGTTCGATTTTTAAAACGTTTGATGCTTTTTTTATTCAAGTTGTTTCCTTCATTAGTAATTCATCAATTGCGTTTGGTTGATTTTCAAAATACTTGCAATACAGATTTAGGATTTACTAAGACAAAATCACTAATTTTTAGTCAAAATATAAAGAAAAAACGCACGTAGTCAGTAGTCAATGTAACTATCATCGCACATTTTTCGAATTGGATAAATAATAATAATAATTATTATTATTATTATTATTTTTTTTTTTTTTTTAATGTATATTTCTTGATAATAAGACTTTATAGTCAAGGCATTCTAGGGTTTAACCTTGCATAAATTTCCATTGAGATGAAATTTTACAAAGTGCCCTGAACAACCTGGAAAAGTTATCTATTCTCCCCCTTCGGCTTCTTGATTTTTTAGACGCTGGAATGCTGGAACAACTAATACGCACGAATGGCTTATCGCATTGAATTCATGTAGGTCTCAATTGAAACATAAATAAATGGGCTTTGATTTGAATTTAAATTGTTTATCGGCTTGTCAAAATCGAAAGACCACGCATTCTCTCTACTTTTTCGATTTTAGAGCTTCCATGTGCAATAAATTAACTATACACTAGTTATAAAACTATTCAGTTAATTTTTAGCTTTCTATTGATACTTTTATACGGATAATGTGGTAAATAGTTGCAGGTATACGAGCGTTTTAGTGAAACACTACCTTGTATTGGTAATGGGGACGTAACAGTCTTCGACGAAATTTAAAAGCAGTATTTACATCCAATTTCAATGTCCTATAAATTATTTAATTTTCAATATATATGCACATTTTTTGCACAGGATTTATTGTTGAATATTTGTTAATATAGTAAATTTGTAGAAATAATTAAAAAATTTAATAATTTAATTTTATAAACATTTTTTGAACGATGAAATTTTTTTAGATTTAAAAACTAGTCATTTGCCTTGGTACACTTTAAAAAAAATCTATTTCATATTTCATATTAATTTTTGTGTAACATATTATACAGTAGTGAGTTTTATATTGTAGACCTAAAATATTTACTATAAATATGTATATATATATATATATTATTATGGATTTTATGTCGAAAAAAAAGTTATTTTTAGTGCATACAAAATGAATAATTTTTTAATAAATTTCAAAAGCACTATTGCTTTAACAAATAGGTCAGCAAATTAATTCCAAATGTTTACTTAACATTGGTATTTTTTAAATAAATATTTGTAGATTATTTTCTTTATAAAGTGTACCAAGGCAAATGACTATATTTTAAATCTAAAAAATTTCATCGTTCAAAAAATGTTTATAAAATTAAATTATTCAATTTTTTGATTATTTTTACACAATTACTATATTAACAAATATTCAACAATAAATCCTGTGCAAAAAATGTGCATATATATTGAAAATTAAATAATTTATAGGACATTGAAATTGGATGTAAATACTGCTTTTAAATTTCGTCGAAGACTGTAACGTCCCCTTAAATAGAAAAGCATGCTTTGGATCATTCTGATCAAACTAGTCACCAATCACCATTTCCTCACACTCTTTCATCTAGGACCTCTTTTTTTTTAAACTTAAATGCAATATCATATTACACCGATGTAAACAGCATGCATGTTATACGGGACTGTTAGAAAGTATATGACTGATTAAATTATTCTTAGAAATTTTAATTTTCGATCAATTACATATTGTGAATGTACAATCACTATTGATACATAAAAAGTAACAATTATGTTTGTGGGATATAATTAAGAGTAGCCCTTTGTTGTCACAGTCACTGAAACACAATAGAAAGTTCCCTTAAGATTGGTTAAAGGGTTAAGCTACTAGAAAAACAGTTATTATTTTTCTAAAGATATAAGTATATTTTTAACATTTCTTCTCAGTAAAGCAGGAGTTCTAGGCTGCCTTTTTCATCAAATAATGTAAAAAAAAGGTCAACCATTTTCTTATTTGATGATTTTCAGATAAGATACCCCCCCCCCCCCACCAAGACATTTTCTTTCCTTTATTGTGCTGTGCAAACGTTGTATCACATCCAGTCATAGGCATGAGCGCAAAGTATATAGATCTTCAAATTCGCTAAATATTCTCTGTATACAGAATAAGTAATTGATACAGCACCTAAAAGGTCGTGCCAAATCCATCTATTGTCCTAATATTAAAATCCGCATTTTCAAATATATTGTATCGTTGGTGGGTTCGAAAGATTTGAAGCCAAAGCAAGTCAAAACTTGCAGAAATTTATTCCAATGCAACTCTTCACAGATTCCTTTACAACTCCAGAACTTCTCGTTCTAGTAGACTCGATACAGCACTATACACAACAATAGAGCACAAAACAGCAGTTAAAAACTTGACAACACAACTGTTAAAATCGCTGCAAAAGACAATGCAATACAGTTCCCCTTTAAAACTACTCTGAGTGCTCACTGAGACTCAGTATCTCAACTCAGTAATTCCAGTCAACTAACTGACTCAACTCAGTCAACTAATTCAGTGACTCAAAATCACTCAACTACTCCATCACCCGCTCTCTGAGCTTTTATAGGGGAGGCGAACATACGTGAAACTTCTAGAGATAGATATTTGGAGAACTTTCCAGATCGTAGTCGAAAAGTCCTATACATGTTGTTGTTGCTTATCTCACGCCTGGTCTGACGAAGTCAGACCAGGTCCATGAATCAGTTGACAAGAAGGAAGTCAATGACCAGCCTATACATGTACATGGGGACCGAAAATGTCGCCAAATGGCCGCCAAGTTTGGTGACATTTGGGCGATTTTTAGCCAAATTTGGCGACAAAAATTAGTCGCCAAAACCGTCGCCAACTTGACTCTATCTCGCCAATTTGGCGAGATTGCCATTACCATAATGTTAAATGCCCTGCTCCTTGTAAAACTCGCTTCCCAGAGTTATCTCTGTAAAACCGGTTATCAAGCATCAAGACACACATTGCGGGGAAGCAAACTAACGACGAACTATTGCACTGCCTTATGCGAAATGTACATAAATTTTACTACTTACAAAATTAACACTACGAAATATTTACAAATATACAAAAATTCGTAACAATATGTTGGAAGAAAACATGCTCATGTTTGATCTTCTGAAATTGTTTATCTTCCATACGGCACGTTTCGTATCTTTCAATTTCTTAATAAAGAAACTTAAAATTCTAGTTTGTGAAGCACGTTGATAAACTGTTTAGATGCATACTTTGAACGAACCAATTCATCAAGCTCAATCAAAATAGGGCCGGAAGTGGTCTAAAAAAAATCAACGAAGGAGAGGTAAAGTTTTCCATATGCTAGGTAAGACAAAATCTGGAAACACATATTGGGAACAGCATTATTTTTTTTATATTTGGGGGCTGATGATAAACAGATAAAAAAAAAAAAAAAAAACCACGCCAGTTTATTTCAGCAATCCGGTTCAATGGCAATATCCATATTTTTTTCATTGGCAGTTCATTTTAACTTCTCTCGCTCTCTACTCGTTGAGCAGTTGCTCACGTGATGCGGAGTGTCCAGCAAAGCTCCCAGTTTTTAAAATTAAATAACTCAAAAATAAATATCGATGGAAGAATGAAACAAAAAGTATAGTTATTTTGAAAGCTGTAAAAATCTGAAACAGAAGGTTTCGAAATTAATCATAAATGTTGCAATCAGATAGTTCAAAATTCTAAGGGTGTGTTTTAAATTTATTCTCTGCAATCGATCATTGTGATCACGCTAACTTCATTTCACATTTAAAAGGTTGAACCGTCCGACGACTGATCGCTCTGAGCTTCAAAACACTCCTTTTTCATAAGAACTACAATGTACAGCGTCATCTGTCGGCAACATTTGTAATTAACTTTTAAAATTTAGTATAAGATTTTTACAGCTTTCAAAGTGACTATACTGTTTGTTTCATTCCTCTATCGATATTTATTTTTGAGTTATTTAATTTTAAAATCACGGAGTCCTACGCATGACACCCTATATAAAACTAACTAGCTGAAAACCCGTGCTGCGCTACGAAATTTTACCATTAGCATTTTAGCGATCAAAAGACATTCATGTATTCTACACTTCAGACGTTTGCTCCCATTTCGATCCCGACAAATTGATTTATCAAAATAGGAACTTTCCTTTGTTGACATTTTAAACGAAATTTATAATTGTGAATAGTAAACTGGAATAGTTTATTGTGCTTATGTTTGCTCTTAGTTCTAAATTTCAAAGTAGTAGCTGTATTGGAATTAAGTTAATTAGACATTAAGTTAATCCTCGTATAGTTTCAATGTTGCGTCGTCTTTTCATCCCTTAAAAATTCGTTAATCGATATTGGAATGACTTATTTTTGTAACATTTGCAAAAAAATATCAGAAAAATGACTACATTGGAAGAGGAACATTCGGATATCCCTCGTTTGGAACATTTAACCCCTTTTCGACATCCTTAAAGTTGGTTAATCGAGAACAGAATAGCTTACTTTTTCTATGTTTAATCTTTTTTGACATTTGTACCAAATTTCCGAGTTGTGACCATATGGGAAGTGGTACATTCGAATATTCCTCGTTTGGAACGTTTAACCCCTTTTCCACCCCTTGATCCACCCGAGATCGGAATAGTTTACTTTTTCTGCGTTTGTCTTTATTGATATTCACACCAGTTTTCAGAATTGTGAAAATATGAGAAGTAGGACATTCGAATATATCGCTCGTTTGGAACGTTTAACCCCTTTTTGACCTCTTAAAGTGGGTTAATCGAGATCGGAATAGCTTACTTTTTCTATGTTTACCATTGTTGACATTTGTACCAATTTTTAGAGTTGTGACCATATGGGAAGTGGTACATTCGAATATTCCTCGTTTGGAACGTTTAACCCCTTTTTGACCTCTTAGAGTGGGTAAATAGAGATCGGAATAACTTACTTTTTATACGTTTGTTTTTGTTGATACTTGCACCAGATTTCAGAGTTGTGACGAAAGGGGAAGTAGGACATTCGAATATCCCTCGTTTGGAACGTTTAACCCCTGTTCCACACCTTAAAGTGGGTTAATCGAGATCGGAATAACTTACTTTTTCTATGTTTACCATTGTTGATATTTGTGCCGATTTTCAGAGTTGTGACTATGTGGGAAGTAGAATATTCGAATGTCCCTCGTTTGGAACGTTTAACCCCTTTTCGACCCCTTAAAGTGGGTTAATCGACATCGGAATAGCTTACTTTTTCTATTTTTACCATTGTTGATATTTGTGCCGATTTTCAGAGTTGTGACTATGTGGGAAGTAGGATATTCGAATGTCCCTCGTTTGGAACGTTTAACCCCTTTTCGACCCCTTAAAGTGGGTTAATCGACATCGGAATAGCTTACTTTTTCTATTTTTACCATTGTTGATATTTGTGCCGATTTTCAGAGTTGTGACTATGTGGGAAGTGGGAGTATTAGTGATGAGTGAGTCAGTGAGTGAGTGAGGGCTTTGCCTTATATATATAGAGATGTGTCGTATCAAAAACCATGTGATGGCGAACAGTGCTAAATAAATATTTATTTAAATAAATAAATAAACAAACAAATAAATAAATAAATATTTAAATAAATAAATAAATACATATTTAAATACATAAATAAATATTTAAATAAATAAATAAATAAATAAATAAATACATAATAAATATTTATTTAAATAAATAAATAAATATTTATTTAAATAAATAAATAAATATTTATTTAAATAAATATTTAAATAAATAAATAAATAAATAAATATATAAATATTTATTTAAATAAATAAATAAATATATAAATATTTATTTAAATAAATAAATAAATATATAAATATTTATTTAAATAAATAAATATTTATTTAAATAAATAAATAAATAAATAAATAAATAAATAAATAAATAAATAAATAAATAAATAAATAAATAAATAAATAAAGCTTTCCCCTGCTCTAGGTATCACATCTCCGATGAGATGGTAGCTCACAAATTAGCAAAGACCATGGTGTTTATGAGTCTCCTGCTTAGTGTGGTAGTTTCCTTTCACCCGACAATCTTTTTAACTAGCTTTACTTATCATACTGAACTAAATCACCCAATAAAATAGTTTTTCAATTCACATCACGGTGTATAGTTAAAGTGACTTTTTTCTATGTATTCGCAGGACGCTGTCCGTCTGCGCTCCATCCGCTTCTACTTCCTCCTCGGCGTGTCGTCCAACCAGTCGCTGAACAACGCGGTGTACGACGAGAGCAACAAGTTCGGCGACATCATCCAGCAGGACTTCATCGACTCCTACAACAACCTCACCATCAAGTCGGTCATGATGCTCAAGTGGGTCGGAGAACACTGCTCGAATGCAAAGTACGCCAAGTTTCAGTTATAGATAAACAAGTATCCTCAAATTTAATAATAGTTACTGTCTGTCTCTAGCTAATTGGTCAGCTAAATTTACGTCTAGTTCATAGAAGGCATTGTTAGTATGGTTGCCTGGTTAGTCTTAATCCTTATCTTTTATACCTTTAATGAAATGAAACTGTTGCTGTTTCTCCAACAACAACCTCACCATCAAGTCGGTCATGATGCTCAAGTGGGTCGGAGAACACTGCTCGAATGCAAAGTACGCCAAGTTTCAGTTATAGATAAACAAGTATCCTCAAATTTAATAATAGTTACTGTCTGTCTCTAGCTAATTGGTCAGCTAAATTTACGTCTAGTTCATAGAAGGCATTGTTAGTATGGTTGCCTGGTTAGTCTTAATCCTTATCTTTTATACCTTTAATGAAATGAAACTGTTGCTGTTTCTCCAACAACAACCTCACCATCAAGTCGGTCATGATGCTCAAGTGGGTCGGAGAACACTGCTCGAATGCAAAGTACGCCAAGTTTCAGTTATAGATAAACAAGTATCCTCAAATTTAATAATAGTTACTGTCTGTCTCTAGCTAATTGGTCAGCTAAATTTACGTCTAGTTCATAGAAGGCATTGTTAGTATGGTTGCCTGGTTAGTCTTAATCCTTATCTTTTATACCTTTAATGAAATGAAACTGTTGCTGTTTCTCCAACAACAACCTCACCATCAAGTCGGTCATGATGCTCAAGTGGGTCGGAGAACACTGCTCGAATGCAAAGTACGCCAAGTTTCAGTTATAGATAAACATGTATCCTCAAATTTAATAATAGTTACTGTCTGTCTCTAGCTAATTGGTCAGCTAAATTTACGTCTAGTTCATAGAAGGCATTGTTAGTATGGTTGCCTGGTTAGTCTTAATCCTTATCTTTTATACCTTTAATGAAATGAAACTGTTGCTGTTTCTCCAACAACAACCTCACCATCAAGTCGGTCATGATGCTCAAGTGGGTCGGAGAACACTGCTCGAATGCAAAGTACGCCAAGTTTCAGTTATAGATAAACATGTATCCTCAAATTTAATAATAGTTACTGTCTGTCTCTAGCTAATTGGTCAGCTAAATTTACGTCTAGTTCATAGAAGGCATTGTTAGTATGGTTGCCTGGTTAGTCTTAATCCTTATCTTTTATACCTTTAATGAAATGAAACTGTTGCTGTTTCTCCAACAACAACCTCACCATCAAGTCGGTCATGATGCTCAAGTGGGTCGGAGAACACTGCTCGAATGCAAAGTACGCCAAGTTTCAGTTATAGATAAACAAGTATCCTCAAATTTAATAATAGTTACTGTCTGTCTCTAGCTAATTGGTCAGCTAAATTTACGTCTAGTTCATAGAAGGCATTGTTAGTATGGTTGCCTGGTTAGTCTTAATCCTTATCTTTTATACCTTTAATGAAATGAAACTGTTGCTGTTTCTCCAATCTTTTGGCGATTTTTTCAAAGGCATCCATTTAAAGGAGGATATGTTTCATGATTCTATCAACTACCGATTGGAAGAAACCGTCATTGTCGAAATGGTAACAATTTTATTTTGCCAAAGTGACTACAGATGTCCCTAAGTGTACATTGGGATAGGCTTAGAAGACACTGGAAAGAGTGTGAAAGCAGGTCTACTTGCACCAGTTTGAGCTTAGCCAATCGGAGCGTTTATCGGGCTTTTGTTGATCTACGGGGATTTTTCAAATTTAATTTGTTCCTTGCTTTATTTGTCCAGTTTTACAAACCCTAGCAAAGCTCAAAGAGGCAGGAAAGAATGAAAGTCAAAGAATATAATGTCACTGGATGTTGGGTTGAGATGTTTTAGCCCTACTGTTGAGTTGTTTTATTAATGCTTCGATTTATTTTCTGTTTTTATATAAGCTGTGACATCGTGAAAGTTAGACGTGAGAAAGTTAGTCTCTAGCAAAGTGGTAGAGTTTCTTCGAAGGGGATGACAACACCAATGAGTTTAGATTTCCTTACAGATATAACCACTTGGGATAATCGCTTTTACGAAAAGAGCATCATGGGAAAAGTGCTGGTTTGCAAAAAGAAATTATTGTCTGGGAGGCAATTATGTTGGATAATAGCCCAGATTTTTTATTTTTGGCACGAGGTCTTTTACTGGTAAATACCAGTAGTACAGAGGCAAAATGCTTGAATCTACTGTTCCTCTTTTCGAGATGTTAATGGTATAGACTTTAATTTAATGGACGAAAATAAATCCTTATTGTTCAGTGAAACTAAAAACCAATTTTCGAAATTTTTCTGATAACAAATTATGTGGATAAAAAAGTAAAATTTACAATCGTTTTACATTGTTTTCTTATTCTTCAACACATTTCCACTTGTGTACCAAATTTCGTTCCATTCTGATGAATAGTTTTTGGAATATTAAAGAAACAGCGATTGTTTAAAATTTTTGGGCATAAGTGATTATTGACGAATCCTTTGGCTTTTTAGGTATCCTCTGAAAATGAACAAGATTTTTGGAACATAGTTTATGCTGATATGCTGGATTTACCTAAAACCAAATATTTATTTTAAATGGCAACTTGACCTTCAAAAATGGCCATGAAAACAAATGGACAGAATTGCTGTTTATCATGACAAAAAAGCATCTTCATGTTGTATACAGAGTGTGTGACTTCTTTGGGGAGTTTACACAACACACATTCTATATTCAATAATTACAAAAAGGATGTTAAAAAAGAATGCCTTGATAAAAAAAAGTGTTAAGAAAACGTATAAGAAAAAAACGGGTTGAATATTTGGAGAAATATCACGAATATTCAGATGTTTAATGATGGAACTCCGATTTTAATAAGACATTAAATATATTAAAAATATTTAATCTTATAATAAGAAAACAACAATACAATAAAAGTAAATGAAGAAAACCTATTAATCAAAAATAACAATCGAAACACAGTAAAACCATAAATACTTATGATACGAATAATAGTGCTGTGGTGGTTGATGCTTGAAGGTACTACAGCTCTGCACCATGCGAAAAAAGAACCCGAGTGAATGAGCGAGCTTTAACCATCGATATAAATAAACAACTGGATAGACTGCTTAACGCTGGAAAAATGAAGCCGTTGCCAGATGCAATTGGTGGGATAAAAAATACGGATTGCCGAGGATTGAAAATAAAATTTTGGGTTGTACACAGCAGAAATGTCAATAGTAGACCTTAATTAGTAATAATGTGCAAAAAAATATCTACTCTAATACTTTACAAGGTTTTTCGCATTCCCATCCAACTATAAAAGTGAACTGTGATTGGTTAATCTTCCCACCAGCTTCTCAATCCCCGGCGCGTTTTTCTCTTTGCGCATGCGTACCACCACATAAAATATAAATGTTAAGTGTTCTTGCAGTCATTTATCAAAATGAGTTTGTAATTAACACTCATCTCCGACAGTTCTATCGCCGATCAAACGGTATAGTGGCTAGCGTGCTAGCTTCTAGACCGCGAGGTTGTGGGTTCCGAGTCCCGTGTTAGGCATGGGTGTTTGTAAATGTTTGTTGGCTTGTCTAATGACGAATGTTTCGGCGCATTATAGCCCTCGTGTTGCTGACGGCGCCAGATAATCTGAAAACAACCAACCAACCAACAGTTCTATCTCCTGCTTGCCAGAGTATAAAATGTCTCACCATTATTACACGTTTTCCTCTCTCTATCGAATTAAAAGGAGAATGGGCAGTTGGTTTTAGTGAATTACTTTATCTAAATATGATACAATTAAAATGAACAAAAAAGTTTATTTAGATTTAAACAATATGCTACCTAATATCATGCAACTTCCGAAGAAGTAGGTCACCTCTTACCTGCCGGATCTTAGAGGACTGTCTCCGGTATTTTAAAAACAATTTATATCGAAGGATAAAATAATTGCCAACTATAACAATATTACGAAACGGGTCGAAATCAAGGTAAAAAAAATAAAATTTAAATATATTTTATATGACTGATTGGCACAAATTTTGGCAATTGAACTTAATGAAATTATTTCCTGAGTTAGGCATTTTGTAGTCGGTCATTACAGATCATTACATAATGTTAATGATTTATACTGACGCGATTGAACTTTACAAAATTGTAATTGACTATATTCTTGTCTCTTGTATAGTTTTCGAAATAGGTATGCTGCGTCCACTTTGCGAGTAGGTAGATTTAAAAGCACCTTTATCGGATAGCATATAAGCACTTTCTATACCTAGGAACAACTTTATGACAATAGTTGTCAGCGTAATTAGGGTTTACTTCTCTTTCTTTTTGTTTATTTTTTAGCGAACTATAAAAAATTTTAACCCTTTTTTAATAAAAAAGGAAGGGGAAGGGAAAGGAAAAGTTTTCTCTTTTCCTTCTTGGACTTACGTTTTTCTATCCTTTCCGGCACAACAGATCCGTTTTCATTTAGGGAAGAAAAATATATATATTTTCCTAAGTATAAGATATGATATAAATATAATTTTCCAATACAACTGATCCAGATTTTAGTTAAAAAAAATAAAAAAAAATAGGAAAATATTAATAACTATAAAATTCTGGTTGTAGCACAAAGGATCCTGTTGCCGCTGAGAAAGCTGAAAAATAAAAATAATTTGTTAATAAATAATAAAATTTAGGTAATCAAAGGTTACATTGAAAGTAATTTTAAATGTTTAGATATAAATTTTTAAGTTTGAATTAATCTATGAATGTTAGTTTTGTGTACAATTGTTTTGTTCACTGTTTATATTCACTGTTTATTTTCACTGCATGTTTCCGATTGTTTGTGTTTTCATTTATTGGTTTTTTGTGTTAATTACAGAAAGAAGAATGTTTTCCCTGATTTTCTATATTATTGAATTTATTTATATATACAAAACCCTCTGTATACTCACCTCAATTTTAAATAAAGCTGTTCCGGCAGTGCTGGGACGCTCGGGGGGCCCCCTTTCGGACTGGGCTGTCACTTTCCTCCCGGCCGGGGTTTATCCCAACTCTAAACCCCTCGGGGTGAGTTCCCCGGCTTGGGCAGTCCAATAGTTGTCAGCGTATACAAGCTAAGCAGGTAGTATAGGACTTTATTAAACACATGTATAGAACAGATACACTGAACATTTACACTTTTCTATGATTTGATTATTAAAACAAAATGCAGATTTAAAGTAATAAAAACAAATTACCTTTATAAACAATAATTAGCCATTTTTTTCCTTCAAATGAACCAGGTACGTCTTGAAGACAGACGATGACATGTTCGTCCACCTTCCCAACCTGTTCCGCTTCCTGAAGACCAAAGGCCACCCCAAGCTACTCATCGGGTACCTCGTCACAGGCGCCAAGCCCGTCAAAGACCGGAACTCCAAGTGGTACGCTCCGGACGTGTTATTCCCGGGCACAGTCTATCCCCCTTACCTATCCGGAACAGCTTACGTCCTGTCTCGGGACGTTGTCCCAATCTTGTTCCAGACTGCACTTGAGACGCCCTTTTTCTACGTGGAGGACGTATTTGTGACAGGGATTTGTGCCAGCAAAGCTGGCTTCGAACCCATCAACTATGAAGGCTTCAATTTATTTTACGATAGTAAGATGGACGTCTGCAAGTTCCGGTTCATCATAACTGTGCACAATTTGAGCCCGAAGGAGCTATCGCAGGTGTGGGTCAACCTCCACAATCCGTCCCTCAAGTGCTTGTCGTGAGAACTAGATTGCCTTCACGAGAGATAAATTATAATGGATATTTCAAGCATTTTACTTTTATTTTTTTATTCAATTCTAAATGTTTCGAAAAGGCCATAAACATAAAAATTTCTGCTCAATGCGCTTTTTCTTTTTTTTTTATTTGCGATCAAAATTACCTTGTTAGAGGTTGGCGAGAAAATGACTTATTTCGTTGGCATTGAACGTGACGTAAAGAGATATCAAACACGATAACTAATTGGCAGAAACCTCACGATAACCATAGAAACGCGGAGGTTTTCTCTTTACGTCACGAATTTTGTTGAATTTTTTGATCGGACTGGTTTTGGCTCGGTTTTGGGGCATTTTCTTTTCTTAATATTTAAATAACTAATTTTTTTAAAGAACTTTTGTTTAAATATTTGGAATCAGAAAGAAATTTTTCCTAAATATGTACTAATTTTACTGGTTTTTAAAAAATGGGGGAATTGTCCATTGAGGGACTGAGAAGCAAAGGAGTTTAAGTGACCTATCTTAACTTTTAAGAAAATACACTGTAAAGTTTTTTTTTATAGTAAATTCTATGAATCGTAGATTCGGCGAAGATTATTGAAATTTACCGAAAACTTTTAAATCATTTTGACATTTGTTAGTATATCACCAAAGATAAGAGCGAATATAAGTGCTAAGTGTACTGCATCTGCCGCTGCAAAGATAGCATCGACTGGAGAGTGATCGAGCATGCTATTACAATAAACGAAACCATGCATCTGTTATAGTAGAATGGAAGTTTATCGCCAATTACAATTAATCAGGAGAAATTCCGAGTCTGTGAAACACAGAACTGATAGATGTCTTACATTATTAACTATTAGCTTAATGAGTGGCACAGAGAACAAATCATTTAACAGTGCATAGATTTAATTTCCAGAATTGTGGCCCTTTTAAATCTATTAAAAAAATTAATAGACACGATGGCAATTGTGACACCCAATGATCGATAACTGTTTGTTAAATTATCTTAATTTGTTAGTTTATTCACGATTATTTGATAGTCAGTTAATTTATTCGTTTAAATAATAACGCTTGGTTACCCTCAAATGAGTTGCAGTTCCCCTTGCAAGGCATTTAATGAGTAAGTGGCTGCAGAGTATTCAGGTGCAACGGTTATACGACACCCAAACATTTATAATCATACTTTACAGTTTTGAGCTTGATTTCGATAGTACTGGCACCTGAGCTAGCACCTCTTTCCACTTCCACAACTTGGCATTGAAGCATGGATGGATTTTTCCACGAGGAACCTGTCAAAAGCCTTTTGACCTTTCTTAAGGAATCTGGCTTTCTTTGACAGGGGGTCGTAAAATAAAGGGGTTGGTGCAATATTCCCTAGTGGAATCAGCACCTAGGCTCAATTGACCTCCCCTATTCACTATGACTATGACTATGGATGGATTTCAAGCGCATGTGTTATGGCTGCACCCTGACTCGATCTGGTATGATTAAAGTTAACACTGGATATTTCATGTACAGAAAGTTGGTGAGCTATATCCTGTGTTTAAACATCATTGCAGTAAGATGCAAAAGTAGTTCAAATGTAAAGGACTGAAATCTTTCAGAGTGATTTATCAAGTGAAAACAGTCCTGCATTTGCGTTCCAAAAGGGAGTAAACCTGGAACAACTCACCAGGAAGAATACAAATCAAAATTTTTGCTACCGTTTAAGAATCTCTAGTGAAAGATTTGAATTAGAAACTTTTTACATACTAGGTGGCTATGAGCCACGAGTTCGACTCGAGAGTCTTAAAATTTGAGTTTGAATTATAAAGAGTAAAAAGTTTGACATTGTAATGTAAAACATAATAACGATTCTCAAATATATATATATATTTTTTTTTAATAATAACGATTCTCAAAAATATATATATATATATATATATATATATATATATATATATATATATATATATATATATATATATATATATATATATATATATATATATATATATATATATATATATATATATATATATATATATATATATATATATATATATATATATATATATATATATATATATATATATTTTTTTTTTTTTTGAGAATCGTTATTATGTTTTACATTACAATGTCAAACTTTTTACTCTTTATAATGTTTTAATATGTTTGCACATAATGATCTTACCCAATCGTAAAAATCAAAATATGAATCAATCCCAAGTTGTCTTCATATTGATAAAGCATTTCTAATTTTACTCGATGTTGAAGATTTAGTCCTCCTTATAACGTCAATAGAAGGTTATTACATCAACAATTTGTGTGTTCAATTTACTAAAGAAAAAATCGCTTTATTGCGAAGAATTTTTTGAATATATACATATTTTTTTAAACACATACAAAACACAACAGTTTATTAAAAAGTTAAAAACAAACTGTTTTATGATTCTAGCTAAAACTATATGGGACAAAACTCAAATTTTAAGACTCTCGAGTCGAACTCGTGGCTCATAGCCACCTAGTATGTAAAAAGTTTCTAATTCAAATCTTTCACTAGAGATTCTTAAACGGTAGCAAAAATTTTGATTTGTATTCTTCCTGGTGAGTTGTTCCAGGTTTACTCCCTTTTTGGAACGCAAATGCAGGACTGTTTTCACTTGATAAATCACTCTGAAAGATTTCAGTCCTTTACATTTGAACTACTTTTGCATCTTACTGCAATGATGTTTAAACACAGGATATAGCTCACCAACTTTCTGTACATGAAATATCCAGTGTTAACTTTAATCATACCAGATCGAGTCAGGGTGCAGCCATAACACATGCGCTTGAAATCCATCCATAGTCATAGTCATAGTGAATGGGGGAGGTCAATTGAGCCTAGGTGCTGATTCCACTAGGGAATATTGCACCAACCCCTTTATTTTACGACCCCCTGTCAAAGAAAGCCAGATTCCTTAAGAAAGGTCAAAAGGCTTTTGACAGGTTCCTCGTGGAAAAATCCATCCATGCTTCAATGCCAAGTTGTGGAAGTGGAAAGAGGTGCTAGCTCAGGTGCCAGTGCTATCGAAATCAAGCTCAAAACTGTAAAGTATGATTATAAATGTTTGGGTGTCGTATAACCGTTGCACCTGAATACTCTGCAGCCACTTACTCATTAAATGCCTTGCAAGGGGAACTGCAACTCATTTGAGGGTAACCAAGCGTTATTATTTAAACGAATAAATTAACTGACTATCAAATAATCGTGAATAAACTAACAAATTAAGATAATTTAACAAACAGTTATCGATCATTGGGTGTCACAATTGCCATCGTGTTTATTAATTTTTTTAATAGATTTAAAAGGGCCACAATTCTGGAAATTAAATCTATGCACTGTTAAATGATTTGTTCTCTGTGCCACTCATTAAGCTAATAGTTAATAATGTAAGACATCTATCAGTTCTGTGTTTCACAGACTCGGAATTTCTCTTGAATAATTGTAATTGGCGATCAACTTCCATTCTACTATAACAGATGCATGGTTTCGTTTATTGTAATAGCATGCTCGATCACTCTCCAGTCGATGCTATCTTTGCAGCGGCTATCTTTGCAGCGGCTATCTTTGTAGTATATATAATATATATATATATGTATATATATATATATATATATATATATATATATATATATATATATATATATATATATATATATATATATATATATATATATATATATATATATATATATATATATATATATATATATATATATATATATATATATATATATATATATATATATATATATATATATATATATATATATATATATATATATATATATATATACATATACATATATATACATATATATATATATATATATATACATATATATATATATATATATATATATATATATATATATATATATATATATATATATATATATATATATATATATATATAAAAATAATAATAATAATAATAAACTTTTATTTCAGGAAAATATTTTGTAACACGATCTTTCCATTTTTCGAAACACTGAAGACTTTTTATAACACATTTTTATGCTGCAATTTTAATATATATATTAGATCCATCGTGTCTATCGTGCGTATTTTAATATATATATTAAAATTGCAGCATAAAAATGTGTTATAAAAAGTCTTCAGTGTTTCGAAAAATGGAAAGATCGTGTTACAAAATATTTTCCTGAAATAAAAGTTGATTATTATTATTATTTTTATTTTTATTATTATTATTATTATTATTATTATTTTTATTATTATATTATTTTTATTATTATTATTATTATTATTATTATTATTATTATTATTATTATTATTATTATTATTATTATTATTATTATTATTATTATTATTATTATTATTATTATTATTATTTTTATTATTATTATTATTTTTATTATTATTATTATTATTTTTATTATTATTATTATTATTTTTATTATTATTATTATTATTTGCTTTATCACTCTATATTATACCTCAATATTCAGCACTAACTGGCACATCACATTTGTAGAAATAAGAACAAGATATTGAATTAATGTTTTATAAACATGATCAGGCTTTTTCCAAATGCGCCAAAAATAAACAGTTTAGAAAATTCTGCGCAATCTCTTTGCGCATTGAACCGGTTTGAACATTTGCGCGTTCGACTACGCAGACAGCTTTTTGAAGAGTAGAGTCACCGTAAGTACTCAATTCTTCGATTTCGAAAAAAAGATCAGAATCACCCTTCCTCTACTGGATTAATTATTTTACTCTTTTTTTTTTATGAATGCCCATTAGAATGCTAATATGATTAATTTAATTGGATTTATTAAATTAATTTTTGATTGTATATAATATCCAAACCACTCCAGCTATTTCAAAAAAAATTATATTGATGATATTAAAAATAACTGTACATTTAACTAAAATTAAATGACAAAACTCTAAAAATAAGAATCTCAAAAGCAGTGTTATCAAGCATAATAGAAAAGAAAACTGAAACAATGGGATTGTGCAGATTCCAGTATTTATCATATTAACTTCAGGCAAACAGTTATTATACAAAATAGGCTGTTAATTTGATTAATTTGAGATATATGAATATATATATATTGTAATAAAAACATTTATAATGTATAATATTCAAATTAATCAAATTAGTAGTAACTTATAAATATATAATTTAATTAATACTGCTTAACAGTGATTGTACAAACGTAAACTCTATTTTAAAATTAAAAGCTTATTCAAAGCCAGTACATAACCTGAGGGTGCAAAATTTTTTTATCAAAAAAGCTCAAGTCACCACTTTTTTTAAAAAATAGTATCGAATGCCATTATCTCCTTGTCGTGTTCCTGAGAAGTCAACTCTTGATCCTACCGAATCATCGTTCCCGGCTGGTGCTCGCTGATGAACTGACGATTTCTGCTGCTGTTGAAGATACGCTAAGTTAGCCCATACCTGGAATCCACGGATTCCGGCAACTCTAAAACTCGGCATCGTCCGTAGCTTAGATTAGGCAACTGCCATCCTCCCATTTCCCTTGAAAAAGGATTGGGTAGGATCTAGGTTTTATCCTGGTCCCACAACTTTTTTGCAGGCAAAGGATTCCTTCTGCGCTGTTAGGCTAATCTGTTAGTTAATTGTAATTTAATTTTTTCCCACTCTGCGCTGTTATGGATAATTTTAATTGTTACTTTGATGATAGAGTTAAAAGACCTGTTGACCAGGCATTTATTGATTTTCCTTCAACTATCAGCACATTAGATATTGAGAAACCATCTCTAGTTAAGCTTACTGACCTATTAAAGCAAATTGTATTCTTTTTAAGGTTAAAAGATAACCCCCCTGCCGAAAATAAAACACTCTTCCTAACTCAGAATGCAATGGCAAATTTGGATAATGATTCCACAACTGAATAGGATAGTGAAAATGAGGATTCCAACATTAACAAACCCTCTACCACGAGGAATAACACCTAGTTTAGAAAAGAGGAAATAAACAGGGATGGTAATTCTAATAAAACCTCTAAGCGTAAAACACACAAACCAAATAAGCTAAAAACTGTTATAATCAACACAGAGTCAAATGTAACAAAAAACAATGCGGCCTCCGTACGCTGTTTCAAACATCAATATAGATAAACAACTGGATAGACTGCTCCATTGTCAATGCAAAGTGGAAAACGCGCCGGGGATTGCGAAGCTTTGCGAAGCTGGTGGGATGATTAACCAATCACGGTTCACTTATATAGTTGGATGGGAATGCGAAAAACCTTGGTAAAGTGTTAGAGTGTATATTTTTTGCTCATTATTACTAATTAAGGTCTACTATTGACATTTCTGCTGTGTACAACAAAAAAAATTATTTTCAATTTTCGACAATCCGTATTTTTTATCCCACAATTGTATCTGGCAACGGCTTCATTTTCCCAGCACTAAGCAGTCTATCCAGTTGTTTATCTATATCGATGGTTTCAAAGCGTCCTTGATAATTTAACTCTTACTACAAGCGAGTCAGATGGGTCGTTTCCTATTGACGCTCCGGAATCTAGGGTGGCCACTAGATGTCGCTTTTACAGACCTAAGATTGTTTGGTTTTTAGTATTGGTTTGAATTGCGTAAAAGTTATGGCGTCTGTTAAAAATTAAGTATATTCATATATGGTGTATTGTTGTGTCCCATTTGGCAAGGAGATGAAAGACAAATGTAAACGCTTTTTATTTCATGAATTTCCTTCAAATGAACAGTTAAAATATAAGTGGTTATAGGCCATTTTAAGGAAGGACTTCACTCCGAAAAAAACTTCTTGTTCGACGCAGGTGTGAGAAAAACACTTTCCTTCCAACGATTATGTTCAAACTTTAAAAAGAAAAAGATTAAAGCCTAATAGTCCAAGAGGCGACTGCAATTTTTGGACCCCATCAAACATCATTCTGAATTTTTATAGAAATTGGAGAAAAGTGAGTAGATTAGGAATCCACTGGTCTGCCGTTGCAAAAATGGCCGAAACTGATCAATAATCAACTTAGAATGAGTTGAACTAAAATCCGATTGCCAAATATGTCATAACTTACCAAATATAGAAGAAACTTATTCGTCTGGCAACCCACTTCATTTTGATTTTCAATGAGAAAAAGCGCAAACGATTTCTGATCTTTGCCTCGGAAAACTTATATCTTTTAAAAGTAAGCCAAATTGGCGACATCAGTTACGTCATAAGTGACGTAATATTTTTTGCCAACTTGGCTCCCTTTTAATAGTTGCAAGTAGACCATCGCCAGATATATGAATCGTCTGCAACCTTCTTAATTGAAAATTAAAGAGTGAGGGTTACCAAATAAAAAAGAAATGCTCATTATTCGGGAAGTTATGGCGCATTTAGCAATTGTATTTAGTTCAACTTATTAAAAGTCGATTTTTGACCAGTTTCGGCCATTTTTACCACGGCAGACCAGTGGATTCGTAATCTACTCACTTTTCTCTAATTTCTATAAAAAATTCAGAATGATGTTCGATGAGGTCCAAAAATTGCAGTCGCCTCTCTGTCTACAACCGGATTAAATTAAAGCCTCTAAACCTGAGCACTACAAAATTTTTATTTAAACTAGTGTGCAAAGTTTTTATTAATTCTGCTATTAAAAACATTGCTAAAAACCATAGCGATATGTTTGAAAATATTAGAAAATTCTCAATCAAGCCTGTTGATCGAAATTTTTTAAAGTTAGGTTAATTTTGCATTTGTTTATTTATTGGTAACATGTATTTGGTTATTGTGAATGGTTTTTGGTTGCTTCACAGCTGGGACAGTCTATCTTATGTATGTATTGTGAATAATTTTATCCCTATTTTTTAATCTTAAAGAAATAAATATCTATTTCTGATCTTTGTTGTTAGAAAGTTATGTTTGGAAAGAAAAAAAAATCAAGTATTATATTATTTCTGTAAACAATCATTGAATTGATATCGCATTAAAAAACTTTGAATTTGTAAACATTATTCAGTCTATCATTTTAAATAGTTTATAAATGCCCAAAAGGTTTTGAAATTTGCTATATTATTCTTTACTTGGCAGAGTAAGGACGGGTATAATTGTTGTTATTATTATTGTTATTTTCATTGTTGTGTTTACCGTACAAATGCACATAAAGTTGCTGTCTAATTTGTTAAGAATTTGAAGACAATTCATATTTTAAAGTGTACATTTTACTTAATAAGTTTCAAACATTTCAAAAGCAAATAAACATTAACGGTAATATTTTTTTTTTTTTTATCAGTTTAAATTTATAAATATTATATTGATATGTTTTTGTACTTTTTTACGTGCTTGAATGTATTGTATATATTAAAGTTATGAATAATTAATAAAAAAAAATTCATTTGACTTTTTATTGATACATTTGCATAATTTGAATTTATCCTTTTAAGAGAAATTATTTGTTCGGAATATAGATAACAACTAAAATATTTAAGCCTTTATTATTTATAAATGTTACCAAAATTTTATTTATAAATTAGTCATATTTGATACATATTTATAAAAAAATAAAATATAAAACATTGAGAATATGGTTATAGAAAGTTAACCTGTGTAATTAATTTAAAAAAAAAAAAAAATAGTTCTAAGTATATTTTAAAGTTCAAGATTGATGAATGCCTAAAAAAAATATGCTGTGACTGTATGCTGTGATGCATGCAAAACACTAAGGACACTGGAAAATTACTAATCTATCACACATCCAATAGAATCGTTAAAAAACTTTTTTTGCATAAAAATTAGTAGTTAAGCAATGCATTGGAAAGGATGTCTTCTTTTGGTCTGTAACCACGTCATCAAGCGGATATTAGATATTCCGCGAGTAACAGCGATATCACCTGGTTTAAAGGACGCTTCGGTTTCGATCATCACGCATGACACTAGTTCACACGTTTTATGTATTCAAGGACTCGTAACTAGTTGTCACTTTCCGAAATCTAAAAGGGAAAAAGCTCTTATTAAAACATTTGTGAATTTCGTAAGTGGTGTTTTTTTAAACAAATTTAAATGCCCAGGTTTGTGAGAAGCAGTGCATAGATGGCGCTATAAACAGGTGATAACTTTTTGTGACTTCCTGTTATTATTCGATCTTCTTGTTTTGTGCAGCAAACACTGTCTTTCTCAGTTAGTTCTAGTCTTATATTCAGCTCTAGTTTTATATTTAAATCATAATGAATCAAGTGTACTCGAAATGGAAGTACGAACGATGTTGTGGTGTTCCAGAATGTGGTATGAAAACTGGAACTAATAAACTTTCGCTGATTAAACGCCAATCACTTTAAAAAGATATTTGATTTGGTGTTTTACCTGAAATAAAATAACTAGCGAATGCAGTTCGACTGGAAAAGGCAGTCAAGGATCCATTATTTATAGTGACTATAATGGGGATGTTCGGATAAACGATTCTTTCCCCAAAATTTTTTTATCAGTGTCTTAAATATACCTCATTTGTAAATTTTTTTCCGAGTTGGGATGGCGTTTTTTTCTATTTCTGGCTACCCGTCCTTGGTAATTATATTTTTGCGTGTTCTACTCGAACAACTCGGTTGTGCGCATAGTTTGTTGAGAAACAAATAACAAAAAATGGAAAATAATATGAAAAATTGAAAGTGCAATGCAAGCAAAATGCCAAAAGCAAAATAATGACGTATTAAAAATTTTATTTTTCTCATTTGTTTTGCATTTCAAATTTGGTGTAAAGATACAATATTAAATTATCTAGGAGAAATTTATTTTATTTTGAATATGTATGTTATTTACAAATTCTCAATTTCAATCCTCACCCAAACAGCAATTTTTTTTTTTTAAAGAAATTTGTTTGCACCGTACTTTTCTTTTTACTTTAAGTTACCCATATGTTCTTGAATCTTGATTAAATGGGTTTGTTAGGGTGTCCGGGCCAAAACACCAGAATACCCTTTCATCATAAATATGTACAAATACAAGTTTATAAAATCATAATTTGGCACAGAAGAACAATTGGAAAATAGACGGACACAGGAGAGTTTTCAACAACAAAACAAAAATTTGACCAGTGGGCCAATAATTAAATAGTAAAAATGGACAACACAATTGGTGCACAATTTAGATAATAAATGGGTAAGCTTAAGTTGAAACAGTAAAGGTGTAGTGAAGAAGAGGATCGAGCCCCTTAATTTCTATTAAAATGGGACAGCAAGTGCGGATTGAAAGGCGGACATTTATTCAAAGTTATCTATTATATTTTTTGGCTAGGATTGCGTCTGGATAACACAAATGACGAAAAAGGTCTAATTTTACTGTCCTCTGGGAGGATTTCATAGTTTATGTTAGCTTGTAAATTGGAGTTGGTACACTTGGCGTTTTTATAGAAGTTAATATTCAATTTCGCCAAGCGTTCATTAATGGATTCAATTTCGAGATCTGTGTGAATCAGTGAATTGCGTATGTATCTCGTTGCTCCAACCATTTCCCTTAGAATGCGATTTTGTGCAATTTGGAGTTTTCTGGTGTTAGCTTTGGTTGCAGTCGTCCATGCTGGAGAAGCATAAGTTAGGATGGGACGTATGCAGCATATGTAAATTTTCTTTTTCAGATGTAATCCCATCTTTGAGTGCCTGCAAAATAATTGGTCTTAATTTATTCTAGATACCATTCGCTTTACCAACTACTTTAGTTATTTGGTCGGTCTTATTTAGTTTGAAGTTAATGATTAGTTAGACCTAAGTAGCTAACACTAGGAACTTTTTCACGGAACAAATGAAGCTCAGACACAGTCTTTTTTCTCTTGTTGTTAGGTCTGATTACTTGGAGTTGAAATTTTGACCCATTGATGGACATTTTCCAGCGAGAACACTAGTCTTCAATTTCCTCCCTTATGTTTACATAGCGTAATTTTTGTTTCGGCATTTCTCCACGTTTTGAAATTACTGATTTCAAAGATGTGATCAGAAAAAATGCACGTCTGTACGTGGTCAATAAACAATTTACTCTAAGAATTAATAAAACATATGTGTGTGAATATTAACGTGATTTAATCAATATTCATTCATTTGGAAATGTTACTTTATTTGAAATTCTTTCCCATCCGTATTAATTAATAGTAACTGCAATTTTACTACAATTTTATATTGTACTTTCAGTCCTCCATATTACTTAAGCTAAACATAAGCGTAAGTTTCCATTGGTGATTACTTTGCCTGGGTTACGCGTTCTAATTGCTACTGGAGTCCTATTCTTCTGCTTCTGTAACTTTAGAATTTGATTGGAAAGATATATAAATATATCGAAATGTGAGATTGAAAATGTGACAATATTGAATTGCAATATAAAGATTTATACAATGCAATAAAAAGATTTACACAATGCAATATAAAGATTTACCGTAGGGTGTCGGATAGCGCGACTTTTCAAAAAAGTAGCCAAAATTACAAATGAAGTCAAAAAATTGTGGGCCCAATCCAAAGTGACGTCAAAATGCTTGTGTTGTAGAATCATGTAAAACTGTATGTATGTCAACCAATATTCTTTATTGTTCTCCGATTGTAAATGTAAAATTGTATTGTTTATTTTAGGTAATGTGCAAATGAAATGTAAACATCTAAAAGGGAGATGTCAGGTGTTATACAACTCAACTCCACTTAACATGAGAGTCGTCCCTGCTCTGCTCTTGATTTGACTGTGTGCGCTCATTTCTAGTCTATGCTTAAGCATGGCAACGTCGTCTTTTACTTTATGATATTAATAAATATATGTTTAATCAAGAATCTCTGGAACCTTAATGTCTCAAAGAAACAAGGGATTGTTACACTAGCTGCTTGACAAGCACTGCCAGACAATGTCAACAAACGGTACTGGTTTTTTTAAATTCAACGAAGCATTTAGTCAGACGTTACTTAAACGGTAAAGAAGATAAGTATCCATAGAAAGATCTCAAAACAATCCTTGGTACAGATGTAGTATAGGACATTTCTTTGACGCTATTTTATTTGATTTTTTTTTTTTTTTTTTTTTTTTTCAGATAAATGTTGTTTTTGGCGACGGATTTTATTTTAAGTTATATTTTAATTCAGTTAATTATTTATATTTTAATCTTCTTTCTGTTACTGTGTTTTTAATTTTGGCGAATTTTCTAAACGCTAAAAGAAAAATGCTAAATGTCCTATACCACATCTGTTTTCAATCCTTACAAAAATACTTACAAAATAACACAAAAATGTCATTTACAATAACGAGAAAATTACCCAAAAACTAGGTTAGATTCCTCAGTTCAAATATTGAAAATCATTAATAAATTGCTACCTAATAAAATCTGACAGGAAAACAGCTTAGGCTTAATATATACATATTTAATGCCGTATACATTAAAGATTTCAAAGTCCATTTTTAAGAAATGGCTTTTGAAATAGAATGCAACCAAATCGCATTTGGTGCGTTATACATTAACATTTTGAAAAAAATGTACTCACCTTCAGGATTATGGCCTTGTAGACTGAGCATCTAGCAAGACACTTGGTTTTTCGCGCATGGCCTCAATTTAGCCCTTATTTTGATTAATCCTCTTGGCTCACATCAGTGATACGAAAAGCGTGTATTCGTGGACATTTACATATTACTCAGAAAAAATATTAGAACTATATGAAATTTTGTAACCTTATGTTTTTAAGATCGTAAAATACGAATATGATATCGGAATAACAAAATTTTCACAAAAAATAGCGAAAATAATAAAAAAAAAAATTTGCTTAAGACTGGTATTTCGAAATTAGACAAAATTAACCTTGAAACTAATGAGGACATTTTGTAACTCTTAATTACACATCGTTTTAATAGTACGTTCTATTGGTTCCTGTATTTCTATATTAAAGATTTTTTTTTTCCTTAAAAAATTAAAAAAAACACAAGAAAAATACTTTGTCGTCAAGATATTTGACTAACATTTTCTGAAAGTTTCCCAATGTCCATCGAAAATTCTGCTTGATAATGAAAATATAAGAAACTTTTAATGGTTTCCAAGTTACTTGGATTGGAACAAAGGCTAATATGTTAAGTTTTGGGAACTTCAAGATCCAAAATAGAAACTAATGGGTCAGAACCAATAGTGAGAATATGAAAGATATATCTTCGTTAGTTGAATTCTTATATATTTTTCTAGATCAGAACTCTCTTGCATGCCAAATGATTTCATTTCGAGCCTCTTTGTCTTCTTCGGAGGTTTCAAAATTAAGATATTATATGCACTCTTTTAATTGCAATTAGCCATTAGGGTGGACCGCTCTTCAATGGAGGAAACACATATTATTAATAAGATATTAATAATAATCAGATAAAAATATTAATCAGATCGTACCCATGGGTTACAGAAACTGTAAATTTTCAAATGGCAACACCTACTTTTTCCTGTCGCAAAATGCTCAGCGCATGCGAAAATCCTAAAGAGCGTTGGAACGGTACGTGTATCACAAAAAAACGGACGCGTTACGCACGCATAAAAAAAAATCATTTTTGCGAGCGGCCAACAAAGACATGAATCGGGACCTACGATGGAAGTTTGCATATGACAGAGGTCAAAATTCATATGGGTGTCATCATAGGCAATTTTATGGGCTTTCTACGCTGAATATCTGACAAACGACCTCCTAATGCTCCGATCGTGCTTTTGTTGGGCCTTCTCAGAGCTGTTTCTTGAGCGGGCATAGCATGCCCGTTTTTTGTGATACAAGTACCGTTTTTAGGGTATTCGCATACCCTGAGCATTTCGCAATAGAAAAAAGTAGGTGTTGTCACTCAAAAATTTTGAGTTTCTGTAACTATAACCAGAACCGTGAGCGCCATTTTTTTGCCATTCACAGAATTCAGAGCTCGTACCTCTGAATAACTATACCTGAAATCCCATCTCGATCGGTTGAACGGGACGGAAGCTAGAGGTCCATATATCGGCAATGACACTCACGGTTACGGTTATAGTTACAGACGCTTGAAATTTTCAAATGGCAACACCTACTTTTTCCTGTCGCAAAATGCTCAGCGCATGAGAAAATCCTAATGAGCGTTGGAACGGTACGTGTATCACAAAAAACGGACGCGTTACGCACGCACAAAAATCATCCTTACGAGCGGCCAACAAAAACACGATCGGAACCCACGTTGGAAGTTTGCATATGACAGAGGTCAATGTTCACAGGGATGCCATCACTTGCCATTTTATCAGTTTTCTATGCGCAAAACTTCCACCGTGGTCCCGGATCATGTTTCTGCTGACCGTTCGCAGAGCTGTTTTTTTGTGCGTGCATAACGCGCATATAAGATGTGATCGATGATAGCTAGATTTAGTTTATTTAAGAGTGTTTTTTTTCCCCTCCATATTTGTGCATTAAGCAAGAGGTTTGTTATTTATCATAGATATTTTTTACCTACCCTAGAAATTCCAACTTCATTTGCGATTCTTTTCTACATTTAAGAAAATTAAGAAAAATAATAATCAAAGTTAACTACCAATAAGTAAATTTTAATTTTAAACTAATTATTTAGATGCAGCCCGGTTGTACCTGCTGTACCCTCCGATCCGTCCTGCAGTTGAGTGATGATTGTCTTTTCTTACTCCCAGCTCTCCATAAAATCCGTCTGGAAAGAAGAGTCCAAGCGTTTACCTAATAGTACGAGAGGCGACTGCAATTTTTGGACCCCATCGAACATCATTCTGAATTTTTCATAAAAATTGGAGAAAAGTGAGTAGATTACGAATCCACTGGTCTGCCGTGGCAAAAATGGCCGAAACTGATCAAAAATTGATTTGGAAAGAGTTGAACTGAAATCCAATTGCCAAATATGCCATACCTTGCCAAAAAGAGAACAAACTTTTTCGTCTGGCAACCCACTGCAGTTTGATTTTCAACGAGAAAAAGCGCAAACGATTTCTGATCTCTGGCTCGGAAAACTTGTATTTTTTAAAAGTAAGCCAAATTGGCGACATTAGTTACGTCATCAGTGACGTAATGCTTATTGCCAACTTGGCTCTCTTTTAATAAATGCAAGTAGACCGTCGCCAGATATCTGAATCGTCTGCATCCTTCTTAATTGAAAATTAAAAGAGTGAGGGTTACCAAATAAAAAAAAAAATGCTCATTATTTGGCAAGTTAGCGCATTTGGCAATTGGATTTAGTTCAACTTATTAAAAGTCGATTTTTGACCAGTTTCAGGCCTTTTTTGCCGACAGACCAGTGGATTCGTTTTCACTTTTCTCTAATTTCTATAAAAAATTCAGAATGATGTTCGATGGGGTCCGAAAATTGCAGTCGCCTCTCTGTCTATAACGTCTTAACGTCCTAGCTTTTTCCCCGCCTTTTTATGTTACACTACCCCACTGTTATGTTTCTTGGGTTCTTCCAGTTGGCCGTAGTTGATATCGTAGCGATTAACAGCTGACTGGAGAGCATTTCCGAGTGTTCCGACACTCAAGGTCCCATTCATTGTCTGCTTACAACAGGAACTGCCCAGTATTATGAAACAATTAGAAACACGGGGTTTATCAACAACTTGCGGAAACGAACTTTTCCGACTTGCGGAAGTTGATAACCATTCAGACGACAAATTCGATCTCGATGTTCTATCGCGAACACGTTATTTCTTCGGGGTTCTTAGATCCATTGTTGTACGAAGCCTGGGATAATTCTATGCACGATGGATAGGATATGCTTTTTTAGGATATGCTTGTTTATGCTCGTTGCGGTGTGTTTTGTTCGTGATGTAAATGCACAAGGTAAGTGATGTGTATGGATTGTAAAGGATATTATTGACAGCAGGAAATAGTTTCTTTTATGATCAGTTAAATGCTATTTAAATGCGATTGGAAGACGGCAACTTGGTTTATTAGTATTTCGTAAAAGCGACTTTTTTAGTGGCAGTGATAGCCTTCAAAATTTTATAGAATGCATTGTCATCGACATTGAATCTATCTGGCAAGTTTTAGCCCGATTGGATGACGGCAAAGGGTTAATTAGATTTGCCGGCCATCGACAGACATACATAAGCAAAACATCGAAGTTAATATGAAGGACTTAAAAATTACAAAATTCTCCACGTTTCAGTTAACAGGAAGAAAATAGATTGTGGGGCTTGTAGAATAGATTTTAAATTATTCATTGGAATAGAAAGTTGATATATAATAATTAATTAACACTAAAAAAAAATCTAATCTTATTTTTTTTTTAAGATAGCTCAAAAAAACATAATTCCCTTTAAAGAAAAAAAAAAAATAGATGTCAGGAAATCGAATTACCAATTGATTAGATATGTCGTATTGTCTTTCTGCTTATATCCTATCTCGTGAAACCGTGATATAGTAATGATGTATTTTTTTTACCGATGTTACGATAATTGTTAGGCTTAAGGCTTAAAATCATTGTATCAATACCATCCAAGGAACAGCAAATTAGGCTAACAGACATGTAAGATATTATGTCCGGTGTCACTGGCACATATCCGATGAAATGTTATTCGCCAATTAGCAAAACCATGATGTGTATTGAAAGCATCCAGGTATCCAAGCATCCCAAACCCATCTCCCTTTCAAATATTCCTGCCGACACACGTATATGAATCATTTCATTTGGTTTGTCGTTGATTTGAACGGAAAAATCTTTCAAACCATATAAAATATATGCCATGTTCTACAATATGACACCTCACTTTTATGAAAAATTTATGGAATGTTGTCTTCCAACCCCCCCCCCCCCCCCAGTCTATTCATTTAAGAAAGATCGTCAGCTTTTCCCAGTTCCATAGATAGATAAAGTAAGTCAGCAATTCTCAACCTGTGGGGCGCGCCCCTTCCCCTCCCCAGGGGGGGCGCAAACACGCTAGAGGGGAGGCGCGAGAATATCCAAAAGAAAATATTATTTTTAAAAAATTGATTAACTGACTGAAAGGAAACCACACATACACATAGAAAACAAAATATATTTCGACATATTTAACAAATAAAGTAAAACAACTTACTAAATTAAAACTTACTAAATTAAAAACAAATTTAATAATTATTTGTGACTTCCTTGTGCCTGTCTTGCAGAGGAAAGTTTTTCGAAGGAAGGCTTAATATTAGAAATAGCCACTCTCAGTTCTGTTTCTATATTTAGCCGAGATCTATATTTGGTCTTCAAAGAAGTCACAGCAAAAAATCCAGTTTCACAATGGTAGGATGTTGAAAATGGTAATAGAATGCGAAATGCCTTTGTTTTTAGTGCAGAAAAATCATCCTCTACTTCTGCCCAAAATTTAAATAGTGATTTATTACAAAATTGTCTTTTGGTTTCGCCACTTTTCGTGAAGTCTATGCATTTTTCTTCCTCGTTAATTGAGAGTCCTTCGGGAGTTTTAAGAAATAGATCCCTAACCCACTCATAACTTGCTATCAGTTTGTCGTCGCAAGAAAATACTTTTTAAAATTCTTTGTCTGTATGGCTAAATGATTTTCAGTGGTTACAAAAACAACTTTTACATGTTTTTCTTCAGCCTTGCAAGTTTTAGTACAATCATCCACATTTGCAAACATTGTTAGGTTTTTTTGCTTTAAATTTCTGGTCCACAATTCCAATTTTCTACAAAAAGCATTAACTTTATCACTCGTATCCAACATATGTGGTTGAAGTTGTGTCTTGGAGTTGAAGATTCAAGTTATTTAATTTCTCGAATATGTCGACAAAGTAGCTCAATTTCATCACAAATAAACCATCGCGAAAATTCCAGACTTTCCGTCTGTTTTCTTCTTCTAGGAAAATGGCGATTTCTTCTCTTAATTCATAAATGCGATGCAAAAATTTCCCACGTGATAACCATCTTGTCTCGCAATAAAATAGTAACGCTGAATGTACTGAACCCATGACTTTAGAAAGTTTGGAGAAGATTCTCAATTTCAGGGGTCTTGTTTTTATATAATTTACTACGATTACAACATTCAGACCAGGATTCATTTTTTTCGAAGCCAAAGCTTCTCTGTGGATCATGCAATGTGTCCAGACGCACTGAGGCGATTTCTGTTTTGCAAGTGGTTGTATACCTTGGAATTTTCCGGACATTGAACGAGCACCATCGGTGCATATTCCGACGCAAATTTTTCCATCCTATGTTTGCCTTGTTCATAAAACCATTTAAAATAGCAAATAACTCGAGCGCTGTTGTTTGGAGTTCTATTGGTTTACAGAAAAGTAGTTCTTCTACTACTGACATATTATCACCAAATCGAACATAGGCAATTAAATGAGCATCTTTATTACTATCTGTTGCTTCATCAAGCTGTATTGAAAATAACTTTTCACGCAACTTCGAGAAAAGTTGACACTGGACATCTTCAGCTATATCACTAATTCGACGAGCAACAGTATCATTTGAAAGAGGTATGGACTGCAATTGTTTTGAAAAATTATCTCCAAACATAGTGTCTACAATCTCAATTGCTGCTGGCAAAATAAGCTCTTCACCAATAGTGCGAGATTTTTTACATCTGGCTATTTTATATGAAACTTTGTTAGATGCAATTATTATTCTCAGACAAAGTTTCTTTAAAAAATGATTTTTGCTTTTTATATGATTTTAATTTTAATTCGAAGAATTCTCTGGGTTTGTTGACGTACTCACTATCAAGCGTTTCCAAATGCCGTTTAAGTTTATTAGGTTTCATGCTGTCTGCGGCCAATATTTTTGAGCAAATGATACACAGGAGCCTTTCTTCATCATTTACTTCAGTACTGGTAAACCCAAAATTTAAGTATTCTTGAGAATATTTTCTTCATTTTATTTTCGGAACCACGCTCGTCCGTATACTTGTTGATGCTTGACTACCGTCTAATGCTCGCTTACTTCCGCTTACAAATTTATCCATGAGTCTACATAAAACTTCTGCCGTGAATATTTAATATGGTGAATTGCAATTAACACGAAGACATATATAACATACACATTCACGATAGATTCGATAGCGATAGAAGGATCTACTCGAATGAGACTGGCTGGAATTAAAACTTGTGTTATCGAACATTTTCCTTCTTCCTATGAGAAAACATTTGCCCTGCTCATGCTCGAGAAGGCATCGGTCGTGTTCACCGCCCATTTGGCAAAATGCCAGATGTGGTTTCTCGCCAACGTTGGCTCGCTTTTACTCTTGTTTTGGCAGTTAGATAAAAAATAATTTAAAAACAGAATCCAAAATACTCAATATACATTATTGTTGTATACATTTTATTGTAAACGGGGGCGCGATGAAAATTATAACTGAAAACTGGTCATCGAATGTTGAAAGGTTTAAAAACTCTGAAGTAAGTTAATCCGATATCGATTAGTTAACTTTAAGGTTGTCGAAAAAGGGTCAATGTTCTAAACGAGGGATATTCAAATTTCCTACTTCCAATTTAGTGTAAAATGTCAACAAAGGCAGGTATAGATAAAGTAAGCTATTCTAACATCGATTAGTTAATTTGAAAGGGACAAAAGGGGTCGAAACGTTCAAACCATACAAGGAACATCCCAATGTCCACTTCCAACAATACAGTCGCAATTCTGAAATTTGGAATAAGAGTAAATATAAATGCAGTAAACTATTCCAATCACGATTAAGTCCTTTTATGGTGTCGAAAAAGGGCCTAACATTCTGAACGAAGGATATTCAAATATGTTCTACTTCTGACTTATCAGCAACACTGATATTTGATAAAAATATCAACAAAGGCAAACACAGAAAAAGACAACTAATCTGATGTCAACTAACCAACTTTAAGAGGTCGAAAAAGTGGCGAAACTTTCTAATCCAGGAATCTTCAATGTCCTACTTCCAGTGTAATAACAACTCGGAAATTTGATTTTAAATGTCAACAAGGACAAGCATAGAAAAAGTCAACTATTCGATGTCGA
Organism: Linyphia triangularis; assembly: GCA_963978545.1. Lineage (NCBI taxonomy): Eukaryota > Metazoa > Arthropoda > Arachnida > Araneae > Linyphiidae > Linyphia > Linyphia triangularis. Next base: position 5,354,698 of record OZ021731.1, read on the forward strand.
TCAAACAATTTTTGTGGGTTGAAAAGGGGCCGAAACGTTCCAAACGAGGAATATTCTAATGTCTTACTTCTAATATGGTCACAACTTTGAATTTACTTATCGTTACTTAGGACAAACTCAGGTAAAGTAAGTTAATCTAGTCTCAATTAACCCATTTTAAAAAAGTTTTTTTTTTTTTTCTTCTTTTTCCAATTTTTGTTATAACTAGGTACTGAACACCATTAAAAAGTTGTTTAAAACTCGTTTTCCATACGAAAATTAACATTAGTGTGAAGTTAAAACCGAGTAAAATAAATTAATTATCCCCTTAAAGAGGTATTAACCATAACATCGCATTTAGCCATAGTATGTGGCAGGAATAAGCGGCTGATCTCATAGGCAATCAATACTTGGTAGACTAGAGTTTTTATAAAATTAATCTCAATCCAGTACAATGGGTAAAAAGCAGCTCAAGCATATGAAATGAGATTGTTCCGAAATAACACTAGCCTACCAAGTTCTGATTGCCTATGGGGGTTCCTTCCAATTATCTAATCCAAATTTAATTCATTGTGTACAAGTATAGCAAAGAAATTATACGCAGCCGCTCGAAGACAAGCATTAAACATCACAATTTTTTCTGGCAAACCATTTACTTGAGTTTTTTTTTTTTTTTTTCTTCCTGAACTCCTTCCATTGTCCTTAAAATGTTCTAAACATCCCCTTCTACGAAATTCCCGCAGAAATGCGATAACGACGTAAAAATTCTGTAAAACGAATGTCTCTAACACAGAGTTCTCTTCCTTTGAGCATCTCCCATCAACGACATTTTCTACTCTGCTTCTCTTACTAGAAATAATGATGTAAGGATTATCTAAAAGTATATCTCCAAATTCACCATATTGGAGTATTTGTTTTTTAAGCAGTGTAACAAGTATTACCAATATATCGCCAAAATAGCCATTTTTTTTTTAATGAATGAAAATATCAAAACGGTAAATTACACCAGTCCACATCATTTTTAAATGAAGTGGCCAGTATTATAGTGTAATTGAAAGTTTCACGTTGTTTCACACCCCTTGTTTTCTCTTTTTCTGTATTTGTTATTGTAAAGGTTTTCTCCAAGTTTTACTTTATTATAAATGTTATAATGTTAGGATACGAGAATTTGTAAATAATTGTACGTAATGTAAATGTTTGGTAAATCCTAAATATATTTTAATTCTGTTGTCACTTTTAATTTTGGCTTTTTATTAATCTAAAAATTGTAACTAGTATCGGAAATACAAGCTTTAAATTAGTGAAAATGGTTGGTTTTATATGGATATTTCTAGTTCTCTGTCTGTTTGTGTTCAGGGAATGAACTGCTGTGATTGTAGCTCTGAATTATTTTGAACGGCAGGAAGCTTGTGTTTTCGCTGATGTTTTGTCTGGACGACTATAAACTGTTAGACTAAAATTTTTTTGTTATACCCAGTATGAGTAGTTTTCTGAGCTTTAGCCTTAGGTAAAAGGGTTTTCTTTTGTTTTGCTCATGCATTCCCTTTCTTCTCCCCCTATTTGTCGTATTACGTCATCACCGACGTAAAGTATGGTATGCACGACGATGACGTATGCGACCAGTCACGGAAGTACACTTTTTCACTTTAGTGGATGTTCTCCCGGAGCATGCGTGGTCTCAACCGTACCTCACCAGAGTGTACCAATGAGCTGAAGAGGTGAATATAAGTAATGGTTTTCCACTTGAAGTATATCATTGTATCTGCTCATGTTTTGATTATGTCAGCAGCAGGCCGTAGTAGTTGGTTGGTTGAACTCCCGGCTGGGAGTGGAAAGGAAGGACTTTGTGAACTAGCACCTGTCTCCGCGTACATATATGAGAGAACCACCTCTCTGGAACAGGATGAAGTAAAAAAAAGAACTGATAAAAAAAAAGGAGGGGGGGAGGGGGAATTAAATCATTTCAGTGCAGAAGGAATTTTGTGAAGTTGCCATTTCAATGTTTTCTCCGGGTGAGGACGTAGACACACACGTCGAGCTAAGCTGCTAGTGTGAGCATAAGTTATGTTTGCCGTAGTAGTTAAGCCTTTACTATTTTCTGCAGAGCAGGATGCCATTTATTTGAACTTTTACGTCTTTGTACTGGTCACACTTTTATGCATTTAATATGATTATTTTTCAACTTGAACTTTGCCGTTGTCATTAATGTCAATTTTAATCACGCCAAATTGTTGAAACTATACTAAACTTAAACTTTACTTGACATCACTTAGACGGTAGATCGTCACAGTGCTCAAAGGCATTTAATCCGTTTTGGAGGCGTGAAAGCATAATGTTCGCCAAACCGCAACCCTGTAGAGAACAAAAGACTATAAGGTTTGGCGAGAACTATGTCTTCACTCCGCTAAATTGGATTAATTACCTATGAGCACGGTGAAGATCTATCGTCTAGTGATGTCAAGTTAAGTTGGAGTTTAGTATAACTGACAGAAACTCTGGTTTGAGCTTGAATGCGTTTTAATGTTAATGTTACAGAATTATAGGATTCATCGCGAGGAATAAAAGGATTTATTTTTCTAATCTGGTGCAATCAATCTTCTAAGAAGAAAATTCGTAACAATATTAATTTTTGCTATTCTAAAATACATTGAAATAGAATTATGATATTAAATCTTAAAAAAACTTTATATACATTGTAAATAAACAGAATAACGGTGTTGAAAATGTTTGCTTGAGTGTGAGTTCTGTTTCGCAGGAGAGCTACTTTGCGCCAATCGACAAACCGTCCGTAGACTGAATTTGGAAACGAAGGAATACGCCACGATTCTCACAAACCTCCAGCGATCAGTTGCCGTCGACTTCCATTACGAGAAGGACCTCATTATATGGACAGATGTCGTTGCGGAAAAGATATACAGGTGAATCACTCAAAAACCATTGTTTTCTAAAAAATTGCACAATTAATATTACACAAAAAAACCAAAGTCATAAAATTCATAATTAACAATCACTTGAAGACGCTCTGTTTATCGAAAAACATTTGCACTTATAAAAAGGATGCATGTGAAAAAGAAACGAAATTCTGGAACGTAGAAACCATACTTTGTACAAAATCTTGAAATTCGGTAATTAGTAGGACAATTTGGTACCTACGTACTAACGCCACCGCAGCTACAAATTTGGCGGTTTTTAAGTGCCGCCAATAAAGAGCAATCTTCTTGTTAGCAGGCGCACGCAGTTATCTTTTGGATTCCTTGTTGTTTAGGTGTAGATTGGCAACACTTAAAAACCGTTAAATCTGTAGCTGCGGTAGCGTTCATACGTAAGTACCGAAAACTTTCACTTGAAATGACATAAATTAAAAACTCGAAAATAGCGTTTAATATATTATATTTTATCTTTTAAATCCTTACATCAATGCAAATGCAGTGGCTCTACCTGGTTTTGTCTATTGCTATTTTAATTTTTATTTATAATGAATAGACATTTAGATCAGCCAAAAACTTGCAATAGAGAAGTTCATCTCTCGAATTCGGTTTGACTCTAAATTATTCAGAGCTTCTCTTATTAGTGAAGCTCAGTGGCTCAGTGGTAGCGCATTGAGCTCCCACGCCACAGGTCAGCTGTTCAATCCCCGGACTGGGCAAGGTTGACTCAGCCTTTCATCCCTTAAGTGGGTCGATTAAAAAAGTACCAAGCATGCTTGGGAACTAAACACTGGGGGCTTCATACTGACCATCTGACCGGAACATTGTTGCATAGCACCCCGGGGCCCACGGTCAAGTAAGCTGGTTTGGGCACAGCAGGCCAAGCCCCCCCCCCCTCCCCCTCCACGGAGCTGTTGCTCCACTGAGTTTAGTTTAGTTTAGTTTTCTCTTTTTGGTATTCAGGTTTTATAAAATCTTCATTATTATTTTTAATATTATTTTTTCAATACCCGTGAAATTAAATATCTCATGACGGCATAATCTTCTCATTACTTTTTGTTAAAAAAAATGTAAAGATTTCTCAAAAGTATTTGATATTAGAAAGTTTACGGAATTACTTTGGCGAATTTAGAAAAAGAATAAAGACGATTTACGACGACGTTATCAGTGTGTGGAGTTGCTTTGAAGGCACTGATGCAACTCTCAGTTTTCTTCTACTTCACATCCTTCAAAGCGAAAAAGAAAATAGAATAAAAAGAAATGATTTATTGCTTCTAAACATTTCCTTGTTAGTACTCAAATACTAAGTACTACATACCATAAACACTGAAATTCTTAATTTTGGTTCTAAACATTTCCTTATTAGTACTCAAATACCAAGAAATACATATCCTAAACCTTGAAATTCTTAATTTGGTTCTAAACATTTCCTTATAAGTACTCAAATACCAAGTACTACATACCCTAAACCCTGAAATTATTAATGTTGTTTCTATACATTTCTTTGTTAGTACTCTAATACCAAGATATATACCCTAAACAATGAAATTCTTAATTTTGTCTCTAAAGATTTCCTTATTAGTACTCAAATACCAAGAAAAACATATCATAAACCCTGAAATTCTTAATTTTGTTTCTAAATCTTTTCTTGTTAGTACTCAACTATCAAGTACTATATACCGTAAACCCTGAAATTCTTAATTTCCGAAGATATTCCAGCTCTCTCTGAAGTATCAATGAATAAATTCTTGTTTTAAATAAAACATAACAGCATCTATATTCTTAATTATTCGTAATCGAAGACTTATGAACTCTTAAGATATTCAATTTCACACATATTGAAGAAATAAATAAAGTAATGAAGATTTCAGACTGCACATTTCTTAATGATTATTATTAATAATATCTGATAAAATTCCTTAATGATTATTATTAATAATATCTTATACAATTCCTTAATGATATATGCTACTCTTGTTAATCTCCTTTCAATATCAGAAGAAAATTTCAGAGCTGTTGCATTCAATCCCCTGAGAGCATGTAGCATTCAATACATGTGGTATTCAATCCCCTGAGAGCATGTAGCATTTAACACATGTGGCATTCAATCCCATTAAAACATATAGCATTCAACACATGTGACATTCAATCCCATTAGAACATCTAGCATTCAATACATGTGACATTCAATCTCAATCCCATGAAAGCATTTAGCACTCAACACATGTGACATTCAATCCCATTAGAACATGTAGCTTTCAATACATGTGACATTCAAACTCAATCCCATGAAAGCATTTAACACTCAACACATGTGGCATTCAATCCCGTGAGAGTATGTAGCATTCAACACATGTGACATTCAATCCCATTAGAACATGTAGCATTCAATACATGTGACATTCAATCTCAATCCCATGAAAGCATTTAACACTCAACAAATGTGGCATTCAATCCCATTAAAACATATAGCATTCAACACATGTGACATTCAATCTCAATCCCATGAAAGCATTTAACACTCAACAAATGTGACATTCAATACCATTAAAACATATAGCATTCAACACATGTGACATTCAATCCCATTAGAACATCTAGCATTCAATACATGTGACATTCAAACTCAATCCCATGAAAGCATTTAACACTCAACACATGTGGCATTCAATCCCGTGAGAGTATGTAGCATTCAACACATGTGACATTCAATCCCATTAGAACATGTAGCATTCAATACATGTGACATTCAATCTCAATCCCATGAAAGCATTGAACACTCAATAAATGTGGCATTCAATCCCGTGAGAGCATGTAGCATTCAACACATGTGACATTCAATCTCATGAGATTATGTAGCATTCAATACACATGGCATTCAATCCCATGAGAGTACAAATGTTGTTGCTCATGGTTATTCTTCCCATGTTTCGCTAAGGGTATTTGGGTATTAATATTATTCCGGGAACTTAAGTATTATCTCGTTGATAAATTTCGACAAATTCGTAACTGTCACCAATAATTTAGCGTCAATAATGGATACCAGTGACATCACAAGCTGGACATCCCTTAGACTGAGGTCCCCCTTTTTACTATCAACTACACATTTATTCAAGTAGGGTAATAAAATAATTTTTTTTTTTAGCATTTCTCCACGTTTTGGAACACCCTGATTTCAAAAAAGTGGTACAGAAAAAAGTATACCTGTGTGTACGTGGTCAGCATAGCTCCCAAACAAATTGACCTACGATGTTCATATTTGGTGTGCGGGTTGGTGGTGGCCATGAGACCTACCATTACGGTTTTCGTCAAAATTGTGCTGACGCGTAAGGTTGAAATCATAAAAAAAGAAAAGAAAAACATGAAAAGATCATGTTTTTTAGCAATTGCTAAAAAATGGCACAAACGATTTTGATTAAAATCTCTACGATAATGCCTCTTAAGGTGTTTTAAACGTCTCCACCTCCAAATTTCCTGTAACATTATAATAAAAGCGTAAAAAGTTGAAAAACGAGTACCTTTAACACAGAGCTCCTTGCCCTTTAGCATCGCGCTTCAACGATTGATGTCTTTCTGTTTCTCGAACAAGAAAGAGCAATGTAAGATCTATCAAATAACATCGCCATTTTGTCGTCTCTTTCCTATATAAAAATTATTGCCAAAAATATCGCCAAACTGGCATTTTTTTTTAAATGAATGAAAATATGAAAACCGTAAATAACACCATTTCAAATTTTAATGCTATAAACTAATATTATAATGTAATTGAAAGTAATGCTATTAACCTCACTCCTGGTTTATTTTGGTAAACAAGTGCAGGAGCTGCCTTTTAGAAAAAGTTTCAGTTTTGCAAAAAAGTGGTCAATGAATATATATTGCCACAACCCAGCTATCTTTTTATTCCCTCAATTACCCCCCCTTTATTAACCTCAATGGACAATTACCACATTTTTTTTTTTTTTTTTAATTTTTTATTCAATTCTAAATGTTTTGAAAATGCCATAAACGCACACATTTCTGCTCAATGAATTTTTTTTTTTTTTTTTTTTTTAAATTTGTGATCAAAATTACCTTGTTCGACGTTGGCGAGAAAACGACTCATTTCGCTGGCATAAAATGTTACGTCACGACTTCGCAAGCATCTTGGCTTGAAATGCGGCAGATTTGCAAGTTTCTAGCAAATCACGCCAACCTGTACCGAAAGTGGCAATGGTCTACCAACACCAACTGTTTCATCGTCACCTATTTCCTGACGCCACCTGTAGAAGAAAACTGAAATATCCAAGAATTTTCTTTGGACGAGATGATTGATGCTGCTATAAGTGACAAAATTATTATTAGTTTTGAAATAACACTATTCCGGTAGACAATTTGTTGTAGACATTTTTACCCTGCCTATTGGGAAGGTTACAGACTGAGATAATTTTTTGCTGAGTTACAATTACTACTTGTTGAGCAAATTTATTTATTTATTTATTTATTTATTTATTTATTTATTTATTTATTTATGTATGTAGGGATGCTGAGTTTGAAATAAAATCTTCTTTTTAACATGAACATAGTTTATTTAACGGTGTCTAGAGGAATTTTAAAAAAGCTGTTGTTGAACGGTACATCGCTCCGAAGAGCTCTTACAAATACGTCTTACAAATTTAGTTACATAGCGTGGAATGCAATTCAAATAAAACGGCTGGCAGGAAGCAGCAACGTCACGCAGTGACGTAGTACTGCTACCAACCAATGCGATCCGAAGTGCTCGAGTCGGGGGGGAAATCCCACAAATCGGCCGTCCTGACATGTCGCTGACCACAGCGGCGTACTTAAAACTTAAAAAATTAAAATACTTATCAAGAGCACTGCGAATCGTTTACAAACACACATAATTTTATAGTAATTATACAATTGAACATTAAATTGTGCATTTTAAATATCGTTATGAATATGAACACATTATTAGAATATACAAATACACAAACACAATTATACTTATGATGAAAAAAAAATTTTTTTTTTTTTTTTTAGAAGGGGCTACCCAAATGGTTTCGTGAGGTCAGCTGAAGAGGTGGTTTGATTTGGGCCTGCATGATTCCCTATTTTAGCTACCTCGTATCTGTCCCTACCATTAACTTTGGTGACTTCGTATGGGCCGAAGAATTTGGGTCTTAGCTTCAGTCCTGTACCAAATTGAGTTCTTTGGATAGCTACTAAATCACCCAGTTTATACATAGTAGCCTTTTTGCATTTTCTGTCATGTTGTTTTTTATTTTCATCTTGGATTTTAAGGATGTTTTCTTTGGCTTCTCTTCCGAGTTGATTCCTTTGGTTATTATAGTAATCCATCATTTCTTCGGTTAAAATTTCTTTTACAATGAGATCTTCTTTGTTCCTCATTTTAATACCAGTTAACAATTCAAATGGAGTGTATTTGGTGCTTCTACTAACTGAACTGTTTAAAACTCTCTGTACTCTTGAGACATACTTGAACCATTTTGTCGGTTCATCGAGAGCTAGTTTAGCTAAGACGGGTATTAATGTTCTATGGATTCTCTCAACTTGACCATTTCCACGAGGCACTCCAGTTGTAATTTGTAGATGCTGAATACCTTCAGTATCACAATATTCTTTAAATGCATTTGATGTGAAAGCGGAACCTCTGTCAGAAATAATGCGAACGGTATTACCAAAGGTTTTTTGCTGGAGTTTAATCTTTTCCAATGCATCTTCAGCTGATACCGACTTTACAGGATAGAGCCAAACGAACTTGGTGAAAGCATCCACTACAGTTAGTATATGCTGATACTGTTTGTTCGTGGAAGTCATCGGTCCAATAAAATCCACATGATAAGTATGCAAAGGCGAATCTTCTTTGGGAATCGGATGCAACATTCCTTCTTTCTTGCAGCTTTTCTTATTTGCCAAGATACACGGTATGCAATTGGCAACCACTGTTTCAGTCTGGGAATAAAGATCAGGAATGAAGAAGTCTCGTTTTGCAATTTCTTTTGTTTTCGCAACTGAAAAATGTCCTTTTTCGTGGGCTGATTTAATCAATTCAGTCTGCATCCCTTTTGGTGCAACCATTAATTCTCGACCATTTTCGTACTTGTACAAAATGTCATTCTTCAAGAAATATTCTTGGTGGCTGTCCTCTTTTACTAATGATTTCAGTGTTGTTATGTACTCATCTTTGCATTGAGCAACTTTCAATCTTGCAGTTACAGTTTCATCAATAATCATTACTGGATTTCTACTCAAGGCATCAACATGTTTCATTCTTTGCCCTGGTCTATGAACTATCTCGTAATCGAATTCTTCTAAAAGTAGAGCCCACCTTGCAATCCTGGTTACTAGATCTTTTTTGTTCATTGTCATCTGAAAAGCAGAGCAGTCTGTCACGATTTTAAATTTGTTTCCCATCAGATACACCCGCAGCTTTTTTAAAGCTTCTACAATTGCGAGAACCTCCAATTCATAACTGCTATATTTTTCTTCCGCTGGACAGGTTTTTTTAGACATGAAATGGACGGGATGTAATTGTCCATCAGACTCCTGAAGAAGTACGGCACCGAAACCTTCTTTGCTGGCGTCTGTGTGCAATTCAGTTTTTCGACCTGGCTTGAATAGATGTAAAACGGGGCTTGTGGCGAGAAGGTATTTAAGTTTCTCGTAGGCATCCTTTTGCTCATACCCGAACACAAATGGACAGTCCTTTCGAAGGAGATCACTAAGGGGTTTTGCGATCTTCGAATACCCTTGAATAAACTTCCTGAAGTAACCTGTGAGGCCAAGGAAACTTTGTACTTGCTTAACATTTGTTGGAATAGGAAATTTTTTAACGGCGAGTGTCTTCTCACTCGATGGACGAACTGTTCCATTTTCAACAATGTGACCCAGAAATTCTACTGAGTGCTTTAAAAACTGACATTTCTTTGTCTTTATTTCCAGTCCATATTCGGATGCTCTTTGAAGAACAATTTTCAATTTCTCTACACCTTCTGCTTCATCGTTTGACGGAATTATCAAATCATCCATATAAATAACAATAACGCCTTCTTTCATTAGATCTCTAAATACACTGTACACATATCTCTGGAATACACTTGGACTTGTACTGAGTCCAAAAGGAACTTTTAAAAACTCATACTGTCCATCCGGAACAATGAATGATGTGTACTTGCGACTGTTTTCTTCAACTGGCACATGGAAAAATCCATTCTTCAAGTCTAAGGTGCTGAACACTCTGGCATCTTGCAATCGGTCAAGAACGTCTTCAATCAAGGGCAACGGGAATCTATCTTTAACTAGCTTGCGATTTAATTGTCTGTAGTCCACGCAGATTCGTGTTGTGAGATCTTTCTTCTTGACAAGTACCACAGGACTTGCATAATCTGATGAACTGGGACGAACAATTCCATTCTTCAACCACTCGTCTATCTGATTGTTGACTTCTTGTCGTTCAGAAAACGATAGTCGACGGGCTCTTTGGTAAACTGGTATTTCATCTTCTAAAATGATTTTCATTGAAATATCAGTGAACTTAGTTTTCTTCGGTTGGTAAGAGGTTACAAGGTCTGTTACACTTTGACGAAGATTTGCTTCCTTGATATGATTAAGATCCAACTCATTCTCTGTTCCATCTTCTGTTAAGAATATCCATTCAGTTGACTCATCCAAGAGAGTTTCTGTCTTCTTATGAAAAGGACAGGGAGCATGAGCTAAAAATGCTGACCCAATGATGGCTTCAAAATTGAAATCCTCAACAGGGATAACTTGAAAGTCAAGTCGGCACACGTGTCCGTCAATGTCGACTACTTGCTGGAACGATCCCATGGTTCTAACTAGACCTTTGCCTAGGCCGGTCAAAACAGATGTATTTTTCGACAGTAAAGGAAGGGGCTTAATTTTTCTGTAGATGTCATCTCGTAAGATATTACGTGTACTGCCTGTGTCTAGAAGTGCTGTAGCGGTTACTTCACCCAATTTGATTTTCTTCACAAATTTATTAAGATCGACATCCGGATAATCTTTGGGTTCATTTGATCCTACGGCAACTTGCACCAGGTGTGTTTCAGGTGTTTTTTCACGATCTTTCTCAGCCTTATTGTTCTTGTCTCGAACGACTTTAGGACATGAATTACGCAGATGTTCTGGAGAACCACATTCAAAGCAAAGGAGTTTCTTCTGTCCGTGAAACTTGCGTTGACCAGACATTGGTCTGTTGTCTTCAGTTTCAGACTTAACATGCCTCAATCCCTTGTAGCCTGAATGCTCTTGACTAGTGCGATTTTCACTAAATTTTCTGTAAGGTTTCCCATGAAAATTTCTCTTTGTGAGACTCTCCTTCAAACTTTCAAATTCATCGAACATTTCAGCTAGATCGTCTGGCTTTTTCAGATTTAACCATTCTTTGAAAAAGTGTTCTTTTATGTCTTCTGGAGCTCTAAATTTTAACTGTTCAGTGATGAGCAAGTCCACTAAGTCTTCAAAAGAGTCGACTTTTAAATCAGCTATCCATTCTTTAAAATAGCAGCTCAGCTCATGTGCGTAGCTCCTCCATGTCTTATCTGGACCTTTGACATGTCGATAAAACAAGTTCTTCAATTTTTCAGAGGTTAATTTGTATTTCTTCAAAATTAACTCTTTAACATAATCAAAATTGTTTGCATTTTCAACCGACTCTCGAGCAAGCATGTTCGAGATATCTGATGGCATCACATGAAGTAGGTAGGCTACCCAATCTTCCTTAGGAACTCTAGCCATTTCTGCGCGTCTTTCAAAGTTGACAAGGAACAACCCCATTTCGTCTTTTTTCTCATCGAATTTAGGTGTTATCTGAGCAAGCGGGATCCTTTGTTGAGTTTCTTCACTTCGTCTTGGAACCACAGCAGCAGTCTGCAGTTGCATGCGCTGAACCTCCAAGCGTTGCATCTCAAGTCGAGTTTCCCTCTCTTCACGTTCTCGGGTTCGTACATCTTGCTCCGTCCTCTCTTCGATGATTCGATTCAAAATTATACGCGTCGTTTCTTCATCATAGCCATCACTTTCTAAAATCAGTTTTCTGATATCTGCTACCTTACTTCCATCAGCCGGAGTCAAACCCAACTCCTCAGCGACCTCAACTAAGTCAGTCTTACGACCCTTACTTAAATAGGACATGATAACTTTCGAACAAAAACAATGCGAAAATATTAACCTTTTAATAATTTTCAACTATATTTCACGTGGGTTTAAACTTTAAATAAGAATGAACCGTTACAAGGAACTTTCAGCTTATTGACGGTTCCAGGGAATTTTAATTAGAATCCTTAACTGTATTCAATTATTTCCCTAATCAAAACAACAGAGAACAATCTATACCCACTAATTAATCTTTACCATTAAATTAGACCTTGTCAATAATACTGTCTAATAAAAATTAATATAGCAATTCTTATACAAATCATTACACACATAAATTATACTGCAAAATATAATTTATCAAACCACAATTGATTGCATAGCAACTTCAATTTTTTAAAAAAATATATTTTAAACTAATTCCCAATGAGTAGCTAAATCAAATTCACAGAAATTCTAAAGTTTTCTTTTCTTAAAAAAAACTACACCCAATATTTCTTAAACAACCTTTTGGCTTATGCTTTAAAAATACCTTAACATTCAAGTTAATACTGCTCGACGACAGTAAAAAGCATACTAAAGAAATATTACCACCAGAATTTCACAAATTATTAATTCAATTATTTTTAAAATTGTCTATTTTACGACTGCAAATACAGATTTCTAGAAATTCTAAATAGTTTTCTTTTCTTAAAAAAAACTACACCCAATATTTCTTAAACAACCTTTTGGCTTATGCTTTAAAAATACCTTAACATTCAAGTTAATACTGCTCGACGACAGTAAAAAGCATACTAAAGAAATATTACCACCAGAATTTCACAAATTAATTAAACTCTATCTTTTATAATGTGGCATAACAACAACTGCTATTATTTGATACCGGATACATGAAACAATCCTATCAAAATATAAACAATACCACAACGATTCCACCAATTTATCATTTACATGTAACATTAAAGAAAATATCTTTCCAAAAACTCTTTTCTGAAAAACATAATTCCAAACTAGTTCAACAAAAAATAAATAAAACTTCAGTTGCAGAGGCCATATGATTAGGGGGAAAAAAATAAGACAACACAATATTTTTTTATTCAGCAACCCTAAAAAGAAAAGATAAAAAATCAAATGGCAAATGCAGCTGGTACTTCCTGTCTATTTTAAATACTCGAAACAGAATGATCAACTTTTTTTTTTTTTTGCTTCCTCTATTTCCAAATCGTTAATACATAACGTATTTTAAAACGAAACAATTTTAAAGAACACATTCCAAAAAATAATTACTTAGTGACAAAATAATATTAAAGTATTGTTCCAACTAAATATTAAAATTCTTAATTATCACTAAAATTAATATAAAATATTTTGAATAAAGTTGTAAATGGCTTATCTGGAACTCCGATTTCCGCTGCAATTCAAAACGTCTTCCAGCAGTCACTTCACGTCAGAACAAGAACTGGACAGGGGATTTCAAGTCCAAACAGGAACTGGTCACTTGAATTTAATGTCCAAACAGGAACTGGTCACTGAAACTTAAGTCCTTTCGGGAACTATAGGCTTGACTGGACAGTTCTGAACCAAAATTACGTCGTTGGAGCACTTTTGGAAGAGGCACACTTCTGGTTGGAGCACAGTTAACATTGGACACTTCGGAATTAAAAAAAAACTTCAGGTGAAAGCAGCTTTTCAGGTGTATGCAGATTTGTTGATCTGTTACATTCGAAAAGTAAATCTTGAGAAAGAAATCAATCGCGGGAAAACAAATCAATCGCGGCCGAACGCCCAATTTGTAGGGATGCTGAGTTTGAAATAAAATCTTCTTTTTAACATGAACATAGTTTATTTAACGGTGTCTAGAGGAATTTTAAAAAAGCTGTTGTTGAACGGTACATCGCTCCGAAGAGCTCTTACAAATACGTCTTACAAATTTAGTTACATAGCGTGGAATGCAATTCAAATAAAACGGCTGGCAGGAAGCAGCAACGTCACGCAGTGACGTAGTACTGCTACCAACCAATGCGATCCGAAGTGCTCGAGTCGGGGGGGAAATCCCACATGTATTTATTTATTTATTTATTTATTTATTTATTTATTTAATTATTTATTTATTTATTTATTTATTTATTTATTTATTTATTTATTTATTTATGTATGTATGTATGTATTTATTTATTTATTTATTTATTTATTTATTTATTTATTTATTTATTTATTTATTTATTTATTTATTTATTTATTTATTTATTTATTTATTTATTTATTTATTTATTTATTTATTTATTTATTTATTTAATTATTTATTTATTTATTTATTTATTTTGTGACCACAGTTCGCCCATGAGAAGTGATGGTCCGAAATCTATCCTGGTGGAGGTATGCGTCACGCCCGACGGAATGGCCGTCGACTGGATCCACGACAACCTCTACTGGACGGATACAGGGAAAGACGTGATCGGCGTGTCTCGACTCGACGGCAAACTCATCACGACGCTGCTCGACAAGGAACTCGACGAACCAAGAGCAATCGTTCTGGACCCGACAGAGGGGTGAGTGTAGTGGTTTGCGCGTACAAATATCAATCCTGAATGCCTTTTAACGAGTCTCGTGTAAAATTTAGGATGGTCTAAAAAAGTTAAAGTTGGTTAGTAAATTAAAAATATCGCACACTAGTACAATATAAAAATTGAACTGTACATTTAAGTATCTGTGCATGAATTTCTTTTATTGAACATAATGCGAGTGGTGTTATAGCCAGCCAAAAAGGTAAATTTTGATATTCAGGAGAGAAAATATATCAGAATTGGAATATTTCCTATTAATATTCATAGTGCATTAAAATGACTTCTATACTAAAATTTGTGACCTGAGTGTGGATTGAACAATCATGCTGCGACCCTTTTAGAAAATTCAGAAGGGGTAAGGGGGCAAACACTGATATACAAGGTTGTTTTTTTTTTAAATATCTTGCAAAACTGTTAAGGCAGGTAGAAAATACTGAAATAAGCAGATTTTGCAATGCGAAGTGTGTGTTCTAAAAACTAGTTGATGTGTTATAGAACATGTATGGATCATAGCTGAAAACAGACCGCTCTATCTCTTCATCAAACACTATCAAATAGGTAAGTGTTAATAATATGCCATTTAATCCTTTGCCACGTCAACTTCCACCTCGCTGAAAGTAGCACAGCAGAAACATTAATTTGTCATTACTGATTTAACATGCATTCATTTCTTCTGGGTACACATTAGGTTGGTTGTTTTCAGATTATCTGGCACCGTCAGCAACACGAGGGCTATAATGCGCCGAAACATTCGTCATTTGTCAAGCCAACATATATTTATAGACACCCATGCCTTACACGGGACTCGAACCCGCAACCTCGTGGTCCAGAAGCTAGCACGCTAACCACTATACCGTTTGTCGGCGGGTACACATTAGGAACACGATCTATGAAAGTCGCATTGAAGCCAATGAAAATCTAGACGCCAGACTGGCAATTTTTTGCTGGAAATGCATTTGAAATGTCTGGCCTAACCTATTTGTTAATATACGCCTACAAAACGAAGCACTGCCTTGTGAATAATGCATTAAAGTTTCTGGTTGTCCTTTCGAGTGCTTATTGTAATAATATTACCTATAAAATCAGAGTTTTTAAAAAATCCTTCATATGCTTCGTCAATTTTTATTTTCATTGACACAGCGTCGGTACCAAAAATATTTCTATCAGCAAAAGGAGCATCAACTGCTTTTCAAAATTTATTAATTAAAAATAAACGTGGATTTATGCTCTCGCATCCAAATATCATTAATTTATTCTGATTAAAGCATTATTAGTAAATATTTCTTTTTAAAAAAATTGGCAACAAGAAAGAGTTTCAACAATTGTCGGTTTAGTGGTGGTATTTTAACGCGAATGGAGGACGACAAGTTGGTTTATTAATATTCCGTAAATGCGACCTTTTGGTGACAGCTCCAAAATTTGATAGAATGCATTGTCATCGAATCTATCTGCTAAGTTTCATCCCGATTGAATGACGGCTAGAGGGTTAATTAAGCCTCCGCAGATTCCACCGTCATTGACAAACATACAAAATTAAATTTAATATAAAGGATTCAAAAATTCTTTTGAATTTAACTCACTTTCTCTTACTTATTTTTCATATTTTCTTTAAGTGCTAAAACTTGCAAGCGCCATTTCAGCATACACATTCCATTACAAAAATACGCGTATTTTGATACCTTCTACATGCCTTAAGATTTGCTCTAAATAATTTTGAAACGTCCTCTAGGCCATTGAGGTTTGATTGTTTCTGGCAAAATATAATGCAAGACTTGCAAACATTTTCGTTCAGCTGAAAACGTACAGTGACAATACTTTTATGTATTTTTTGACCAATATACCCAAAAGTATTTTATTATAATACAGCTGAGGCATCCTGGTTTTACAGCCTCTAGAATAATAAACAAGGCTGGTATGACTATTACGCGGGAATAACTGGGGTCACAGAGTTAAAATAGGGCTAAAGTAAAATATAAAAAAAAATTAACTTTAATTTGACCTTGATTTGATATCATCTGGTGACTTCCAAATCAATAAATACCTGTCAAAAGTGGAAAAAGTACATTTTTTTTTTTTTTTTTTTTTTTGACAAACAATATTTAACCCACTCTTCAATTAAATAATTTATTTATTAAAGTAAAGTGATTATACTAAATAGTTTGGAGACGCTTAGTAATAGTAGCGCGCTTAGAGGAAGAAAGTAAAGTTTCCATAAATAACTCGAAATCTAAAATAGATCGACAGAAAAGGCCAATGATTTTTTTTTCTCAATGCCGTGATAAAGGAATACGCTGGTTACAAGCCACACAGTTTTCCACTTCAACCATCCAGCAGGACTTTGGACTCCTCAACTCCAGTGACACAGCGGTTGGACGTTCACAAGATTCACACCTTGCCTAAAGCCGGATTTACACGCTACCAGTCGAGGTTCCAGTTTAGATAGCCAGCCAATGACGTCATGTGACGTCCCCAGGCTACTGGTTCCCGTAAACCAAACATTTTCTATTTACTGGCGCCCGCGACTCCGATTAACCAATCACGTGCGCTCTCCCGTGATCACCGATAGACGGCGCAACGGTTGCTTAGCTGACGTCACAGAACTGGCGATCTAAACTGGAGGCCCGACTGGTAGCGTGTAAATCCGCCGTAAAGCCTGATTTACATTTCCCATGATTACCGAACTGGCTCGCCTTTTACAAACACTAACCAGCCTGATGATTTCACCGGACTATCCTATGTCCAACAATTTAAAGACCAACAGATTCGAAAAAGAGTCGATACGTTACGTCAACCATATCAGCATTCAACTGTTTTATTGCTGTATCTTTATTTTTATATCCATAATTAATCAAGTATTAGCCTAGAATCAAGATTGTCAATATGATAAATATTTTCGTCCTATTTTTCTGTACTCAAAGATGTGAAAGATGCACGTAAGCCATAGCCACACATCCGAATCGTCTGCAACCTTCTTAATTGAAAATTAAAGAGTGAGGGTAACCAAATAAAAAAAAAAAATGCTCATTTTTTGGCTAGTTATGGCGCATTTGGCAATTGGATTTAGTTCAACTTATTAAAAGTCGATTTTTGACCAGTTTCTGCCATTTTTGCCACTGTAGACCAGTGGATTCGTAATCTACTCACTTTTCTAAAATTTCTATAAAAAAATCAGAATGATGTTCGATGGGGTCCAAAAATTGCAGTCGCCTCTCAGTCTATAGAATATTGTAGCATAGGGAGTGTAGGGAGTGATCCTTACTAAGACCTCTTCTTAATTCTATAAACAATTTTGTCAAAACTGAGTTCATTACATCACCAATCTGTCCAATAAATGTGCTTAAATGTGCTATTCGGTGGGTGCTGAATCACTCATATAATATACATAGTAATTATAAGTCATGGGAGTGCCTATTAACTATTATTTGTTTCATGGTAACTTTAGATTGATGTTCTGGACGGACTGGGGAAGACGACCTAAAATCGAGCGGTCAGGAATGGACGGGACCCATCGAAAGTTAGTTATCTCCAGTGGGATCCAATGGCCAAACGGTCTTGCAATAGGTGAGTAGCTGCAAAGCGTCCTTGATGATGAAACTCTTACTACAAGTGAGTCAGATGGGTCGTTTTAATATGGACGCTCTGGAATCTCGAGCGGCCGCTAGATGTCGCTTTTACAGACTTAAGATTCTTTGTTTTTTAATATTGTTTTTTCTAATATTGGGATCTGTTTAAACTTAAGAACTCTCTGATATGGTGTATTTTTGTGTTCCTTTTTGCAAGGAGGTGAAAGGCTAATTTGAAAGCTTTTGATTACATGAAGTTCCTTTAAATGAACAGTTAAAATATAAGTGTTTGAAGGTAGAGATCGGGGATATATCGATATTTTTTGAAAAATATCGATACTAAAAATATCAATACAAGTTACCGATATATCGATATTTTGAAACATTTTTAATTTTTTGATAATAGTTATGTAGTTCCATATGTTTTTTCTATTTTCATTATTCCCTTTTCAAAAATTTCAAAACTAAAATTTAGACTTGGCAGAGAGACAGTTAAAATGGCACCCTAACCAAAAAGAAAACATAATGTAATGGAATGATAAGATCATTTATTAGTAGTCATTAACGTAGCGTCGTTTCTGTTGCCAACGTGTGCCTGGATTTGCCACTAATTTTAGATATTAAAAACATGTCTATCAGCAAAATATGCGTTAAACTACTGTTCAAAAATTTTTCTTTAAAAATAAATGTGAATTTATGCATTGACATCCAAAGGTATTTTATTTAATCTGATTGATAATATAATTATTTATCGTAACAATTTTTATAATTGATTTATTAAAACAATTTTGGCATGAATTCATGAAAAGTAGAAATTTGCCCCTAAAAACTTCGTTTCTACACACACACACAAACAAAATTATGTAACGATATATCGATATTTTTTCCTATGCAACGATATAGTATCGATATTTATTTTGATCGATATTTCCGACCTCTAGTTAAAATCCATTTCAAGGAGGGACTTTATCCCAAATGAAACTTTTTATTTGACGCAGGTGAGCGGAAAACATTTTCATTACGACAATTATGTTCAGTTTTTAAAAATAAGAAGATTAAATCCTAACCTGAAAACATTAAAGTCTCTAAACATGAGTACAATAAACTTTTATCTGAACACTTGTGTGCTAAGTATTCATTAAAGCTGTCATTGAATACAAAAAAAACCATAGCGATATGTTTGAAAATTTTAGAAAATTGTCAATCAAGCCTGTTAACCGAAACATTTTAAGGTTAAGTTATTTTCCATTTCTATAATTATTAGTAACAGGTGTTTTGTTATTGTGAATAGTTTTTTGTTGCTTCACAGCTGGGCCAGTTTATTTTATGAATGTATTTTGAACAGTTGTAAGCTTGTTTTTTTTTATTATTATTATTATTCTTAAAGAAATAGATATCTATTTATGATCTTTGTCATTAGAAAGCTATGTTTGAAAAATATCAATTTTTTAATTATTTCTAAAAAACAACCATTAAATTGATATTGCAAACATGATTTGAACAAACTGAATTTGCAATTATTGCTCAGTCTATTTTTTCAAATAGTTAATGCGTGCCCAAAATTTTTGAAATTTCCTATATTACTCATCTTCTTCGAGGAGGAAAAATGGCTATAATTTTTTTTTTTTTTTTTTTTTAAATTTTTTTTTTTCCTTACGATTGCACTAAAGTTACTGTCTAATTTTTTTAAGAACTTGAAGAGAATTCACATTTGAAAGTTTTAATAAATTTTACTTAGTAATGCTTTAAACATTTCAAAACCAAACAAACATTGACTGTAAAAAAAAAATTTGTAGTATAAATTTGTAAATATTGTATTAACATGTTATTGTATTTTTTTTTGCATGTTTGCATGTAATGTATATATTAATGTTATGAATACTAAATATATATATTTGTTTTTTTATTTATACATTTGTATAGTTTTAATTTACCTTTTTAAGACAAATTATTTGTTATGAATAAAGACATTTTAATAAAATTTAACAACTAAAATATAAAGCATTTATTATTTACAAATGCTACTAAACTATTATTTATAAATTAATCACATTCAGTATATTTCAATAAAAGAAATAAAGTCTAAAACATTGACAACATGGTTATAGAAGGTTAAATTGTATGATTAATCCTAAATAATAGTCCAAGATATATATTTTTAAATTCTAGAGTGATGAATGCCTGAAAAAAAACATTTGTTTACAAATTATGCGTGTTAAACACTAAGGAAACTGTATTTATTATTCTAACACACATCCAATAGAATCGCTAAAAACTTCTCTTTTTTTGCATTAAAATTGTAAAAAAAATTTAAGAAATGCATTGGAGAGCATGTATTATTTAGGTTTGTAAATGCATCATCCTATGCTGATAAACTAATTTTTCTTCAATCTACCATAAACTAAACTTTGTTTAGCTTAGAGCAATATATGTGTGATTCAATGTGCAGATGGATAAATCAATTCTCCCTTTGTTGCTTAGATTTAGCCGCCCAAACCTTGTACTGGGCAGACGGGAGAACTCATGTCCTGTCTTCGTGCAAGTACGATGGAAGCAACGTTCGCGTGCTCATTGATTCGCCCACCATCATGAAGCATCCTTTCTCGCTTGACATGTTGGGGGTAAGTACAAATCCATAAAACGCTAAACAAGCAGGGATAGATGCAGTCTCAATCGCGTATTCAAGTTACTGTATGCATTTTTTAATTTTAAATCCGCTAATATGGCGATTATTATGATCCCTAACTGTAATCGAATAGCTCATAGGCTGTTTATGCTCTGTAAGAAGTTAATGCCAATTAAGTAACAGCCATACTGTTCCTCATCTGATGCTGTATTTACCATCCCATAATCAACAACACATGCTAACTTGTTTGGGGACAGTTGTTAGTAGTGACCCTTATGATGATTGCTAAATCTTCGTTATTCTAACTGTGGTAAAGTCAAAAGTATTAGAAAGCTTGATACAAGATGATTCATGATATATATAATAAGGGTCAATGGAGATAACACAAAATTGCATTATTATACATCTGTACCTTAAAAATACAATATATTGTCAAAATGGGTCCTGAAAGTGGTTACCTTTATTTTTTATACTTTTGATGCTAGAATCCTACAAATAGTTGGTTGATCCCGAAACAAGCAGGGATAGATGCAGTCTCAATCGCGTATTCAAGTTACTGTATGCATTTTTTTATTTTAAATTCACTAATATGGCGATCATTATGATCGCTAACTGTAATCGAATGGCTCATAAGCTGTTTATGCTCTGTAAGTAGTTAATGCCAATTAAGTAACAGTCATACTGTTCCCCATCTGATGCTGTATTTACCATCCCATAATCAACAACACATGCTAACTTGTTTGGGGACAGTTGTTAGTAGTGACCCTTATGATGATTGCTAAATATTCGTTATTCTAACTGTGGTACAGTCAAAAGTATTAGAAAGCTTGATACAAGATGATTCATAATATATATAATAAGGGTCAATGAAGATAACACAAAATTGCATTATTATACATCTGTACCTTAAATATATAATATATTGTCAAAATGGGTCCTGAACGTGGTTACCTTTATTTTTTTTTATATTCTTGATACAATCCTACAAATAGTTGGTGGACTTTTTTTTAACTAAATTTATACCACGTTATACAGTAGAACCTCTATTAACCGACTTAATTCGGACCGAAGATAGGTCGGATAAGCGAAAATGCAGGATAATAGAGAGTTGTAAAAAATAATAAAAAGTAAATTATTTTCATTTATTGAATGCAGGGCTTTTAATTTTTTTTTTTTTTTTTTTTATTTTTTTTTTTTATGACATAATTGTTGGAAATGAGTTTTTGCTGTCGTAATCTTGATAATCGTTGTTTCGCGGTTCTATCCCGAAGTCTTTTCAAAAGCAATAGTTCAGTTTCATATGCATATGATTATTGCTCTAACCATGTCAGTCCTTTTGAAAAATGGTCAAAAGCCTCACCATTACTTATGCAAATTTAGTGTAAAGGAAATTATTCCGGTTTTAAAAAGGGCAAATGATTTATTACTCATTTGGGAGATTTTTGATGTCGACTAAAGGATGGTCGGTTAACAGAGAGTTCCGGATGAAAAAGGGACGGTTAATCGAGGTTCTACTGTATTCGATAATCCCAAGGCCTATTCTAAGCAAAATTTACGACTGCCCATTACGAAATTCCATCCTCTTCCCCCCCCCCCCATCTCCCCTCTTCCTTAAAAATAAATAGTCTAATAAAGTCACCAGTGATATAAATAGGTTATGTTTTGAATTTAGTAATAGCTAACCATTGAAGTATTCACCAAGTGACTAAACCCTTGTCTTGTCAGAAAAGGTTTCTCTCGTGTTAAGAATGTAATAATCCGTCGAAAGTGTAAAAGATTTTTTCTTATCCGGCAATTGACAAAACACTTGTTTAAAAAATATCATAAATGTATATTAAATGGTTTACAATTAACGAATAAGTACATTGAGTCATCCTCTCTAAAACATTTTATCGGTTAGAAAATAGAAGGGCTATTGGTTGAAGGAAAAAAGGCATTTACGTTTTTTTTTTCGTTGACATGTGTGATTTATTAAAAATTGACCAAAAAGTTTATTCTTGACGCATTTTCTTACTTATAAGCTTTTCCCAATACTTGATTCCCAAGTTTAAAGAGTTATATTCCACAATTAATTAATGTTAAAGATTTACTCATCAAGATGTCAAGTATATGCTTTATATTTCAAAAAAGCTATTACAAATTTAAAACTATTTTTTTAAGTAATTGTAAATGCAATTATTTTTCTTAAAAAGAACTCAAAATATCCATGTTGTGGACTTGTATCTCCACTAAAATGGATGTGTTAAAATGCTAAAAATTACGCTTCATTTCTATTAATAAATCTCTAGTTTCACAGTTGGTTAATTTGTACGCTCAATGAACTATTTTTTGCACAATAACGGCTAATCCTGATGTGACCTAGTTTCCGATCCACAACGTTCATCCATTCATAATCCAGGATTCGAACCCGGTACCTTTGGCATGCGATATCAGAGTACTAACCTCACAGCCATTAGGTGGGTCTAGTTCGTAGAATTAGATTTGTTAATTCAGCTGTGGCTTAAATAACAAACTTTCAGCTTAATAACTAAATACCATATCTACTGATAATTTATCTTTGAATATAACAATAAATTGATTTTTAATACGTTAATCTCGTATCCTGCTATATTTTTCATATTTATTTTAAAATGTTACACACCTTTTCATTGTGACGTTTCAAGAGTCAATCGTACGCAGTTGTGTAATTAGATTATTTTATTATGAAAAGAAAAAAAAAACATTATAAAAGATTACCAGTCGCCATTGCTGCTGAAAGCACACAATTAAACTGTTTCGTTCCTTAGAATAAACTGTTGTCAAATCACTGGCCCTCTAAAAATATAGCGTAAAGATAAGAAAAAAAAAGTCCCCTTCAAACCACATTCCTGGGGGTGGAGTGTTGACCGGAAATATGGGGAGCAGGATCGAGGGACACTAGATTTATTGGGGAAGTTGGAAGATAATGTTCTGTAAAAGACCTCCACCTTGTCCTTGTCCTGTAGTAATGCAAACAATTTTGTCACACTCTTTTCTTGTCGCAAGATTTTCTTAAAATTAATTCTTTTTGTGTGCCAAAACTATCTTATCTTGAAGTTTGTGTGTTAAATTGGTCTGAACTGTGAATCTTTGAACTCTTTACTATACACATATGCATGCTATGATGGCCTTACTAAGCTACAAGGCTAAAAAAGATCCCAATGAAATAAAACGTCGTTAAATGAACAAACAAAGGAAATATAAAATGGAATGAAAAAGTCCTCATGCATATTAGCAAGAAAAGAATATTATTTTAAAATAATAATAAAAAGCATTTGTCATCAAATTGGAAAAAGAATTACTTGCAGATTAATAATAATTTTCTGAATTAAAATAAAATGCGCACACGCAAAAGGAATTTTTCTTCACTTTTTAAGAAAAAGAACTTAAAGAAAACACATTCAAAGTAAAAGTTTGAAAAAAATATTTGAATGTTGGGCTTAATAATGTAATGTCACCAAATCTATATTTATAAGTAAGAGTGTATTTGCCTAATTTAATGTATCCTTTGAGTTCGAAGAATAGGAATGAAAGTTGGTAGGACCATAATTTGAGATATTTTGAACCAATTTCAACTGTGTCATATTTTTAATGCGTTTCTTGAGTAACTCCCATTATTGGAAAAACAATTTCATCCCAATGTTTTTCTTCTGATAATAAGGAATTAAGGAGATAATGCTCATAGCTCGCAATCGGCTGTACATTTTGAACTGGCATCTCTAAAGCTTTAATAAGTTGATAAAAGAAAACAAAGAATACGGAAAATTTAGGGAGGGGAAGAAAGGAAAAAATTATTGGCTTGCAGCGTTTTTTCCTTTACTTTTTACTACTGCCCAATTTTAGATTTACGACTGCCCATTTTCAATTTATGACTGCCCAAATGAGCCACGACTGCCCGTTAGAATAGGCCCTGGATAATCCTACAAATACTATCTACTAGTTGGGTACTTCTTTAGCACCCATGTTACTTCCTATAACAATGCATTCAATTACATCCATTAAGAGCGTACTTTAACTGAGTTTCCATTGAATCGTCTAGTTTGTAAAGACATATGTTCTTCTTGTGGGGAGTTAATGTGGACGAGTCCCGTTCGATCATGAATGCAAGTCGAAGTATAAAGGGATTGTGAAAAATTGTTTTATTACAGAATATTGTGTGCACTTGAGCGGTGCTACCACTCTTAGTCAAGTATAGAATATAAGCGGTGTAAATCCATGAGAAATGGACTTATTGCAGTGCGTTCAGCCGATAAGCGGAGACCACGCCTACACTTTTCAAAGCAGCCAGTTGTTAAGAGTTCTGACACTTGCTTATCATTTTCTATAACAATTGGGATAACAATTTTCTATAACAACTGTTGGAGCTATTTTTTAGCAAAATGCTAGAGAACTTCCTTAGTCTAAAATTAAAATATGTGTTCTAGCTCCTTCACTAAAACACTTTACCACACATTTTTCAAAATCACTATTTTTGTTATCTGAGAAAATAATCATCGACCTAAAAAAAACAAGCAAGCTATAACATGTTAAATATTTTCCCTGTTGATATTTGGTATAAAATAGTTCTATACATAAGGTGTACATTTTTTTTTTTTTTTTTTTTTTTCTTCTTATAAAGACAGGTTTTTTTTTTTTTTTTTTTTTTTTTTTTTTTAACATTGAGATTGATGGAATTCGAATTCAGTTTAGTATTTTGATTAAAATAAAACTGTGACTTTAACTTGTTGCCTAAAGAGATTTTATTTCCCAGCTTTAATACTGACTACAATGTTCAATCAAACTCTCTTTGCTCAAAGCTAGCAATTTCTGGAATAAAAAATTAAGTACCAAGTTAAAAAAAAGAAAAAAATAGTTTAGAGTATTTTTAATATTGTAAGATACTACTTCTAAACGGTAATAAATTTGATATTGAGGCATATTACAAAATTGTAAAACACAAAATACTTTTGATGCCATTGGAATTTTGCTTCACAACTTTTTGGCATATTTAGTTCTTTGACATTCTTATATTGTAAGTGGATTTTTTTAAAATTAGGCTTTATTTTGAAGATGCTTCTTTTACAGGATTTCCTGTACTGGACCGAGTGGTCAGCTCTTCGAGAAAGCGTCTACAAAGTTAACAAGCACACAGGACAAGATGTCGAACAAATCGTCAGTGGAAGCGAATGGAGTTCACTCATGGGCATACGAGTGTACGACAGACTCAAACAGATACCAGGTACTATATGGCACCAGGTGGCGCAAAATGCAGTCTGAAGGCAATCGACCCTCTAATTGGTTTTACTACCTAACATAAATACAAGGTCCGGCTATTAATTTCCAGGACTGACGTAACTGTAAGAGAACGAAAAGTCGGAAGATGGTGTTAATGATTGCATATTGAAGAGCGTTTTCTTGCGCATGTGCAGTGCAATCGGCACCATTCTGAAGTAAGTGGTTCTCGTGGAAAGGCGCATTAAAACGTAACTCTTAAATTCCTGTTGTCGAAGTGAAAATGGAGCAAAGAATTAACATTAAATTTTGCTTCAAATTGGGCAAGACAGCTGCGGAAACCCACGAAATGTTAAAACAAGTTTATGGCGAGGAAGCATTATCCCGTTCAAGAACTTTTGAATGGTTTAAACGCTTTCGGGACGGGCCCGAAAGCATCGAAGATGATCCACACACAGGTCGGCCACAGTCCGTACGCACGCCGGAAGCAATTGAAAAAGTTCGCGGTATGGTGAAATGTGATCGTCGATTGACTATTCGAGTACTCGCCAATGAATTGAACATGGACAAAGAGACGGTTCGGCGAATTTTGACGCAAGACCTCGGCAAACGCAAGATTTGTCCCAGATTCGTTCCTCACCATTTAAGGGACGAACAAAAGCAATTGAGACTGGACGCATGTGGCGAACTTATCGACAAAGCTGATACTGACCCTGCGTACCTGGATAGGATACCCAATTTGAAGCAAAATTTAATGTTAATTCTTTGCTCCATTTTCACTTCGACAACAGGAATTTAAGAGCTACGTTTTAATGCCCCTTTCCACGAGAACCACTTACTTCAGAATGGCGCCGATTGCACTACACATGCGCAAGAAAACGCTCTTCAATATGCAATCATTAGCGCCATCTTCCGGCTTTTCGTTCTCCTACAGTTACGTCAGTCCTGGAAATTAATAGCCGGACCTTGTATTTCTTAATTAATATCCAAATTCAAATGATATCATGATTTTTTTTCCTAAGTGGTTTATTTTATTTATTAGTTGGTATTTAACTTGTCCATATTTAATTTTTCTGTATTTCACAAAGTTATAACATTTAGTTTATCATTTTCACTTACTTTTGTTATTATATGTGACATTATTGCTTATTAACCGTATACTATTCGATAATTTAAAATTTAAAAAAATTAAAATTCATTTGAAATGTCTAATGGTCCAATTTATTTGCAATATTTTTCTGTGGATTTTCTCATTGAAAATTATGATACAGCTTTTTCAAAGTGAAAACTATAATTTATTCATCGTTTCCAAAGCTTCACAAAACCTCTTTACACAATAGTAAACTCTCTATCAAGTTTTAACAAAAGCTTTTCAGCGTACAATTTCGGATACAGAGAAAATCCAGATTCCGCAAAAGCAATGCTGAGCTCCTTTCATAATAGCGCCCAAAATCTATTTGCCCCAAATTCCTCACCATGGTGATACTTACATTCTTAAAATCTCGCAAGTATTCTCAAAATATCTTAAGGAAATGATTTGGCGATAAGCATGCACAAGGAAACATCTCAAAATTCTAGATTCTCTCATGTGTTGCCAACTTTTAGAAGCGTTTTTATAGCATCTAACAAATATATTTAATAAAATAGAACTTTAAAAAATATATGTACTCTATTTTTTCTTATAAACTAAAAAATTGCTTAGTAATATTAAATAAAAATGTAGCTAATAAAATAATTACATGGAAAAATACAAAGTTCATCTTTCCAAACAAAAGTTTGTTAATGTTTACTCTCCAGGATTCAATGTTATATCTGTCCCCGTCTAGCTCTCACTCTTTCAAATCAATAAGGGACGGCATGTTTTGGATGAGTTTCGTCTAATTGGGCATCTATGATATTGTTAATCACAAAAGAATACAACAAATAGTCCAAATGACCGAACTATTTTTCCACTTCTAATAAAAAATTTGCCACCCAAATTCGCCACTTGATAAGCAGCAGACGATCGTAATATAACTTTACTTATTCAGTTTAGTAACGATCATTATCTGCTTACCATGTAGAGAAGATGCATGGCAAATTTTTTTATTAGAACCGGAAAGTAGTAGTCGTAAATAAAATGCGGATTGAATCGAAAATTAATAATTAAACAATTCAAAGAATGCACTAAAGGAATCCGTAAAAAATATAGTTGAAGAAATTTTCGCTAGGGGACAACTTATGGCCAAATCGCTTGGAAAGGCAAACCATAAATAAGTGTGTGTGGGGGGAGGGGGATTTAAAACTCTCCTTTTAACATTTGTACCATAACATCAGTAATACGAAGAATGATAATTGTACTACGGCAGGTGAAGAGGAGAACAATCTGATTTTGTAAGAAAATGGATTGAGCATGAATTCTGGGTATAAAAAGGATTACTTCTGGGTATAAAAAGGATTACTTTCTTTCAGTTATGATAGCTCTTTTGATATTGAAATTCACTTAGATCTACTAAAGCATTTGCCAGGATTTCGAGAAACAATTAACTGGTTCCGGCAAATTAATTGCTACCGTAATTGAAAGAATGCTACTCACTCGTTCCTCTCCTTTTCTTACAGCAGAACTCGTGCTCAATCGCTCGTGTTGCTACTGAAAATCAAATTGATTTCTTCTGCACTTGCAATGTCGCAAATATCACTCTTGGTACTACAGTGATAATGCTTCAAAATGTAAAAATAACATTTTTAAATGTCGCAATGCTTGAAAACATTATTATAACAGTTTTAAATGGAAGCTTTATTGAATAACTTTCCAAGCATTTTGGCTATAATGCGTTCCCTACCGGAAATAATTTTAACTATTTTTTTTTTTTTTTTTTTTTTTATTTTTTTTTTTTTTTTATGAAATCTTTTAGCGCATGGTTTAAATTGTCGATCGACAAATTTTCGACTGAATCTGCATTTTAATTCCAACTACAGAGAGATCTGAATCTGTCACGTTATATAAATATTACCTTGAATTTGTAGAAAAAAATTCTAATACCCATTTAAATTCATAAATCAAGTTTTTGTAAACTCACCACATAAAATCATTATAAAGAATAAATAAAGTATATCCAGATATTTATATTTCAATAGTTGAAAATATCTGGTCTCATTGTTGTGAAGGCTGGTAAAAAAAAAAAAAAAAACGCGTTAAGAGGTAGTCTTACTAAGTATCATTCTACAATATTATAATCTTCTAGCCCAGTGCATTTAGAACCTATTTTGTAAACTTTGAAATATGATGAATAGGTACAAAAATGATCACTTAAAGAAGTGGCATAAATTAAAATCTCGAAAAGGGCACTTAAAATATTTTATATTTGAAATCCTTATATAATTGCATATGCAGTAGCTCCACCTGGTTTTTAATTGTGCTATTTTAATTTTTATTTAGACTAGATAGACATTAAATGAAAACAATTTATGTCATTTGATTAAGTGATCTTATTCCTAACTACTCACCAAATTTCAAGGATTACAGAAAGTAGTTAGCAGAGGCACTGGACTAGAAGTGTGAAACATCGCGAGTATAGGGAATTGGTCCTCACTAGGATTTCCCCTTAAACCAGCGTTCGCCACTAACTTTTAGAGAGGGGGCCGCATGACTTGAGATGGAACTTTCCGATTTCAGATTTCAGAGATTTATACCGAATACACCAATAAATATATTGCTTTACTACATATGTTCAATGTTAGAAATGTGATAATTACAAAAGATTCAACAGTATAAAATAATTTTGAAAACTGAAACAATAATTTAACTTTTTTTATATTAATAAAATAACAATTGATATTTGATTCTTGTTTAAAAAAATAAAAAAAAATCTTTACATCGTAAATCAAAGCCATTCAAGAAGTTAATCTTTAGTGATAATCAGGGGCATACTGGCCATAGGGTTATCCGGTGCAATCCCCGGGCCGGTCAGTGTCTGTAAAAATTGGGCCGGTCGGATACGAAGTTTTTTATAATTATTTTCAGATTTAAATAGTTGCTTTCCTTGACGTTTTCTTAAAAAATCCAATGCATTCAAATGCCAATGATTCTCTCCCCCCCCCCCCCTTCTCAATCCAGCCTCCAGATGAAGTCGTTTTTCGTTTGGTAGGGGTAGTAAGAGGTTCTAAGAAAAGTAGATGTACTAAGATTTATATATTATCATATTACTTTTTAGTTATTTCATAGCCTTTATGGTTAAATATTTATTGTCAGTTCGAATGTCCTTTTCTAATAAACCTACTGGTTATATTCCTGGACAATCTTTATTTTACTATTAATATTTCTTTGTTTTTGCAACAAACTATCAATGACTTATGAAAATTAAGTTCCCTCAAAGGAGATATAAATACCAGCGACAGAGAAGATTTTATTTAATTAAACTAATTATCATAACAATTCAATCTTTAAAATTTATAAATAAAAATAACTTATTATTGAAATTAATGATTAAATGCGAATATTTGAATAATAAAATATATTAATTATAAAAATTATTTAATTATTAAAAATTAAATATTTAATTATTGGAAGGATTTTATTAAAATTTTATTAGTGATGATATTGAAATTTGGGCCGGCACAAATTCAAAATCACCAGGCCGATTTTATGTCCCAGTACGCCCCTGGTGACAATAATACAATGTGACGACATAAACTCATAATCAATAAAGATATTTAAACCATACCTCCTAAATCTTCAATTTTAGTCGATGTTAATTGCGAGACGATGACGGCCAGTCCACTTTTCACTATCTACTTGGCGTTTAAAACTAGTCTTCGACGCCATTAGTGCACTGAAGTCATAGAGATCGCAATACTTCTTTCACGTCAAAACAAAAGAGGTATGCATTAAAACACACAACTCCTGCCCATCACATTCAGAAAAGCAGAAATCGAAATGTGCCATTCACGAATCGAAGGGGTAGGGTATCATAAGTACAAAAACTAAGCAATGCGTCATTGGTAATAATTCAAACTATTGCTCTTTTTTATTTGTTCTGGCAGTCTCAGAGAAAAAAAAAACATTTCTCAGACTTAAGAAGCGGGCCACTTAAATGGAAAACGCGGTTTTTGGTAGTAGGCACACACTATTGTAGACAAATTAAAATTATTTCCGTAAAATTTGATTTTTGCTCTTCTGTACTGCCGGCGGGCCGGAGAAAAAGCTGTCATGGGCCGGATCCGTCCCGCTGGCAGCCTAGTGGCTGACGCTGCCTTAAACCAATGCTACGAAACAAATGATATACCGAGAAAATAAATTATGAGATCTATGTGGCCCTCCTAAATAAAGCAAACAAATTTGCTGCTCAAAATCCGTCTAGCATGTATTTATTTAGATTGTATCTTACTTGCAGGCGTCAATCGATGTGGAGATAACAACGGACGATGCACCCACCTCTGTCTTCCAGCCCCAAGGCAATTGGCCAATGTGACATACACCTGCGCATGCCCAGACGGTCACCTGGAATCGGATAACTGCTCGACTGTACCTTTGAGTAAGAATGCCTCATAAAATTAATTAGTAATAATCCATTATTATTTGAATAGTACTGATACATCAATATACCAATTTTGAATTTTTTAAAGATGAATCGTTACACTGTCCTTGTCCAATAGACCTAATGCTCCTTCTTCTTTTCGTCCCTTTTTTTTCCCCTTTTTTTCCCCCTTCCATATCCATATAAGTAGTGCCTTGAAACATGTGAAATCTGTTACAATTATAACAACAATAATAAAAGCTTATTTCTAAAATTTGTGAGGGAAATAACTGGGTGTTTAATTCACTTTATAAATTTAATATAAATTTGCTTGTTATAATAAGTTTCTCGTTGGTCTCCTTCAAAATCTGTGAAAGAACTTTTATTACTTATGTTATATTTGGTATAAAATATCAAATGTTCCAATGCCATATTTTTACATATATTGTGGCCAAAAATATGAATCACAAAAGCCTAAACCATCTCCTTTATTATAGTTCTGATATATTATCAGGAATACTATCTTTTTTTTTTTTTTTTTTTCTTTTTTTTTTCTACCTTTTTTTCTTTCTTTTTTCTTCTTTTTTTTTTTTTTTTTTTTTTTTTTTTTTTGTGGGAGAGAAAATTCTCCCCTGGGACTTCAGAGCGATATATTTCAAAATGGTGAACAAATTAAACGATCTCTTAAGAAGTTTTTTAATGTGCAACAGATAGCAACTGTGAGAAAACAATGAAATTTAATTTTACCACAAACAAGGTTGCGTTTTTAAAGAGATAAACCTTTTAAGACTCCAGGCCCAATTAAATTTTTTTTTAATTCTCGTAGAATGTGTTGAACAACTTGGAGTGTTAAAGCTTATATTTGAGACTTCTTATAGTACTGGCAGTTCTATAGAAGAGTCAATGGATTAGAAAAATGAATAATGACACACCACTTTTTAAAAAGATTTTAAATTACTAGGGGGCTTCGCCCCCTGCTTGCTAACGCTCGCCAACCCCCAAACGCCTTGCCGCTCGAATTTGTGGTTAAAACATCTTGCTGCGCTCGAATAGGTTTCCCAGCCATAAAAAATGTAACCAAATTTTTATAAATTTAATGTAAGGCCTAATAGAGAAAACACCCAAATTGCAAGTTTCATAATAGAAAGTTAAATATACTATCCGCCAACATTCTGACTTATTACTTCATTAGCTATGTCCTTACATTGAAGTCCTAATATTTTTTATTTATTCTGATAAGTCGCCCCGTTAGAGAACGACGTCCAACGCGAAGCTTTTTCTGGATAGAAATACTTCAAAATAATAATTACTCTAATACAAAAATGCTTCAGAAAAACAGAAAAAATCAACTTTGAAAAGAAGAGTTTAAAAAGAGCTTTAAAATTAGCAATGGGTTTGTTGTTTACATACGTAAGGATAGCTTAACGGTTGGTTGGTTGGTTGAACCCCCGAGCAGCCGGTTTGTTGTTTACATACTTAAGGATGTTGCCAATCATATATTCAAAATCATTGAGGCTTTGTAGTAGCTTAATGATGAAAAATATTGAAATTTAACTAATTAATAAAGTGTTAATAAATTATTTTGGCACGTTTTGGCAAATCTACAGCTTATTTCCTTTAAAATGACACCTTGATCATTGAAATTGGTTGAGCAGTTTAGGCGGACGGACTAACCCCAAAAAACGTATTGCCTATTAAATATATAGATAAGGCTATATATTGTTAACCACTTCAATATGGGGCCGTCCTGCGTTTCTGTTATTATGGATTCCATCTTGACGTTCATCAGTCATTGGTAATGGTAAGCGTGTCATTTTGATTTGCCATTTGTCATTTGCCATTTAGACGCTTCAGCGTTTGGCAGCCATCATGGTGGCTTTTGGTTTTTCGGTAGAGATTCAATGTAATCTCTAGCTTTTTTGACTCTCTGCGATAGGTGGCTTGTGCAT
Source organism: Linyphia triangularis (assembly GCA_963978545.1). Lineage (NCBI taxonomy): Eukaryota > Metazoa > Arthropoda > Arachnida > Araneae > Linyphiidae > Linyphia > Linyphia triangularis. The sequence goes on from OZ021731.1 coordinate 5,388,147, forward strand.
CGTTACAAGACAACCTGATATTTGTGCAATCCTGGTGATTGTTTTTATTTTTCTTTTCTAATTTACACACATTTTACAACAGATTTGCCACGCACCTGGAAAACAGGGAAAACCTAGAATTGTCAGGGAAAATGGAAATGCCTAAAAAAGTCAGGGAAATGTCAGGGAAAACTTAAAATTTTTACATTTTCTGGAAAAGTCAGAGAATTTCCTTCAGTTTTAAGTTTTCTTCCAAGAAGTTTAGTAATTTTTTTCAGAACGGACATCGGCGTTCTGATAATTTGATATTTCATATGATATTTTCTTGTAACAATGTGAAAAAAGCACCCACTGAAAACATATTGACTTTAAAACGGATGTAAATCTTTCACTTTTACGCTGATTTCCCCTTTTTTTTTCTGAGAATTTTCACTTTTTCTACAATTTTATTAGTTTTAATGGACTTTGTTGGGCTTTATCAGACTAAACTTACCTAATACACCCCTCAGAAAAAATTTCTAGCTGCGCCACTGTTCTGCACACACATTAGTACACAAATATATTCTTATTCAGCGACCCGATTGTAGTTTAAAATAACGCTGCGTATATATTTTCCTCTTAGTTTTATTTTGACTGTTTTCGCTCCTATGCGATGCATAGTTCGTTACTTCTACCGTCTAATCAATTAGTTTTTGTGTTCAAGTATATCAGTGTTTGATGATACAAATTGCAAACATTTTGCAGTTCCACAAAAAGTGGATTTCCACTTTTTTTGCTAAAATTTGATTAATTGATAAAAATGCACATTAAAATACCGATTTTTTTTCTGTATAAACCTTCTCTAAAGTTACAATTTTAACTGCAATTATATGCAAACATTTTTGTTTACTTCGGCCTCATATAAAACCAGGAAATTTTTAAAAATTGTCTGGAAAAGCCAGGGAATTTTGTTTTGGATTTTGAGTAGCAGCCCTGTTACAAGCAGACTAAACTAAAAGTGGTTACATTCCTTAATATGAAATGGGGTAGACCCTCGGTCACTAATTTTTCTACTTTGGAGACTGCCAAAGTACAGCTGCGCACACACGTTTACATTTACATTTTGTAATGGATCGTTTTAAGAAACGTATGCATGACATTGTTGAGAGCCTGGCGGTGTTAGGCCAGAAGGATGCAGATGAAGAGCAAATCAATGCTCTCACTCATGAATTTATGACTTTGGTGAGGAAAATTTTTGAATACCCCCAACCCTCTCCTTTTAACTCTCCTTCCAAGACAATAAGGACAAATAATGATCTTGGCAACAGTAAAAATGTTTGCAATCCAAATATTTCCGACTTATCTGACAGTGACGACGACCTACCAGTGGAAAAGGGTTCGGATGATGGTGATTCAAGTGACGCTGACATTGAAGACCTCAAATCAGAATTGCTAAAACTTGAGTCTCAAATTGAACTCTACACATTCTTATTATACCAGGAATAATTCCAAGGATAAAAAAATATATATATAATTTCCTCAATTTTACTGCTCTTAATGAAAATAAAACGGGAAAGAAGAAACTTCCTGCCTCTGACATCTCAGAATCTAGCAGTACTATTGCTAAAATACTAACCATGAAACTGGATAACCAGTCTGTTGACACTGTTGAAATTTCTCATTCCCAGCAGACTGCAATTCAATCTTTGGATACAAATCCTCAAAATGTGGACTTTCACTTTGAAAAACTACTCACTGAAAATGAAAAATCAACTGACGATGTGGTAACTGATGGTAGTACCACTACTATTCAAACAATCAAAAATGTTCTGCCACCCGAAAGCAATCGAAATTTACCATCGACAGCTGATATTAACACAACAGGAAATAATTCTGTTGATTCAGATAGAGAAGAAGCCGTTGATGCAGATCCTCCTTTTACTCGCCCTAGACTTTCAGCTAAGAGAACCCCGATCATCGTTGATGATGAAAGGTACACTTGGCAACGCATAAACAAACTGCTTACTGAACACAAATTCCCCGGTTTCACTGCCAAATGCACAGGAAATCACACTTTCAATATTAAGGCAGCTGATGAACAACAGCAAAGGCAAATTACTGCCCTATTTGTCCAAATTGAAATTTGCTACCATTCATATGTTTTATCAAGTGATAAAATGATTAAAGTAGTCATAAAATCACTCTCAATTGACACAGATATTGATGAATTGGCCACATATCTCAGAGATGAGGGCTATCCAGCCACCAAAGTTTGTCAATTGACTAAACGTAGGGCTGGCACCTTTACCAAATTACCACTTTTCATGGTTACACTACCAAAATATGAAAATTCTAGAGGAATACACAACTTAACTTATATCATGAATCTAAAAATAAGTGTAGAACCTTACAAAGGTAGAGCTAGAGTGACTCAATGCTGGAGATGCCAAGCATTCTACCACGCATCTTCCAACTGCAAAAGGGATCCAAAATGTGTGAAATGTGCAGGACCGCATTTCAACAAAGATTATAATAAGACTGATGATACACCTCTAAAATGCACTAACTGCAATGAAGAGCACACTGCCAACTTTTCTGGTTGCCCTAGAAGGCCATTCTTATGCAATGGCCCTAACAAAGTCCTATTCAACTCCTCCACAATCTACGCAAACATCAAGCTCAACTATTCCACATTCAACAGAGAGCACACAATTCTTATCAGCCCTGGCTGAAGCCAAACAAACTCTAAATGAAATGACCAGCTTAATTGCGTGGGTTAAAACCTCTAGCCTTATAGAACTTCTATCTGAATATAAAGATAAATTATGTAATATTAGGGACACCAACACAACTCCCATGATGAATAAAAACATAACATATTCTCCCATAATTGTAACAACTTGGAATGCTAATAACATTACCAATAAACTTGAGGAATTCAAAAAAAATTCTAACTTAGAATGATGTTGACATTTGAATATTAACTTCTATAAAAACGCCAAGTGTGCCAACTCCAATTTACAAGCTGAAGTTCTCCCAGATGACAGTAAAATTAGACCTTTGGTGGCATTTGAGTTGTCAGACGCAATCCTAGCCAAAAAATAGAATAGAGAACTTTGAATAGATGTCCCCCATTCAATCTGCCTTTGCAGCCCTATTTTAATAGAAATTAAGGGGCTCGATCCCCTTCTTCACTACACTTTTACTGTTTCAACTTAAGCTTGCCCATTTATTATCTAAATTGTGCACCAATTGTGCGGTCCATTTTTACTATTAATTAAGATAAGTGCCCACTGGCCAAATTTCTCTTTTGTTGCTGTGTACTGTCCTGTGTCTGTCCATTTTATAATTGTTTTTCTGCGCCAAATTATGATTTTATAAACTTATATTTGTACATATTAATGATGAAAGGGTATACTTGCGTTCTGTGCTGAACACCCTAACAAACCTATTTTCTCAAGATTCGAGACTTCAAAGAACTTTGAAGATTGAAAGGGTGTAGATGATTTCACTATATATTTCGCAAGTGTTTGGCAAGGTTACACACGGTGCATTGGTTTACAAATTTGAAAGCAGTGTGTCCTTAGAAACGTTTTACAATTGACTATGAAATGATTAACCAGAAAGATACCAACCGTTTTTAATCCAGATAATATTTCACAGTTGGCTGAATTAATAAGCGGTGAACCTCACGGCTCGACTAAAGGAATAATTTTAAATTTTTATCAATAATATAACCATTGGATTGACGGGTTCTTTTAGTATCTTCTCAGATGATGATTACGAAGACTGTAAATTATAAGGAATAAATTTCGTAGCAATAAGGTCATTAAAATGAGTTATCAAACTGGGCAGTTGAATGGGGTATTATTGTTAACGAACTTCAAGTCATGCATTTCCAAAACATAAATATGAATACTGCATATTATTAACAAGAGATTAAAATTATTGAAAGTGATGTTATTAATTATCCAAGTATTAATGGAATTGAAAGTTTAGTCGTCATTGGGACTAGTAAACAAAACTCCTTAAAGAAAGCAAGGATTCATCAGTAGGACTGTAACTACATCTAGGGTACTTCGTTGTGAACTTTTTGGGAAGTCATATATTTTTTTAGCCGTATGAATTCTAAACAGGAATATTTAGTACACATCAAAAAAAAAAAAAACTGGTAAAACCATAGCTCCAATATGCAGTTCAATTCTGGTCACCTCATCGCGCAAAGACATTGATTTGTTAAAAAACGTTTCAAGTCGGATGATAATACTCATACATGAGAAATCAATTTTGAAATATAATGTATTATTGTGGAATTTATATATGTATACGTTAGAAGTAAGAAGGTCTAGGGGTTATTGGATTCAGTATATATTTTTCAAGCATAGTAATTTCAAGGCTTTAGAGTACAGAGCATACTTATTATATTGTTACGAATTTTTGTATATTTGTAAATATTTCGTAGTGTTAATTTTGTAAATAGTAAAATTTCTGTACATTTCGGATAAGGCAATGCAATGGGTTTGTTTCCCTGCAGTGAGGATATCAACGCTTGATAACGGGTTTTACAGAGGTAACTCTGGGAAGCGAGTTTCAAGGGGCAGGGCATTTAACATTATGGTAATGGGAATCTCGCCAAATTGGCGAGAAATCGCCAAATGTCGCCAAACTTGGCGACCATTTGGCGACATTTTCGGTACATGTATTGGATTTTTCGACTACTGTCTGGAAAGTTCTCCAAATGTCCATCTCTGGAAAGTTCGTGAAGATTCGCAGCCTCCCCTATATAAACCCGGCCGTGAGTCAGTCAGTCAGTTAGTTGATTTTGAATCACTGAGTGAGTTGTCTCTCAACGTTCATTGTGAGAGCTGTATTCCTGAATTGAGTAGTTCTTGGATTTTGAGTCACTGAATTAGTTGACTGAGCATTCTAAAGCGAACTGTTTTGCAGTGTCTTTTGCGGCGATTTAGCAGATGTTTGTCAAGTTTTTAACTGCTGTTTTGTGCTCTATTGTTGTGAAAAGAGCTGTATTTTTATAAACTAGAACGAGAAGTTCTGGAGCTGTAAGAGAACTGTGAAGAGTCAGTTTGGAATAAATTTCTGCAAGTTTTGATCTGCTTTGGCGTCAAATCTTTCGAACCCGTACAACGCAACAATATAAATCATATATTTAGTTGGGGTAGAGGCGGAATAGTAATAACTTCTTTTATAAAAAGATTATTATTAAACAGATAAATCAACTTTATATTAACTAAAGAACAATATATTTGTGTGTGGCGTGGGAAAGAGGGAGAGACTATGTATTTTTTTTTTTTTTTTTTTATTTTTCAGAGCATTTATTTGAAAACCTCAACCTTCTAATTTAAATTATTCTATTTCAAAGTGTGCACTTTTCACGTATGTGTCACTTTTGGATCACACTGTACTTCATTTAAATTAAAGTGAAGAAAAAAAAGACGCTTGATGTGTGTAGTAGGGCGTATCGAAAAAATCGAAGTTTATTAAATCTCTTAGCGGTAGTGCGGAAAATTTGTGGACACTCATCAGTATTAAGTGTGTGAAATTTTAAAACTCTGGGTTAATATCTTATGTCGCCTCAATGGCCCCAAAGTTCCGAAAATTGGGCTAAAAGTGTTTAAAATTCTAAAATTCCTAAAAATTCCCATATTTCGTTTAACGATTGGGGGTAGTGGTTAAATGTTAGTATTGTTTAACAACAGCTATAATTTTTTAAAAAAAATTATAGGTTAATATCTTCTGTCTCCTCAGTGAACCGGAAATTCCGAAAATTTGAATAAAAAGGAATACAATTCAATATTTAATCAGCAGTCGCAGATTTCGTTGATCGTTTTGAGGTAGCGTGTAGTAAAAATTACTTTTTTCAACAAAAAAAGTATGCAAGAATTATTGGTTAATATCTTCTACCACACTGGGTTTGGCGTACTGCCAGAAAAGTAAAGTGGAACACCCCCTATTTTCACCCCGAGAAACAAATCGGTGCGACCAATAAATCACGTAATCATTTTCATTTGTTTAGTACTTAGTCGTAACTCTAGAAAATTTTCTTTCAATTAGTTTCGATCTTCATATCAAACATATTTGCCGCAATGTAGACGTTTCTTTTTAAGGAATTTTTTTTTACTCGTAGCTTAGTCATTTGTTAGTAAAAGATATTGGTAAATATTAGAAAAGCAAAGTTTTCAAGTTGACAAATGCTGCAATGCCCTATTTTTGGAACACCGAAAGACGATTTTTTTTTCACGCATGCTGCCAACACATGAAGACGTCATAAGATGCTGCGCTCATGACAGATGGCATATTGGTAATGAAACTGATGGAAATAAAGAACCATGCTTCTCTGTTATTGCAGAAACTGTTGCTTTAAAAATTGAAAGTTTATACGTCGATTCATCCATCCTATAATTATATAAAAAAAAAAAAATTATAGTTGTTGTTGTCAAAAATAATAACTAGTAAGCACCCTCCTTAAACTTACAGTGAAATCTGGAATTTTTTATGAATTTTAATCACTTTTAACCCAAATTTCGCAACTTTCGAGCTATCGAGGCGACAGAAGATTTAAAGTTTTAGTTAAAGTTCAGAGTTTTAAAATTTCACACACGTATTAGTGATGGGTGTCCGCAAATTTTCCGCACTACCGCTAAAAGATTTGAAGAATTTCGATTGTTTCGATACGCCCTAGTGAGTAGTGTACTTTGAGGCTCAATGCTTCACTCAAATTTCATTAATTTTGCAGCTCGTGTTGTGGAAACCGCTACAAAAGTATCTTTATTCAGTGACGAGACAACAATCCTTACGAACATAGATTTCAGTGGTAAGCTGTAAAAACATTGCAGACCCTATTGCATGTGTGTCAAGTAACTGGATAAAAATATTTAATAATTTATAGTTTAATTATTTATCAATCGCTTAGTTGTCAAGTTCCTTGTTTTATTAATTCACTGCAGTTAAATAAAACATATTGATGACAAAGCATAAAACATATTGATGACAAAGCATAAAACATATTGATGACAAAGCATAAAACATATTGATGACAAAGCATAAAACAAATGATATTTTTTCGCGTATTTGTAAAAACACCATCCTCCTTCCTGTTTTATTAAAATATATATATTTTTTCAAATAATATTCTACTTAAAACCAAAAGTGCAGTAAACATTCCTTCTTCTTGCAGTCTTCAGACAAGATGCGAGAAATGAGTTCTTCAATTGTGTATTAGGATGCATTTTGGCAGTTTTGTCATGTTTTTTATTTTTTTTAGTTAGATTTCTATGTGAAACGGTGGCCTTCCATCAATATACTTTAGCGCTACAGTGGCTCAAAGTGGAAACTTTTTAAATACAAATACAAATTTTAAGACCAACGACAGGTTCAAGGCCCAACAGGGTTGGTCGAGTAAATATATATATACACGTATATAGAAATAGAAAATAATTTGCATACGATAGTTACACGATCATACATACAATATAGCTTAGTTACAGAATCATGCACACAATATACAATAGTTACAGGATTATACAATGCAATATACATAATACAATGCAATATACAAAGTTGACACAACGTTTGACAATAATACTGGAAAAATGCAATATATAATGCAAGCAATATATACAAGCTGACACAATATACAATAGTTACAGAATTATACAATACAATATACATAATACCATAAAATATACACAATACAATGCAATATACATAATACAATACAATACAATACACAAAGTTGACACAGCGTTTGACAATCATACTGGAAAAATGCAATACATAATGCAAGCTGACAAATTTTATAAAAACCAACAGTACGCAAACATAAGTAACCAAATATGGTAACAAAATAACCTAAATTAAATATTTACAAAGTACACTGGTGTGCAAAACTTAAGCAACAGGTGGGTTTTTTGCCATAACTTCACGAGAAATCATCTGAGAGACATGAAATTCAGAAATGAGAGAAAGTATTATGTACGTAAAGGATGACGGCTCTGAAAAAGGAACACAATGCATACGGTATGGAATCAAACAAAAACAAGCTTTATTGAACGCATAGTGTCGTGACTCATGATTGTATATCGAAGAGGAAGAACAACAAGCAGATATTCCTTAATATGGGATATGCCCTCCCCTCACTGCAATGGTTGCTTCGCACCGTCTCCGCATACTCAGAACCAGCTGGTGCAACATTTCTTGCGGTAGGAGTGCCCATTCCTCAATCAGCATCTGTTTGAGTTGTTGGGTGTTCTCCGGAGGATGTAAGCGTGCTGTAATGCGTCTCCCCAAAGCATCCCACACATGTTCGATGGGATTTAAATCTGGGGAGTACGCTGGCCAATCCATTCGAGTGATATCTTCACTTTCCAGTAGCTTCTCAACAGCAAGAGTCCGATGTGGCCGTGCATTGTCATCCATAAAAATGAAGTCTGGGCCAATGGCACCTCGGAACAGAAGCCCATGGGGAAGGAGTACCTCCTCACAATAGTGATCCCCGGTTACAGACACTCTGTCGAAAACGTGAAGCTCAGTTCACCCGTTCAGCATAATGCCGCCCCAGACAAGAACTCCAGGACCACCGTTACGGTGTCTTTCCTTGATGTTACTGGGATAAAACCGGGTCCCGACCCCTCTCCAAATCAAAACGCGTTGAGAATCGCTTCCGATACTGAACCGACTCTCATCCGTAAAGAGAACACGACTCCATTGATCAGTTCTCCAGTTTTTGGGCTCTCTGCACCAATGTAAACGGTGGCGTCGATGGCCAACTTTCAACAGGAGGCAGCGTTCAGGACAGCAGGCGAATAGGCCCCCTCTGTGAAGGTGTCTGGCCATAGTAAACCGCGACACTTGTCGCCCCGTTGCTGTACAGAGTTGCTGAGCAATGGCGCTTGCTGACTGATGTCGGCCTCTTTTCACCTACAGGACGATATATCGGTCCTCCCCTGCAGTGGTCGTCCTCGGGCGGCCACCACCAACCTCTCTAACAGCTGTTCCTGTGGTTTGGAACGCTTTCCAAGCGCGCGAAACAACTCTTTTGTTGATTCCGAATTCTGCAGCTACACTGGTGACAGTACGCTCCTCCTCCTCCTGCTTTCCGATCATTCTTCCACGTGTGAAGTCGTCCAGGTGATTTCTTCTAGCCATATTTCACGAACTGACTCACTGGCACTTGCAGCGAATATGTTGAATTGCGTCTCCGTCCTTCCTTTTATTTTACTGTTGAGCTGCGAGCGCCGACATCACGCGTTTTGCGTACGCTCACGTCGCCTCTGACGTTTCGTTCCTGATATTTGCATACGCATGACATTTCTACTGACTTACGTGTTCATTGTACTGATCTCCAGACCTCCTTTTCTGCAATTTCATGGCTATTTGCTAAATTTTTACATTGTTGCTTAAGTTTTGCACACCAGTGTACAAAATATAAGTTACTTACCTAGCCAGTGTAATCCAATTATTGCCTATTGATGATCCCCCAGTGCATATCTAACTGTTTCTTAAAACTCCTTACGCTCTCTGAATTTACAACATTTGCTGGCAAATCATTCCAATCATTGATAATCCTATTGTAAAAATAGTGTTTTCGCCCTTCCTTATTAAATTGAGATTTGAACAATTTGCACCCATTTCCTCGCGTCCTATTGTCAGTGACAAATTCTAAACCCCTAATTTCACCATGTGCAATAAATTTAAATAACTGGATCAAATCCCCTCTTGCCCTTCTTTCCTGCAGTGTATACATGTTTAATTTTTTCAATCTATCCTCATATGCCATGCCCGAAGTACCCTGAATTATTTTTGTTGCTCTGTGTTGAATTTTTTCTAGTAAATCAATGTCCTTTTTTAAATAAGGTGACCAAAACTGTACTGCATACTCAAGATGCGGCCTAACTAAACCTCTATACAATGGTAGTATGATATTACTAGATCTAGATAAATTACTTTTTTTCATATAACCTAACATCCTATTTGCCTTGTCACTAGCCACCCTACATTGTTGTCCCATCTTAAAATCTTTACTAATCAACACCCCCAGATCACTGACAACGTTAGCATCATTTATTATAATGCCTTGTAAGTTGTAAGACGCATTTTGATTTTGGTTCCCCATGTGTAAAACCTGACATTTGCTAATATTAAATGACATTCCCCATTTAATAGCCCAATCAGAAATCCTATCTAAATCTAATTGAAATTGTACTATCTGCTCCATTGAATTAGAAAGTCCCATGATTTTTAAATCGTCTGCAAAAAAACTGACTTTACCTAAGACACCTTCGCTTATATCATCGATAAATATTATAAACAGAAGTGGAGCCAAAACTGACCCCTGTGGAACCCCACTTTTAACTTCTCCCCACTGAGAGTATTTACCTTTGATTTGCACTCTTTGCTTTCTTCCAATTAACCAATTTCCAATACAACTTAAAACAGTGTCATGAATTCCAATTCTTTTTAATTTATGTAATAAGGCTTCATGCGGGACTTTATCGAATGCCTTTTGGAAATCAATATAGACTATATCGACCGAATTCCTTCCATCCAATTCCTTAGTAACCTCATCGTAAAAATGTAAAAGATTAGTCGCACAAGATTTTCCCTTTCTGTTTACTTGAAAGTAAGTCACTAGTCTCCAAAAATTTCATCATGTAATTTTTTAGAATTGTTTCAAACATTTTACAGATAACAGATGTCAAACTGACTGGTCTATAATTTCCTGCATCACTTTTCAATCCCTTTTTAAACAGTGGAGTAATGTTAGCTAACTTCCAATCTAATGGTACTGTACCCGAACTATAAGAACATTCGAATATATACAACAACACATCACCTAACTCCTCAGCACACTCAGTAAGGACTTTTGGATAAATATTGTCAGGTCCAGGAGCTTTAAAAGGTTTCATACTCTTTAACTGATGAATCACTTCTTCTCTAGAAAATTGAAACTCCTGCATATCCGAGCTTGTATTAATTTCTGTAAGAATCCCCCCATTAAAATCCTTATTGAAGACACTCATGAAAAACTCATTCAAAACGTTAGCCATCCCCTCATCATCATGCATTAAATTACCCTGGCTATCCTCAAGTGGCCCCAGATGAGTATTCATTCTTTTATTTCCACTGGCATATGCAAAAAATCCCTTTGGGTTAATATTAATATCTCTTGCAAGCTTTTCTTCTAGATCCTTTTTCTGCTTTCTACTGATATATTTGAAGTTACGTCTAGCAATTTTATAATTTATTCTTTCTGCCTCGGACCCATTTTGCTTTAAATTCTTATAAGCCCTGTGTTTGATCGTCAAAGCCTTCCTTGTTTCCTTGGAAAACCACATTGGAAATCGTTTCTGAGCTGTACCCTTTTTAATGAACGGAAAATGCTTTTTAGTTGCCTCCCATAAAGTGTTTTTAAATTCACCCCATTGACCTTCAACATGATGCGACTGCAGTCCATCTTTAAAACTAATTCGTAACTCGGATCTTAATCCGTTCCAGTCTGCCTTCTTAAAGTTAGGAATTACTCTCTTATTATCAAATCTAAATGTCTCAAGCAAAATCTCAAATCTAATATTATTATGATCACTATCTCCTAAATGTTCCCCAACTGTTAAGTTTTGTATCCTATCCTCATTATTAATGAAAATCAAATCCAGAACTGCCGATTCTCTAGTTCCCTCCTGAACCATTTGTTGTAAAAAGCAATCTCGGACAATGTTTAAGAATTCGATCTCTCTATCACTATATACACTATTTCCCTCCCAATCTATATTTGGAAAATTGAAGTCGACCATTAAAATGACCTCTTTTGTTTGGCATGCTTCCTTAATGTGTTTACACAGCAATTCATCTTGTTCAATGCAAGTATTAGGGGGTCTATAAACATTTCCAATCACTAAGTTCTTTCCCTTTTCATTTGTCAATTCAACCCAGACTGCCTCAATACTTTTTAGTTTGACGCTAATATTCAACTCCTTACAGCTTAAATGATCACTAACGTAAATTAACACTCCCCCTCCTTTTTTCTCGAATCTATCCTGTCTAAAAAGCATGAATCCATTTATATCTATTAATATCGAATCATCTTCATTTGCCCAACTTTCGGTAATTCCAATGATATCTATTTATTCCAATGCCACAATTCCTTTTAATTCTTCCATTTTATTCCTAACACTACGTGCATTACAATATAAAACTTTTAACTTATTTTTAGTAATCTTGCTTGAAACTCTTCCTTTTTCATTTTCAGAATTTATTTCTTTGCCAATCCCAAGGAAACAATCTACACTACAGTGACAATTTAATCCCCTTTCCGAAATTAGTTTTTTGCTCCAAAAGTACTTAAAACTACTCTACTTACCTCCTTATTTCCAATCCTGCTAAGGTGGATCCCATCTGGACGAACCCAATCTCTCTTACATAACTTCCAAGTGTCCACGAAGCTGACATCAGCTCCCGTGCAGGCAGACCTTAGTAATCTGTTCATGACTTTCACGCGTTGGTTCAACCATCCGTTGCAAACACCAAATCTCGGCAGCAGTCCTAAAACCTGTATGTTCGAGGTCTTCTTCTTGATATCTTCAATCAAAGTTGTAACCTCCTTTGTGAATGTTTCATTGTTGATACTTCCAACGTCGTTCGTTCCAATCCACAGAATCGTCTTGTCATCATCGCTGATAGCCCCATTTTTAACTGCTTCGATCACATCCTTAACTTTTGCCCCAGGCAAGCAGCATCTAGACATATTTCTCTTACATCTACCAATTTCATCTCCTAAAATTCGAACCATTGAGTCACCCAGAATAACTCCTTTTGTCGAATCCTCTATCTAAGTATTCAGTTTTCTGTGTAAGGGAATTGGATGAGGCCGTGGCTAAAGGTATTTGTAGATGGCGCTTCAGAAGTATCGTCAACCTGTTTCTGTCCATAGACCAAATTTAATTTCGACCATACTATCTGGTGGTCAAATATTGCATGAAAACATAAATTTTTTCACTAGGTTTAAAAGCAATAATAAAAAGCCCCTAAAAATTGGACTAGATGATTCTTTTTTTTTTTTTTAATATCCCTCAAAAAACATTTTCATGAGCTTGCTCGTAACAACTTTAAGTAAATTAATAACAAAACAAAAAAAAAATGATTTTTTTTTTTTTTTTTTACTTCCAAATTCTTCTAATCATTTATTACAATCGTTTTAACTGGAGCCAAAATTCATAGTTTTTAAGCAATGCTTTGAAAGATATTGTGAATAAGCAAATAATTAAAAATTTATGCAAATTATTTAGACTGTCACTTTCGGTAGCAGTGTAAGGGACTTTTATTCTTAACCTTATTCCATCCACAATATTTGGTGGTATATCCCTTACCTCCGCTTACAAATTTGGGTATTTAGGACATCTATAACACTATATATATTTTACTTTAAGATGCTTTGGTGCACTGTTATATTCAAGACTAGCTGAATACCCGTGCTTCGCTACAAAATTTTAACATGTGGAATATTTTAGCTAGCAGTGAGGCATCGTGTTGCGGAAATCTGTCATTCGTGTATAGGTTCCAGTTTTTGGAGATTCACTCGCAGGAAGGATCATCGCTACGCAAAATCGAGGTCATTTCGTTCGTTGAAAAGTTCACACATAAACACATGTTTACTTCAGGGCCTATTCTAACGGGCAGTCGTGGCCTATTTGGGCAGTCGTAAATTGTATTTGGACAGTCGTAAATCAGATATTGGGCAGTCGTAAAAAATAGAAAAACAAGGAAATTAAAAATATGATTTTATTAAAGGAGTGCAATTATTATTCATCTTTTTGAATTTGAATATAATAAAATTTAAAACGACTTTTTTATTTGTTTATGCAACCCTTCCTTCTTTGAAGTTTCAGCTTCAAGAAAAACTCTTACCAGGCAACCCAATAATTGGCATATTTGACATAATCGAAGCTATTCTGGCGGTTATTCATTCCCTTAACGCCTCGAATTTAGTAGTGTTTTAAGTTAAATAATTAGGTTTAAATTTTAACAACTTTGTGTTAAATTTAAAAACTAGGAAGACCTGAAATTATAAACGTATAAATGGGGACTTATGGATCGACAACATGACGAATCACAATTTTAAATTCCATACATAGGAGGCGAAAATATCATTATGAGACTGCTTAATAGGCCTATTTTTTCTAATTTTTTTATTCTCTGTTTAGCGTAATAATGTTTGTAAGGTGGGGGGGGGGGGACGGAAGTTTGGGCAGTCGTAAAAATTCCTTAGAATAGGCCTTGGTTTACTTCACTCGTTGAAAGGTACATTGCTATGCAAGCATAGACTCGCTTCGCTTGTTAAAAGGTTCATTCCTGAGTAAGCATAAGCTCGCTTCACTCACTAAAATCTAATTGCTACGTAAAGTCGTAATATTAGAAGCCTCTCTCTTGTTAAGAAAAGAAACATTTCACGTTAATACAATAATAAAAAAACCTTTAAGATTATTTTTACAAGTGTTTGTGGAAAAAAAAATGAGAGACTAAAACTATTTATGTTGAAACTTTCAGAGCTCTAGGCATATTAGAAGTCGCGTTTTGTGAAAAATTAATTAAAAAAATTCATTAAAAACAAATTTAAAATTTTAACATTTTTATTGTCAGTCCAATTAGAAGGCTACTTGTGTTGAAAATTTCAGAACTGTAGCCCAATTACAAATCGTTTTGTAAAACATTTGTTAATTAATTAAAAAAAAATTTAAATAAAATTTTAATATTCTGTGTTTTAAAAATCCAATTAAAAGGCCGTAACTTATTATGTTGAAAATTTCAAAGCTGTAGCCCTATTTGAAATCGTTTTGTAAAATATATATTAATTATATAAAAAAATTAATTTAAAACGAACTAAACAAAAATTTAAAATTCTGTTTCTCTAACGTCCAATTAGTAGGCCAAAACTACTTATGTTGAAAATTTTAGAGCTGTAGCAGAATTAGAAATCGTTTTGTAGAATATTAATTAATTAACTAAAAAATTTATTGAAAAGAAACTAAATAAAAATTTAAAATTCTGTTTTTCAAATGTCCAATTAGAAGGCCAAAACTATTTGTGTTGAAAATTTCAGAGCTGTAGCCCTATTAGTAGTCGTTTTGTAAAATGTTTAATAATTAATTAAAAAAATTAATTAAAAAGAAACTAAACAAAAATTTAATATTCCGTTTTTCAAATGTCCAATAAGAAGGCCAAAACTACTTAAGTTAAAAATTTCAGAGCTGTAGCCTTACTAGTAGTCGTTTTCTAATAAGTTTATTAATAAATTCAAAAAAATAATTAAAAAAGAAGAAATTAAAAATTCTGTTTTTCAAATGTCCAATTAGAAGCCAAAACTACTTACGTTGAAAATTTTAGAGCTATAGCCCTATTAAAAATCGTTTTGTAAAATATTAATTAATTAATTAAAAAAAATTAATTAAAAGGAAACTAAATAAAAATTTAAAATTCAGTTTTTCAAGTGTCCAATAAGAAGACCAAAACTTCAAAATTCTGTTTTTCAAAAGTCCAATCAAAAGGCCAAAAACTAATTATGTTAAAAATTTCAGAGCTGTTGCCCTAATAGAAATCGTTTTGTACCTTATTTATTGATTGATTAAAAAAATTAATTAAAAAAAATTAATAAAAACTTAAAATTCTGTTTTTCAAAAGTTCAATCTTAAGGTCAAAACTACTTATGTTGAATATTTCAGAGCTGTAGCCCTATTAAAAGGCGTTTTGTAAAAAAAATTGTCAATTAATTAAGAAAATTAATTTTTAAAAAAAATCAAAATTTTAAAATTCTGTTTTTCAAAACTACAATTAGAAGGCTATAACTACTTATGTGGAAAATTTCGGAGCTGTATCGCTGTTTGAAGTCGCTTTGTAAAAAAAAATTAATTAAAAAAAGTATAATTAAAATTTTAACATTCTGTTTGACATGTATACAATTAAAAGGCCAAATCTACTTAGGCTGAAAATTTCAGAGCTCTACTGTAATTTTAAGTAGGTTTCTATAGATCCACAGAGCCAGACACAGACAAACAGCCATTCCCACAGCTTGTTTTATTATTATAGATGGGCTTTTAATTAGCAGAAACCTAAACCATACTGTTGGGGATTGGATATTAGAAGGCATCAAAAAATGGGAAATGACTTTGTAATGTTAAAAATTTCAACAGAAATTCTATAATAAAAATAAAGAAAATCTGAGTGTGGATAGCAGACAGTAGCACACACTGTATTCCTTAATATGCTCGAACTTCATCATTTTTGGATGACCGGGGTGTCCAAAATTAATCACATGAATGTCATCGGGACGTATCATGTAAAAATGCTGGGTACAAAATATCTACAGAAATTTCAAATAACGTTATTAATAGCGAAAAATGTGAAAGCAGATAAATTTCTCTCTCTACTGTTTTTACAAATAATTTAGGTCTAGGCTGTCAAAGACTTTACGTCATTAAAAAAAATATATATATATATATTGCTATTTTCATGGATTGAAATAAAATTCATTTTATGTTTTTGCTCGAATTCATTTTGTGTAATGGAAATTAACATTTATTTTCTTTTCTATAAGTTTTCTATATATTTTCTTTTATTATAAGTTTTTAAAGCTTTTCCCTTTGTTGATAATACACTATCATATTTAGATATAAATACTCAATCTGGTGCAGCTGCAATAGCATGGGGAAATACCACTAATGAACGGCACAATCAAGAAGCCGTGGAAATGAGCACCTTGCCATCTGGTGCCATCATTGGAATTTTATTTGGACTCCTAGTTATTGCTTTGGTAACTAAAAATTTATATTATATTTCATTTCGTGTTTGCAATTAAACACTTTATTATTGCATGGCTGTTTACAACCTAAGTTAATATTTCAAAAGTAAAGAGGGAATTCAAATAGAAGAAGCACAATGATATGGCGCTAGTGTTTTATATGGGTTTGCTGATTTTTGTTTTTCAGTCTTAAGTCCCATTTGTATTTCTAATGATATAAAATAAATAGACTAAAAGTCAAATAGTAATATTTTTTATAACGTTTCATGTTAAGGTGAATCAGAATCAAAAATGATATAACCCGTTCAAAAATTAAAGGAACTTTTCTAGTAATTTTAGTGTAGGCAATTAGTTCCAATTCAAAGTGAGAACACAGTGCGTAAACACAACAACTTTTATTTACAACATGAGCGATTCGACACGACCTCACTCTCTGATGGTCGAGCCGGGAATGATGACGCAACATGAACGCAGAACGGCGATCGCAGCGCCGCATGCACAACACTCAGAGATCGCAGTGTCGCAAGTACAATACTACAGAGTATCCCTCCAGTGACGAAGGGTTGGTTGGTTGTATTCAGATTATCTGGCGCCGTCAGCAACACGAGGGCTATAATGCGCCGAAACATTTCGTCATTTGACAAACCAACATACATTTACAAACACCCATGCCTAACACGGGACTCGAACCCGCAACCTCGCGGTCTAGAAGCCAGCACGCTAACCACTATACCGTTTGGTCGGCCCAGTGACGAAGGGAACGATACATTAACAGATTGTAGGTTGTCTTACAATGGTAAGGTAGAAAAATTATATATATACATATTGTTATGAAGATTCTAAGTATAATATAGACAAATATAAATCATTTGATGAGT
Source organism: Linyphia triangularis (assembly GCA_963978545.1). Classification (NCBI taxonomy): domain Eukaryota; kingdom Metazoa; phylum Arthropoda; class Arachnida; order Araneae; family Linyphiidae; genus Linyphia; species Linyphia triangularis. Next base: position 5,405,790 of record OZ021731.1, read on the forward strand.
GTACAAATTATATTTCCACAATCAATCTTTTAGGAAAGTGGACATGCCTGCCAGATTTTGTAGATTTTAAATTTGAGGGGAACGTAGAAACTTTCTGATCTACAGCTAATTTTGTGTTGCTAGTGAAGGATAGCTCAAGATTTGAAGATTCTTTTAATTGCAACAATGTATCAGAGTCAGACCATTTATATGCAGGTTTAACCCGATCAATGCTGACAGTGGTATTTTTACCATTTAATTCAATGACAAAAATTTTGTTTGTGCGACTTATTACAAGGTGTGGTCCGGAATAGGGGGGTGTTAAAGGAGGACGGATTTTATCAATTCGTAAAAATATGTGTGTACATGTATGTATAATGAAGTGTTTACATAAACTTTACAATTTCCATGATTTGATGCTTTAATAGGATTTAGTTTCTGCATTGTTGAAATTAAATTAGATATATAACTAGGTGTAACTGTTTGTTTGAGAGAATCCGTTGAAACGAGATCTGATGGTAAACGTAAGGTCGTACCATAAACCAGCTCAGAAGTTGTGGCCTGTAGATCTTTTTTTATCGCTGTTCGTAAAGCTAATAAAACGATAGGCAAAATTTCAGACCACTTAGAATGTTCATGAGCAATAATGGCACTTTTTAGGTGTCTGTAAAATCTCTCAATCATTCCGGGATGGTAGCTTGTGGAATGAATTCTATGGACACCCAAGAGGTCTGTAAGCTCTCTAAATAGGTTTGATTCAAAATTTCTTTCTTGATCAGTTGTGATGGTGACAGGTGTCCCAAATCTTTATATCCAACCATGCATTAGGGCACGAGCGGTTGTTTCAGCTGACATGTCGACGGTTGGAATTACTTCAGGCCAACGGGTGAACCTATCAATAATGGTCAAACAATATTGATGTCCATCAGAGGTTGCAAATGGTCCTATATAGTCAAGATGGATGTAAGAAAAACGAGCGTCCGGTAATGCAAATGTGCTTAGAGGGGCTTTAGTATGATGAAATACCTTCGCTCGCTGACATTTTTCACAAGAACGGACTTTGTTTTTGATGTCCTTCCTCATACCTGGCCAAATGAATCACTTTGAAACTAAATCTGTTGTTGAAGATATGCCAGGGTGAGAAAGAAAATGTAAGTTATTAAAAAGTGTTTGCCTGAGTTGTTTAGGGACAAAGGGTCGAGGATGGTTGGTTGACATGTCACAGAAAAGATGTATGTTCTCAAAAGGAAAATAATGTTTCTCTAACTTCAATAGGGAAGATTGTGATTGAAGAAGTTCATTGAGTTCGGTGTCACGAAGTTGTGCTTCTGCCAATTCGCTGTAGTTGAAAGGGGGAGGGGTTGTAATAGCATCAATCTCAATTCTAAATAATGTGTCAGCAATCTTATTTTCTCACCAGTGACATGGCGAATATCCGTAGAAAACTGAGAAATATAGTCCAAGTATCTCAGTTGTCTTGGAGAACATTTCTCAGGCTTCTGTTGAAATGCATATATGAGGGGATTTTGATCGGTATAAATTGAAAAATTTCTTCCCTCAAGCATATGTCGAAATTTCTTAACAGATAAATATATAGCGAGCAACTCACGGTCATAAGTGGATCAACTTTTTTGACTCTTACTAACTTTATTAGATAGGAAGGCTATGGGTTCCCATTTAGAATTTGAAAATTGCATGGGGGAGCTGCCAATGGCCATATCCGAAGCATCAGTCCAAAGACTTGATGGAGCCCCGGGAACTGGGGGGTTGAGTAGAGTTGACTGAGCAAGTGCCTGCTTTGCTGCAGAAAATGCAATTTCAGCTTCCTTAGTCCAAATAAGTGATTTCTCTAGTTTTTTAGAAGGACGAGAGGGGTTTTCGTGATTAGCTTGGCCTTCCAGAAATTTTATCAAGGGAATTAAAAGGTGAGCTGCTTTGGGGACGAAGCGTCTATAAAAGTTGTACATGCCAAGAAATCTGCGAAGATGAGTGAGTGATTGAGGTCTCGGAAAATTTTGAATTGCTTTTACACGATCAGGAAGGGGTGTCAGACCATCCCCAGAGACTGTAAATCCTAAGAAATCTAATTTTGGCAGACCAAATTTGCATTTAGATAGTTTAATCGAGAGTCCATAGTGATCGAGTCGATGAAAAAGAGCTCGAAGATGGCCAATATGCTCTTCTAGACTACTACTAGCAATTAATATATCCATCAATAAATGCATAAACTCCATTGAGACTTTGGAAGTAGGTGCATGCTGTCTATGTCGATTAAATCATCTGACTCCAAATTTGATAACAATGTAAACTTTAATAATTCAAACTTAACAGTTAAGAATTAAAATAACTAACTTAAGAAAACATAATCTCGAGATACGAAGCTAACACTGAAATACTGTCTTCGGCTTTTATACAATTCTGGAGGGGCGTGGCTTTCTCGACGCTACCCGTCCAGAGTTGAGTGGTATAGATGAGTCACTGTATGTTGAAATGCCGTACCACCACAAGACCTCTGGTAACCTCATCAATGAATCTTTGAAATGTGCTTGATGCATTGCACAAACCAAACTGCATTCTGGTACTTTCAAAAAGCCCAAAAGAAGTGCAAATTGCAGTTTTGTGCACATCTTGTGCAGCAATAGGAATTTGGTGAAAGGCTTTGACTAAATCGATGTGAGAGAAGATTTTTGTTCCATGCAATTCACCAGTGAAATCAGCTATGCTTGGAATGGGATACTTGTCTTTCTTAGTTTGACAAGTATCGTTAAGAGCACGATAGTCCCCAACAGGACGAAAATCGTCACTATTTTTCTTTGGGACCATATGTAAGGGTGACGCATAATTACTACTCGAAGGGTGCATGTGGCCTAAATCAAGCATGTACTGAATTTCAGTTTTTGCAATTTTTAACCTGTCGGGTGCAAGACGACGTGGTTTAGAATAAACCGGAGTTCCAGAAGTCTCTATGTGATGAACAACATTATGTTTTACAATTTGATTAGCACTAGGAGATTTTGTAATGTCAGGAAATTCTTGTAATAATTTTGAAAATATATTATTACCAAAAACTGTTTTCACAGAAAATATTGCAGCATTATTTACAATGCCGTGGCAATTTAAGTTAGTACAAGAATTAATCAAGGAACGCTTCCGCATATCAGGTTTTAAATTAAAATAATGCAAGAAATCAGCACCAAGAATAGCAGTTGATTCATTACAAATATAAAATGGAAAAACAAAATTACGTCTAAGTCCCAAATCAACTGTAACTAATTTCTTACCATACACTGTGATGAGAGTTCCATTTGCTGCGTTGAACGTTTGAATGACAGGTAGTTATTTATCATTTTTGCTGGCCGGAATAAGAGAACAGTCACTACCAGTATCAATCAAAAAATTTACATTTCATTTTCTATCCCGAATGAAGAGGCGACGAGAGAGTGAAGGCAAGAAGTATGTCGCCGCTACGCTTGCACGTCTTAGTTTTCCTGGAAGGAACATGGTGGGTTACAGTTCTTGGCGTTAGATTTGTATTTTCGGTGATACCAGCAAACGTCTGAAGTTGGGCTTCGATCTTGATACCGGAAGCTACGACTTCGTGAGTTAGTGCGGAAACGCACATTGTTGCGATTTCGTGAAAAACTTCTTAAACGTCTCATACTTTCAACTTCCTTGCAGAGTTGTTTGAGTTCTTGGAGGAGAAGGTTCTCTGAATTAGAAACACTACAAGTTGCTTCGGAGGTATTTGTGATGGAGCTTACATCGTATACTGGAGTCACTTCCAGTATACGATCAGCAACTTATGTTGCCTTTTGCGGAGTGAGAGGTTGGATGGATGCTAGTATGGATTGCACATTTACAGGAAGTTGCTGCAAAAATAATTCCAGTATAAGTGCATCTGCTACTTTATGAGACTCGGAACGTCTTTGTAGGATGCGAAGAAGTTCGCTGGGCTTTCGATCACCAAGTTGCTCGCTTGCGAGAAGCCTTCTTATTTCCTGTGTCTTTGTTTCTCCACACCTTTCAATAAGCTTTCCTTTTAGTTGTGCATATGGGTCGTTTTTATCAGGTGACAGAATGATATCACGCACCGTAGAAGCTGCGTCCGGAGGAAGATGAGAAATACAATAGTTGTATTTTGTTTTCGATTCAGTTATGGGTTTAGGAACTGCAAGTTGAAAAGTAGCTTCTACCATAACGAACCACAATGCCGGATCGCTGGGCATGAATTGGGGCATCTTCACTGCTGATATAGCACCTTCATCCATGGCGGTGGGCTGAAGCAAGTCGAAACGGAAACCAAAAGTAGATATAAATTTTCAAAAATTTGTACATACCGTAACTGAATGACGTGTTTAAGTAAAGTCCGAAGTCACCATTTTAGTGTAGGCAAATAGTTCCAATTCAAAGTGAGAACACAGTGCTTAAACACAACAACTTATATTTACAACATGAGCGATTCGACACGACCTCACTCTCTGATGGTCGAGCCGGGAATGATGACGCAACATGAACGCAGAACGCGATCGCAGCGCCGCATGCACAACACTCAGAGATCGCAGCGCCGCAAGTACAATACTATATAATCAACAAGAAATTAGCGCTATTAATTTATGTTACAATACTTTTTAACATGAAAACATTCTAAGCGCACCTACCTAATGAGTCCAAACATGACACAATCACCATTGTTTTGAAATTTTGAGTTAAATTTTGCGGATTTTTTATTATTTATTATTAATATTATGTGTTAACTTTATTTCATTAAGATTATTTGGTTTCGAATGGCGTATCATGCAAGTATAACCGGATGACGCTCAAATTTTCTAAAGAAACTAACTTTGGTAATTTGCTCTACAGATATTTTAATTTATATCCTGAACTATTTTACAGAAATGAGTTCATTTTAAAGTAAATATCTTTTATTTTTCCAAATAAAATTTATAAGATTGCATAATATTCTGTGATATTATCAAGATCGCAATTCGTATTCTTTCACAATTGGCTTTATATTCTTATATTTTGGTAGTTTTCCTTACATTTGAATAAAAATGTTTATATACTTTGATCGTCAAAGTTACAATAATTACAAGTTTTAACGCAGTTGTAAAAAAAAAACTTTTGCGCGTATTGAAATTTTTTTACGAAATACTTACTTGGTTTAAAAAATTATATATTTTAAAAAGTCATTTTTTTTATCTTGAAAGAATGTATGAATTTAATTTTTGTGGGAAATTAAAGGTTATTAAGAATATTTATTTACAAGATTAGAAATAATTGGAAATATTTTTGAACACATCCTAGTTAAATTTAATTAAATAAGTTTTAAATGATTAAAAAGGTTTTTAAATAAAAATATTTATTCTTTATTTTGAATTCAACAAATGAATATCTTAACTATTTGATTCAAAAGTACAAATTGACAAAAAATTTATATATCGCAGATTCCATGTATTAGAACGTGCATTAAATCGAAATCCCAATAGGGGCTTTTAGATTTCACAGCACTGTAGAAAACCACATATTTCACAGAAAGGCACTTTCTGGAATGAAAAAGTTGTTTACCATATGGTGATGTTTCTCTCCGATAACAATATAGTATACTGTACCGTTCCTGTCAGGGTAATGTTCTCATATCTGACAATGACCTATGACCTATAACAATTTTTGCCGTGAACCTACACCAAAAAGTACCTTTGAAAACTGCTGGAATGTAAAGGAATGTCTTCAAATGCATTTATGATTTGTAATCATAAATAAAGCAGTTCTGAGTATTTTCAGTATCATTCAGGTAAAAGTGGGTCTCATTACCATAAGATTTTCCACGGCCAAGGACCAAGCTTCATCATCAATGTTTATGTAAATTTTTAATTTTTATTTTTCGTAATTTATTGCAATATTGAGTTTGAATTAAATCGTTTAATGTAGTATATGAAAGGGTATTTTATTTCAGATTTAATTTAGCATTTTATTAAAACTCTCTTCTTAGTATAACGCGTCACATATTCCCTTAACGGTGAGTTTTTCAACTAATTATTTTTTAAATGGAAGCCTGTCCCTCTGCTTTTATATTCTTCCTATAAAACTCGAGGATATTCACTCAATCAGATGGCGCTATAGTGGCGCTATAGTATTTAAGTGGAAGGCTGTCCCTCTGCTTTTATATTCTTCCTATAAAACTCGAGGATATTCACTCAATCAGATGGCGCTATAGTGGCGCTATAGTATTTAAGTGGAAGGCTGTCCCTCTGCTTTTATATTCTTCATATAAAACTCGAGGACATTCACTCAATCAGATGGCGCTATAGTATTTAAGTGGAAGCCTGTCCCTCTGCTTTTATATTCTTCCTATAAAACTCGAGGACATTCACTCAATCAGATGGCGCTATAGTATTTAAGTGGAAGGCTGTCCCTCTGCTTTTATATTCTTCCTATAAAACTCGAGGACATTCACTCAATCAGATGGCGCTATAGAATACTCTGAGAATTCAGTTTACTTATGGTTTCTCGGAGAAACAATTATAAATATAAACATTAATCACCACTTTTAAGTTTCAATACAATTTGTATTTATAAATTGTTTCCTATTCTTATGTAGGTTTTAATTAAAAAAAAGATTCGAAATTCTAGCTTGTTTGTCAGTTTTCTGGACTGAGGTAGACGAGTTAATGCTTTAAATCAGGAAGGAATGTAGATGTTGCCATACACTGGACGTGACTTTCGCAAATACCGTTGTTGTATACTTTACTGTTTTTGTATACTAAACCCATCTTCTCAGTTTGATTATTTCTCCTGGTTTTTTAAATTCAAATCATTACGAATAAAGCGAACTCGAAAAGAAAGTACGGACGATGTAACGTTGTTCCACAATGTGGTATGAAAACTGGACCTAATTCCCTGGCTAACCTTTCACAGATTAAAGGCCACTCGCTTCTAAAAAACGAATTGACTTGGTATTTTACTTGAAATAAAATAAATCATCGAATGGAATATGACTGAAAGAAGTATAATTATACTGCAGTAGAGTTACCCAAAGACAGATTATCCAAAATAATTATGTATGAAACAAAGAAATGGTTACATTAAACACGAAGCTATCTACAAGGTGTCCCACAAATGACTGACGATTTGAAAAGTCAACTAAAAAAACAGGAAGGCGATAGATATATGCGGTTTGCTGCATTATGCTTAAATTACCAGGGAATTTATTCTCACCAATTTCAAAATTGGTTGCGAAAATTGTCAACAGATAGCGCTGCTATTCTCTACACATTCCGACCGTTCAGATTTTTATTATTTCTACATCCTTAGCGCATGCTTCAAAAATGGTTTATTTGCTGGAATTGCGTATTTTATGGTTTTGGAGTTCCTTCACCTGTCCTCAGACTGCGCCACGTTGTTGCATCAAACGACAGTTATTTTGAAAACATCATTTTGTAGTTTTCCTAGTCATCAGCAACATCTGTTGGAAACTTTTTTAACTAATTTTTAAAATTGGTGAGAAAAAATTCCCTGGTAGTTTAAGCATAATGCAGCAAACCGCATATTTCTATCGCCTTACATCCCCCCCCCCCCTTTTTTTTATTAATTTTTTAAATTGTCGGTCATTTGTGGGACACCCTGTATATTTTGTATCAAACGTCTTACAAATAACCATGCATTAAGTAATACTAAAATAGCTTGAGCTTGAAATTTAGAAAAGCAAGCTCACAGTTTTTAATGGAACTAAATCCCTGACTGTTTTATTATCCCGTTGAGGTTATTTTTTTTTTTTTTTTTTTTTCCTTTCTATTTTTAACTACTCTTCCATGGATCATAATATTTTGCGAGTTGTTTTATTCTGACAATTTTGTTGTAAGCAATGTTTGTTAAGAAACGAATATTAATACCAATTTAATTAGTTATTAATATTTATTAATAAAAATTTACATGAATTGAAAGTACAAAGCTAGCAAGTTACTATAGTTAAATAATGATAATTTAAAAAAAAAATTATCTTTTTAATCATCGTGGAGAAAGTAGCATTTTTACCACGAGAAGTGCTGAAAAAAGGCCTCATGCTCGAATTTCAAATAGTTTTGGTATGGAAATGACATTTCTTTAATCGATTCAGCATGACTGGAGTTGCCACCTTTTTATAGGTTGACCATAAATTTACTTTCTCTATTTGGAGGCATCTACAGCTAAAACTAATGACAAAATGAAACAATATTTTATATACAGAATGTTGAGGGAATGGGGAGATGAATTCCAATAAAATAATTCGTTTCTAAAATTGCCAATAGGAGATATTTTGGCGCTGCTTTTACGTATGAGGTAATTTGCATAGAATGAAGAATTATGAAGCATTTTAGTGCGTCCATGAAAACAGCATAACAAATTTCCCTTAAAAGAAAAGAGAGAACGTCTATTAATTATTTCATTGATTGTTGGTGATATGCGACCTATCTTACCTTAACAGGCTTTGCTGGTAAAACTGAACTACACTAGACAGTGTAAGGCTGTGGAGACTATGTGGGAATTTCGATGGTTTCATAACCTGCGTAAAGATCTGCAGTAACAGTAAAGGTCTGCAGTAACAGTAAAAGTCTGCAGTAACAGTAAAGGTCTGCAGTAACAGTAAGAGCAATAACTAAAAAATTCAAGGAAGCTATACCGCTTGGACTTAGAGCTAGCAGAGGACTAAGGACATTTAACAAAGAACTTTTAATGTTGAATGATTTAACTGTAACCGTTTGAAATGATTTGACAAGGTTTAATTTTAGTAACTTCTACTTTCATCTTGTTAGTTCTTTTCTTTTTGAAAACGGTTTGTTAATAAAACAAGTTTCTAATCATTACTTTCTTCAGTTAAGAGTGTATTATTACTGCTCATAAGGAACTGCAACATTTAATGCTAGGACTGTTCTAATAAACACCACGAAATAAAGATAAAAAATCCCACTGTCACTACTGCCGTCTATTGAGGGCTACGGGAAGCACTGAACCTCTACCAATTAGACTATGTGGCAAAATGTGTCCTTTTCTTCTGACTATGTTATTGTTCTTCTTTCTTCAGATTATCTTCCTCATACACAACAAGTTTTCGAGACGGGCAGGCCAAGCAGCCCTCAAGTCCGAAGGTTGGACCGGCCTCGATAATCCTGTCTACAGCAGAACCACAGAAGTTCAAGAACCTACATTGGTTTAATTGTATGTCCATAAATAAATATGTCGGCGGCTCTAAGTTGTTCATTTTTATTTTTTTCAGCGAGGACATAGAATCGGACCCTGACATTCTAAGCATTTCCAAAGTTCATTAAAGAAATAGATAAATAAACATAAGTAAATGACAAGAAGAATTTAAATAATAAATCTCAAGGTGTTCTTAAATAAAAAAAATAAAAAAAATGTAACTTATAAATGATTTGGGAAATGACGAATAAGAAATGTATTTCATTAGTCTTTTATTTCGCACTTTAAGTATAATTTTTTAAAAATTCACCTTCTAATAAAAGTAAATTAGATTTTGATTTTGCAAATGATTTTTTTTTTTTTTTTCATTATTTATGGGAATGAAATATACAAAACACAAGTTCACGCATATCTGCTGTAGATTCACGCTACTAATCCTAAATTTATATTTAAAAAAAGTAAACAAATGACCAATAGAAAATTAAACAAAATCAATATTAAAATCTTTTAAGAAATCAATCTGACTTTTAACTCCACTTTAGGCATCTGCTTAGTCTCCGTCCCTATGATCTTTGTCTTGGCCACGCTCAGCGCCATACTCACTTTTACTTACTTATTCCCCATTGGGAACTATCTGATATGAAGTAGTAATGGCCAACCCCTCAGGCAAGCACTAACTAGCTAATTTAAGATATAAGAATTCGACTTTTAACTCAAATATTGATCTAGCGACGAAGATGAAATAGTAATTTGTGTGATTATTTAATACAAAACATTAAATTACCTAACTAAAATCTGGGGACATTGTTATAATTAGGGTAAAACGACTCTTAGACGATTACTATACTATACTATAATAATGGTTTTATGGTGGAGCCAGCCCGGAGGCACTGTTCCACCTATCGAAATGGAGCCCGAAGTGCGGTAATTCAGTGGGGTAAATATGAATGGCACATTAAACAATTAAATAAAAAAGGGGACGGACGGGACAAAAAAAAACATACAATACAAAAAAATGCACTTAATAAGAAGCGGTTAAATATTTTTTTTTTTTTTCTTCCGAAACTGGGGAAAAACTATGTACAGTAAAATGAGTCAAAAGCTATGAAAACAAACTGTATAAGTAAAAAGGGCAATAAAACACGCGGCACAGGTTAAATATTTTAAACTCCAGGTAACTGGGGAATAACTATGTACAAGAGCAAATTAGAAAAGTCTAACTAATTAATTGATTTTTTTGGCTAGAGTGGCATCTGACAAGTAGAATGCAGCGTACGGGCGGTACTCTGCATCTTCATTTACTATCACATAGTCGAAACAGTTGCTAATTACAGGGTCAGCTTTAAGAGCCTTCCTAAAGAAAGTAATATTTAAACTAGCTAAGTGTTCAGCCACTGTTGGTACTCTTAAATCCCTGTGGATAAGGTCGTTCCTAACAAATCTAGAGGCGTCTATAATACCTCTCAGAACTTTGTTTTGTATTTTCTGCAGCTTAACTGCATCTCTAGCATTGTGTGTGTTCCATGCAGGTGCAGCGTAAGTGAGAATTGGTCTGATGGTACTCAAGTATATACTCCTCTTGTAATTGAGGGAAAGCGAAGAATTTTTTCCTAGAATAGGCCAAAGTCTGTTTAAAACAGCACAGGATTTGTTGTTTACTTTCTTGACATGGTCAGACCAAGTGAGAGTGTTATTGATAGTGACACCAAGGTATTTAGCACTTTGGACGATGGGGATAGTTTCTCCGAAAAGGGTGACTGAGTTATTAAGACCTTTAAGCTTATTTTTAGCCTTAATGCAGAGAATTTGGGATTTGTTAGCATTGATGGAAACTTTCCATCTGGCACACCATTCCTCAATGTGAACAGTTTTGTTTTGGAGATTATTCAAGGTCTGCTGAGGTCTGATAGAAGTTGTGACAATTGCAGTATCGTCTGCATAAAATGCAGTGAGGCAATGTCTATCGTCATGAAAAGTAGGGAAATCTGATGTATAAAGATTGTAGAGTGTTGGGCCCAGGATACTCCCCTGGGGTACACCGGCCCTAATAACTCTGTGATTTGAAATAGCTTTACCCACCCTGACCCTGAACAGTCTGTTTTCCAGGTAGCTAGAAATAAGGTGAATAATATCATGTGGAAACTTCAAAGTGATAAGTTTATAGAGCAGCCCCCAATGATACACTCGATCGAACGCTTTTGCGACGTCGAGCATAAGCATTGCTGAGCTCTCTTTTCTGTGTCTAGCAGATCCAATAAATTCTAAGATTCTGACAAGCTGGCCAGTAGTCGATCGATTATGCATAAATCCGAATTGTTCATCTGGGATGTGAATTAAGAGGGGAAAAAGTCTGTTGGATATTAATCTCTCATAGATTTTCCCTAAACAGGGCAGCAGGCTGATGGGTCTGTGACTTGTAGGATCAACTGGATCTTTGCCAGGTTTGTGTATCAGGACAATGAGAGCCTCTTTCCAAATGGGAGGAAAGTAGCTGAATTTGAGACTAGCATTGTATATGTTTGTCAAAATCTGGACACAGTTGGATGGGATGCCTTTAATCATACGATTGGAAATTTTGTCGATTCCAGGGGACTTCCTAATTTTTAATTTCCCAATAGTATCAGTGACTTCCTGAATATTAGTTTGTTGGATTGAATTGAGGAAGGGCCATTGCCTCCAAATATTGATTGTGTTAATGACATGACTTTCAAAACCTTGGTCATTGGGGGAGGTGTTGTTCTGGAACTGCTGTTCCAAAGAATTAGCGAAGGTTTCAGCTTTGTCTGATTCAGTGAAAACAAGGCCATTGATACTTTGGAGTGGGGTCTGGATTGCTTTTTCCCTTTTGAGGGCTCTAGTCATCCTCCAAATGGAGTTGTCTTCAAATTCCAGCGTGGCCAGCTTTTCCTGCCACCTGGACTCCCTATTTGCTTTGGTGTAGACACTGATACATCTTTTGAGGGCATTTATTTCCCTTTTGAGAACTGGGTCTAAGTTCCTCTGCCATTTCTTACGCAGCCTGTTTCTATGCTTAATGAGATCTCTAATTTCAGTGGGGAGGCTCATATAATTATTAATGAAAGGCTTTTCTGTAGTTGCATCTTTGTGAGCAGTGTGGAGGTTTTGATTGAGTTCCAAAATAGCAGTGTCTATGTCAGAAGTGGTATTGAGTTCCGTTTGTGTAAAAGTTTTAGTAGCTAAAGTGTTATAATATAGATTCCAGTCTGTTTTTGAGATTGTACCAGGATCTGGGTTGGGATGTTTGGCGACTCTAGCAATTACTGGTAAGTGATCTGATGAAAGATCGTTGATAACTTCAGGACTAGAGACCAGATCTGTGTTTGTAACTATGATGTCTAGTATATCTGGAAGGTATCCCATAACAGAGTAGTGTGTAGGTCTGTTGGGAGCCAGAACTCTAACATTGTTGACACCTATGATTTTGTTGAGAATTTGCCCATTCCTATTACTAGCTCTGCAGCCCCAGTTTTTGCTCTTAGCGTTAAAATCGCCACAAGCAATGGTTGGAACATTTTTAGGGATAAGGAAATCGAGCAGCTCCTTGGAAAGGGTGTTGCGAGGTGGATTATAGATTGCAGAAAAGTGGGTAATTTTCTCTCTAACCTCAAGAATGACATTTGTCTCCTCGATGTTATCTGCATTATTCGAGCGAAAGAGAGAGGTGGAAAGAGAGGTTTTATCAAACACTGCACTACCGCCGCCCCGGTGGTGCAGTCTGTCTGTACGGAAAGTATTATAGTTTGGAATTTTCAGAGAGTTGCATGGTTTAGCATGCGTCTCTGTAACCAGACAAATATCTATGTTGTGAGAGAATAAGAAATCTTTTAGTTCTTCAATCTTGCCAATAAGATTGTTAGCGTTCCAGACCGCTATGGAAATTGGAGCAAAGCTTTGTGTTCTACTGGACATGATTATTGTTAAAGGTAGGCTTATTTGGTTGTGAGTTTTTGAACTCCCTAAGTAAATCTATTAATCCGGACTCTTTGATCCATTTGACCAGGCCAGATAGTTCCTCATGAAGGATCTTAGCTTCATTTTTTGTGTTATTTTCCTCCAGTTTGTCAATTTGGGGAATGTGAAGCTCTTGGTTTACAGTTTGAAAAGACGAACTGTCTTGTCTAATTACATTAGTAATGTTTGGGGGTTTATGCCAAGCATTAGTGGTGTCAGTAATAGTGGAATTTGTATACACCCTTCCCTGTGTGTTGTTTACTTGTGGTATCGTCTGAGTGTTGTTGGAGGGTCTAGGATTGCCTCTATTGACAGGCTCTGATGGCCTCATGGGACACCCAATCCAGTTTGCAGTGTGTTTATCGCCGCAATTTGCACATTTTGGATCTCCTACATGTGTGCATTGTTTAGTGTGGTGGTTCCCTGCGCATTTGACGCATCTAGAAGGCTTTCTGCAGCCGATCTGACTGTGAAAGTACAGTTGAAAATTGTGACACATGGTCACCCCTCCTCTACCTTTATAAGATTCTACTGTGATTTTGAGATTCATAATACATTTGAGGTTATGAATATCTCTACCCTTGTCTGTTCGAGAGAGTGTAACAAGGAAGAGAGGCAGCTTAGTTACATTACCATCTCGCCTTCTAGTGAGCTGGCTAACACTTTCTACTGGAAATGAATTTACTAAAAGTGCGTCTTTCAGATCGTCAATGTCTGTGTCAACAGGGAGTGACCTAATTATAACTTTGACTTAGACGATTGGTCTTAAAAATCTCTAATAGAGAGTATACATATGTCGCATATAGTGGTGAAAGATCCGGTTTATAAAACAAACTATAATAGTAGCGGGTAGCGGTACTTAAACATATATATATATATTAAACATTAATATATATATATATATATATATATATATATATATATATATATATATATATATATATATATATATATATATATATATATATATATATATATATATATATATATATATATATATAATGAAATAAAAATTAGACTTATTTTTAATTGCTGCACGCTAATGCAGTTCAAACGTACTTTTTTTTTCTAAGTTCACTGACTTCATATCATCTTCTGATTCACCAGATACTGAAAAAGTGCCATCAAAAGATAAATCAGAAATGTTAATTTCTAACTACGAGATATTGAATTCACTTCCTTCGAATCCACTCTTTGAGTCCACAGTAAAAACCGAGATATTGAATTCACTTCCTTCGTATCCACTCTTTGAGTCCACAGTAAAAACCATTTTTCAAAACAGCAATAATTGACAAAATCAATATAAATAATAAAAAATGAATCGCATAAGAAAACTAATTTTTGGAGATGTAATTGTTTACTTTGCGCATAACTTAAAATGCCAAACTGTTTATTAAAAAAAGAAAGCAAACTATTTTATGCACCTCATAGATTTACTTCAGTTATACTAGATTTGCTGTACCAACTTTTTTGAAAGTTGTTACAACAATTATTCAAGAATTGAGGATGTTTCTAACTATATTTTACAATTTAATTTTCTATTTGAGAAAAATTACTTTAACTAGTGGTGAAAAAACTACATACATAAAATTGGGTATTTTTAAAAGTTTAATGTGTGTGAAAAGAAATTTAGGAACCAACCCACGATATAGATATGGTGCAAAAAAAAATAACCACTTTTGTGCTATATAAGTGGGTGTCGCTAAAATTCCTTTTTAAATTTTAATCATGACAATAACTTATATTCACTTATACCAATCTGTAGAAATAACTTGTCAAAGATTCTCCAATTACCACAACTATTGACGTTTCATTTTGTCAGATGGAAGTTTGTATGATTAAGCATATGTTGATCATAAAATAACTTTTCCGGATGAATGTATATGCAATGCAGCACCATAATAGGTGAAGTTTCATGCTTTTCCTGCCCCTCAATAGATGGCAGCAGTAATAAGAATATACACGGCTAAACTTGATTCATCACGGATGACGGTGCGGTCAAGATCAAAGGATTTCAAATACTTAGTTTGACCATTTACCACTAGATGGCACTGGTTTAGTAGGATTGTTTTGAATCATATCGCTTTGACTTCCCATGTTTAAATGAGATGTTGTTACCGTTTTGTAAGTGATTTTTGTAATTATTTACTGTTTTAACTCCCAAAACATTACAAAATGCCGGTCTATTGCTGTGTACCTTTATATAAGTCAAATATTACGGTCGATAAAATATCTTTTCACGAATTCCAACTGATTTAGAACTAAAACGTGTTCCATTAGATAAACGGATGCTTTTTGAAACTGTTGAAGAAATAATATCCTCTAAATTCAATTCTTTTCATCTAAATTTATTCAGAATTGAAAATATTGGATTAGATAGTATTTTCTATATAATTTTAATTTTCTTGTTTTAATTTTTTGAGTAAGATATCTATATCATCTTACTATATTTTACACTGATGTTATCAGTATTTTCATTAATTAAAATTGATTATATTTATTTTTATTTCTTTTTTTTTTATTCATTCAATAGTTAGTTTATGAATATTAGAGCATTTTATAACAGAATTTAACAATTAACTTTTGGTTTTATTCTGGAAGAAGTGGTCAATTACTATAGCATGGCTGTGGTCAATTAGTAATGTCTAATTGGTCAATTACTGGCAAAATTGCTTTTGGTAAGAAATTCTGATGATATATTAAATTGTAAAAAGGACTAGAACATCATGTTAATTTATTATTGAGCTTCATTAATCAAATGATATTTTGGGAAGTTTTCATAGTATTCCGTTAATAATTTTTCAAGAAAAAAATTTAAATGTGTAGAAACTTGCACTAAATGGTCAATTACTGGTAGGTTCACCCTAGTATTAACAAACTAATCAATTAAATCATTTTTCTATTTGCATAATGCTGTATAAATATGTTATGTTTCGTTTTATGATTTGTTTGTTTTGGTTGATGGTTACGATTTTCGCCACTACTTCGGATTGGCGCTGTCCTAGTTGAAAATTTATCTCGTAGGTTGGTCGTCGCGATATGAGCCATTGTCAAAGCCTCATTCTCCCTTGAATCGAGTTTAGCCTTGGACTATACGAATTTAGTTTTTGGAAGCTCTTTTACCGATACGGTGAGGAGCGGTCGTACAGGAACTTTTGAAGTATGAACACGGACAAGAAACACTTCTGAAATAATTAAACTCTGAAACGTTTTTGTAAATTGTTGCATGTAGAAAATGTCATTCTGATCAATTATAAACGGAAAGCCACTCAAGTAACACTTCGGGTAGAGGTTTTAGACTTCTTCAAAGTTAGACTAAAAATACGCTTTTTTCAATGCTCTCACCGTCACAGAGGTGGTAACAGCGGGGGGAGGAGGGATGGAAGTTTCTTGAGGTAAGCGTTGGGTTGAGGTTTTTTGGCCATTTTGTGAAAATTGAGGCATTTGGCTCTAGTTTGCTGGGCACAACTGCTGCCGTTGGAATGGCATTTTCTATTGTTAATAAAATTTTGACTTCTGAGAAGAGACAACTTTATGTGGATACTCTGAAATCTTTGTTAATAGCTAAAATTAACTTTTCATATTCTCGCAGAGAGTATTTAGATTTCCTAAAATCAAATAAAAATGTTTCATATTCTAGCAGAGAGTTTCTGGATTTCCTAAAATCAAATCAAAATTTGTAAAACGCAGTAGCCTCAAATCAGAAGTATATGTTATGTGCGACTGAAAGTTAATCATAAAGTTACAGAAATGTATGAATTGCTATGGATATTGTATATCTTCAGAAAAAGAATAACTAGAATTGTTTGTTCCGAACCTCACAAATATAATATGAAAAAATTACCCCTTTCCAATCGACAGAGACGTGTCCTGTATTTTAGTCAAAAAAAATCTGGCCCCATTATTACATTAATTGTGAGGGTCAGCTATATATATGCTTAAAATTGTAGAAATTAAGTCGGAAATATTTTTGAAAAATAGATTTCATAAAACTACATAAAAAATAGTATTTATTTTGGTTTTAAAATAACCGGATTTAATAAGATTTTAAATGCGGGAACAATTGAAACACGTTCTGTTCGTATTAAAATAGGACATCACATTCAGTGTAAAAAAAAATAATTTAACTTACATTTTTTTAGCTTTAATGAGCTTTGAAGGATTCTTTTAAAAATAATCACAAAAATTAATCGGATTTAGAATGTCGTTTTGATTTGCCGTAGTTCATAATCCGCAATAACCTTCTAGTCAAATTTGATATTGAGTGCGACTGAATCTATTTTAATTTTCGAAAAGTTCCTTTTCTGTTTCAACTAAGATTCATTAGATCATATTTGCCAAAGGGTAGACTGAATTTACCAAGTTTGTTTCATGGTCGAATATAATATTTCCATGTCGTTTTAAGGAAATGTGGATTGATAATTTACTTTGTGTTTTGATCGGGAAGTAAGTTATGTTTTTAGCTACGGAAACGCTAATTGTATGCTATTTTTTAACCATTTGAATCACAAATTTCGATTTTATTTCTGATTTCATTGACATTTGGTATGGGCCGTCTATATGCGAAAAAATTATGGAGTATACTTTTTTTCTTCAAAAAAGTATTTATTTTAGCTTTTGTAAGTGGTTACGTTATGAAACCACAATACAAGTAACACTGGACACAAATGACATGAAATGTTACCTAATCAAATTATTCCTGCATACAAAAATTGCACTTTGCTTCGTGTCATATAATATCCCAGAATTACATAGACTATTTAAAAAACAGTTTCTTCCTGCCAGTAAACAGAACCCGACTAAAAACTCAACCGGAAGTGAAATCCATTTGACCCCCCTGCTTAAAATGACCGAATTGACAAAATCTATTACTGTTTTAAATATCAGACTTGTTTCACGAAATGCAGTTTTCGGCTATAGTATGGCGCCTAGCCGAACTGCTATAATAAACGGCACTTTCAAAAAGCCGTGGAAAAGACCGCAGTGCCATCTGGTGAAATAATTATAATTTGATTTGGACTGCTTGTTCTTGCTTTAATAAATATAAGTTATATTAAAACGTTTCTATAATTCACATTATTTATCCTTGATTGTATATAACTTAAGGTGTTAATTCCAAGAGGAGTTTTAAGCTTAACCATGACAATCTTACCACCACGTCCTGGAACCATTTCAGCATTTTTTCTAGTGACCAAAACAAACGTGTTTTTTTTTTTTTTTTTTTTTTTGTCATCTTTTATTATCTCTTCTACCATAGGCTCTTGAGAGCGCTTTTCATAATGTTTTTAAACCAACTGGCTCAAATACTTTTTCACAGATAGTTTTCACAGATAATTCAACAGTCTACTTATTTTTTTCTTGTTAAGACTTCAAAAAATTAATTCGTCAACATCATCCTCAAAATTGGAACTCCGATTTTCGATAAGAAAAATAACGGATGTCAGAGAGACCAATTGCTGTGGATATTCAGATACATATGTTAAGAGACGACAATTAATCATTTTATCATATTTGGATACAATGTTTAAATGTCAAAGGGAATTGGGGCGTTTGTTGAAAGTTTAATATTCCCCACTTTAATCTTTTCCTTCTCCTCTCTACTACTTCAGACTGGGAGTTTTACCATCAGGCCAGTCCGTAAGACACCAAATCGAAAATGTTCATATTATTTCCATGTCTCCATGAATTAACACTTGTCAAAAAAAAAAATTATACGAGGCTTACCCTTTAAACCACTGCCAGTGATAATAAACTCTGTATCTTACTCAAGGGTAATTTCAAAAAGCAGACCATGATTCCAAGGAAATACTCTTTCCGTGAGGAATTTCATAGGAATCTTACCGGAGATTACGCCGGTCCCGAATGAGTGAACATCTAGAAAAACTCCCCAGGTTCCCCTAATGGTAGGTCTCATATAGAGCCTAATTTCTTGAATCTTGAATAAATAGGTTTGTTAGGGTGTTCAGCGCAGAACGCCAGTATACCCTTTCATCATTAATGTGTACAAATATAAGTTTATAAAATCATAATTTGGCACAGAAAAACACTTAGAAAATAGACAGACACAGGACAGTACATAACAACAAAACAGAAATTTGGCCAGTGGACACTTATCTTGATTAATAGTAAAAATGGACAACACAACTGGTGCACAATTTAGATAATAAATGGACAATCTTAGGCTGAAACAGTAAAAGTGTAGTGTAGAAGGGGATCGAGCGCCTTATTTTCTATTGAAATGGGACTGCAAGGGCAGATTGAAAAGGGGACATCTATTCAAAGATATCTATTATATTTTCTGGCTAGGATTGCATCTGATAACGCAAATGCCGCAAAAGGTCTAATTTTACTGTCCACTGGGAGGACTTTTTAGTTTATGTTAGCATGTAAATTGGAGTTGGCACACTTGGCATTTCTATACAAGTTAATATTTAATTTCGCCAAGTGTTCATTAATGAATTCAATTTTGAGATCTCTGTGAATCAGTGAATTGCGTTTGTATCTCGTTGCTCCAACCATTTCAATTAGAATGCGATTTTGTGCAATTTGGAATTTTCTGATGTTAGCTTTGGTTCCTGGATGTTGTCCATGCTAGAGAAGCATAAGTTAGGATGGGACGTATGCAACTAATGTAAATTTTCTTTTTCAGATGTGATCCCACCTTTGAGTGCCTGCCAATAAATAACCTTAACTTATTTGAGATACCAATCGCTCTTCCAACTACTTTAGCTGTATGGTCGTTCCAGTTAAGTTTGGAGTTAATGGTAAGACCTAGGTAATTGACCTTCCTAACAGTAGGGATTTTTTTCACCGAACAAGTGAAGTTTAGACACCGTCTTTTTTCTCTTGTTGTTAGGTCTGATTACTAAAGGAGTTGAGATTTTGACCCATTCATTGCCACTTTCCAGCGAAGAACACCATTCTTCAATTTCTGGCATTATCGTCAATTGCTTTGTTCGCATTCATAGATTTTGTTACTATTGCAGTGTCATCTGCATAAAAAGCTGTTAATTGATTGAAGTTATCTAGCCTAATTTCCCATGAGGCCTGTAAGGCCCGTGCCAAAGGCCCCTTGTATCAATGCTATGTTCAATGAACTTGATCAATGCCATAAAATATGAAAAAAAAATTAATAATTCCTATCATTTATTAAAATAGTGATATATTCACATTAATTTAGAGAAGACGATATAAGACGGTATTCGAAATTGTCATTAATATTTAAATAACTCCAACAATTGGAGATATATTGTGTCATCCCTTATACGTGCTAAGAATTAAGTAGCATACTGAGAATACTTCACAAGATCTAAAGACATTATTAAAGAACAAGTTCAAAGAAAACGAACAGATGGGAATTCCAAAAAACTAACCCATTCTAACCAATATTATTTTTATTCTATTTTTTTTTAAGTCATCTAGTAAAAGTATATTCCTTGCCTCCCTCCATAAAGGATCGACTTTTGTTTGTACATCCAAGAACATGGTATTGTAGCTTCCGCCTCCCATGTAGTCAATCCCTCTCATAGTCAGTCGGGCATTTTTGTGTCTTCTGCCTTATGTGAGGAACACCCTTGTTCAATGCGAGAAAAAGACACCACCCTCAGTAGTATAAAAACCATTTCCAATCTCCTCATGGTACATCAAACAAAAGATCTTTCCAAAAGAGGAAGAACTAACCCCCATCTGCTATGTTGAACCTATAGTAATCGGTTTTCTGAATCGGGGCTTGGCCACATATTCGCTTATTTTTAGAAGTAGTGTCCGAATGTCCTTTCTGCAGCAGAAGCTGCAATGATGACCAGATGACTGAAATCATGCTACAAAAGTCGGGCAACTTGTTTTCACAAGGGATAGTTTTATAATATTAAACGGGAAGATTGAAATCAATGAAGTTTAATTTATTTTAAAAAAAAATTAAATAGTTTTACCCCCCCTGATCGTGTCTAACTAAACTGTATAGTTAAAAAAAATATATATATATATTTTATATATTATAAAAAATATATATATATTCGATATATATATATATATATATATATATGTATATATATATATATATATATATATATATATATATATATATATATATATATATATATATATATATATATATATATATATATATATATATATATATATATATATATATATATATATATATATCGTTTGATTTACTGATATCTCTTCGAGCTATCTGCAAAAAAGAAGTGTTTACCGACCTTGAAAAAGATTTCAGAGGAACTCTAAGAAAGATTCATTCCCTATATTCGCTATGTTACAATCTTCTAGTCTAGTTCATTTAGAAACTACTTCGTACAAAAACTTGAAATCTGGTAAGCAGGCACGAAAAAGATCTTTTATTGAAATAACATAAATAAAAACACAAAAATAGCTTCTATTACATTTTATCTTATAAATGAATTGAAAAAAAAAAAAAAAAAGACTCTTCTAGGTGGAGCCCCTGCATAGCCTTTGATGTAAGGATTTCAAATAAAAAAAAATATTTTAAAAGCTATTTTCGTTGTTTTTTTATTTATTTCATTCCATAAATGATCATTTTTGCACCTACTCATCAAATGTCAAGTTTTTATACAATGTAGTTTCAAGTGAACTAGGCTAGAAGTTTATAACATAACTAGTAGAGGGAATATGATCCTTGCAACTTGTTCCTCTTCAATATCAAACTCAATTACGATTGCGTTTGATCTGAAAATGTAAATCTGAAGCAATTAAAGTTACTGACAGCAAGAAAAAAAATTCAAATTTTAACAAGTTTCTCTCCTAAAAACGAGCGATATTCCATTATTTAAAAATATTCACTGACAAGTTCAAGTTAACAAAATGGTTCACATTTCTGATAAAATCCTTCATTGTCTACACTATAGATGGCGCCACAACCTTCTCTAAGTGCTATTTAAAAAGAAAAGTGAAGTTGGATATACGATTGACCTGTATGATAGTATTAATAAAATAAAAGCAGAAAGTAACACTAAAAAGTTGATTGAAAATCTATTGTGTTTGAGAGTACATTAAAAAGAGCATGTTTAATTCAACGTTTCTCGTTTTTGCAAGTCATTTTAACAATCATCTTTTAAACAATTTGTAGCAGTTGCTCAATACTATTCTTTCACAAAAAAATAATTTTTGATTAACGATTTTAGCACATTTGAAATGTGGGGAACATAAATCAGATTTAAAACCACTTTAAAATTCCAGATGTATAGCAATATAAATTTCAGGTTTCATATGTATTCAATGATTTCAAGTCTATCTAGAATATCAGAATTCGACATGGTTGAATACTGGTGGATTGTATACAGAAACAAAAAAACATTATCACGTATATATATTCTACAGGAAGGGCTTTTATGTTGATAGACTAGGAAAGGACGCAAATTTAACTGCAAATGGCATGGAATTTTTTTTTTTTTAAAGTGTAAAAGAAATATATCCCTTAAATAAAAAACATTGTCATTAATTAACAATAGTCATTGCAGTAAAATTTTACATTGTGTAACTTACCATTTTGTTATTTTCTCTCATTTGAATAGAGATGGCCAGTTTGGTGATAGTTTTGACAATAATTTTTACACGAGTTTAATTTTTAAAAAACACGAGCAAAAAACCAAAAAAATGACAAAATTTTTTACTTTATTCGATAGACATTACGTTGAAAAATCCATTGTTAATGGCCGATGCTCAATGTCAGAGAACTCTATGTTAAAGGCACTCGTTTTTCAATTTGTCATGCTTTTATCGTATTTTTATGGGAATTTCGAAGGCGAGAATATTTCGAACACCTTCAGAGGCATTACCACAGCGATTTATCAAAATCATTAGAGCCGTTTTATAGCAATTACTGAAAAGCATGATTTTTTTCAATGACAGCTACCTTATGCGCTTGCACGATTTTGACGAAATTTCATAAATTGCTTTTTACCAAAGTTTTCAATTAATATAATTCTTGGACCAAGATTGGAGCTTTCCAAAAACCAAAGAAGACACTTATTTCATGTCTGGTTGAAATATAACATTGAAACAACATTGTGATATCATATTAGAAAAGTGAAGAAAATGAAATTCTGACTTTATTTTTACTACATAATTAAAACCCCTCAAAAATATACGAAATAAAATTGATTTCTGATAATTAAAATTCATATTCCCGACGAAAACGTAAATTTCGTCTTGGGGTGGGAGGGGGTTAATGGCCAGACCGGAGCTGGAGAGGTACAGCCCCCCCTCCCCCTTCCCCTCGCTGGTACCAAATCTGTGAATGTGAGAGCACTAAAAAATTGAAAAAAAACGCATATTAGTCTATTTTTGAAAAAGTCTATAACCTCCACAGGAAGTGTTACTTGAGTGGCTCTCAGTTTATAAATGATCAGGAGTGACATTTTCTATGCATGCAACAATTTACAGAAACGTTTCAGAGTTTATTTCAGAAGTGTTTCTTGTCCGTGTTCATAGTTCAAAAGTTCCTGTATGACCGCTCCTCACCGTATCGGTAAAAGAGATTCCAAAAACTAAATTCATATATTCTCATTGCTGCTGCCATCTATTGAGGGGCAGGAAAAACATGAAACTTCACTTATTATGGTGCTGCATAGCATTCACATTCATCCAGAAGAGTAATTTTATAATCAACATATAGGTACTTAATCATACAAACTTGCATCTGACAAAATGAAACGTTAATAATTTGGGTACTTGGAGAATCTTTGACAGGTTATTTCTACAGATTGGGATAAGTGAATATAAGTTATTGTCATGACCAAAATTTAAAAATGAATTTTAGCGTCATTTACATACATAACACAAAAGTAGTCAAATTTTTTTTACACCACATCTATATCGTGGCTTGCCTCCTAAATTTTTTTTTTTTTTTTTTATTTTTTTTTTTTTTCCACATACATTAAATTTTTAAAACTTTAAAATTATGTATATAGGAATTACCACAACTAGTTAAAAAAAATTGATGGTTGTATATAAAAATTAAATTGTAATATATAGATCATTCATCTCAAGGTTATTCAATAAATTGTTGTAACAACTTTCAAAGAAGATGGTAGCAGCAAATTTAGTAAAACTGAAGAAAATTAACGAGGCGGCCAGAATCATTCGGCTTTTCTCTTTTAAACAGTTGTTTGGCATTTTAAGTTATGCGGCAGAGAAAACAATTGCTTCTCCAAAACTAAGTTTATTTATGCGATTCATTGTTTATTATTTGTATCGATTTTGTCAATGATTGCCTTTTTGAAAAATGGTTTTTATTGTGGACTCAAAGAGTGAATACGAAGGAAGTGAATTCAATCGGGACCGCCGCTCAACTAGAGGTATCCACAGTCGAGGAAAAGGTGACGCTTTTGGCTCCTCCCACTGGTAACACCGTGGACCACCTTGACTTGGACAACCTCGCTCCGCTCCCGCTCTTCCAAACCCGCGAGCGCGACTGTAAATTTGTTGTTGACTCTGTGAATGCTCTTTGAAAAACGTGGTGGAAATTCCAACGTGGTTATTTTCTTTTAAGGAAATTTATTTAGTGCTTGCTTTCTTGCGATTTATCACTCTTATTTGTAAGTTTTCCGTTACTATTTGAATTTAAAGTGTACCTATTTATATAGGTTATTTACATTTTTGTGGACTTTTACAGCGTATCCTTACTTTGTTGTTTACTTGCGTTTCAAAATTGCTTGAGTTTTTCTTTTGTACATTTTATTTGCTTTATAATTTTATCTTTTTTATAATTGTATTTTGTGTCACATTTTTCTAAAGTGCATAGTAATGTTCCGATTGCTTCCCATCAATCAAACAAAGATAAACATTATACAAGTCTGTAAAGAGTGTCCCATAATTGACCACTGCTATTATAAAGGCAATGAAGTAATTTGTCAAACATTATGCAGTCATGTATATAATTGTGCATGTCCTTCCAAAAACAATTTATGCAAACACATTCACAAAGTTCATTCTATGTTAATTCGAAAAAATCAAGTAACCTCTGTAAGTAATTTACATGCTACAACGTTGTTGGAAGAAATGGATAATAATAACACTCAAACAAGTTTTCATTCTGATAAACATGTTGATGCAACTTGTATTCCATGTACAAATGAACTAAGATCAGCCAAATGCGATACAATATGTGAAGAACTATCAAACTTAGTCCAAAGTAAACAGTTTCTGGAGTTTGTGCTAATAAATGTACTCAAGATATTAAATTAATTAGTTTCAAGTTGCAAAGGTACTTTAAGTATAAAAAGTATTACAATTTCTTCAAATGGCATTCTTCATTCCAAGTTGGCACCTAATCAAATGCTTACGCGTCAAATTAAATTGATTTTTTTAAAAAGCAAACAAAAGAAAACTGAAAACAAAAACCTTAAATTCCAAAAAAGTACAGCTTAAAAAGATGTTTTAGTTCAGAAAACATTGATGATGCTTATTATTGTGGTTTGCCTCCACTCAAACTATTTAAATCTTCAAGTGATGTAATTCAATCTCCCTTCTCATATACTATAGAAGACGTTTCTAGGTCTTTTTCTGTTAGTTTAAGAGAAATAGATTGTCAATAAAATATAGACATTTATAGTATGAGTTACATTTCCCTTAAATCTCTTGATAATTCTATAGATGATAACTTAAAAATGCTTAACTCCCCAATTTGTTAAAGGGTGGCTGTATGATGAAATTGTTGTGCAACGATAACTGTGAATTTTCATGCATTACATCAAGTTTTTCTTTGGTTATGTGTTTAGGAAACAACCTGTGCGATTTTGATCTTGCAACACCAGTTATATTTTTTCCTGTTTGCTTCACTGATCATTGGGTTTTAATAGTTTTAAATAAGGTAAATAAAGTTATTAAACTATGACCCAAAGCCTAACAACAATTACCAGGGGTATTTTAATCATTTTAAAAGTTCTTTGGCAAAAGTGGGCATAAAAAATTTACATGAATGGACCATAACTTCACCTCATATAGTTCAGCAAGATTATATCATTTGTGGTGTGTATGTTATTATGTACATCAAATAATGCATGGATGTAATTTATCCAAGTCCTTCAATCCACACACGTTTAGGTCATATATGTATTATGCTTTGCTGAGTGCAGTTCCGTTGAAGTTTAGTAATGATGAAAATTACATTTGTTCTGATAACATTCAACATGAAGTTTCTCAATCCAATGTAACCCAACCAAAATAGCTCTATAGTTTCTCAATTTAGAAAAATAAATGAAGATAATGTCTCGAATCATGTAATCACCATAAATGGTATCACAATTACTCAATATATGCTTAAATCTGTAGATCCTTTCCCTACTTCTAATGAAGAGAGAATTTTAAAATTAGCTTCCCCTTGCTTTAAAAAGGGTTAGTTGTATAATTCAGTAATTGATGTATTTATAATATAATTAAGCACAATTCAAGCATAAATCTATGAATTCTGTACTTTCATTAGAACAAATTTGCTTATAAAAATCTGGGAAGTGATCTAAAAGAAATTGAGCTTTTATTAATTCCTATTAAGATAAATTCTCATTAGGTGTTGCTACTTGCTTACATTAAAAAGTGTGAATTTCAATTTTTTGATCCATTGAGTAAGCAGATTACTAGAGATTTCATGAGTATTATAAGTAAGTGTGTTTTGTTTCTAAATGATTTGTTAGGCATTTCATCTAAGTGGTCAGTTAATTGTCCTCGGCATGTTCAACAAACAGATAATTTTAATTGTGGTCTGTTTATATGTTATTATGCTGAACAAATAATTAAAAACGCCTCATTAACCAAAGAATTTAATACTTATCGTTTTAGGGAATATGTGTATAAAAACATAGTGGGTTTGTCGTGATGAAAATGTTTTATGTATGTGTTAGTAATTTACACCTATGTTAATTAAGTAAGTACATTTTTAAAGCAAGTAAGTACATTATGTAGTAATGGTTATATTGCATAAGTCTTGCAGGGAAGAGGCTGGCACCTGAGTTAAAAACTAAACCCCTGTTCAGTCATACTTATGCAATAAGAGGACCCGCAGGTGTCAGGCAATAATGCCGTCAAAAGCCTAATCCAAAATATTAATATGCATAATTAAAGTTTTTTAGTGTGACTCCTTTAAATAGATATTTCATTTTTAAAATAATTTTAACAGCAACATTGTGCTTGCTCACCATTTCAACATTAAAGATTAATTTAATTAAATTATTATTTTAATTTTATTCCATGTTAAAAGCTCTCCTGTAATTTTTTTTATCAGAATGTGTTCTCATTTCTCTTGATAGAATCATCACTTGAATTAATTGATAACACCACACAAAAATTAGAAATAAAATGAAGCTACTTTATTGTGTCAAATTACTTATGTTTGTTTTATTTATTCAACAGCGTAAAAAAAGCTTAATCAAGGACCATTTCTAGATATCTGGATCACCATTTAGAGAGAACATGTGTATTATTGATACGCATATGCATACATTACAAGAGTTTGAATTTTGTGTATATTGTTTTTTATTTTAAATAATAAAATTCTTAAATAAAAGATGCTTTGTGATTATATTCATTAGCGTATGCTATAAACTTCATAATTATTTTTGTAATGTGCAAATTATATAGCTCAATATTACCAGTTGTTGCCTATTATTTAGTGTGTAACAAATATATTCAGACCACCTCTTACTGGTTAATTAAAACCATCAAACATAAGAGCACTGGAAACTCTTATCAAATTCAGCATGGTAAATTGACTCCTTAAACAAATAGTAATATATTTTCTAAAATTTATTATTATTTCTATAATATATTATCAATAGTTCCAAAGTTTTTTTAAACAAGCTCCAAATATTGTACACTTGTGAAATTCAAAAGATGATTTTTTTTACTTTTATAGTAAGTTACATTGATTTAGGTTAACAAAAAATTATGTTCTCCTTAAATTGATTGGAAAATTTCCAAAAGAAAACAATATGCATTTATTGGCAAACAAAATATTCATTTCAATTTAGTAGAATGTGGTTATACAGGAAATCAGAAAAAGCTGCATTTCTTAAAATTGATTCTTTATTCATCTTTTTTTTTTTTTTTTTTTGCCCGATTGATATGGATGAACAATTTTAACTCCTTACCTTTAAAACATTCACTCCTATGAGAAAAATTTTATCATGGAATATTTGGATATAAATTCTAATCACCAATAGTGGAAATACTTATTAATTTAATGGGATATAAGATGCAAATTTTTAAAGGAATTTTGAGATTTCTGGGAGCGTAATAATTATTGTAGTTAGAAAAACAACTTTTAGAGACGATTTTTATTTTAAAAATATCTGTATTCTGATTGTTTTAATTTTTTTTCATATAAAACAATATTTTTTTTTCCAATTTATATCTTGATTATCACACACTTTCAGTATATTTTTAGAGTTTAAATCCAAAATTTCAAATAGTAAGGCCCATAAGTTTTTTCAAAAGTCATCATCACTTTCTAAAAGTAATTTAAATCACGAAAAGTATTTATGAAAATTTCGTGCGTTTATAACAAACTGTTCTAGAGTTATATCGATTCAAAGTTCGCAAGATGATGAAAATATTACTAAGAAAAACAGACTTAAAAGTTGGCAATTATTGAATAGTAAGAGTTTAATGCAGGTTGAGTTAAAATTTTAATTTCATTGAACTCGAAAATATCAATATGTTTTGGAAAAATAATTTTTTATAACATTTTGTTACCCAATGGTGGGGGAGGGGAACAACTTAATTAACATTTTCCCAGGCAGATGTGAATTAAAGTTACAAAATCCTCAATTAAATAAAAAAAAATTTATATATGGCCCTCTGCCTCTTAAAGAGCTTTTGCCCCTACACATAGGGAGCTGGTATGATTGGACTTAAGACAGAATACAGGATATCCTATATTTACACTGTTCTAAGCTGGAATTCTATATTTAGTAGATTTTTAACTCATTAGTGTTCATGGATACTTATAATAAATGTTCTGATACACAAGATCTGAAAAATGCTCAGTATATTTTTTTTTTCCATTACTTGCCTGGGTTAAAATTGAAAAATTATAGAACTAAACTTCGAAAGAGGAAGGGATAGGTGATTGATCACTGAGATTATAACTAAATTAGGACTCTGGCTATAATAGATTCTCAAAGCACATGTAAGCGATCACATTTATTGGTATTTTCATTTTAAATTTGTAGTACATATAACCATATTTGCTTATGCATATTTTCTTTCATATACGTAGAGAAACTAAACTAAAGAACGTTATTTTTCTTGCTGAATACCCGAGCTTCCGCCACGAAATTGAAACTATTTTCAGCTTTATGGAAAGTAGACATTAAAATATTCCATAAGTGGAATGTTTTTATCTCTTTATCTACAATTCCATTTTTGTCTTATGTACAGCTATGGAAACGTATACTAATATTTTCAGCTCACAACTGATTATTAGATTTGAAGTAGGGCTTTGGGATAGTAAAAATTTGCAATATTTTATTCTATAGCTGTTCCAATTGAGGTTAGTTGAAATTGTAATTGTTTAGTGTCGCTTTTTATGGCTTTAAGAATGTGTGTACGGGTTTTCAGAGTGAATTCTAATTAAATTGAGACTCTGGCTATAATCTATTATAGCCAGAGTCTAAATTTAAAAGCATATGTAAGCGTTCTCAAAAGCATATGTAAGCGATCACATTTATTGGTATTTTCATTTTTAATTTGCAGTACATATAACCATATTTAATGGGAAGTAGGAAATTGGTGTTTTAAGATATTAAAACCTTTAAAATAAGTTACTTGAGATTGGAATGGCTTTATCATTATCTGTTTTACTTTTGTGTTAGCATTTGTTCTAAGTTTTAAAGTTTTGGTTGTATGAGAATTGGAGAAAAGTAGTGATAAGTGAATTAGGGCTTTAAAGGACAAGTAGAATATTCAATTCTTAGCGCCGACAATATGTACTGCTGTAAAAAAAAATAACCACTATAGTGATTGCAGTAGATATGCTCTGCGACAAATGAAGAGCATATTGGTAGGAAATTCCAGTCTTTTATTATTAAAAAAGCAAATATGAGCAGATCTCCGTAAAAGACCTCTCAAAAGGCATTCCAGATGTGGTGATTCAGTAAGAGCTAGATGTCGTCACGATGCTTTTTAGCGAAGTATAGCTAAATTTATATTAAAATAGAAGTAATATACATATTTATCAAACCCCATTTTTGTTTAAAATACGTTTCAAGAAGAGAATCCTTCAAACGTATTTTAAACAAAAATTTCCGTTGTTAATTAATTGTCATTTCATTATAAAACACATTTTAAAGCACAAAAAAAAACAGATTCCAAACGAAAAATAAAATAATACAGTGAAATCATTAACGTGAAATTCCGGAAATTTAAAGGAAAATATCTATCTATCTTGAAGATGAATTAACCCATCTATATCCAGGATTTGCCCAGCCCTTAATGTAGAGGGTCCACCACCACTTTGACGAGGTTGTCCAAAGCGAGGTGGTCCTCGTAGGTTACCAGTTGGGAGGAGCTAAACGTCCCCTTTTCCTTCACTGTCGATCGCTCGCGAAACTAAGAGACTCTACTCTTTACTGGGCCCGTTACTAAGTTTGATGACGTCACGCTAAGTGGGACGTGCAGTCTTTAAGAAGGGGGAAATGTTGCACAAATTGCCTGTATATAGTGTAAATAGTAACGTATTATTTTTAAATTCTATTGTAATTTATTTTATCTTATTTAATTTATTAACAGCGATAATATAAGTTAGGAAAAGGTGGCAACACCTGAAGCAATCGAGAAATTTCGAGATGTTTCTTTTTCGATGAATCGGCTGGAAATTTGAGGAATGCTCTCTCGCGCCAGGTATATAAAGACCGGAGATCGGGAAAGTTTTCAGATTGACATCGGACTTCGATGAAAGCTGATCGCTTTGTTTACCTATTGGAGTGAGCTTATATAATCGCTGTATTCGCAGTTGTTTTCGTTGAAGCTTGTATGAAAGCTTGATAATGGCTGTTCTTCGAATAAATTTTGTGAGTTTTCTGAAGTGAATAAACAGTTTTTATCTTAAGAACTGTGCAATCATTGCCTCAGTGGAAAAATTCATAACAGTGGTGTCAGAAGTGGGATTTCATAATTTCGAATGCCGATTACTAGAGGAATGATGGAAGACCAAATGAAGCAACTGATGGAAATGATTGCTGGAATGAAAGCCCAACAAGAAACTACCGCCGCTACAATTGCCTCCGGTGAAGATCGTCAAGAATCTACAAATGCGGAATTCGCTGCCGCGATTACGGGTGACATTAAAGCTTTAACCGCCAAACAAGAATCTGCGGCTACGGAAATGAAAACCTGCCGAGAATCCACATCAACAGCTATAATTGGGATTAAAGAAGAAATGAAATCCGAGCTAGCTACAATGGTGGAATCTACGATAATAGAGACTACTACAAGTGTTCTACAATCGGTAAAAGAAGAGGTTCTGAATGAAGTAAGAAAGGAAATCAGTGAGAATTTTGAGGCGGTTAATTGTAAAGTTGACTGCTTTAGAGAAAAGGTTTCTACAGTGAAAGAAGATCTTGTGACTGTGAAGAATGAAATCGAAGAAAAAGTTTCCACCTTAAAAGAAGAGCAAGACAAATTCATTGACGTTGTAGAAGAAAGGCTGCGAAAAATGGAAACTCGCGAAGCTGTGACCATTGCAACGCCTAATTGGGATAATGTTTCCCCTCCCTTTATTGCGCCACGTTCCTACATCAAAGTGGCCACTTTTGATGGGAGGTCGTCTTGGTGCGTTTATCAAACGCAGTTTGAAATGATTGCTTTTGCGAATGGTTGGGACGATACTTCGAAAGCATTCCATCTCGCAGCATATCTTCAAGGTGAAGCTGCTGACATTTTACAGACACTACCTGAAGAGAAGCGGTGAGAATTCTTGGCGCTGGCAAGTGCGTTGGAGTTAAGGTTTGGGGAGCAGCATCTAAAGGATTACAACAGACTGCAATTGAAAGTGAGACAACAGACGGCCAATGAAGCTCTTCAAGAATTGGCGTCAGATATAGAAAGACTGTCGCTCCTCGGTTTCCCAGACTGTCCCTCGGACGTACGAGATAATCTGTCTCTTCATTATTTTGTGGATGCCATCAAAGATCCCGACATACAGTAAGCTACCAGGATGTCAGACAGCAAAGATCTGAAATCCACCCTCGTCTATGCCATGAGAGTAGAAGCAGCACAGCAAGCTTCTAGAAAAGGCAAGTGGAACATTGACAGACGATTCCTCTGAACTTTTCACGAATAAGTTACAAAAACTAGAAATCAAGGTGGAGCGAATTATGAGAATATTCCTGGCTCAAGGCCAGAAAGGTTTGTTGGCTCTGTAACCGGGAAGGACATTTTAGGCGCAGTTGCCCGGACTTGGACAAAAGAGGGGATAACACCACCTCCGAGCCCCAGCAGTTAAACTAGAAAGCGGCCATCTCGCGGGGCGGAGGTTGCCGTGTAGGAAAGATGGTGCCCCACTCAGCCTCTATCACATATCATCCCTTCAAAGAGGAAACCATTCGTGGAGGGCAAGATCAATGGAACTCCCTGTCATCTAATAGTTGATTCTGGAGCTAATGTAACCATCGTACGGACGGATGTAGCCCGGCGCCTGCATTGCCAACCTTTCTACACGGCGCCTTCAGTTTCGCCACAGACTGTAACTGGTGACAAAATTTCTGTACATAGGAAATTGAAAGTCAACATCTCATTTGGATTTAACAACTATACTCACACCGTTTATGTTGCTGAAATTTTGGACCCATGCATTCTCGGGCTGGACTTTCTAAAGAAAAATGGTATCACTTTGAATTTCGAGAAAGGCGAGCTTCAAATAGGGAAAGAAGAAGTTCCACTGTTCGGTTTGGACTCGGAAGAACCGTGTGCATATCGAATAGTTGCTCTTGAAGACGTTACCATCCCCTCCATGACAGATTTGGTTGTAAAGGGTTCAGCAGAGCTCCCGAAGGCCTTCCGATTTGGAGTAACGGACTTCCCATCATTGAATAGCGTCCCGAAAGGAGTGTTAGTAGGAGCAACGCTTGTGGATCTCTCTCAGGAGGTGGTGCATGTGAGAATGGCTAACATCGGTGATGCTTACCAAAGTTATCAAGAAAGGAGAAGAAATTGCCACCTGCACACCTGTTACAAGCATCGAACGGGGATCGAAGGAGTTTTCGACAGCACCCTCCGCGGATGCTCGGTTGGAAAGAAGTCAAGTGAAGATTGTTGGAAACCTTATAAAAGAATTTCAGGACGTTTTCCCCATGTCATCGAAAGATGTAGGAAGAACGAAGCTTACACAACATCGAATTGACACTCGGACCCATTTACCGATTAAACAACACCCTCGAAGACTTCCATTTGCAAAACAAGATGAGGTCGGGAGATTGTTACAAGAAATGGAAGATAATAGAGTTTTCGAACCCTCCTCAAGTCCATGGGCCTCTCCAATAGTACTCGTTCGAAAGAAGGATGGTTCCACTAGATTTTGTGTGGATTACCGGAAGCTGAACGAAATTACGAAAAAGGACAGCTACCCTCTGCCAAGAATTGATGACACTTTGGACATTCATTCGGGGAACCAATGGTTTTCAACTTTGGATTTGAAGAGCGGATACTGGCAAGTGGAGATACACCCCGACGATCGTGAGAAGACTGCCTTCACTACTGGACAAGGATTATGGCAGTTTCAAGTGATGCCGTTTGGCCTATGTAATGCACCGGCTACGTTCGAGCGACTAATGGAGACTGTGCTCAGATGACTCCCCTACGAAACCTGTCTGGTGTATTTGGACGATATCATTATCACCGGACGGAGTTTTGATCAACACTTGTGGAACGTAAAGAACGTGTTTTTGAAGCTTAGGGAAGCCCACTTGAAACTTAGCCCATCAAAATGTAAGCTCTTTAGGCAGAAAGTCAACTATCTTGGGCACGTCATCTCATCCAATGGAGTGAGCACAGATCCAGCGAAGATACATGCTGTGCAAATTTGGTCTCAGCCGCAAGACGTTCATCAATTGCAAAGTTTCCTAGGCCTGTGCACGTATTACCGTAGATTTGTGATGGGTTTCTCCAAGATCGCCAGACCTTTGCATCGACTAACAGAGAGCAAGCTGTAAAATAACTCAACGATAACTTAAATATTAGAATTTGCAGTAGATAATTACCTGTTTTCTGCTTCTAATTAATATAAAAAACAAGGACGCCATAAAAAACCGTTGCGTTTCTCATTTTCGTTTCGTTTATTTACAAAAAACCATTGCCACAAGATAGGAACTAAAAAGCTGAATTAAATTATTATGACCCTTAACACAAGCAGGAGTTTATGTGGACTGCCGACTGTGACGACTCCTTCAATCAACTGAAGACCGCTTTAACATCCGCATCTGTTTTGGCTTTTCCCGATGTTAACAAGGACTTTATTCTGGATACAGATGCCAGCAATGAGGGAGTGGGCGCCGTTCTTTCCCAGGAAATCGAAGGTCAGGATGGAATCATCGCTTATTTTAGTAAGAGCCTGTCAAGATCCGAGAGGAACTACTGCGTCACAAGAAAGGAGTTACTGGTAATAGTAAAGGCCGTGGGAGCACTTTCATCATTACTTGTACGGCCGGAAATTCCTTTTAAGAACTGATCATGCGTCTCTGACTTGGTTGCTGAATTTCAAGAATACAGAGGGGCAAATAGCAAGGTGGATTCAGCGCCTACAGGAGTACGACATGGATATCCGTCACAGAAAGGGAACGTCCCATGGGAATGCAGATGCTCTTTCCAGAAGGCCATGTCCGGAGAATTGCCGATTTTGTTCCAATGCGAAGTCTAAGTTTGGGACAACCGCATCTACCGTTCGTAAAATAACTTTCAAGTCAACTACTTCAGACGTGGATCCTTGGAGTGATCAGAATGTCCGAAAAAGTCTGGTCGAAGATCAGGATTTGAAACCTCTAATTGAATTCATGGAAACAGCTGCCGGAAAACCCAGTTGGCAGGAAATTGCACGCTATAGCCCAACAATGAAGAGATATTGGGATATGTCGGACTCTTTGAACTTGAAGAATGGAGTACTCTACCGCCGATGGGAGTCCGATGATGGCAAAAGCCTCCGGTGGAAATTAATCCTCCCAAGTTCTAAAGTTACCAATATTCTAGAAGAACTTCACAGTAGCCCTACTGGAGGACATTTTGGTATCATGGAAACTCTTCAGAAAGTCAAGAAAAGATTCTTCTAGGACAAAGCAAAGTCTGACGTGGAGAAGTGGTGCAAGTCCTGTGATGCATGCAATTCGCGGAAGGGACCGAAGACCCGAACTCGTGGAAAGTTACAACGTTGGAGCACCATTCGAAAGAATTGCTTTGGACGTCTTAGGCCCCCTACCTCACACAACGAATGGCAACAAATACATCCTAGTTGTCATGGACTACTTTAGCAAGTGGCCAGAAGCATACGCGATTCCGGACCAGGAAGCCACAACCGTAGCAGAAGTCCTCGTACAGAATTGGATCTCCCGATTTTGCGTACCCCTGCTGATACATTCCGATCAGGGGACGAACTTCAACTCTGCCGTCTTCACTGGACTGTGTGACTTGCTCGACATGGAAAAGACTCGTACAACTCCCCTGCACCCACAATCTGATGGAATGGTCGAACGGTTTAATAGAACGATTCTGAATCATTTCTCCTTGTTTGTTTCCAAGAACCAGCAAGATTGGGATGAGAAACTTCCATTGTTCCTTTTGGCCTACAGAAGTGTTACTCACGAGACCACCGGATATACACCATCTAAACTGATTTTTGGAAGTGACCTTAGACTACCCTGCGACCTCCTCTTCGGACGACCACCGGACACTCCTTCCTCGCCTGTCCATTATCTAGATGATCTCCAGGCACGTTTGGAAGCCGTACATCGGTTCGCCAGAGAGAGAATCAACATCATGACGGAGCGCATGAAGATCCGGTACGATGCCAAGGCCACGGACCGTTCATTCCAGGAAGATGACAAGGTGTGGCTATGGAACCCTAAACGTCGGAAAGGACTCTCCCCTAAGCTCCAGACGAACTGGGAAGGGCCGTATGTAGTCCTTAAGAAGATCAACGACGTCGCGGTGAGGATTCAACGGACACCTTCCTGTAAACCTAGAGTTGTACACTACAATAGGCTAGCCCCATATTATGGTAGAAGTCATTGAATGGCTTAAGGACTTCACTGCCCGGGACGTGCAGTCTTTAAGGGGGAAATGTTGCACAAATTGTCTGTATATAGTGTAAATAGTGACGTATTATTTTAAAATTCTATATTAATTTATTTTATCTTATTTAATTTATTAACAGCGACAATACAAGTTAGAAAAAGGTGGCAACACCTAAAGCAATCGAGACATTTCGAGATGTTTCTTTTTCAAAGAATTGGCTGGAAATTTCGGGAATGTCCTCTCGCGCCAGGTATATAAAGACCGGATGTCGGGAAAGTTTTCAGATTGACTTCGGACTTCGATGAAAGCTGATCGCTTTGTTTACCCATTGGAGTGAGCTTGTATAATCGCTGTATTCGCAGTTGTTTTCGTTGAAGCTTATATGAAAGCTTGATAGTGACTATTCTTCGAATAAATTTTGTGAGTTTTCTGAAGTGAATAAACAGTTTTTATCTTAAGAACTGTGCCATCATTGCCTTAGTTGAAATATTCATAACACTATATTCGCAGTTCATTCAGATACTACTTCGTATAAAAACTTGAAATTTGGTAAGCAGGCACTAAAATTGTCCGTTATTGTAATGACATAAATAAAAACACAAAAATAGCGTCTATTACATTTTATTTTAAAAATGAATTTAAAAAAAAAAAAAAAAACTCTTGTAGGTGAAGCCACTGCATAGCCACTGACGTAAGGAGTTAAAAAAAAAATATGATATTTATTAGCTATTTTCGATGTTTTTTTATTTATTTCATTCCATAAATGATAATTTTCGCACCTACTCATCAAATGTGAAGGTTTTATACAATGTATTTTCACATAAACAGGGCTTTAGAAGTTTATAATAAAACAAGTAGAGGAAATATGATCCTTAACTCTTAAATGCATGAAATTTTATTTTCAATAAATAAAATTTGAAATCAACTAAGAAATGGGTGTAGCTAAAGAGAAAAATAATAATAAAAAAAAACAAGGATTTTGCATATTGATGTAGTTTTACATCACAAAAAAAGCTGCATTTTCCTCGCATAAATTTATCAGTATATGCAAAAAAATAAATATAATTCGTTACTCTACCTTGTTTTTACCAGAAAACAATTTTTCCTGTGTGTTTTTATTACTTTTTATATAAATTATCGTAATTCGTAACACCCTCCGAAATGAAATTGTACTCAGACAACAGCGCCCCCAACAATAAAAATTGTCACAGATAAAGAAATAAACTGTCAAAGATTATAGTTGCGTTCGAAAACGATAAAATAGTTTCGGTAAAATTAAAATAAAAACACTATGCAAAGGTTGCTACATAAAGTGATCTACATTCTACGCATTTAAGGAATGTATCGAAAAGGCAACAATAAGCATTTAAGGGTTAAAACTAGTTCCTCTTCAATATAAAACTCAATTCCGATTGCGTTGGATCTGGAAATGTAAATCTGAAGCAATTAAAATTACTGAGAGCAAGGGGAAAAAATCAAATTTTAACAAGTCTCTCTCCTAAAAACGAGCGATATTCCATTATCATTTAAAAATATTCACTGACAAGTTCTAGGTATCAAAATGGTTCACAATTCTGATAAAATCCTTCACTGTCTACACTATAGATGGCGCTATCACTTTCTCTAAGTGCTATTTAAAAAAAAAAGTAAAATTGGGTTTGATGATTGACCTGTATGATATTAATAAAAAAAAGTAGAAAGTAACATTGTAAAAGGTTGATTGAAAATCTATTTTTCCAGGTTTTTTTTTTTTTTTTTTGTTTTTTTGTTTTTCAAGTCATTTTATCCGTCATCTTTTGAACAACTTGTAATAGTTGCTCAAAACTATTCTTTTACAACAACAACAAAATTTGATTAATGATTTTAGCAAATTTGAAATGTGGGGAACATAAATTAGATTTAAAACCACTTCAAAATTAGAGATGTATAGTAATATAATAAGTCGATATAGTTGAATACTGGCGAATTGTGTCCAGAAGCGAAAAACAAACTACCTTAAATTTTGTCTACAGGCAGGGCTTTTATGTTGAATGTAATAATATGATAATTTAAAAAAAAAAAAGTTTCAGTGGTAATGAAAAGTTTAAATTATTCTGTAACATTAAACTAATAACTATTACCACCACAATTCTCCGGGTAAATGGCGCCAAAATACGGATGAACGGGGAGACGTACCTTCAGAAAAAAGACAATTTCTCTGATTTTCTTGAAAGTTTAAAAAGTTCAAAGACAATTCCCTAATTTTTCCCAGAATCAGAAAGCCCCCTCACGTTTCCCAGGTTCTGTGGTCACTCTGCTCCACAGATCTTTTTTTAGGTCTGCATTAAAAGACTATATTACAACCCCATAATGCTGTACTGGAAAACAACTACGTTCTTGGTGCAATTAATTTGATTCCGAAGCCTTTCCGTTACTTTTATAAATGATGGAGTGACAATTATGACAGATGGTCTCAGCTTGATAAACAGGTTATCTAGTAGAATAGGATTTATCTTATTTAAAATCGGTGTTCTATAAAGAAATCTACGAAAATGTTCCTTTATGATTTTAATGCAAACCCAACTGGCATGAAGCTAGCTAGGCCCCTTGGTTTGAGGCTGCTAGCGCCATCTGCCTTCCTCCCACACACGAATAATGTTGAGATTCACCCCCCATTCTAAGCTGGGGACGCCATGTTATGAAGACGTCTAGAGCGTTAGTCTCAGAAACTATTTTGTTTATTTATAATTTGAGTCGTCTTTCCGTTAATTAAAACCTATTAGCCAAGATCTAGAGAGGACTCTTGCCTTTCATTTCATACTTGATTATACACGAAACGTTACGAACGAACGGGGAAGCCGCTCGTCTCACACCAACCTAATTTGATTTAAGGTCTGGTAATCTGGTAACTTATGCCTATTTTCATGACTTCTTTGGAGGGTGGTTTTTTATAGGAAAATAAAAAGGAATTATCTTGAATATTTAGAGTGTTTTTATTTACATATTGAAAATATAAAAAAAAAAATATTTGAAAAAATTTAATAGTTTATTACTATTATTATTGTCACTCGAAGTTGGAACCTCAAAAAAAATGCACGTGGGTGGCCCGGGTGATTTTGGCTCTTGATGTTATCTGAAATCAAATATTCTTGATTATTCTTAATCTATAGACATGTCATTCTGGTCGGAACTACTAAAGTTAAATTTCAAGGGTAAATAACAAAATGGCGGACTTTGAAAAAAAAAAGTCCTTTTATTTTAGCAAAGAAAGGGTTGTAAAATAAAAAGTTAGGTGTGAAAAAAATTCATTCTCGTTGGTACCGACGAGAACTATAAGTGTGTAGAACAGCCTGTTAAAATTTGAAAGCAATCGGTTCAGTAGAAAAAAAGTTAGGACCCGGGCCGACCAGAAAAACAATGTTTTGAGAAAAACGCGTTTAAAGTTCAACAACAAATTTTCATAAGTAAACTTATACTTACGTCAATCGTCTATTCCTGGAGCGTATAATATGCCTTCATCCTCTTCATAGGCATCATTCTCCGCAACTTTGTCCGCTCTTCGACTCTTTCGGGCTTCTTTCGATGACATTGCTGTGGCATTTTCCGCTTTGGCAATCCGAGATTTATTGTAGGATTTTGCAAACGCGACAGCGCGCGGACCGAGCGTAACGTCCATGACTTCCAATATTTTTAGTACTGGGAAAAATCCTTCGTTAAATATACATGCTGCAATGAATGCAGCAATTTCTAACGTTTCTTGGCCTACAAAAATATGTTTTGGTGCAAAACTCCAAACACAATGATTAAAGGTTGGACTCCGAGGCGCTCTAGGAAACTCGTTATAACTCCCGAAATATTTCGAATTTCTGTCTGAAATTTTCACAGTATATTCTCAAGACATTGTACTTTCAAATTAAGCACAAAAAAAAAAATTCGATTTTTTTTTAACCCAAGTTACCAGACTACTACCTTAAAACAATTATGAGACAGCGCTGTCTTTTGATTAAGATTTGGAACAGATGTAGTTTAGGACATTTGGCAATTTGTTTCATTTGGCGTTTAGAAAATTCGCCAAAATTAAAAAGACAGTAACTGAAATAAAATTAAAATATAACTTAAAATAAAACCAGTTGCCAAAAAAAAGCATTAAAAAAAAATGCCAAATGAAACAGCGCTTAGGAAATGTCCTATACTACATTTGTATTCCACCTGAAATAAATTCCTGGCCCTGTTGACCATTTGCAATATTACGATGGAGGTTTTTTTTTTTAACTGAATTAGTTCATTAATTACCGTAAAAAATTCTCTAAACAAGTATAGAAATAATATTTATATAGCATGTTTAGTTCTCAGTGATCAATCGTTTTAGTAAAACATACTTCTACAAGACAGCTCATTCAGTTTTATAGCTCATACAAATACGTGAAATATACCATAGGTTTATGTCACACACGTGTGTCCCAAAAATCTTGAATGCAAAAATCAACAAACCTCACTGATAGAAACATTATTATCTAATTTCACTTATGAATAGAAATAGATCTAATTTAGAAAACCGGCAAATAGTAAAGTATAAATTAATAATGTAATGAAGAAAACTTACCAGAAAAGACATAAATCCAATTGTCAACAGACAAGACAAAGTAAAGTTCCAAATCAACTTCAAAAGTGTCACCAGCTACGTCATCACTGAAAGAAAAGTGTATAGTGCATGCGTCGGATGATAGAAATCATGGATCAGTGGTGAAATGTTGAAGTATGGTTGAATTATCCCATTGTAGCAATATTAGAAAACCACATTCAGTAAACGGATTTTTTTTTTTTACTTTCATAAATTGCTTTTACCAAAGTTTTCAATTAATATAATTCTTGGTCAGGATTGTGGCTTTCCAAAAACCAAAGAAGACACTTATTTCACATCTGGTTGAAATATCACATTGAAACAACATTGTGATATCATATTAGAAAAGTGAAGAAAACGAAATTCTGACTTTATTTTTACTACATAATTAAAACCCCTCAAAAAAAAAAAAAAAAAAAAAAAAAAAAAAAAAAACACGAAATAAATCGATTTCTGCTAATATTTGCTATAAAATATCAGCTTCCTTAAAAAATGCATTGGAATTGCACATTGATACAATGTGGTGGTTACAACGTGTCTTTCTCACTTTCAACATATATCCGCCAAAAAACCACATAGAAACAACGTGAGTGTGTTGCTTGATTAGTCAGCCTAAAATTAGAGAGGAGCCAAATTTACTGCTCCTTGGATGGGATTGATATAAAATGATCTAGTGATTAAGAATAATCACAACATAAATATAAAAGAGAAAAGTAAAAAGATGTAAAGGTTTGATTAAACTAGGATAAATACAGGAGGACAAAAGACACATCAATCAATGAGGAACTTGCACAAGTGAGGAAAATTAATATTTTTTGCATTTTCTAGTGTTATCCAATGAATATATTTTTATCTTTAAGCTTTCAATTAATCAAAAATCACGTTTGAAATTAGCCGAAATCAAAGCAAAAGTCACGTGATCGAAAACGCATAAAAAAAACCTTGACGTGGTTACGCAGAGATAATAAAGTAGCAAAACGAAGGAGAAACCTCGTCTAAAACAGGTTTAAGACTGGTTCATTATCTGCGCGTTGACGTTTCACGCAAAAGTGGCTTTTTCCCGCCAAATCGTAAAGTGAAAAACTAAATATGTTTTTAACTATCTATCCGAGCTCAAATTTTTGAAAGAATGGTATGGTTTTTCATGATTTTTTTCTCTACTTTTATTTATAAATAAAACCAAAAAAAACGTGAAAGTTCCTCATTGTAAAAATGATTTAATGATTTCTACATTTTTTGTTTGATTTTCTTGTTACTATTTTTATTTTAGCTTTCAAGGTTACTATCTCTCTCTCTCACTCTTCTCACAAGAATAATCAGACATTTATTAAAGTACAAATCAATCATTTTTACTTCCATGTATAGTAAAATATTCAAGAATTAAACATTGACAGCCATGTGCGCCATTATTGGTTATGTGCAAGTACTGCATCTGAAAGGTAGCAATCAGCAAAGGGTCTCAGAATTGAGTCTTCCATCAGGATTTCATATTGAACAGGGTTCCCTCTCAAATCACAAACTGAAAATCAATGACTTTTAAGGACCTAATTAATGTTTTTAAGGACCTATGAAAATTTGTTTTCAGGCATCATGTCTATATATAATTTTTTTATAAAGTGTATTCAACCAAAACAAAACCAGATGTTAGCACATACCTAATACAAATATGCCAGAAAATTCTGATATGATGCGAATAAGTGGCGGTCACGAGGGAATAGCAAGTCTGAGTTGTATTTTTATAAATTTTGCAGTTGAAGAAAATACACAAAAATTAATGACTTTTAAAGGACCTCTAAGCATTTTCAAGTACTTTCAAGGCCTTGAAAACAAGTTAAAAAATATTAAGCACTTTTAATGACTTTCAATGACCGTGGGAACCCTGTTGAAAAGCTTTATTACAATCATTTTGTTTATTAAGTGCCCGATCATAGTTGGTTGTATTCAGATTATCAGGCGCCGTCAGCAACACGAGGGCTATAATGCGCCGAAACATTTGTCATTAGAAAAGCCAACATACATTTACAAACACCCATGCCTAAACACGGTACTCGAACCCGCAACCTAGCGGTCTAAGAAGCCAGCACGCTAACCACTATACCGTTTGGTCGGCCAGTGCCCGATCATAAAACTTTGTGTAAATTTTTTCTAAGTGAGTTTAAATAGGATCTATATCAGGATCTCTGTGAATAAGAGCTTTTCGAATGTATCTAGAAGCATCTACCATTTCTCTAAGAACTTTATTTTAACATGCTTGAAGGATTTTTATTTCAGTGGGATTGATACTATTTTTTAACAAGGATTTCAAATAAAAGGTTCTTGTCTAATTAGTGATGTTTTAAACTAGATAATTTTTATTATAGGAGTAGTTAAAGGACTTTTCAAAAACAGCTTGACTAACAATTGCACAGTTTGCAGGATGATGTGGTTCAGGGGAAAATATTTAACTATCTTTAGACTATATGAGTAGCTACCGAAATTTTTCTTTGGATTTCAGTCAAATAAGAATTTTATTACACTTATACACAAATAATGCCTTGTCAAGAACAATTCTTCAAAATAAAAATCTATTAACATTTCAATATATTCATGAGAAATTTTAAATGTACATGTAGGTAAGAAAAATAAAAAATCGGCTTATATATCCCTAGGTGGAAAAGTTAACAATTCGTA
Organism: Linyphia triangularis; assembly: GCA_963978545.1. Taxonomy (NCBI): domain Eukaryota; kingdom Metazoa; phylum Arthropoda; class Arachnida; order Araneae; family Linyphiidae; genus Linyphia; species Linyphia triangularis. Next base: position 5,449,441 of record OZ021731.1, read on the forward strand.
ACGCTGGAGGAAAAGTTAACGATTCGTAACGCTGGAGGAAAAGTTAAGAATAAGTGTAGATGAAATTTGCCCATGGTAATCGGCGGAGTTTCGAGTTTTCCCCAACACTCATTAGACAGCAGTCAGTTATTTTGGCTATTACTTACTTAGAAAAGGTTTATATTTTATTTCGAAGGGGTTGGCTTATTTTTTTCCTTTTTTTTTCTTTGTAACACTGGTCGAACAAAGAATTTTGCAGCTAATATTTTTCCACAATCAATAATGCCATCTATTGAGTGCTACGTAAATTTTCGGCGACCATTATGAATGAAATCAAAACCCTTTCATCTTTCATCTCAACTTTTCTATGATACTGTTCTTGCTTTGATAATTACATGCTCCTCCCAACAGATTAGAAAAAAGTGGCAAAAAAACCCCAACAAGATCCCAATTTTAAAATACAAGTAAATTTGCTCAATAATAAAGAAATCAAGCTACTAACTAGAGATATTAGAGAGGGCAGGTGACATCAAACAAAAAAATTAATAGCTAGCCACTGAGAGTAAAAGTGTATGGACCATGGCAAAGGAACTCAGAAAAGACCAATACAGAGTAAAAGAGGTTTAAAATACACTGATATTGACAAGGCTGAAGCCTTCGCCGACTCTCTACAATTACAACTCCAAGCAAATAAGGAGCCATGCGACGACGATTTTGTAGATATCATTAAAAATAGAGTTGGTAAATTCAACCTCACTCATAACTTCGCCCAAATTCTAACTGACGCCAACTTGGAAGAGATTATGTTTACAATCAGAAAACTCAAAGGCTCCAGGAGGAGATGAAATTTTCAAAAGAATGTTAAAGAACCTCCCACCTGAAACCATAGGGAACATGTCTAATATCTTCAAGGCTTGCTAAAACATGTATTCTTCCCCTCTGTTTGGAAGCAGACTATGATTCTTTTAATACCAAAACCAGGGGGGAAAAAAACAATTATGCCTGCTAACCACAGACCTATCAGTCTACTGCCCTCAATGGGTAAAATGTTTGAGAGGGTTATTTTTAATAGGCTCAACCCCTACTTGGATAAAATCCCTAACGGACAATTTGGTTTCATGAAAAGGAGATCTACCACTAAACAACTTGATAGGATGCTTGAGTTCGCAGGATCTGCCTACCATAACAAGCAATACAGTTAGAGTGAGCAAAGCCCTTTCCAGCAACAGAGACATTCTTGCCAGTGTCCCACAGGGAGGTGTACTGGGACCTATCCTATATAATTTTTATACATCCAACTTTCCGGTGATCACAGAGATAACTTCAATCAATTGACCGCTTTTTATGCAGATGACACTGCAAAAGTCACAAAATCTATAAATACGAACAAAGCAATTGACGATATGCAAAACATCATGCCAGAAATTGAAGAATGGTGTTCTCGCTGGAAAGTGGCCATCAATAGGTCAAAATCTCAACTCCTAATAATCAGACCTAAGAACAAGAGAAAAAAAGGTTTCTGAACTTCACTTGTTCGGTGAAAGAATCCCTACTGCTAGGAAGGCCAACTATTTAGGTCTTACCATTAACTCCAAACGTAATTGGAACGACTATATAGCTAAAGTAGTTGGTAAAGCGTATGGTATCTCGAATAAGCTAAGACCATTTATTGGCAGGCACTCAAAGATAGAATTACATCTGAAAAAGAAAATTTACATTAGCTGCATACGTCCCATCCTAACTTATGCTTCTCCAGCATGGACGACTGCAACCAAAGCTAACGTCAGAAAACTCCAAATTGCACAAAATCGCATTCTATGGGAAAAGGTTGGAGCTACGAGATACATACGCAATTTACTGATTCCCAGACATCTCAAAATTGAATTCATTAATGAATACTTGGCGAAATTGAATATTAACTTCTATAAAAACGCCAAGTGTGCCAACTCCAATTTACAAGCTAACATGAACTATGAAGTTCTCCCAAAGGACAGTAAAATTAGACCTTTTGCTGCACTTGCGTTATCAGACGATATCCTAGCCGAAAAATATAATAGATAACTTTGAAGGCGTTCTGCGCTGAACACAATAACAAACCTAATAGATAGACATTAAAGGTGTTTAAGGGTTTTCCTCTCCAAATAGTTTTAATACCCTGAATTTCTAGATCTGAACTTTCATCTGTTGGTGTGTCTATACTTTGATAATTGAGGTCTCGGATAAAGAAAGCCAGTCCTCCCCCGACTAGCGCGTACCAGTTTATCCTGCGAGACGGACGATGCAGTATCAGATATATTAGTCGACGTATTCATGGGAGGAAAAAGCAGCTTCTGTTGTCCGAAGACTGGAGCACCTAGAAGGTAGAAGACAGGCCTAACATATTCCGGGGGAAGCAAAAATTTTCCTCTTTGCCCTAAATGCCAAAAAGAACAGGCATCACCTCAGCACATTTTGGACTGCCTTGGACTGGACTGGGAGGACATTTATAACTGTCCACAACTAGTGTCAGACTTCATTAATGTCAATGGCTTCACTGATATTGTCTGACTTCGTCAGACAAAAGGGAGATTAGAAACAACAACAACAACACAAACCTAATTATTAAAGATTCAACATTCAATGTTTTCCCGTCTCCAGAGACACAGAAAATCTTTCCAAAACTATCTATTTTGTGGACTATTATAGCCCATGTAAAAGGGGAGAATGTAGGGGAGAATGTAGGGGAGAATGTACCACCTTTGTGACTGTGAGAGCACTGAAAAATTTAAAAAAACGCATATTAGGATAATTTTGAAAAAGTCTAAAACTTCCACTGGAAGTGTTACTTGAGTGGCTCTCCGTATATAAATGATCAGAATGACATTTTCTATGCATGCAACTATTTACAGAAACGTTTCGCAGTTGAATTATTTCAGAAGTGTTTCTTGTGCCTTGTGCGTGTTCATAGTTCAAAAGTTCCTGTATGACCGCTTCTCATATGGTACCGGTAAAAGAGCTTCCAAAAACTAAATTCATATATTCTCCTTGCTGCTGCCATCTATTGAGGGGCAGGAAAAGCACGAAACTTCACCTATTATGGTGCTGCATTGCATTCACATTCATCCGGAAAAGTAATTTTATGATCAACATATGCTTAATCATACAAACTTGCATCCGATAAAATGAAACGTCAATAGTTTTGGTAATTAGAGAATCTTCTTTGACAGGTTATTTCTACAGATTAGTATAAGTTAATCTAGGTTATTGTTATGACCAAAATTTAAAAATTAATTTTAACGTCTTTTACATACATAACACAAAAGTAGTCAATTTGTTTTACACCACATCTATAGCGTGGCTTGTTTCCTAATTTTTTTTTTTTTTTTTTTTTTTTCCACATACATTATATATTTAAAAAAAAATATAAATTATGTATGTAGGTATTACCACCACTAGTTTAATTAATTGCTTTTTAATTAAGTATTAAATTGTAATGCATATACTATCAACAGATTTCGATCTGCTAAGTCTAAATTGTTGTAACAACTTTCAAAGAAGTTGGTAGCAGCAAATCTAGTAAAACTGAAGAAAACGTACGAGGCGACTAGAATCATTCGGCTTTTCTCTTTTTAACAGTTTGACATTTTAAGTAATACAGCAAAGAAAACAATTGCTTCTCCAAAAATAAGTTTATTTATGCGATTCATTGTTTAATATTTATCGATTTTGTCAATTATTGCCTTTTTGAAAAATGGTTTTGACTGTGGACTCAAAGAGTGGATACGAAGGAAGTGAATTCAATACCTCACAGTCAGAAATTAACATTTCTGATTTATCTATTGATGGCACTTTTTCTGTGTTATAAACTCTATAGTTAAAAAAAAACTATCGTTTGATTAACAGATATCTCATTGAGCTAACCACACAAAAAAAAAAAAAAAAAAAAAAAAAAAGTGTATACAACACTGAAAGAATTTCACAAACTCTCCAAGAAAGAATCATTCAGAAACTACTTCGTATAAAAACTTGAAATTTGATAAGCAGGCCCTAAAATTGTCTGTTATTGAAATGAGATAAATAAAAACACAAACATAGCGTCTATTACATTTTATTTTAAAAATGAATTTAAAAAAAAAAAAAAAAAAAAGACTCTTGTAGGTTGGAGGTAGAGCCACTGCATAGCCATTGACGTAAGGATTTCAAATACAAAAAAAAATATCTTGAACGCTATTTTCGATGTTTTTTATTTATTCATTTCCATAAATGATCATTTTCGCACTTACTCATCAAATGTGAAGGTTTTATACAATGTATTTTCAAATGAACTTGGCTTTAGAAGTTTATAATATAATTAGTAGAGGGAATATGATCCTTAAAACTAGTTAATCTTCATTATCAAACTCAATTACGATTGCGTTTGATCTGAAAATGTAAATCTGAAGCAATTAATGACAGCACCAAAAAAAAAAAAATCAAATTTTAACAAGTTTCTCTCCTGAAAACGAGCGATATTCCATTAACATTTAAAAATATTCACTGACAAGTTCAAGGTAACAAAATGGTTTACATTTCTGATAAAATCCTTCACTCTCTACACTATAGATGGCGCCACAACCTTCTCTAAGTGCTATTTAAAAAAAATAAAAAATTGGGTTTGATGATTGACCTGTATGATAATATTACTAAAAAATAGCAGAAAGTAAAGTTGTAAAAGGTTGATTGAAAATTAAAAAAAGCATGTCTAATTCAAAGTTTCCCGGGTTTTTTTCCGTTTTTTTTTTTTTTTTTTTTCCTTTTTTTTTGTTTTTTTTTTCAAGTCATTTTATCTGCCATCTTTTGAACAACTTGTAGTAGTTGCTAAAAACAATTCTTTACAAAAAATTAAAAAAAATTGATTAATGATTCTGGCAAATTTAAAATGTTTAGAACATAAATAAGATTTAAAACTACTTTAAAATTAGAGATGTATAATAACATAAATTTCAGGTATAAATGTAGATTTAATGATTATAAGTTTACCAAGTATATTGAAAGTTGACATGGTTGAATACTGGCGAATTGTATCCAGAAACAAAAAACATACGTAAATTTTGTCTACAGTAAGAACTATTATGTTGATACATTAGGAAAGGAAGCATATTTATCTGCTATTGGTATGGAAAAGGTTTTTTTTTTTTTTTTTTTTAAAGAGTAAAAGAAATATATATACCTTAAATAGAAAACATAACTGGACAACTTTTATTATTCTATTCCCTCGATTCTAATATTCCAATCTAGTCTAAAATCAAAATCTTTAATTATTTTATTTACTAATATTCCAATTTGATAAAACATTAACACTGTATTTTAATTAGCATCGAACACTTTTTATAGAAATACACGAGGGGCACGCATTAGTATTTTGTTTCTCATCTTGTGTACAACACTCTTGAGTAATTTTCTTTACCGATTCATTCGAAAAAATTCGGGTAACGTTCGTGGACTACTTCATGGGAGTAGTTTTTCCATTGTCACCCGTTAATGTTATTAGGGGAGTAGCAATTCAAGATCTCACATATCGTCTAATTCTAATGTAAGATTTCGAATTGCTGTTTTAATTTGTGTTAAAACGTACAAGATGCCATTAAAGATCACATATAAGTTGTATTAAAATTTGTTACGCAGCATTCTAAAGTTTGTAAATTGAATTTGTATTGAAATACATTACTTTTACAATTGATGCAATATTAATTTCAAAGCAGAAAAGTCGAGATGGATTCACAAATTTTGAATAATTAATAAACTTTTTCCAGAAGTTGTAGTTAGAGATGAGTGCATCTAAGTAGTGGGCGCAGCTTAAGCATTTAAGATTGTTTACTGAAATGAGATTTTTGAAAGTACAACCGAGTTCGATATTGGATTTTATAGCTGAGGGATGTCAAGGGACATAATTTGCGATTTTCTCTTTTCTATGGTACTGATTTCTACTGTAAACTTTAAAAACTTATTAATATTTTGTGGACGATTTCTGACTTTTTAAAGAGAGATCGCCAGTTAATCACTGGCCCCATAGACATAATGTTTCATTTTTCTGACCATAATATTTGCCGAAGTATTATTATTGTCTTAAAACATGTGAATTTTCTTTTCAGGTATAGCAACATCAATAAAAAAAAAAATTTAAAAAAAAAAATTCCCTCCTTGAACCTTTCCTTGGGTTTATTTGCTCAAATGGAATAATGTAACAATTATCAAGTAAAATATCACCAAATTGGCATTATTATTTTTTTATTATTATTATTATTATTTATGAAAATATATAAACTGAAACCGAAAATTGGATTCAATGCATGTCAAATTTAAATACAGTGACCTGTATTATAGTGCAATTGATTGCTGTATGGTGTTTCGCAATTATAGTTTAAAATTATATGAAGTTCCTTATTCGCTTTTTTCGAAACCCACATTTATTTGTTTTGGAAACTTAAATAAATATGGTAAAAATCTACACAAGTTTCAGCTTTTCTTCATGTGATGATTTTCCGTATAGAAATCGTCTTAACATGTAAGCAACTTGCATCATGTTGACGTCACTAAATCTAATGTGTTTAACACTGTGTCTGTAATTCTTCTCGACTATACTATAATAATGGTTTTATGGTGGAGCCAGCCCGGAGGCACTGTTACAAAAATATGCATTCTTAAAAGTCATTATTGTATACAAAATAAAAGTGGTTCTTATTAGTTGATTAGAAGATTTTTTTATTTATTTACTTACTTATTTTTTTCAAAAAAAAAAAATTATAAAATATGAAAATGCGTGGAGCTATATCTTTTAGATGTGTAATTTACAACATTTTCGATAGATAAAAAAATTTAGTAGTAGTTATGACGTTTTAAAATAGACTTTTGGTTTCGTGAGATTACAGCGATGCGGTGGCCGCAAGTGGAAACTTCACACGTTTTCTCTCAACAGGTAGTGCCATCTACATGTCATATTCGAAGTTGCTAAGGAAAAGTTTAATACTTTATAGTCTACACTTATATGAGCCTACATTTTTGGTTCGAATTAAATAAAAACAATCATTGCTTATGAAACAAATAAGAAAATATAAACTGATTTACTTTATAGCAGTCCACACAGTTTTTGTATTCCGAAAACTGTATCATTTCGCTATTTTTCCATTATTTAGTCTAGTATAACTTATTACTATTAAGAAATAATGTCCACGGACGTGTGAGAAACAGTTAACCTGACACGACCTTCACAATTCTAAAAGCTCACTCAACTTTTCTTTCTCGAATGAGACAACTACAATATTCGGTGACCTTGGACAAATAGACCGATTTCCACTTTTACCATTATGGAACACTAATACACAAAAAATTTCTGATAAACAACAGAATCCCACAAAAAAACAAAATATTGTCACTGAATTTTATAAATTGAAGTCAATGGACCAGGGCCTATTACTGGCCATAGAGTGACCGTTGTACCGGTCAATGAATGTAAAAAATGAGCCGATCTGGTACGATACATTTTTTTTTTTTTTTTTTTAATTTTCTATTTATTTATTTATTTATTTATTTATTTTAATTATTATTTTTTTCCACAAAAAACAGGTAGTTGCCTTGTTTAAAACCCATTGACGGTCATGCACGTATATATACGTCTTAGGATCCCCAGTTTTTCTAGCAATACACAACATTTTTAAGTTTATAAATAAAAGTTAAAATACGATATATTTTAGATATTTTTATTAGGATAATAGTCTATAAGCTATCTAAAACAAAATAAAAAATAATAAAAAAAAAATTACGTATTTGAATTAGAAATATAATTAAAAAATTATTGCAGGGAAAACAACTGGTGGAATTTCGCCCATTCCCATGACCGTCAGTGGGTTAGAGATTTTTTTTTTTTTTTAATTAAAAAAAGACTAATGCATCCAAATCCCAATCACTCCTGCCAAAACTATACCAATTCCATTATTTGATTAAATTTATCAATAAAACTATTTAATAATTTAATTATTGAAATTATTATACATAAATATTTAAATAATAATAAAATGCATTTATTATTGAAACTACTGGATAATTAAAAATTAATTATTCATAATATATATATATATATATATATATATATATATATATATATATATATATATATATATATATATATATATATATATATATATATATATATATATATATATATATATTATGAATAATTAATGTATATATATATATATATATATATATAATATTAAAATAAATTATGTAAATAATTATTTGAAATATTAAAATTTGATTAATAGATTCATTGAAAATTGGGGCCAGCATAAATCTAAAATCAACGTGCCGATTTTATGTCTCAGTAATTTTATGTCTCAGTAATTTTATGTCTCAGTAATTTTATGTCTCACTAGTCAAAAAAAGAGGGCGAGCTGAATTGAGGAATGACGAAAGAAATTACCTCAGAGCAAATACAGACCGATGAGTATTGCACTCTCGATTGCATACGGTAGTTCCTCTAAAAAAGTCATACAGGAAAGTGTTGCCCTGAGTTTCACACTGCTCTCTATCAGTGCTAGAAGCAGGGTGACGCGTCCCCCATTTTTTCAAGAAAATACTTATTCGTCCCCTACTTCTAAAACCATTGAAATCCATCCCCTCACTTTTCAAAGCACTCATTCCATCTAAAAACTACTAAAGAAAAATAACATTAACCTTTAAATGTAGTGACACTGAGAAAAAGTGATTTAAAGTTTTTCAAATGTAAAAAAAAAAAACTATTTATGGTATATATATATCATACTATTATAAAAATGTATTATACTACTTTGTATAACGATACAAGTATTTTTATTAACAAATGCTGTTTGTTACACTTGGTCAACTTTTAACTTTGAAGGAATCTTCTTAAAAGTTAAATTTCTATTCTTGTTCCGTATAAAAACAATAAGCCATTAAAAAAAAAAAAAAAAAATTTTAGTGTTGGTTGTTAATTTTATGTTATGAAAGTATACTTATTATAAGATACAAAATTATGAAATTTATCATTGGGGGGGTCACCAACCTTTGGGCACCCCCAACCCCCTACCCCATTTTTTTTTTTTTTTTTCCCCCACCCTTTCCTACCACTAAAAAATTGTATTTACTTCTAAATTTATTTTTCTCAAAAATAGGTATCGAAAAAAATTGCAACGAAACAATAGGTCTCTTCGAAGCGTCTCACTCGTATAGACGCCGACAGATTTATTTACAGGAGGGTACAGATGTCATCCAAATTACATATTTTGAATTTATCTTGATTTTTCAATTTGGTCTGATAATCAATTTGATTTTTCAATTATAGTCACTGTATTAAATTTCTTATATCCATTGAATATTTTAAAATGCATATCATACTTATAATACCAGTAAATCATACTACATTAGTTTCAGTTTTCAAAATCCAAGGGAGTGCAAATGTACCTTCCTTACACCTTCCTCACGGTGCCCATGGTCCCACACAAGGTTGATGAAATTTGAATTACAACAGTTGTCTGGCCGTATGTATATTAGAGGTAGGACATATCGATCAAAATAAATATCGATACTAAATCACTGCACAGGAAAAAATATCGATATATCGATACATGATTTTTTTTTTTTTTTTTTTTTTTTTTTGATTTTCAATTTTGTCATAATCGAAATATTTCAGGGCAGATTTCTAGTTTTCATGAATTTATGCCAAAAATGTTTTAGTAATTAAATTATATTATCAATCAAAATAAATAAAATAGATTTGGATGTCAATGCATAAATTCACATTTATTTTTAAAGAAAAAAATTTTAAAAGTAGTTTACCGCATATTTTGCTGATAGAGATGTTTTTAATATTTAAAATTAGATGCAAATTCCAGGTACATTTTAGCAACAGAGACGGTGCAATGTTAATGACTACCAATAAATAATCTTATCTTTCCACTACATTATGTTTTCTTTTAGGTTAAGGTGCCATTTTAACTGTCTCTCAGCCAAGTCCAAACTTTAGTTTTGAAGTTTTTGAAAATGGAATAAAGAAAATCGAAAAAACACATGGCACTACAAAACAATCATCAAAAAACTAAAAATGTTTGAAAATATCGATATATCGGTGACTTGTACCTATATTTTTACTATCGATATATTTTTTTTAAATATCGATAAAAATATAGTCGTATCGATATATCGCGGACCTCAAATGTATATGAGTTGATGTTCAAATTTTTAATCATTTATCCAAAGCAAGAGTGAGATAAAAAACGCAATATATGTCAAACGCAATCTGGAAAAAAAATATTTAATCACTATAGGCTCGCATGGAGCTTCTATAGTCGCCCTCTCTTAAAATTAACGTTTTAAAATAAAGTCCTATCATTGCCTATAAAACTACTTTGTATAAAATCTTATAATTTGGTGAAAAGGTAAGAAAATTATCACTTAATGAAATTATTAATTTAAATGATTGATTGATAAATTAATGAATGATTAAATTAAAAACTCGAAAATAACGTCGAATATATTTTATTTTATATTTGAATTCCTTACTTGGTTTTGTCATTTGCTATCTTAATCTTCATTCATAATAGATAGACATAAAATAAAAAATAAAAAAATGTCTGTTAATTCATTAAATGATTATTTTCGTACCTACTCACCAAATTGCAAGGTGAAGTAGATTCTAAATGCACTGGGCAAGAAGATTGTAACATAGCGAATATAGGAAACGATCTGCACTAGGAATTCCTCTTAGCGTCATGAAGAAACCAGGAATTTAAATATAGTTGGTTTAACAAAAGATTATTTGTCCCACGAGATGAAATTTGATGTTAATAAACTATAATGTCTTTGGCCCCAAATAAAGCCACAATTTTTAAATTATTTAAGAAAAGAAGAGAAAAAAAAAAAAGAACATTGACGACAAAGCATAACTCAAAATGTATATTTTAAATAAATTCCCATTTCCACTCTCAATTGAATAAACAGCGACAAAGTTAGGTTTCTCATAAGAGTCCCATCACTTGCCCAAATCGCGACACGTACAAATCGTGACATATTCTTTGTATTTTTATTTGATGGAAAAGACGACATTACATTCTCTTTAAGAAAACAACCTTATTCAGAGTCCGAACACGTTCCATTAAGCGACCGGAACTTCTTGACCTTGAAATTCGCTACCGATACTCTGAAAAGTGGGGAAATTTCTTTATGCAGGGAAACGAGTGGATGTCGTAGCACGAACCACATTGAGTAACGTTTCGTTTGAGGAAGAAGTCCCAGCACGGATGGGAACGGAACAAAAACAAGAATTTTGTGAGGACATTTTCCATTCCAGAATGTATTACGTAGGTTGTGTGACGAACTGGTGACATTTTAAATTCCGAAATACTTTGCTGATATTAGCGGATCCAGTGAGATGCGGAGGGGGCAATTGCCCCTCCGTTATTCATGGACGGCTCACTTTTTAACGTGCACTGTTCTCAAGCTTTGGATGAAATCAATAAAGATTTAACGAATCCGTACTAAACATTTTTAATAATTCATCCCCGAAAAATGGAGATGAAAAAACTGAGGGCGAAGCAAGACAGCAAAGCAAATTATAGTTGGAAATTGTTCAATGTGTATAAGTATTCGTTGTTACCGGTTGTCCCAAAAATGACCGATTAATCAATTTAAAAAAACGGAAGGCGGCAGAAATGTACGGTTTGCTGCATTCTGCTTAAGTAACCAATGAATTTATTCTTACCAATTTCCGAAATTAGTTACAAAGTTTGTCAACCGATAGCGCCAATGACTAAGGAAAAAAACTACAAAACAACGATTTTAAATAACCACCATTTGCAGCAACAACGTGGCACAGTCTGAGACTAATTGTGGTCCAGGTGATGAAACTCTAAAACCATAAAAATACGCTATTCTAGCGAATAAACAATTATCGAAACATATGCTAAGATGTAGAAATAATACTGATCTGAATGGTCGGATGGCGTACAGAATAGCAGCGTCATCTACTGACGAGCTTTGTAACTAATTTTTAAAAAAATGAGAATAAATTCCCTGGTTAGCAAACCGTACATTTCTAAAGCCTTTTTTTTTTTTTTTTATTCCAAATCGGCAGTTATTTTTGGGACACCTGCTAGATTGTCCTGTCTACCATATTTAACAATAATTTATCCTGAATCAAACAGTTGTAGACAATTCTAATCTATTGTCATAAATTCACACGTAGCCAACCATTGTAGTAAGACTTATTATGTTATCAAGACTTTATACTTCTTTGTAACATAATACATAATCTATATATTCAAAATTAAGTTATCCCGTGTTATTGTAATATAACTTAAGAGCAACAAAATTTACCTAAGCTATTCCACAGCCACTGCCCCCTCAGTAATAAAACTCTGGATCCGCCCTTGATTGCTGATTTCGATTTTTTTTTAAATTTTTTTTTCAAGATGAAGTTCTAGTAAAGATCATACCTATACTCGCTATGTTACATTCTTCTAGCCCAGTAGCCCAGTGCCTGTAGAAACTGCTTTCAAGAAAACTTTGACATTTGGTGAGTAGGTACGAAAAAAATTACTTAATAAAATTATATAAATTGTTTTCATGCAATGTCTATCTATTAGAAATGAAAATTAAAATAGCAAAAGAAAAAACCAGGTGGAGCCACTGCAAATGCATCGATGTTAGAATTTCAAACATAAAATAAAATATATTAGACGCTTTTTTCTAATTTTTGATTTATACCAATTCATGAATTGATTATCTTCGTAACTACTCACCAAATTTCAAGGTTTTTAAGGAAAGTAGTTTCTAAATGCACTGGACTAGAAGATTTAGGGGAAATAGAGGGAATGAGCCTTACGAGGATTTCCTTATAAAATGATAGTTTGTTTTTATTTGTCCGTTTGTTATGTTGAAAATATTATATTTCACCCTTACAAAATGGGAAAATTCCAACTATTTTAATGAATATTTATTCTTTGATACACGTTTGCAAATGCACATATTCATATCCATTTCAGAAACAAGCTGCTATTCAAGAAATTGTAAATTATGATTACCGAATTGAACAGTCTTAGAAAAGGCCTTGTATACTATCCGCCATGACACTGGATATCCCCGTAGTGCGTTGCGATAGATATCTCTATATATATAAGGCAAAGCCCTCACTCACTCACTCACTCACTCACTCACTCACTCACTGACTCACTGACTCACTCATCACTAATTCTCCCACTTCCCACATAGTCACAACTCTGAAAATCGGCACAAATATCAACAATGGTAAAAATAGAAAAAGTAAACTATTCCGATCTCGATTAACACACTTTAAGGGGTCGAAAAGGGGTCAAATGTTCCAAACGGGGGACATTCGAAAATCCTACTTCCCACATAGTCACAATTCTGAAAATCGGCACAAATATCAACAATGGTAAAAATAGAAAAAGTAAACTATTCCGATCTCGATTAACACACTTTAAGGGGTCGAAAAGGGGTCAAATGTTCCAAACGGGGGACATTCGAAAATCCTACTTCCCACATAGTCACAACTCTGAAAATCGGCACAAATATCAACAATGGTAAAAATAGAAAAAGTAAACTATTCCGATCTCGATTAACACACTTTAAGGGGTCGAAAAGGGGTCAAACGTTCCAAACGGGGGACATTCGAAAATCCTACTTCCCACATAGTCACAACTCTGAAAATCGGCACAAATATCAACAATGGTAAAAATAGAAAAAGTAAACTATTCCGATCTCGATTAACACACTTTAAGGGGTCGAAAAGGGGTCAAACGTTCCAAACGGGGGACATTCGAAAATCCTACTTCCCACATAGTCACAACTCTGAAAATCGGCACAAATATCAACAATGGTAAAAATAGAAAAAGTAAACTATTCCGATCTCGATTAACACACTTTAAGGGGTCGAAAAGGGGTCAAATGTTCCAAACGGGGGACATTCGAAAATCCTACTTCCCACATAGTCACAACTCTGAAAATCGGCACAAATATCAACAATGGTAAAAATAGAAAAAGTAAACTATTCCGATCTCGATTAACACACTTTAAGGGGTCGAAAAGGGGTCAAACGTTCCAAACGGGGGACATTCGAAAATCCTACTTCCCACATAGTCACAACTCTGAAAATCGGCACAAATATCAACAATGGTAAAAATAGAAAAAGTAAACTATTCCGATCTCGATTAACACACTTTAAGGGGTCGAAAAGGGGTCAAACGTTCCAAACGGGGGACATTCGAAAATCCTACTTCCCACATAGTCACAACTCTGAAAATCGGCACAAATATCAACAATGGTAAAAATAGAAAAAGTAAACTATTCCGATCTCGATTAACACACTTTAAGGGGTCGAAAAGGGGTCAAATGTTCCAAACGGGGGACATTCGAAAATCCTACTTCCCACATGGTCACAACTCTTAAAATCGGCACAAATATCAACAATGGTAAAAATAGAAAAAGTAAACTATTCCGATCTCGATTAACACACTTTAAGGGGTCGAAAAGGGGTCAAACGTTCCGGGGACATTCGACAATCCTACTTCCCACATAGTCACAACTCTGAAAATCGGCACAAATATCAACAATGGTAAAAATAGAAAAAGTAAACTATTCCGATCTCGATTAACACACTTTAAGGGGTCGAAAAGGGGTCAAATGTTCCAAACGGGGGACATTCGAAAATCCTACTTCCCACATAGTCACAATTCTGAAAATCGGCACAAATATCAACAATGGTAAAAATAGAAAAAGTAAACTATTCCGATCTCGATTAACACACTTTAAGGGGTCGAAAAGGGGTTAAACGTTCCAAACGGGGGACATTCGAAAATCCTACTTCCCACATAGTCACAACTCTGAAAATCGGCACAAATATCAACAATGGTAAACATAGAAAAAGTAAGCTATTCAGATCTCGATTAACCCACTTTAAGAGGTCAAAAAGGGGTTAAACGTTCCAAACGAGCGATATATTCGAATGTCCTACTTCTCATATTTTCACAATTCTGAAAACTGGTGTGAATATCAATAAAGACAAACGCAGAAAAAGTAAACTATTCCGATCTCCGGTGGATCAAGGGGTGGAAAAGGGGTTAAACGTTCCAAACGAGGAATATTCGAATGTACCACTTCCCATATGGTCACAACTCGGAAATTTGGTACAAATGTCAAAAAAGATTAAACATAGAAAAAGTAAGCTATTCTGTTCTCGATTAACCAACTTTAAGGGGTCGAAAAGGGGTTAAATGTTCCAAACGAGGGATATCCGAATGTTCCTCTTCCAATGTAGTCATTTTTCTGATATTTTTTTGCAAATGGTAAAAAAATAAGTCATTCCAATATCGATTAACGAATTTTTAAGGGATGAAAAAACGACGCAACATTGAAACTATACGAGGATTAACTTAATGTCTAATTAACTTAATTCCAATACAGCTACTACTTTGAAATTTAGAACTAAGAGCAAACATAAACACAATAAACTATTCCAGTTTACTATTCACAATTATAAATTTCGTTTAAAATGTCAACAAAGGAAAGTTCCTATTTTGATAAATCAATTTGTCGGGATCGAAAAGGGAGCAAACGTCTGAAGTGTAGAATACATGAATGTCTTTTGATCGCTAAAATGCTAATGGTAAAATTTCGTAGCGCAGCACGGGTATTCAGCTAGTACACATATATAACAGTTTCTGTTTTTCAACTTACAGGGTGTCCAGCGAAATACTGTTTTTAAAATTATATAACTAAAAAACAAAGATTGTACGAAAAGAAAACAAGAATTAAAAAATTTGATACTAATCTTTCGAAATTAGTTATAAACTTTGGCAACAGGTGGCGCTGTACAGCTGTAGTTGTTACCCGGATTTACAGGCTACCAGTCTGGTCTCCAGTTTAGGTCATCAGTTCTGTGACGTCAGCTAAGCGACCGTTGCGCCATCTATCGGTGATCACGGGAGAGCGCACGTGATTGGTTGATCGGAGTCGCCGGCGCCAGTAAATAGAAAATGTTTGGTTTGCTGGAACCAGTAGCCTGGTGACGTCACAGACTGGCTATCTAAACTGGAACCTCAACTGGTAGCGTGTAAATCTGGCTTTATGAATAAAAATTTTTAAGCTCAAAGCGATCAGTTCTCGGACAGTTCCACTTTTTAAACGTGAGAAGAAGATAGCGTAATTGTAATGACTAATTGCGAAGGACAAATCTCAAACATATTTCTAGATTTTTTTATTACAGCGCCATCTGTTGGCAACATTTGTGACTAATATAAAAATTCTGTTTTAGATATTTACAACTTTCTAAATAGCTATACTTTTTGTTTCATTCTTCAATAGACACTTGTTTTTTAAGTTATTTAATTTTAAAATCAGGGAATCCTTCGCTGAGCACTCTCTGTATATAGTTGGACAAGATTAAGTATTTAAACTGAACCTGAATTTTTTGTGGAACAATTTTATCTTAGATTTTTTTGTTTGAATGCCTTTTTTTTCTTTTTCTTTTTTCTTCTTTTTTTCTTCTTTTTTCTTTTTTCTTCTACGTGTTTAACAACACAGATTAGCTCAGCTTCTGAGCATATTCTGCTTTCTAAATTTTAGTAGTAAGAATTAATTGTGTCCCTACCTATTATCTATCGTAATGTCCTGATGAGGGCATTTTGTTATGAGATTTGCAAGAACTTAACCAGTTCTCCTTTCTCCTAAATATCTTAAAACTATTTATTTATCAAACTTCCATCATGACTGCCAGAAAAGAACTCCACAAAATTCCAAGTGATGCCACACGCGGCAAGCAAAACATGTATAATTTAAAACACAAGATATTTAGCAAATAGTTCAGAGTTGATGTCGTCACACATTTTGAAAGTAATTTTCTTTTGGCAGCAGCTCATTTCTTATGTTTCGATCGATATTTTTATGAAGGGCACTTTTTATGTCATTGATATTTAGGAGGTAATAATATTTTTATGATTTCTGATTCGACTTTAGAAAATATTTTTTTGGCATGATAAAAACAATATTTTATACAGACGAATCAGTAATCGAAAATATATAATTACAACAATGTTTAGTAAAATAGTCAGTTAAGATAAAGTATTTAAAGGACAGTATCTTTGACCAAATTGAACTTTTAAATTTTTGTAGCCTTTTTTTTTTTCCAGCAACAAACAGATGTATCTTGTTATACAAATTTTATTTATCCACAAATTTTAACTTTCATTTACTACATACAACGCATAAGAAATACTCAGTCGTGGTCAATCGTCATAGGCAAAAAGTACCACAACAACGTTGGTCAATCTAACTCGACATTGGCCATTCCCGAAGTCGAAAGTTGTAAACCAGCCGTTGTTACGGATATTGACCAATCTTGCCCAATGTTGGATAAAATACACTAGAAGTTTTGAAATGTTGATGGACACAGGGGCGTACTGAGTAGAGGTCGGCGATATATCGATACGACGATATTTTTATCGATATTTCTCCAAAAATATCGATAAAAGTCACCGATATATCGATATTTTCAAACATTTTTAGTTTTTTGATGATCGTTCTGTATTTCCATGTGTTTTTTCGATTTTATTTATTCCCTTTTCAAAAACCTCAAAACTAAAGTTTGAACTTGGCTGAGAGACAGTTAAAGCGGCACCAATATTCAATATTTTCCATACACCTAAAAGTTATTGAAAATTATCTAAAATTTTCTTAAAATCACTGCACCAATTAAGCGGAAATATAACTTTTTTTTTTGTAATAGATCCTTTTCAATTGAAAAAGCAGTCACCTTACAAAAAATCAATAATGAAAAGTAGAAATTTGCCCCGAAAAAGTTTGTTTCCGGCAAAATTAAAAATCAAATAAAAAAAAAAAAATCATTATCGATATATGCATTATCTATGCAACGATATTGTATCGATATTTATTTTGATCGATATTTCCGATCTCTAGTACTGAGACATAAAATCGGGCAGGGGAGTTTAGATTTGTGCCAGTCCAAATTTTCAATATCATCACTATTAAAATTTTAGTAAAATAAGTCTAACCCCGTAAAAAAGAAGTCGACGGAGCCGCCGAAATTGTTCGCTTTAACCAAATTTCATGTGTTAAACGAATAAATTAACACTAAGTTTTAAGTACGGCCTTTACTTCGCTTTAAACGGGATTTCATGTAAAGCGATTTCGAGTTAACGTTTGACTGCATTTTCAATAATTAAATAGTTTTTATAATTAACATATTTTATTATTTAATATTTGATATCAATAATAAGTTATTTTTATATATAAATTTTAAAAATTGAATTGTTATAATAATTAGTTTAATTAAATAAAACCTTTGTTGCTAATATTTATATCTCCTTTGAGTGAACTTGGTTTCCATAAGCCATTCATAGTTTGCTGCAAAGACAAAAACAAAGAAATATACAGTAGAACCTCGATTAACCGTGTCTCCTTTATCCGGAACTCTCTGTTAACCGGCAATCATTTAGTCGACATCAAAAATCTCCCAAATGAGTAATAAATCATTTGTTCCTTTTTAAGCCATAATCTTTTCCCTTGCTCTAAAGTTACATAAGTAATGGTGAGGCTTGTGACTGTTTTTCTAAAGAACTGACATGGTTAGAGCAACCTTCGGATGCAGATCAAACTGAACTATTGCCCTCAAAAAAACTCCGGGATAGAGCAGCGAAACAAAGATTATCAAGATTATTGCAACAAAAACTCATTTCCAACAATTATGTCATAAAAAAACATTAAAAGTCCTGTATTCAATAAACGAAAATCATTTACTTTTTATTGCTTTTTTCAACTCTCTTTTATCCGGAATTTTCGCTTAACCGACCTACCTTTGGTCCGAATTTTGTCGGTTAATCCAGATTCTACTGTAAATTGTAAAATAAAGAATGTCCTGGAGTTTAGCTAGTAGGTTAATTATAAAATGACATCCGAACTGATAATAAATATTTAACCATAAAGACTAAAAAATAAAGAAGAAATAATACGATAATATATAAATCTTAATACGTCTACTTTTCTTAGATTCTCTTACTGCCCTTACCAAACGAAATACGACTACTGCCAGAGGGAGGAGAGGGAGGTGATTGGGATTTGATTGCATTTGGCTTTTTAAGAAAACGTTAAGGAAAGCAACTATTTATATTGAAGTATAATTAAAAAAAGTGGATCCCGTCACATGTAGACATCCACGGAAATGAATTGGCTGACACTCTTGCTAAGGAGAACACCCTGTCCTCTCTACTCAAGAACTCACATATCAAGAGTTATACTCAAAGAAAATAGCTCAAAATAAAGCGGCATATACCTCCATCTCACGAATGGTATAAAGCCAAAAAGCCAGGACACTCCCTATCTCTTCCTTGTGATAGGCACACCAATACCCGTCTGTCCCGACTTGCTAGTGGTCACCTTAAAGGCCTCACATATTCCGGGGGAAGCAAAAAATTTCCTCTTTGCCCTAAATGTCAAAAAGAACAGGCATCACCTCAGCACATTTTGGACTGCCTTGGACTGGACTGGGAGGACATTTATAACTGTCCACAACTAGTGTCAGACTTCATTAATGTCAATGGCTTCACTGATATTGTCTGACTTCGTCAGACAAAAGGGAGATTAGAAACAACAACATAATTAAAAAAAAAAACTTCGTATCGGACCGGCCCATTTTTTACAGACACTGACAGGCCCTTGTGATTATACCAGGCAACCCTATGGCCAGTACGCCCTTGGATGGGCAGTTTTAAAATTAAAAAATTTCACTTATAAGAAAAGACAAAGGGCAAAAGATACGTTTTGAGTTGTTTTTGCCATGCTTATTTTTAAAAAATCGTGTCGATAGTCGATAGTTTATCGTGTCGATAGTTTAAATTTAAATTAGAACTGGGACCAAGAACCTAATAAAAGGTGGATAAATAAAAGATGAAATAAAAGGTGGATCCAACATTTGTTTTTTGGAGAGAACAAAAAAGTTTTCAAAATTGAGGTTGCTAATAAATATATCTTATTTGAAAATAATAGGTCATGAAAGAAGCCCCCTTTTTTTTTTGCACCCTAAAAAATTTTATATTATTTTTTTTCTGAATAACAATAATAATTTTTACTTCAAATATTTTAAATCAAATGGAAACAAGTTCATCCGGCATCAACTTCTATTAAGTAATTTAAAAGTATTATTCTATTTGATTTCGTTAATACTTCGATCATAAATATAAATGACTATCATAAAATGTAATTTAAATCATATATTTTATATTTGGTAAAAAAATAAATTCCCCAAAACTTTCAAAAGAGGGCTAAAACGAAGTTTCATTATTTAAATAATGACATTCTTGGAATATTCTGGGTTGGGGATGGTAAACACATATATATCTGGATTAAGATACTTTTAATAATGTTTCAATTGCAATAAAAAAAAAATTCTTGTGTTTTGATAACCATACAATGTGGTTTCCCTGCTACGCCAAAGTCAAAAGGTGCAGAAGATATAGTGGGTCCTTTGTCTCCATACTCAGAAGCGGATTTAAGAGGCACACCAAGGGTGAAATTTTGATAAAAATTCGATTTTTTTTTTTTTTTTTTTAGCATATTTAGATAATTTGTGCCTTCAAAGATAACACATTAAATTTCAATTTATATGTGCCCGGAATAGCAGATTAGGTATGATTTTTATCTAAAAAAACAATGAAATCAATCATTTTATCTTTAAACGCGTTTTTCACCAAACTACATTTTTCAAATTTGCTGCAGTTGTAACTCGGAAACAAATCATCCGATCGCATTGATTTTTTTTTTTTTTTTTTTCCCCTGCTTATTTTGTATATGTTTCTCTGTACAATGACTCTCCAGTTTTTCGATTGCATGAAAAATTTAATTTTGGTAGGCCAAAAATCATCCAATATTTGAGCAAAATTTGAAATTTGTTTTCAAAACTCAGCCATTTTGTTAAATTTAAATTCTTTTTCACAATCGTGGGTCATTGTATAGGCAATACCTTCTAATTTAATAATCTTTTTTTTTTTTTTTTTTTTTTTATTTTTTTTTTTTTTTTTTATTTAAGCCACGGTGAAGGCCGCAGTCACTGTGCAGCAGTGGAGGACTTTTTTTTTTTTTTCTTTTAGTGACTTGAAAGATAGCGAATATTTCGCTGAAAATAAAAAAATTTCATTTGAAATTTTCAGTGTATATTCATTAATTATGTATAAATATATCCTCAAAATTTTCAAACATTTCATGCAGTGGTTTTCTTTAAAATATTTCCAAAAATCACTTTTTTTCTTAGGCGGTCACACTAGGTGTGCTCCTATAGAAAGAAGAGGGATTCCAGTTATAGATCGCTAGTCTGTGACGTCCTCTGGCTACTGATGGTTCCAGTAAACCAAACATTTTCTTTTTACTGGCGCCGGTGCCCCTCATCAGCCAATCACATGAGCTTTCCCGTGATCACAGACAGACGACGCAGCGACGTCACAGAACCGTCGATATAGATAAACAACTGGATAGACTGCTTAACGCTGGGAAAATGAAGCCGTTGGGGGGACAAAAGTACAGATTGCCAAAGACTGAAAATAAAATTTTGAGTTGTACACAGCAGAAATGTCAATAGTAGACCTTAATTAGTAATAATCTGCAAAAAAAAATATCTACTCTAGCACTTTACAAGGTTTCTCGCATTCCGATCCAACTATAAAAGTGAACTGTGATTGGCTAATCATCCACTCATAATCATCAACCACCGGCGCGATTTTCTCCTTGCATTGTCATCGTAGCAGTCTATCCAGATTTGTATCTATATCGATGCACAGAACAAGCGATCTAAACTTGCTTGTAAATCCGTCTTAAAATGGAAGACATTCCCTTCTAACAATAACTTCTAAACTTGATTGAGATGCAGACGATCGAGCCAATTTTTTAGTCAAAATCTTTACCGGGAAAAAAAAAAAATGCAAACGATTTTCGCGGAAACTGGCTTCGCCTCGCTGCTTAAGTGGCTTATGCTACAACAATCTCTTAGCGACAGGGAAAATAAAGTCCTCCAATTTGTGAACCTCGGAAAGCTTAGGAAGGCTTACACAGCGCTGTGTTTGTAAACTACAAACTACTTAGCAAAAAAGTTAATTCTTTTTAAAGTAGGCTAAACGGAAGGAGCATCGAGGAAATATCCAGGAAAAGAAAAGAAAAGTTCCAAAAAAGTAACCTTTGTTTTCCTTTTATCTTTTGTACTTTTTTTTTTTTTATGTAAGTACTCGGTTGTTTTTTTGAAGGATTAAAATATTTTCTACAGAGGGCTATACTAGGACACAAAATCGACGCGATGATTTTAGATTTATTCCGATCCAAATTTTCAATATAATCATTCTAAGAATTATTTTTAGTTATAAAATAATTTCATTAATTAAATAATTAACTTAAATAATGTAATAGTTTTATTCATATATATAATTAATTAAAAACTTATATTTAATAACTTTGCATCGCCGAGCATGAAAATTTAGATAATATTTTTATAAAACAAAAATACATTAAATAAGAAAATTTTCGTTACGTAACAATTTTTGCATGAATAAGTTAAATTGATTTCAGGTACATTAGGTAAATCTATTTGGGATTGGAATGGATTGAGTTTTTCAAAAAAAAAAAAAAAAAAAGGAAGACTTATATCTTTAAAAAAAAAAGTAAAAAAGAAAATAAAAACTGCCCTAACAAACTCACCTTCTTTTTTTTACAGACACTGGCCAACCGAACTGTGATTATACCTGACAACACTATGGCCAGTATCCCCTGCTTCTAATTCTGATGAATAAGAAAGTAAACTGAAATTAAATGTATTTTACATCACGAGAATCAAAAGCAATGTTACAAATCTGTTAAAGTTGACCTAGTCATAGTCATAGTCATAGTGAATGGGGGAGGTCAATTGAGCCTAGGTGCTGATTCCACTAGGGAATATTGCACCAACCCCTTTATTTTACGACCCCCTGTCAAAGAAAGCCAGATTCCTTAAGAAAAGTCAAAAGGCTTTTGACAGGTTCCTCGTGGATTATATCAAGTTCTGTTCCAAGACCTAAGCTTGAGTGCCTAATGTGAAGAAGAGCTTCGTATTCAAAAAGTATATGGTGGGCGGTTTCCTCCACCATAATGCACTTCCTACATAAAAGTTCTTCTTTAAATATTCCCATTCTATGAAGGTGTTCTCTTAGGTGATAGTGGCCTGTAAGAAATCCAACTATCACTCTCATCTTATCCCTGCTAAGAAGCAGGATCTGAGATGATAGTTTCATGGAAGGTTCTTGGATCATAAGCCTCGCATGTTTTTGATCGGTGGTTTGTTTCCACCTTTCTGTGGTTTCTTTAAGCATTTTTTCTCCTATCACCCTTTTTGCAGTAGTCTTGGAGATCCCACAAAAAGGTTCAGGACTTAAAGGTAGGTCTGCAGTTCCCAGTTTAGCAAGCTTATCTGCAGTTGACCTGGGGCCTAGCCAGAGATTTTTTTTTCGGAAGGGGATATGAAATTATAACTCAGCAAACCATTAACAAGATTCTTTTTACTAATGCTAACATATTTTGTTACAAGTATCTTTTTTTCTATGTATAAACAGAAATTTAAAGATACTTTAAATAAATTGGCCATTTTAAACTAAAAATTCCATGGTTATGGCGATCTAAATTTCGGAAATAATTAAAAGTTGGGGCAGAGGGGCCTCACTCAAAAACATAAAAGCACATTACCATAGAGGGATGCAACAAAAAGTATAGTTATTTTCAAAGCTGTAAAAATATGAAACAAAAATTTCCAAATTAGTTACAAATGTTACCAAAGGATGACGCTGTAGTTTTAAAATTCTACAAATACGTTACAAATTAGTCCTCTGTAATCACACTTACTTTCAAGCTCAAATAGTGGAACGGTTCGAAGATAAATAGATCTGAGTCTCAAAACATTATTTAATTCATAGAAAATAGTTTATAGCACCACCTGTTGACAACATTTGTAACTAATTTTGAAATTTAGTACCAGATTTTTTCAGCTTTCAAAATAACTATACTTTTTGTTTCAATATTCCATCGATCTTTATTTATGAGTTATGTAATTTTAAAATAAGGCTATTAATAATTATATTATTGACACATTTAGCGGACTCTTGAGGGCAAAATCAAGATCCAAAAAGCCACAATTTGTGAGACGGGGGCAAACACAAACAGCAATGACGAATTTATCACCAGGGGCCTGATCATGACAAGTTGGGGTCCAAGGCCCAGACACTTTCGGGGGCCCCTTTTTCAAATGCGAGATTTATTGGAATTGAGCTTGACACATGAATTAGCATTAAATATAAATGTTGATAAATTAATGTTAATATTGTTTTCTAAAAGTTTTTTTTTTTTTTTTTATCTCAAACAAATTTCAAAAATCAAATGTATAATTCAAAAGAGGAAAATTTTTGTTATGTATAACATTGCATTTCACGATCATAATGTGTAGTAGTTAGTATTCGTGACAACAATATCAGCAGCATTATTCACAACTTCAGAGTCGACATTCGCTGATCTCGCATTAAATTCATCAAGACTTCCTTTCAATATATTTCCCAATCTTTCAAAAAAGCTTGTATTTTACGCTTTTAAATGGTTTGTTTAATAAATACACTCAGAGGAACTAAAGGCGGTTCAAGATCAATAACACAAAATGACTACTTTGCAAAAAATTCTTCAATACAGATATATTATATTCACATAGCCTTTGTGCCGATCAAACGGTATAGTGGTGAGCGAGATAGCTTCTAGACCGCGAGGTTGCGGGCTCGAGTCCCGTGTAAGGAATGGGTGCTTGTAAATGTATGTTGGCTTGTCTAATGACGAATGTTTCGGCGAATTATAGCCCTCGTGTTGCTGACGGCGCCAGATAATCTGAAACCAACCAACCACATAGCCTTTGTGAAAAATATTTATAGGTTTACAGTCAATTTCGGGGTCCTCTAAAATCATGTGCTTAAGGCCCGGGCCTTGCGGGCCTTGGCAATGATCAGGGCCTGTTTATCACCATCAAGGAGGTTAAGACCATCGAGGAAGTTAGAAGACTCCATCAAGGAGGTTAGAAGACTCCATCAAGGAGGTTAAGACCATCAAGGAGGTTAGAAGACTCCATCAAGGAGGTTAAGACCATCAAGGAAGTTAGAAGACTCCATCAAGTGGGTTAGGACCATCAAGGAGGTTAGAAGACTCCATCAAGTAGGTTAGGACCATCAAGGAGGTTAGAAGAGAGTCTTCTAACCTCCTTGGTCACCATAGATTAAAAAAAAATTGGAGGACGGGACTGACAATACTCGACGTTCGTGCTATTATGCGATAAATAAAAGTTGTTTCTGTTGATTGTCACAAGAGGGTTGGTTGTTTTCAGATTATCTGGCGCCGTCAGCAACACGAGGGCTATAATGGGCCGAAACATTCGCCATTAGACAAGCCAACATACATTTACAAACACCCATGCCTTACACGGGACTCGGAACCCGCAAGCTCGCGGTCTAGAAGCCAGCACGCTAACCACTATACCGTTTGGTCGGCGCCACTAGAGGGACATTTCTCAAGAGTCGCTTTCTTTTTAAAACATGCCACCTCATTCCAGACACCTACAAAAAGGGTTAATTTACGACAAAGGAATTCCTTCCACTGTTATCTGCAGTCGCACAATACGGTGATCATGGTGAAATACGGGCCCCACGTTAAATGTTTTTCGACGGCTGGAGCCAGGATGTCCTTACGATGTGCCATAAAAACATCTAGTGATAACACATTTTATCATGTTCATATCTCTTAGCAAGATGGACTCGGTGAAAAGTGATAAGACGTTTTATTATCGTAAGGTGACACGATTATATCAAGTAGCTGTATCATGATTGATGTACGATATTCTTTCATTAAGAAGGACGCGTAGCTCTATGTAAAATATTCCCGATATTCATAAACAACCCAGGGCACGATCATGACAAGTTGGGGCTCAAGGCCCGGACACGTTCAGGGGCCCTTTTTTCAAACGGGTGATTTATTGGAAATAGACAAGATGCAAAGTCTAATGAATTAACATGAAATATAGAAAAAGTTGATAAATTAATGTTAATATTTTTTTTTCTGAAGGTTTTTTTTATTTTTTTTATCACTAATTAAGAAAGAAATTTCAAACAATCAAATTTATAAATCAAAAAGGTAAAACTTTGTTATGCATAACATTGCATTTCACTATAACAATGTGTATATCCGGGGATGACAATATCTGCAGCATTATTCACAACTTCAGAGTCAACATTTGCTAATAAATTCATCAAGACTTCCTTTCAATTTTTTCTTCTCTATTTTTCAAAAAAAAATATTGTTTTTCAGGCTTTTAAACTGTTTATTTGAATTAATACACTTTGGGATACTAATATCAATACGAAATGATTTTTATGTAAAAATTATTTGATACATGTTATAAAAGATATTCACATAGCTTTTATGAAACAAAAGTGGTTTACAGCCAATTTCGAGGCCCCGTAAACTCATGGGCCCAAGGCCCGGGCCTAGGTGATGATCAGGCTCTGAAACAACCCCGTTTTCATGAGATATATCCAGCGTTGCAAGACATCGCAACTTAAAATTCATAGGTAGGCAATTCTTCACAAGCACATTTTGGACACAAGATATTTAATAATATTTTTACCTATTGAAATATCAATACAGTGTGAATGTCGATTAACCGACCTAATTCGGACCAAAGGTAGGTCGGTTAAGCGAAAATTCCGGATAAAAGAGAGATGTAAAAAAACAATAAAAAGTAAATGATTTTCGTTTATTGAATACAGGACTTTTAATGTTTTGTTATGACATAATACTTGGAAATGAGTTTTTGTTGCAATAATCATGATAATCTTTGTTTCGCTGCTCTATCCCGGAGTCTTTTTGAAGGCAATAGTTCAGTTTGATCTGCATCCGAAGGTTGCTCTAATCATGTCAGTTCTTTATAAAAACAGTCAAAATCCTCACCATTACTTATGTAACTTCAGAGCAAGGGAAAAGATTACGGTTTAAAAAAGGAACAAATGATTTATTACTCATTTGGGAGATTTTTGATGTCGACTAAATGATTGCCGGTTAACAGAGAGTTCCGGATAAAAGAGGGACGGTTAATCGAGTTTCTACTGTATTACTTAAAAACCAAGACTTGCTGCACTTTAAAAAGTACCAAGAAAGACACTGCTGAAATATAGGAGTGGGAAAAACAACACCGTAGTATTAAAAGTACTAACACTGGATATATATCTTCCCAATCCTACTTTACAGTAGGACAATATTACCCACCAAATTACTACAAGATTATAAATTATGAAATTTGTGGTTATTATTAGAGATTAACCTAGATTTAACCCTAGATGATTAGGACAAGGAGTTCAAATCAACTAAACAATGGGCAATTCCCGCATTTTTTAAAAACAATTGAAATTAGTTTATATTTATGAAGAATTTCTTTCTGATTCCAAATATCCAAACAAAAGTACTATACAATAATTAGTTATTTAAATATTAAGAAAAGAAAATGCACTGAAAATCCGTCCGATCAAAACGATCCGCTACAGCTGTGACGTCACGACATCCTTCCGTGAGGTTTCTGCCAAATAATTGGGGCGTGTTTGGTGGACAGTTGCCGTATCCCGTACCGATGTGCCCGATCTGCGAGAAACTTGCATAACTGGTTTCCGCTGCTGCATTTCAAGCGAAGTTGTTTCATATGAAGTGACGTCACGTTCAATTCGAGCCAAATATGTGTCGTTTATCCGGCCAAAATCCAAGAAACGAAATTAGGTTGGAATTTTTTTTTTTTAAAGCACAGTGAACAAACAATTTTGTGTTTATGGCCTTTTCGAAGAATTTAGAATCGAATAAAAAAATATTTTTAAAAATGCGGGAATTGTCCATTGTATAGGATATTTTCTAGTTTAAGATCTATGGCGAAGGTTAAATTTCGCCGGATATTCATAACAAGTTCTAGTCATAATGGAAGTAGCCTTAACCCATCGAAGACAACTTTGAAATGGATAAAAAAAAGTCATTGTTTTAAACTTTTACCTTGTTTATTTAGATCATTTAAAGTATATTTTGAATTTTTCAGATTTTTGGGAAAATTGCTTTTTATAATTTAAAAAAAAACACAAAAAGGAAGCACAATAGCAATTTATTAGTAAATAAAAAAACTATAATGTCGATTCAAAAATTTTCGCGCCAACCGTCGCCAAGGTTAATGCGTAATGAAGAATGGCCTCCGAAATATGTCGGTCCACCGTTTGCATTTCGAATGAGAGGAAACAAAAAAAACTTCGGAACTCCACAATCGCTGACGAATCTATTTACGTGGAGAAATTATTTTACAGCGTTTATGAAGGAATCGAACTCTGAACCTTTTGTATACCGGGCCAATTTTTTGTTATACCAACAAAAATTAAAAAAAAAAAATCATCAAATTTCAAATTCTACCTTCTTTTTCATTATATATATATATATATATATATATATATATATATATATATATATATATATATTTAGTGTTCCTAGTAATACACTCCGACTTCTTAGGCAATCGGATTTAGTAAAAGTAAAATAGTTTTTTCAAGAAAAACGAAAATTACTGGAGCTATAAGTAAAAAAAAAAGCGTAAAAACGGGTATTTTTCAACATTTAAATTTGTTGAAAAAAGTTTTTTTTTTTTTTTATTCAAAAATCAATGCCTATTTTTGTCAAATAAATTTTTAGAATGACACAAAAAAAAAAATCAAGTCATTTCATTCATATTTGTTGAAGTTTTAGCATTTTGAGTAAGGTGGGAATTTCAAAAATCAGAAAAAAATGCGTTCGAAACAACAAAAGGAGTTATTGCGGTAATTCTAAATAAAAATATAGTTTTCTGCAATTGCAGTCATCGGATCAGCTCAAAAACTTGCCAAAATAATTAGATGGTTTCAAAGATTATTAACACGCAAAAAATAGAAAATTTATATTTTTATTATTTTTTGTGAAAACAAGGAGTACCAAGTCCCCTTCATCGATATAGATAAACTGGATAGACTGCTTAACGCTGGGAAAATGAAGCCGTTGCCAGATGCAATTGGTGGGATAAAAAATAAGGATGGCAGAGGATTGAAAATAAAAATTTTGGGTTGTACACAGCAGAAATGTCAATAGTAGACCTTAATTAGTAATAATGTGCAAAAAAATATCTACTCTAACACTTTACAAGGTTTTTCGCATTCCCATCCAACTATTAAAGTGAACTGTGATTGGTTAATCATCCACCAGCTTCGCAATCCCCGGCGCGTTTTTCTCTTTGCATTGACAATGGAGTAGTCTATCCAGTTGTTTATCTATATCGATGGTCCCCTTAACATATTGCTAAAGCACGATGGGTGTGAGAAACAAACAAAAAATTTGTAAAAAGTGTAACAAAAACAAACATTTACATAAACATATAACTTTATTTCACATACTCAAGAGAAACAAATGCCCCTCCGGGCCATCATACAAAAATTACTCTACTTTCCACAGAGGCATAAAAATATGAGAAAACTGTTTGGACCCGAGAGTAGGTAATAAAACTCCGATCAGCGAAAGGCGTTACAACAATCCACGTATATCTATTAACAAGATTATATCGGGTTTTAGTTAATAACAACTGGAACATGTTAGATAAGGCACTTGTCTCATTCATAGAAGATGACACGAGTTTTTTGTAAAGAAGGAAAGGCACTAAGTTGGAAAATAAGGCACTCGGCATGATATATAAGCACTCTGACACCCATTCAACGATAACGATAGAACTGACGCCATAAAAAGTCATAAAAGAGTAAAATGTACCAGAGACAAGCTTTTAACAGAAAAATCACTGGATTGTAGCATAATGAAAAGAAAAAGGAATGATAAATATATATAAGCTTCAAAAATGAAGCTTGATTACACAATATAGGGACTGAAACGGCACAGCGCCAACCCAATGTGGGCGGCGAGCGCTACCTGGTGGTTACGATAGCGAACTACTATTCCCAGAAGTTGCTGAATTTGCCCAACAGAGGCGCTGCATGTAAGGCCGATTATTTACTTCTACTAAGCAGCGCAGCACCTAAGCAAACAAACATGGGTTGGCTCTATGTTGCGCCTAACTACCCTTCACTTAACTTGCTTTTCTGACACAAATTTACTTAAAAATAACAAAAATTCGCACAAAACCAACACCCAAAGGATCATTTACAATTTACAGCAACAAAAATAGATCGAACATTATTCGGCATACAAAAACATGGGTAGGCCTAGGCGTGTTGATTGCTATATTCATAATCAACATTTAATGGCACGCCACATAATTTATATAATTGATTGTTCTCCATTTGAAGAACAATAACAAAAACACAAAACCAACTTGAGTACTCGGCGACATCCCTCTAAACAGTTTTTAAAGCATAATTGATAACTCATTGTTTGGATAAATATCAATACAATATTACGATAATTCCTTATTAAATTAAAATAGAATTTTATTCGTTTCAAGACGATGTGACCGCGAACGAATTTCAAAAACTGATTTCGTTCAAAAATAGCTCAATTTTGATACCATTTCCATTACCAAAAGAGTATCCAACAAAACATTATGTGATGTCTCAAATCAGATCCAGAAACAGAAAGCATCAATTTAAAAAACAAGCAGTTCTTAAAAAGAATCAGCTCAAGCACGTTTAACAAGCTCCTGGGTCACATAAATAGCCCTAGAGATGTCGCCATCATTTAAACAATCGATCGCAAATTTGGTGCAGCTGCAAAACGAACCTTGGGTGACTTTTTGCACAATTTGGCTACGTTACGTCGGTTTTTGTTAAATGATGAAAAAGTTACAAAAAATATCAACAACAATCTAAAAGTGAGATGTGAAAAAGGTGCAAAATATTGACAAAAGAGAAACGACAAATTTCATTAAAGTGTGTTACGAATTGAAATAACTTACAAAATTTGTAGTATTCTAAAGTTACTCAATATGATTAACTTTCATTAAAAAAAAAAAAAAAAACCTTCCTATTTTATAATTTCTGTCGTCGAAAAACACAGGCATAGTCTGCTACAGAAAAATAATAAAGGGGCTTTCCAATTGGGAGCAGATTCGATACAATTCTTAAATTTTCTTTATAAATTGACGACACGAAAAATCACCCTAAGCAAATCGAAAGTTACCGACTTCAAAGTTCCAAATTTTACCGAAAATCGCCAAAGGTTCTCTGCCGCTGAAAACCACCACTTTTTTTTTTTATAAAAAAAAAATATAAGAAGGGGGGGGGGTGGAGGTTTCTACATCTGCTGAATGATCTCGTACTTCTGTCGAATATCCATTGGCTCCTTCTTCGGGTCCTTCTTCCGGCGGTTGGCGAGCATTTGGCGCATTTCCGAGGCACTCATGTTGAGATTGAGCACCCCCTCCTCCAAGGATGTCGGGCCGTTGTTGGAAGTGCCCCCTACGCTGTTGGTGCTGCGGGAGCTCTGAGGTGAGTCGGGAATTGAGGTGTGGCCATCGAGAGGGGTAGAGCTCCGGGAGTTGTTAACCTGGAAGACAAATAAGCTTGCTTAAAGCAATGATGCACAAATAGTAAAATTGCAATGGAACTTGATATATGACAATGGACAATTACCGCATTTTTTTTTTTTTTATATTCAATTTCTAAATGTTTTGATAAGGCCACACAGGGTTCCCACTCAAATCACAGAATGAAAATCAATGACTTTTAAGGACCTAATTAAGGGGGTCCAGTACCGAAATTTCTTCAAAAACCCCAAATTTTTTTTCTGATTTTAAAAAATAGTTCATACATTCCTGAAGAGAATGATGTTTTTATCTTATTCCTCCGGTGATTAGAACGCCACAAAATTACCTGTGATTTAAACATCACTAATGGGCGTAACACCTTGAAGCGTCTGCTTAAAGTGCGTTTTTCGAGCACTAGTGTTTTTCACAGATGTTGCATATTCAAATCGATATATCTCCAGAACCATTAACAATCGGCCATTCAAATTTTTGTAGCATTTAATTTGTATAGTTTTAAATATTTTGTCTTCACAGAATTTTATTTTTTTAATTCTGTTTTAAAATATAACATTTAGCGTAAAAGATAACATAAAAAAAAAGCAAAAATTTCAATATTTTAACTTTGAGAATTTTTAATTTTTTTTAATTCACCTATCAAAATTCTGTGAAGACAAAATTTTCTTTATATAATTATGTATTACAGAAAGCTTTCACTTTGAAAAAAAAAATTATTTTTTCTTGACTTATATCAAAATACGCAAACATCAATTATTATGGATTTTTCTTGGTTTTTAAATTTTTTTTAAATAACTAAACACAATATTTAAAAAAACATTTTCTCAAAGATATATAAATAGTATCTCGTACATAAAATAAATTTTTGACGTAAAAATGTACATAAATAAAGTTTTTTTTATTTTCGGTACCGGACCCCCTTAATGTTTTTAAGGACCTTTGAAAATTCATTTTCAGGCATCGTGTCTATATTTAAATTTTTAATAAAGTATATTCTACCAAAAAAGTTACAAGTTGGTGAATGCGTAACACAAATACGTTGGAGAATTCCGATTCGGTGCAAATAAGTGATGGTCATGCGAGGAGAGCAAGTTCGAGTTGTATTTTTATAAATTTTGCAGTTGGTCACAAAACATCTGCAAAAATTAAGGACTTTTTAAGGACCTCTAAGCATTTTCAAGGACTTTTAAGCACCTATAAGAATTTTCAAGCACTTTCAAGGCCTTGAAAACAGGTTAAAAAATATTAAGCACTTTTAATGACTTTCAATGACCGTGGGAACCCTGCCACAAACACACAAATTTCTGCTCAAAGTCCTTTTTCTTGTTTATAATTTGCAATCAAAGTTCTGCTGTTAGACGTTGGCGAGAAAACGATTCACTCGGCTCGAATTGAATGCGGCGTGAATGCTTCCCAAACATCTTGGCTTGAAATGCGGCAGCGGAAACAAGTTTTGCAAATTTCTCGTCGCGCCAAACTGTAAGGGATAAGGCAATGGTCTACCAACGCCAACTATTTGGTAGAAACCTCACGATAACCATAGAAACGATAGGATCTCTTGAGGTCACGGATTTTGTTGAATGTTTTGATCGGACTGGTTTTAGCTCGGTTTTATTGCTTTTTCCTTTCTTAATATTTAAATAACTAATGTTTTTTAAAGAACTTTTGTTTAAATATTTGGAATCAGAAGGAAATTCTTCATAAATATATGATAAGTTCACTCGCTTTTAATAAACGCGGGAATTGTCCATTCTAACAATTACTTATAAATCCCCCCCCCCCCCCCAAAAAAAAAAATTCTGAACTTATTGTATACAGGGCCCGATTTAGAATTTTTTTTTTACTGTAGGCCCAACATTCAGAGAGGGGCCTCCAATAGCAAATATTTATTTCCTTACGTCACAATATTACCAGATCAAGCTATATTCGTAAAGACTAACTTTTTACAATTAAAACTCATAGTTTACTTTAGCACGATTTTTTTGTTATAATTAGTATGATCTTGATTTCCTCAAAACTTTTGAATTAATCAAGACCTCCCCATGAACACTGATTTTAAAGCACACTTTCCTGTATTTTAAACTTACATTTTATCACAGGATCCACACATTATATAATAATACAGATTACTTAATTTTATAACAATAATTGTAAATAATACAAAGTAACCTTTCCACTGTTTCCACGATCTCCCCAAAAAAGTTAAAAAAAGTCCACGGAAGAGCCTGCAAACCAACCAATCACAAAGACTCTTTCATTTCATAATATAAGAAGTTGTATATGGTTGGTTGGTGAACATCTCTTTACAAGAGGCGAGAAAAGGAGAACAGCGGCGTAAAGCCCTTGTCTCCGAGTACATATGAAGAAGTTGTATACGATTGGCTGAACCGGAAAGATTTGCTTAATAAGGTTTTATATAGTTAATCTATCTAACTTAACTCTCTGTGACTATAAAAAATATGAAATTTGCGGATGTGTAACTAAAATTTTATTATTATTTTTGTTCAGTACCATTATATTTAAAATTTTCAGAAAACTTTCAAAATTTGGGGGCCCCTAGGCCCGGGCCTAATAGTAAATCAGACCCTGATTGTATGAATTGTTATATAGGACATATACTAAAAAAATGAGATTGAATAATTATTTTATGTTATAGCTTATAGTTTCAATGCAAACTCAGTATAATTGTCGAAAATCGTCAACTTATTCTCTATTATTCCAAAGGAAAAAAAGTTTTTATGAATACATTTTGTTTATTGTAATATATGCCTTACAATAGTAATATGTTGTTTATTTGTACGTGATTTATTCCATAAAAAAAACCAATAGTTTTCCATTTAGCGCGTTTCAGGAAGCGCAGTGAATTTTCTAAAAAAATAATAATTTAGTTAGGAATTTTTTGGACAATTCTAAAAATGCGGGGAACATTTTAAGGATAATTCCAAAAATTTTACAAACAATTCCGAAAATTTAAAGGATAAATAATAAAAAATATATATATTGGGGATAATTCCAAAAATTTCAGGGATAATTCCAAAAATATTTCTTTAAAAGCTGACATAAGGCTCTTAACAGACATATTCATTCCAAAGCTTTTTTCAATAAACCATAAAAAAAAATGCCGATTTTTTAAAAAAAAATTATCTCACAACAACTTTTTAACAATGCAACAGTTATATAATCAAACAATTATATTATTTTCGCAAACATACGAATTTAATTGAATCCACAAATTTAATTTTTAAGCAACATTCAAAATAGTCAAACCCCGTCAATGCGAAATCGATGGGTTCGCCAAAATTGTTCGCGTTAACCGAAATTTCATGTTAAGCGAATAAATGAACGTTAAATTTTAAGTACGGAGAACTGCTTTTGTTTCGCATTAAGCGGGATTTCCTACTAAGCGATTTCACGTTAACGGGGTTTAACAACTTGAAAAAGAATATTGCTTCAATAAACTAATATGAGTTTAAGCTACAATTTAAAATAGTTTGTCAATAATTACGGAAAATTTGCGTGCTTTTTTTTTTTTTTTAAGGATTAATCGAAAAATGTTTGCACAATTTTAGGAATTTGGGGGATAAACAAAAATGTAAGGAATATTAGGAATTTGAGGGCGAATGCGCCCCTTGCGAAATTTTTGAGCTATTACATCCCGATAGTATTCGTACAATTTTTCAGTTAGAGAATTATTTTTTCTTAAAAAAATAATAGAAAGAAAAGTTGAGTTGTTCTTTCAGTTAAAAATAGAATTCATTTATAACATTATACAAGGTGAGACCGTAAAGTAAGGTGACTGATGTCATAATAATCCTTTGTATTATATATTTGCAGATAAATACATCCCTGTCCTTCAAAGTAATTCCCACCGTCTACAATACACTTATGACAACGTTCATACAAGTTCTTGAAACTTCTGAAAAAGTCCTCCTTTGAGACTGTCTTTAAGTTCCTTGGTAACAGCAGCTTGAATGTCTGAGATGCTTGAAAATCGGTTTCCCTTCAGTGCCAATTTCAGTTAAAGTATTACACCCTCCTTATTCCCCTGATCTAGCGCCAGCAGATATTTTTCCTCTTTCCACAACTGAAATTGGCACTGAAGGGAAACCGATTTTCAAGCATCTCAGACATTCAAGCTGCTGTTACCGAGGAACTTAAAGACAGTCTCAAAAGAGGACTTTTTCGGAAGTTTCAAGAACTTGCATGAACGTTGTCAGAAGTGTATTGTAGACGGAGGGAACTACTTTGAAGGACAGTGATGTATTTATCTGCAAATATATAATACAGTGACTATTATAACATCAGTCACCTTACTTTTCGGTCTCACCTTGTATAACTTGAAAAATCTAATTACAAATAAATAAAAATACAATTTTAATTTATTCTTTAAAATTAGGCCTCAGGCTCTTAAAACTCTTTATTTTAGTTTGGTCCGTTCAAATCTTGAATACTGCTCACTTATTTGGGACCCTTACTATAAAAATAAAATTATAATTCTTGAAAGGGTTCAGACTAAATTTATGCGTTATCTTTATTATAAGGGTAACCATTATAATTCTCATGATCTCTCCTCTTCTTTTCTCCGCAATTTCTTCAGCATCCCCAGTTTAAAATCTAGACGTGAGCTTTCTTGTGTTTCTTTCTTTTACAAAGTCCTTAATAATTTTATTGATTGCATTGAGATCCATAATTCCATTAAATTTGCTGTACCGACCAATACTCGTAGCCAAAATTTATTTATTACTGTTTTTACCAAATGTAACTACAATGACAACTTTTGTTTGTATAAATTTTATAGAATTTTTAATTTGATTTCTGGTGATTTGGATATTTTTAATGTGTCTTTTTCTATGTTCAAGGCTAAATGTCTGCTGGTTTTAAATGTGTAATCTTGTTTTGTTACTACAGGGTGGGGCATAAAGATCTCCCTAATTTGCCGCTGTCGCTGCGGTGGCGCTAGTGTAGAGGGCATGTTCGAAGTAGCGCTGTTATATTTCCATAATTACGCTATTTCAACTGACAGTATGTCTTGGACTAGTGAGCATCGTGCGTTCGTTGTCGAAACTTATTTTAAAAATAGCGGATTCCATCATTGAAACGCAACGATTATTTCGTAGGCACTTTGGAGTAAGCAGGCATGGAAGAATACCCGACAGAAAGATCCTTATGGGTTGCTAATTTTAGAGAAACAGGTTCGATTCGAAATTGCAGCAATTCCTCCAGCAATGGTGGAAAAGGTTATGCTGAATTTCCGGGAGAGACTTCACAAGTGTATAGAGAACGAAGGAAAACAT
Organism: Linyphia triangularis; assembly: GCA_963978545.1. NCBI lineage: Eukaryota > Metazoa > Arthropoda > Arachnida > Araneae > Linyphiidae > Linyphia > Linyphia triangularis. Next base: position 5,486,341 of record OZ021731.1, read on the forward strand.
TTAGACGATATCCTTTTCCGTACAGCAAAACCTCGAAATTAATTAATAGTAAAAATTGTTGCAGATTGTAAAAATTAATTAATGGCAAACATTATTCTATCCGAATGTAAAATAAAATATTTGTTTTCAATGTCCTATATATTTTTATTGACCTCTTAAAATGGGGAGATCTTTATGCCCCACAATGTATTATGGAATTTTTCTGCAGTGTGCTTTATAATAATCAGGGATGAGAGTGATCAGAGAGCAAAAAGGAGGAAATTCAAAAATTCGTTGAAAAAGCTCGCGGATGGAATACACAAAAATTCAACAAAAGAGTATGCAGGAAGGATGATTCAATAAAATGATTCAATTCAATGAAATTTCTCATACTATATAATAATTACATTTCAAATATTAGGAGTTAGTGAAGTAATCTGGGAGGAAAGGGGAGCCAAGAGGGAAAAGTATACTTTTTGCAGGAAAAACTGGTTCAGATCAGAAAAATGTGGATCCTCAAGACAGGGACAAAGACTAGGAAAATGTTACATAAAAAACCAAAAAGGAGGAAATCCTCCAAAAGGAGGAAAACTGGCATCCCTGAATAATAAATAAATAAATAAAATAATTATTATTATTATTTTTTGTGTGAAAAAAACCCATTTGGTTTAAACCATGTCAACCCTGATTACATCAACGTTTCATGTAAAATTACAGTTTTTGTAAAATAACGACAATACATTTGAATTTTTTTTTCATTCGATTGCTAATCTATAGTAGCACTAATAAATAAAAAAAAATAAAAAAAAACACTTTAAACTTTCCATCGTAAAAGAAACAGCGTCGTACCTCCTCTTTGGTTTTCTGTACAGGGCTGTCTGGCACCTTTGCTTTGATGATCTTGGGGCTGGACTTCTCTACCTCAATCTCAGCAGGAGGACGATTTACTTCAGGAGTACCATTAGTCGTCGGGGCAGCAGAACCATTCTGTTTGCCATCCTGAGAAAGAGAAGAAAGCATCCATTGAAAAAATTACAACATAACTAGGGGTATGGAACATTACACAACTTTCAATTACACTATATTACTGATGCGGATTTTTGTCATTCACCGTTCTTATGATTTCATCATTCATTGAGAAAAAATTGCCAGTTTGGTAATATTTTTTTTTTGTTGAACTTTTTATAATTCTTATATGCGTCTTTAAGAAAAGAAAAAAAAAAAACTTCGCCGAATTTGGGATTTTGGCGATATTTATTTCGATAATTCTTATATCATCCTTGCCGACCAAACGGTATGGAGGTTAGCGTGCTAGCTTCTAGACCGCAAGGTTGAGGGTTCGAGTCCCGTGTTAGGCATGGGTGTTTGTAAATGTATGTTGGCTTGTCTAATGACGAATGTTTCGGAGCATTATAGCCCTCGTGTTGCTGACGGCGCCAGATAATCTGAAAACAACCAACTTATATCATCCTTTCTTATAAGCGAAACTGCGGAGATGAGTAAAAACGATCGTCGATGAACTATGCTCAAGGAAAGAGAAATCTTGTGCTCAATCTCAGAACTCATTCGTTTTTCAACTTTTTACGCCATAAGGCATGTGGGAATTTCGGAGGTGGGAATGTTTAGTACACCTTAAGAGGCATTACCACAGCGATTTTAAACAAAATCGTTAGAGCCGTTTCTTAGCAATCATTGAAAAACATGGTGTTTTCAATGGCAGCTACCTTATGCACATGCGCGATTTTAACAAAAACCTTAATGGTAGGTCCTTGGGCCATCACTAATAGAGGTCGGCGATATATCGATACGACGATATTTTTTTTAAAATATCAACAATAAAAATATCGATACAAGTCACCGATATATCGATATTTTCAAACATTTTTATTTTTTTATGATCGTTTTGTAGTTCCATGTTCCCCCCCCCCCCCCGATTTTCTTTAATCCCTCTTCCAAAACTTCAAAACTAAGGTTTGGATTTGGCTAAGAGATAGTTAAAATGGCATACTAACCAAAAAGAAAACATAATGTAATGGAAAGATAAGATCATTTATTAATAGTCATTAACATAGCGCCTTTCTGTTGCCGGCGTGTGCCTGGAATTTGCATCTAATTTCAAATATTAAAAACAACTCTATCGGCAAAATATGCGATAAACTACTTTTCAAAATTTCTTCTTTGGAATTTATGCATTGACATCAAAATGTATTTTATTCTGATTAATATAATTTATTTATTAAAACAATTTTGGCATAAATTTATGAAAAGTAGAAATTTGCCCCGAAAAACTTCTTTTCTGGCAAAATTAAAAATAAAAAAAATAAAAAAAATCGATGTATCGATTTTTTTTTTCTCTGCAACGATATAGTATCGATATTTATTTTGATCGATATTTCCGACCTCTAATCACGAACCCTCATACCAAATTTGAACATAGGTCAATTTGTTCGGGAGTTATGCTGACCACGTACACACAGGCAGACATTTTTTCTAGATCAATTTTTCGAAATCAAGATGTTCCAAAACGTAGAAAAATGCAAAAAAAAAAAAAAAAAAAAAAAATCGTTTTTTTTTTTTTTGACCGAAATTTATTACCCTACCGAATTTTATTACCTTATTTATAGATATGGGTAATTGAAAGTAAAAATACGAGGGACTTGAACACGGTAGTGTATTTAAGTTTAACATCCCGGATGTGCAAGTTGAGACACATAGGATACTAAAATAGACAGTACTAAAATAGACACATACAAAAAATATTGTTTAACCCTTGCATGCAAAACCTTTTGTCGAAGTATTGAAATCTACTTCGAACCTAGACCAGTTTTTGTAAACACCTTTCAAGAAAATTCCAAATTGTTTATTTAACTTGAGGCTAAGCTGAAGGCTTGTTTGTCGTCAGAGCGTCCATCTTGCTTCAGACGGACCAGGAAAATTGCGAAGATAAACAATTTTTAAATCATGCAGCTGCTTCCCAGAGTGGATTCGAAAAGTAAATCCGAATAACAGATGCACGTGGACAAACATGAGAATGTAGAAAATAGGGCAAAAGTTAGTTGGAAGCGATGATCTATTTTTGTATCTTTCAATGATGAGCTGTGTTTGAACTGGAATGATATTTCCAGGACTGAAAAGTTTCACAAGGATTTCCAAGTCGAAACTGCAGAGAACGGATTCGTTGACTGTTGCAGACGATTTGTATCGTTAACCTTTAACTGCTGTGGTTGGGTGGTTTGAGGTTTTTGGCGCAAGAGCAACACATGGTCCATTTTGCGCCAAACAAATTGGTGAACATCAGTTTAAAGTTTAAGAAACATAGTAACAGAAAAATTAATATACAGGGATGAGAGTGATCAGAGAGCAAAAAGGAGGAAATTCAAAAATTCGTTGAGAAAGCTCGCGGATGGAATACACAAAAATTCAACAAAAGAGTATGCAGGAAGGATGATTCAATAATTTTAAAGATACAATGAAATTTCTCAAACTATATAATAATTACATTTCAAATATTGGGAGTTATTGAAGTAATCTGGGAGGAAAGGGGAGCCAAGAGGGAAAATCTTTTGTTTAGATATGAGGAAAAGTATACTTTTTGCAGGAAAAACTGGTTCAGATCAGAAAAATGTGGATCCTCAAGACAGGGACAAAGAGGAGGAAAATGTTACGTAAAAAACCAAAAAGGAGGAAATCCTCCAAAAGGAGGAAAACTGGCATCCCTGAATATAAAAGTCAAAGATGCGATATTTTAGGGGTTGGAAGCATTCTACAAAAAAATGACTCGCGGTCTGTCAGACCACTTACAGCAGTTAAAGGTTAAGGTTTATTAGACCAAAACTGATGCATTAGAACGTCATGGCGGAGTTTACCACAATGCGGGAAATCAACAAGCATTGAAAAACAATTTCACCCCCATAGAATTCACGCATCGGTACATCATGGTTAAATTTTTAAAAATCCTCCATTTTATGAAAACAGCAATCAACCTAGCCGTTTTTCGAAGGGCGGCGCAATCTCTCTGAACTGGCATAGTGTTAAGAGTTAGTTTAAGGTTTATAACCATCAAGCGTTTAGTAAGCATATAAAAAGCATACATCCGGTCTGATACGCAAAATCACGATCGTGCATCACTGTTATTATTAGTAATTCCGTAAAAGCGACCTTTTAGTGACAGTAACAGCCCCAAAATTTGATAAAAAGCCTTGCAATCGACATCGAATCTATCTGCCAAGTTTCAGCCCGATCGAAAATACGGCAAAGGGATTAATTAGCCCTCAGCAGATTTGTCCGTGGTCGACAAACATACATACACACAAAATCGAAGTTAATGTACAGGATTGAAGAAAAAAAATGCTCTGCATGTCTCAGAGTGTGCCTCATTTTATGTACATATTGTTACGAATTTCTGAATATTTGTAAATATTTCGTAGTATTAATTATGTTAAAAGAAAAATTGGCGCACATTTCGCATAAGGCAGTGCAAGAGTTTGCTTTTACTTCGCTTTCCTGCAATGCGTCTCTTAATGCTGGAAAACGAGTTTTACAAGGAAAAGGCCATTAAACATTATGGTTAATGGCAATCTCGGTCCCTTGGCGAGATAGAGCCAAGTTGGCGACGGTTTTGGTGACATTTTCGGTCCCCATGTACCGGTATAGGGCTTTTTGAATGCGATCTGGAAAATTTTCCAAATTTCTCTCTAGAAGATTCGCGAAGGATTAGCTTTCCTATATAAGGCCAAGAGAGCTAGTTGGCTGGTTGGTTGTCTCTCAGCGAGCGTTCAGAGTAGTTCCGAAAGTGAACTGTATTGCATTGTCTTATGCGTCGATTTTAGCAGTTGTGTATCAAGTTTTTAACAGCTTTTTGTGCTCCATTGTTGTGTAAAGAGCTGTACTGAGTCTATTAGAACGGAAAGTTCTGGAGATGTAAAAAAATCTGCGAAGAGTTATATCGGAATAAATTTCTTCAAGTTTTAATCTGCTTTGGCTTCAGTCTTGCGAACCCATCCACGAAACAATATTGTGTTTACACCACAGTCTTCATGTCTGTTTACCACAGACAAGTGTAGTTTAATTGCAGCCACATACCGCCGATAAGGAAGGTAAAAAATAAATAATACGCCACAAGATGATTGAAGATCCAACAAGGAAACCGCATAAAATAATCCTTTGGGGGGAAAAAACCCTCTATTGCGCAAAAAATACCTATCGCACTTTTTCATTTACCTGTTACTCAAGTTCAGATGAAGAAAGAAAAAAAAAATCTTATTGGCACACGCGCTAACACATCCCTCTCACTTGTTCAATTATTCCGCCAAACGAATCGGAATGGCCTTCACCCCTTTTTAAACCAAAGTTTATACATTTAAGAGGGACGTCTCGTAAATTTTCCACGTTTCGATGAAAATAAATTCGTTTTCGTCAGGTATGCTAGTCAAAATGTTTAAGATTTCAATATTTTTTTTAAATTTTTTGTGTAGGATAAAAAAAAAATAAAAAAAAAATTGGCGATTACATTGCACTTTTCTTTTGACACAGCATCCCATTATTATGCTCATGAACACAAATTAAAATGTTCTGTTTACAGGTTTAAATTCGTTCTACAACAAATTTAAGTACAATGAACGATAACGTTCTAAAAAAAAATTCAATTGTAAACAGTAAAAAAAAATTCTAAAAATAATAAAAATTGATTATAAAAAATTATTTTTAAATGTTGAGAAATTCTTCTTTCCCTTTTTTTAATTTAAGAATAAAGAAAAAATTATAGCCATTGATTTAATTTCAACACTTGAAAGGTATTTTGTTATGTGTTGCAAACAATATTTTTTATAATCTGCATATTTAATATATATATAAACTAATGCTGGCAACTCCAGTCAATTAATCTTTTCTTTAAATGTCATTTCTATATAGTCCGAGAGGCGACTGCAATTTTTGGACCCCATCGAACATCATTCTAATTTTTTTTTAAGAAAATGGAGAAAAGTGAGTAGATTGCGAATCCACTGGTCTGCCGTGGCAAAAATGGCCGAAACTGATCAAAAATCGACTTGAAATGAGTTGAACTAAAATCCGATTGCCAAATATGTCATAACTTGCCAAAAAGAGAACAGACTTTTTCGTCTGGCAAACCATTGGATTTTGATTTCAATGAGAGAAAGCGCAAACGATTTCTGATCTCTGGCTTGGAAAATTTATATCTTTTAAAAGTAAGCCAAATTGGCGACATTAGTACGTCATCAGTGACGTAATGTTAATTGCCAATTTGACTCCCTTTTAATAGACGCAACTAGACCGTCGCCAGATATCTTACTCGTCTGCAACTTTCTTAATTGAAAATTAAAGAGTGAGGGTTACCAAAAAAAAAAAAAAAAAATGCTCATTATTTGGCAAGTTATGGCGCATTCGGCAATTGGATTTAGTTCAACTTATTAAAAGTCGACTTATTAAAAGTTGACCAGTTTCGGCCATTTTTGCCACGGCAGACCAGTGGATTCGTAATCTACTAACTTTTCTCTAATTTCTATAAAAAAATTCAGAATGATGTTCGATGGGGTCCAAAAATTGCAGTCGCCTCTCAGTCTAATACCAAAACTATATAAAATTTGAGCACAAGGCGTCTGGTGAAGTACTTTCTCGCACTCCTCGCGGTAAAGTGTTATGTTCGCCACAGCCTCTGATTAAAAATGATAAAATTAAGTTTAACTTTTTTTTGCGCTTTGTTATTAACAGTCTTTTTTTATATTCGATGTCGAAATATAAACAAATATAAGGATCGAAGCCAAGATCCAAACGCGTGGTATCCAGTGATGTCATAATTCGACCCACCAATGGTCGTTTTCAGTTGTAAGAGGCATTCCAGTGACGCAGTGGAAAAGACAACAGTTTCTTTGTATCGACCTTGTTTTCAAACCACCTGGAATAGAGTAGAGTTGAGTTGTTGTGCACTTGACGAGAACGGGTCACGGCCGCGATGCGTTCATTTTCCACTTCTGGGTTGTTTACTTCGCGGCGAATTTCTTCTTGCTCATAACCAGCCCGTGGCGACCGAAGTTGGTTGTCGCGAGAAACCTTCGAAAGTTGATGTCACGGATAACATGTTGCTGTAACAAAATCGGAGAGATTGCGACAGTTTTTCGGGCAGGAAACGGAACAGCATCGGGGTGTTGGCGCAGAAAGCTATTCGTTTTCTCGATCTTCGTGTTAAAAGTTCTTTCACCGTAAAAAGAGAGTGTTTGGAAATTAAGAACGACTTATAAAGGACGAGCAAAATAAGAATCGAACTGTTTTGATAGACGAGCTTGCATTCTTGTGAGTTTTATAGATGCAATGGTCATTGTCGTTAAATTCATTTTAGTACTGCCTTTTAATTTAACCTTCTATTTCTAAGTGTCTTCTATTTTTAATCCATTCGTCGAGTATCACTTCCATTCAATTGCTTTCCTACGTTTAGACAACCTGCTCATGTGAAAATTGTTTATGTCAGCGCTTTCTTAACAGCAAGTTCCACACGTATTATTCATTACCTCTTTAATCCCCGTAACGACCCCCAGCCGGTTGAGTTCCATTCCGGCCGTGTCTTTTCACTTACAATTCCTACCCCCCTTCTTGGGTGGACCTTGGAGGTCCGATACCATTAACGGCTCACTACAATGGGTCAGAGATTTCTCTTCACAGCGGGAGGGAGAAGAGGGGCCAAGGTATTCTTGCGACTGTCGTCACACTAGGGTGGGTATAACAGGTGGTTTTCATTCTTATCTTTGGAAGCCTTTCTTTTCACAGCTTCATGTCCAAAACACAAATACTTTGTACTACTAAAGAAAACAAACAAAACGCCTTGAGGATTTACTAGTTGTCAATCTCTATCTGGAAACCAGATAGCGAAGAGAGATAAATTACCCTTAGCTTAGCAGGGAGTCTATTGCCCTTCTCTCTAAATGCTGCACTTGGAGGGGTGAAAATGGTTTTTCTTTTCGGGCGGGAACCTGGTCCCTAAAGGATATTCCAAAAAACTGCATTGGGAACTAAAGAGTTAATGCCCACCATTGCATCCTGATTTTGTTTGTTTCTTTTGCATATCTTTAATACATACCCTTAAAAAAACATCCAAAGAAAATGGTTGTGACATCTAACCGCATTATCACAACTTGCGTTCTCTTAAAGTTTTGCCACATATATTGTCAAAACATTGCATTCTCATATGCTTTAATTCAAAACCTCTCATTTCGAATTCTATCATTATCAATTAACAGCATTCGATAAAAAGTTAAAATCTAATATGCTTAGAAGATGTTGAATTTGGAAATATATGTGTATTGTGTGTAATATCAAGTATTATGGCTCTTAATATGTCACTTAAAATGGCACCTGTATGCATGGCCTGATCATGACAAGTTGGGGCCCAAGGCCCGGACAATTTTGGGGGCCCCTTTTTCAAATGCGAGATTTATTGGAAATGGGCTTGACACATACTCAAAATGAATTAATATTAAATATCGAAAAAGTTGATACATAATGTTAATTTATTGTTTTCTAAAAGTTAATTTGTTTATCACGAATAAAGAAACAAATTTTAAACAATCAAATTTATAAATAAATACAGGAAAAACTTTGTAATGTAGTATTACATTATACGATCACAATGTATAGTAATATCCGTGACAACAATATCTGCAGCATTACTCATAACTTCAGAGTCGACATTTGCTGATTTTACAATAAATTCGTCAAGAATTTCAATTTTTGTCTCTATCTTTCAGGTTGGTTGTATTCAGATTATCTGGCGCCGTCAGCAACACGAGGGCTATAATGCGCCAAAACATTCGTCATTAGACAAGCCAACATACATTTACAAACACCCATGCCAACACGGGACTCGAACCCGCAACCTCGCGGTCTAGACTCTATCTTTCAGGAAAGCTTGTTATTTACTCTTTTAAATGATGGTTTGGTTTATTTGAATAAATATAGTCTGGGATACCAAAGACGGTTCAAGATCAATACAAAATGATTTTTATGTTAAAATTCTTTTATACAGATTATAAAAGATTTTTACATAACTTTTGTGAAAGAAAAGTTATAGGTTTAAAGCATATTTCGGGGCCCCCTAAAATCATGGGCCCAAGGCCCGGGCCTTGTGGGCCTAGGCGATGATCAGGACCTGCCTGTATGGCACTTTAATAGTTCCGACAGTTTTACAGTTACTATCACCTTCGAAGCAATTATAATTAAAAAAAAAAAAAGGTGCACTTTCAGCCAACATAAGATAAATATACACAACATTTAAAAAACATTATGAAACTTTCTTCCTTCCACCCAGAAGCGTTCGTTCGCCAAATAATAAAAAAAAAACCACCAAAACATCAACACTAACAAAAAAGATTAAAATTTCTTCAATACATCTGCAATGTCTCGGGAAGAAAACAATAGTATCGCCACTATATATCCACACCCCCATGCGGATCTTTTTTTTTTCCGAACCGCCAAAGACAATACAATATTCCAGGTAATTTGTCGTTTCCGCTTGCTCGCCCACTCAATCGCCAACAGTCGCCAAGGTCGTCTCACGCAAATCTGCATAAGGTTGGCAGAGTAAGACTGCTAGCTCATAAGTTGCAGTACGTCACAGTATTTGAGTGATTGAAATCTATACTAAACTTCAACTTAACTAGACATCACTTAGACGGTAGATCGTCACAGTGCTCATAGGTATTTAATCCATTTTGGCGGCGTGAAAGCATAATGTTCGCCAAACCACAATCCTGTAGAGAACAAAAGGCTATAAGGTTTGGCGAGAATTATGTCTTCACTCCACCAAAATGGATTAAATACTTATGAGCACTGTGACGATCTACCGTCTAAGTGATGTCTAGTTAAGTTGAAGTTTAGTATAGTCTCTGGTATTATTCCGACTTTCAGTTGAAAAAAATTTCAGCAATTTTCTCTCGCCATATGATATTTTTTTTACAATGAAACATTTTTACGGCCTTGTCTATATAGTCACTGTGCTTCCTAGAATATTCAATAATTTTGCAACTATGGTTACTGAAGCATCTAAAATTTGTACTTTTTACGAAACTGTCAAATGAATACTTTAACCACCAGTGATATTTGGGACAAGAGGGTGGTAGTCCGAGAGGCGACTGCAATTTTTGGACCCCATCGAACATCATTCTGAATTTTTTTATAGAAATTGGAGGAAAGTAAGTAGATTACGAATTCACTGGTCTGCCGTGGCAAAATTGGCCGAAACTGATCAAAAATCGACTTGGAATGAGTTGAACTACAATCCGATTGCCAAATTGTCATAACTTACCAAAAAGGGATTAAACTTTTTCGTCTGGCAACCCACTGCATTTTGATTTTCAAAGAGAAAAAGCGCAAACGATTTCTTATCTTTGGCTCGGAAAACTTGTATCTTTTAAAAGTAAGCCAAATTGGCGACATCAGTTACGTCATCAGTGACGTAATGTTTATTGCCAACTTGGCTCTCTTTTAATAGATGCAAGTAGACCGTCGCCAGATATCTGAATCGTCTGCATCCTTCTTAATTGAAAATTAAAAGAGTGAGGGTTACCAAATAAAAACAAATACTCATTATTTGGCAAGTTATGGCGCATTTGGCAATTGGATTTAGTTCAACTTATTAAAAGTCGATTTTTGACCAGTTTCGGCCATTTTTGCCACGGCAGACCAGTGGATTCGTAATCTACTCACTTTTCTCCAATTTCTATAAAAAATTCAGAATGATGTTCGATGGGGTCCAAAAATTGCAGTCGCCTCTCAGTCTATGGGGGAAAGAGATGAGGTATTGTCGAAAATTGCATTTACCTATACACTTCGATAAATTTTTGTCTCTCTAGTCATCACTAGTCTAGTCAATCAAAAGCAACTTTGATGACAATAATGAAACATAGAAACGGTAAATACAAATGCAGTAAAAAGCAATGGCGACTTTTATGCTTTGTAGCATATGACATTTTATTCAATTTATGCCAACATATACGTAAGACATTTTACACAACATAAACGAACTTAATATTCTTCTAACCTCGAGTGTTACCTGGAACTATTATTTTTGTAGCGGTAAATATTTATGAGAAGAGCTTATAAAAGACAGTTTTTCAAAGCACCATATCAGATCATCTACAAGATTTGAATAGCATCCATAAATCTTCATAAGGGTCACTATTTAATGAGCTGTCTGGAACCCAGGAACAGTTCTCTAGAAGTGGCCAGCACCGACTGAACTATTCTTTCAGTTACAATGGCAACGCACCTCATGGTCAACAAACAGTTCCTCTCAAGAAGCCGTCGCCTTAAGACGCAATACACAAACGTAAAAAGATACGAGGCAACACTGTCTCATCTCTGGTAACCTTGCTCAAGCAAGCTGCAAAAGCAGCTCGTGGCGAAGAAAACGCCCGTTTCGACATTTCCAAGCAGAATTTTTAGTAAATGATGGAATAAGTAATTAAGATTCGAATGAGAGAGACCCCGTTGAGAACAGTTCGTTACGAAATGGAAAGAGTGGGAGAAGATGTCTATGGAGAAGACACACACACACCAAGGCGTCTGCGTTTGAAGATTTACAAGTGGGAGATCCTTTTTATTCATAGATTGACACAGAAATACTCACTGACAAAGAACTTGGCAGTCAACGTTACGAAATCCCGGTTTCTGATACATGCGAAAAGGTGGTAGCTTACACAATTTTTTTCTAATACAGTAGAACCTCGATTAACCGTCCCTCTTTCATCCGGAACTCTCTGCTAACCGACCATCCTTTAGTCGACATCAAAAATCTTCCAAATGAATAATAAATCATTTGCCCTTTTTAAAAACGGAAAATTTTCCTTTACACTAAATTTGCATAAGTAATGGTGAGGGCTTCTGACCGTTTTTCAAAAGGACTGACATGGTTAAAGCAATAATCAAATGCAGATCAAATTGAACTATTGCTTTTAAAAAGACCTCGGGATAGAACCATGAAACAACGATTATCAAGATTACGACAATAAAAACTCATTTCCAACAATTAAGTCATAAAAAAAAAATTAAAAAAAATTAAAAGCCCTGCATTCAATAAATGAAAATAATTTACTTTTTATTATTTTTTACAACTCTCTATTATCCGGCATTTTCGCTTATCCGACCTATCTTCGGTCCGAATTAAGTCGGTTAATCGAGTTTCTACTGTAGTTACTTACTAGTGTTGTCAGTAAGATTACTAACAGAGTTAAATTTTGAAACCGTATCTGAAGAAGCCAGTTTACCACTAGCATGACAGTAGCGGGCAATTTAACCATTATATCAGAGTTCATCCTAGGCATTTTTCGAGGGGCGGCGCGCCCTGCCTGTCTGCCCTTTTCTATAAAAATAGCGCCCTGCCTGCCCTTTTTTTATACAAATAGCGCCCTGCCTGCCCTTTTTTAGAAAAAATTTCATCCTGAAAGAATTCGAAAAACTTTCGTTTTTTTCCTCCTCCCAACAGTACGCAATATGTGGATCACCCCTATAGAAATCGGCTGTCGCGCATGCGCATTCTTGTTCAAACGCGCAACGTATATATCGGGGACTGAAACCAGATGTCTATATAACGTGCTTCTTTAGTAGGTGGATTGTAGGGCACCGTCTTACAATTTCCCAAGTGCACATTAGTAAACTCCGATGGCCATTTCGTACGTGTTTTGATTAAGTGTATTTCGCTGGATTTTTACCATGCCTCCTTCAAATAGTGAAAAAAGGAATTTGAACGACTTGAATAACTTAGTTAAAGGTTTATAACTATCAAATGTTTACACTAACAATTTAAAAAGAATATTTCCGTTTGGACACGCGTAATCGCGATGTCCTCCTGTTAAATTTAGGGGGTGTTTTTGGTAATTTGCCTGTTACCAATTAATTTACATCCGTTTCATATTTAAAATTAAACATAACAGGAATGCAACTAAAATCCCAGATTATTTCCGATTTTTAAAAAAATAAAACTTCTATTATAGCTTACATAATAGCGGCATGCAAGGCAAAAAAATCGCCGTTTTGACGCTAAATTTGATCCGATTTTGAAAATAAAAAAAATGCAAAAATTTCAGGACATAGTCCAAGTTCTTTAGTCGGAATACTCCTTGTGATATCCCACAATGAATAATGTTAAATTTGGAGAAACTCTATTCTCTATCTGACAATAGCAAAACTAAGAGATGAAGTTTAAGGTTGATTCATTCAAACTTTAGAAAAATTTGAAAGAGTGAAAAGTTCTTATCTTAACACCATTTTCATTATACTAAAACATTCTTATCTTAATTTTACTGTATTAAAAATTGATAATTTTATAAAAATTACTATTTAATGAAAATTTTACTGTGTATATTGCACATTTAATTTTAATAATTTTCTCAGTCCCATTCCAGCAGAATTAGGACTGAAGCATTTTATCAGTATTTTGATATCTTTTAAGTTTCTGAGCGAGGTTTTGATTCACGGATTTTTGCATTATAATTTTTTTTTTCTTCAGAATATTGAAAATTATTTATCGTGGTAGAAAAGTATAACAATATTGAAATTGTGGCAGAAAACGCGTATTTCTGCAATTTGCCATAAAAGTGCCCTCGTAAACAGGAATTGCCCTTTTTTTTGGAAAATAGCACCCTGCCCTTTTTCATTTCTAGGATGAACTCTGTAAATTATATTAAACATTGCCTATTTGCTGGAGCATAAATTCTCATCGCACGTACTCTCCAGTGACCACCGACTGGCATCCTGATGCTCGTACAACAGCTGGAATCATTGGCGGATCCAGCGAGGGGCGTCGTTATTCATGGACAACTCACGTTTTAACGTGCGCTGTTCTCATGCTTAGGATGAAATCAATCAAGATTTGACGAATCCTCACTGAACATTTTTTAATATAAATATTCTCATCCCAAAAAGTGGAGATGAAAAAGACGAGGACGAAGCAAGACAACAAGGCAAATTATAGTTTAAAAACGTTCAACGTGTATACGTATTCGTTGTTAGATTGTGTGACGATTTCTCGAAATAACGACGACGAAATACAAAGGTAGCGCTTTTATTAATTTTTTAAAAGAAGTTGTTAAAATTGAATATTATTGAGACTATCATATTTTTTCATGCCAACTACAATCTTGTTCTTCTCTGGTTGACCGTTGTCAGGGTAACACTTCGGCTGTTGCCACTCGCTTAGATAAATCTTAATCATCCGGCTGTTGCCACTCTCTTAGATATATCTTTGCAATTGTTTAGTCTATCATATTTAACAATAATTTATCCTGAATCAAATAGTTGTAGACAACTCTAATATGTTGTCATAAATTCACACGTAGCCAACCATGGTGTCGCCTTTATGTTATTGAGATTTTTTACCTCTTTGTAACACATTCTGTATAATCAAAGTAAAGTTATCCCATGGTATAGTAATGTAACTTAAGAGCAACAAAATGTACCTAAGCTATTCAACAGTCACCGCTCCCTCAGTAATAAAACTATGGATCCGCCCTTGACTGGAACGTTCCAGTTGCTGGCATCCCAATGAACGCCAGACAGTGATCCTCCAAACAAATTACCAACTGGCAGTTCCAGTAACGTGTGAATCAACTATTAAAAAAAAAAAAAAAATGGAGAATTTATGGAATTCCGAACAATGACAGATCGTAACTTAATTATTCTTCTATCCCAAATAGGTATTGTTCTATTTTTGTCGATGCAGATTACAAAACACAATCATCATTTATGTATGAATGACACTATAACAAACAAAACAAAAAAAGAGCTATGCAGCAACCCATGGACGAAACCCATTTTCTTTATCGTCAGGACAACAACATATCAGCAAGATGGGAGGACCTAAACCAGCTGATAAATATTGGTTTTGGGAGCGAGGTAGTCATAATCACGATCCCAAGGAAGGCAAGTGTCCCAGTGTGCGTTGCATAATGCGATGTCTGTTTTTTTATAAAAAAAAAAAAGAGATCGAGCACTGCTGATGCAGCTGGCGATTGCAATATCGAAAGAGCATAAGGTATCATTAAGGTCGAGTTTTGCTGCAGTAGGTCAAAGCGATGCGATTTTGTAAATGTCAGAACACAAAAACTAAACCGAGTATTATAGAGTATTTATATATATATATATTCAATGAAAATCAATGACTTTTAAGGACCTAATTAATGTTTTTAAGGACCTTTAAAAATGTGTTTTCAGGCATCATGTCTGTATAAAAAAAATTTATAAAGTATATTCTACCAAAATAGTTACAAGTTGGCGCATGCGTAATACAAATATGTCAGAAAATTCCGATATAGTGAGGATAAGTGGCGGACAAGCGGGGATAGCAAGTCTGAGTTGCATTTTTGTAAATTTTGAAGTTGGTCAACATACACAAAAATTAAGGACTTTTAAGCACCTCTAAGCATTTTCAAGGCCTTGAAAACAGGTTCAAAAATATTAAGCACTTTTAATGACCGTGGGAACCCTGTATATATATATATATATATATATATATATATATATATATATATATATATATATATATATATATATATATATATATATATATATATAAACAGCAGGTAAGACACTTTTTTTCAAGACTGATCTTCAAAAAATTTCCAGTTCCAGTGCCTTGAAAGTATAGCGATAGATTGAGTGAATTATAATCGTAGTATATAGAAGATCTAATGCTTCATATTTCAGGGCACAATGCCTGCGGGTGTATTGATTTAATAACGTAATCAGGGTTCCCACTCAAATCACAGAATGAAAATCACTGACTTTTCAATGACTTTTAAGGACCAAAATAATGTTTTTAAGGACCTTTGAAAATTTGTTTTCAGGCATCTGGTCACCTATATAAATTATTAATAAAGTATATTCTACTGGAAAAGTTACAAGTTGGCGCATGCGTAGTACAAATATGTCAGAGAATTCCAATATGGTGCAGATAAATGGTGGTCACGCGGTGATAGTAAGTTTGAGTAGTATTTTTATAAATTTTGCATTTGGGCACACAACATCTGCAAAAATAATGAGTTTTAGGGACCTCTAAACATTTTCAAGGACTTTTAAAGACATCTAGGTATTTTCAAGGATTTTTAAGCACCTCTAAGCATTTTCAAGCACTTTTAAGGCCTTGAAAACAAGTTCAAAAATATTAAGCACTTTTAATGCCTTTCAATGACCGTGGGAACCCTGGTAATACTACAGGGTGGTCAAAAAATTCAGGAAAAAAAGTTACCCGATTTCTTGAATAGGTAGATAGATTTCTAAAAAATTATCTGATTTTACGGAAAGCTCTTTTTTCAAATGTCCCCAACTTTTCCAGATGTGTAGACACTCTGATCTAATAGAACATGTATGCTAAAAAGATATGCCTTTTTTTTTTCCTTTTTTTTTTAAAGTATTGGCGGTGATGAAAAATGTAAATTATTCCGTAACATTAAACTTCTAACGATTATAACACCACAATTCTCCGAGTAAATGGCGCCAAAATATGGATGAACGTGGTAACGTACCTTAAGAACAATGATAGAATATTTCCTTGATTTTTATAAAATTTAAAAAAATTCCCTGATATTTCCAGAATTAGAAAGCTCCCTGACATTTTCCCGATTTCCAGGTTCTGTTGCCATTCTATACTGGCTCATTAACAAAATTTTATTTCATTTTTATTTATTAGTGGAAACAGTTTCATAAATTACAATTCTACCTTAGTTGACATTCAAGCTATAAAACATAACTTTTCTTTCCCGCTACGAATAAGGACGGAAAAAATATCAATTCGTTATCATTGGCAAATAGGGGTTGGTATTTTTAGCGCTTTCATTTCCATCCTTCCATTGTTTAAAAATGGAAACAAAATACGTTCAAAACCTTGCTGCGCAAACAATACACTTTCACAATCTTGCCTAGGCATATAAAACAATTATGCATGCCAAAACAAAGAAAATATGTACACGAAAACAAATACCGAAAATTCGTTCGTCGCCAAACTTGGGGTTTTCTACAAAACTATGCAAACGAAATATAAGAATTCGAAAAACGCAGAATTCTAAAATGCACATGGGAAAACCACTTCACGAAACGGCAAGATGTTCGAACAATAAAGCATTCTAAATCTTGACAAACAAGACATTGAAACTGGCAATCGATCACCAAACAAAAGAATTTTTTTCTTTTCGAAAAAAAAGAAATTCAAAAATTTACGAGGTGACGCATGGCATAATCTTCATTGAGAGAAAAAAATTCTTAAACGATGAAGGGGAAAAAAGACCATCAAAAAAGAAACGGAACGTAAAAGGTAACACAAGAATCCATTTACCATAAGTGGGTCAATCATCGAAGCAGCGGAAGCTTACGGTAAAGAGATTGTCAAGAATTCTAGGAACTCTTCCAAGTGTAGACTTTAAAGCGGATCGGTCAGTGGATTTGCAGAATTGTTTTAAAAAAAAGTTTTTACGTCAAAGATTTATTTTCTCGCAGTATGGGGAACCGTGTTTGTCTAAGTGTGACGGACTGCTGATGTCAACTTTCGGAAAAAGGTTTTGATCCGAATCGCTTCGTAGGACCACTTAAAGAGAGCCCGAATTATTTGGATTTCACACAATCCGCTTTGGAGCGTGAAGGTCCCGACTGAAGTTACAGTTAGACTGCTGTCAGGCAATAAACGCAATTAGTGTGATGGCTCACTCACCAGCTGAAAGGCTATTCGGATGGTGGGGGAGGGGAATTGGAAACCAGAGGAATTTCTTTGACATTCTCTACAGCCATTTGACACTTTTATACTCATGCATAACATTTATTAATATTTGAAAAAAATATCTCTATATATATAAGGCAAAGCCCTCACTCACTCACTCACTCACTCATCACTAATTCTCCCACTTCCCACATAGTCACAACTCTGAAAATCGGCACAAATATCAACAATGGTAAAAATAGAAAAAGTAAACTATTCCGATCTCGATTAACCCACTTTAAGGGGTCGAAAAGGGGTTAAACGTTCCAAACGGGGGACATTCGAAAATCCTACTTCCCACATAGTCACAACTCTGAAAATCGGCACAAATATCAACAATGGTAAAAATAGAAAAAGTAAACTATTCCGATCTCGATTAACACACTTTAAGGGGTCGAAAAGGGGTTAAACGTTCCAAACGGGGGACATTCGAAAATCCTACTTCCCACATAGTCACAACTCTGAAAATCGGCACAAATATCAACAATGGTAAAAATAGAAAAAGTAAACTATTCCGATCTCGATTAACACACTTTAAGGGGTCGAAAAGGGGTTAAGCGTTCCAAACGGGGGACATTCGAAAATCCTACTTCCCACATAATCACAACTCTGAAAATCGGCACAAATATCAACAATGGTAAAAATAGAAAAAGTAAACTATTCCGATCTCGATTAACCCACTTTAAGGGGTCGAAAAGGGGTTAAACGTTCCAAACGGGGGACATTCGAAAATCCTACTTCCCACATAGTCACAACTCTGAAAATCGGCACAAATATCAACAATGGTAAAAATAGAAAAAGTAAACTATTCCGATCTCGATTAACACACTTTAAGGGGTCGAAAAGGGGTTAAACGTTCCAAACGGGGGACATTCGAAAATCCTACTTCCCACATAGTCACAACTCTGAAAATCGGCACAAATATCAACAATGGTAAAAATAGAAAAAGTAAACTATTCCGATCTCGATTAACCCACTTTAAGGGGTCGAAAAGGGGTTAAACGTTCCAAACGGGGGGACATTCGAAAATCCTACTTCCCACATAGTCACAACTCTGAAAATCGGCACAAATATCAACAATGGTAAAAATAGAAAAAGTAAACTATTCCGATCTCGATTAACACACTTTAAGGGGTTAAACGTTCCAAACGGGGGACATTCGAAAATCCTACTTCCCACATAGTCACAACTCTGAAAATCGGCACAAATATCAACAATGGTAAAAATAGAAAAAGTAAACTATTCCGATCTCGATTAACACACTTTAAGGGGTCGAAAAGGGGTTAAACGTTCCAAACGGGGGACATTCGAAAATCCTACTTCCCACATAGTCACAACTCTGAAAATCGGCACAAATATCAACAATGGTAAAAATAGAAAAAGTAAACTATTCCGATCTCGATTAACACACTTTAAGGGGTCGAAAAGGGGTTAAACGTTCCAAACGGGGGACATTCGAAAATCCTACTTCCCACATAGTCACAACTCTGAAAATCGGCACAAATATCAACAATGGTAAAAATAGAAAAAGTAAACTATTCCGATCTCGATTAACACACTTTAAGGGGTCGAAAAGGGGTTAAACGTTCCAAACGGGGGACATTCGAAAATCCTACTTCCCACATAGTCACAACTCTGAAAATCGGCACAAGTATCAACAATGGTAAAAATAGAAAAAGTAAACTATTCCGATCTCGATTAACCCACTTTAAGGGGTCGAAAAGGGGTTAAAAGTTCCAAACGAGCGATATATTCGAATGTCCTACTTCTCATATTTTCACAATTCTGAAAACTGGTGTGAATATCAATAAAGACAAACGCAGAAAAAGTAAACTATTCCGATCTCCGGTGGATCAAGGGGTGGAAAAGGGGTTAAACGTTCCAAACGAGGAATATTCTAATGTACCACTTCCCATATGGTCACAACTCGGAAATTTGGTACAAATGTCAAAAAAGATTAAACATAGAAAAAGTAAGCTATTCTGTTCTCGATTAACCAACTTTAAGGGGTCGAAAAGGGGTTAAATGTTCCAAACGAGGGATATCCGAATGTTCCTCTTCCAATGTAGTCATTTTTCTGATATTTTTTTGCAAATGTTAAAAAAAGTCATTCCAATATCGATTAACGAATTTTTAAGGGATGAAAAGACGACGCAACATTGAAACTATACGAGGATTAACTTAATGTCTAATTAACTTAATTCCAATACAGCTACTACTTTGAAATTTAGAACTAAGAGCAAACATAAACACAATAAACTATTCCAGTTTACTATTCACAATTATAAATTTCGTTTAAAATGTCAACAAAGGAAAGTTCCTATTTTGATAAATCAATTTGTCGGGATCGAAATGGGAGCAAACGTCTGAAGTGTAGAATTCATGAATGTCTTATGATCGCTAAAATGCTAATGGTAAAATTTCGTAGCGCAGCACGGGTATTCAGCTAGTATAATATATTACCCATAAAAACAAAGTTTTTAACCCTTTGGGTACATTTGACGGCGGAGATTCGTCATGCACTTGTTTTGCTTGTTAATAATGACGAACCTATTTCGTCATTCAAACTAGGTTGATTGAATGGATTTTAATGTCAGCCATGATTGGTTAAGTCAAACATCGGTTGGTTTACCTATACTTTAAAAAAATAATTTGTTTGGCTGTGTTCCTTTAAAGTTCCTTTATTGTTTTGAGCCAAACGTTCAAAACGCAAGAATTTTCCCAAATAAATCTGTACCCAAGGGGTTAATATAAATTCTTTATATGCATCGCCAATTTTAATATTCATTAACAAACCGCCGTTTCTGTTGCCAGCGTGTGCTTGGTGTTGGCATTTAATCTTAAATATTAAAGACATCTCTATCAGCAAAATATCCGGCAAACTACTTTTCAAAATATATTCATTAAAAAATGAATGTGAATTTATGCACTCAAATCCAAATAGCTTTTATTTATTCAGATTAAAACAATTTTATTATTTATTTAATAAAACAATTTTGGCAGCAGGAAAGATTTTCTTCAATGATCGGTTATATGCTATTTCAGAGCGATTGGATGACGACAAGTTGGTTTGTTAATATTCCGTAAAAGCGAACTTTAAGTGACACTGACAGCCACAGAATTTTATAAAATGCATTGTTATTGATATCGAATCTATATGCCAAGTTTCAGCTCGATTGGATTAATTAGGCCACCGCAGATTTGCCCGCCATTGACCAACATACATACAAAAATCTAAGTTAAGCTATAAATACACAATAGACTGCCGAGTCATTCGCAAAAAGAAGCTATTACCAAAATAGGAGAAGAAATAGTACAAAATATAACCAAAAAATAAATCTTGACATTTCGAAACCACCAACTATTTCAATCCCATATCCGTATTGAAAATTTCAATAATAAAAACTGCTTTGGCATTATTCCGACTTGATAAAAATTTGACCACATATCTTTCAAACAATAGCAAGATTGGTTGAATTTCTTTTCATGGCGCAAGGGCAACACTTAAGGCCAAACTGCTACGAACCTTATCCAAGAGTCAACCAGCAAACAAGAGCAAGACTTCTGGCTACTTAAAATTTCAAAAAACCTTCACTTTCCACTTTTTACCCTTTAAAGGATACGATAATAACTTGGGATCAACTGAGTCAATTTTTTAACAATTATCATGACTAATCCAGATTATCGGGAGCACAATTTCACGCCAATGATTTTTAAGTAAGGCGGTGAAATCAAGGGTACGAGAGGTCATAATTTGAAGTACTACTGGACCGGATAAAGCTTGTAATAAATACAAATTAATGTTTGGAATTGAACACTTAAAGCATTTTAAGTGTTCGATTCCAAACATAACAATTTGGTTGGTTGTTGTTTTCAGATTATCTGGAGCCGTCAACACGAGGGCTATAATTCATTCGTCATTTGACAAGCCAACATACATTTACAAACACCCTGCCACGGGACTGGAACCCGCAACCTCGCGGTCTAGAAGCTAATACGCTAACCACTATACCGTTTGATCGACTATAACAATTTGGAATTGAACACTTTAAAACATTTTAAAATGAAGTAAAATTATTAATCAAAAATTATAAATTAAATTAAAAGTAAAATCATCAACGATCAATTGTAGTTAACCAGGGTTCCCACTCAAATCACAGAATGAAAATCAATGACTTTTAAGGACGTAATTAATGTTTTTAAGGACCTATGAAAATTTGTTTTCAGACATCATGTCTGTATTTAAATTTTTAATAAAGTATATTCTACCCAAAAAGTTACAAGTTGGTGGAGGCGTGATACAAATATGTCAGAAAATTCCTATACGGTGCAGAAAGTGGCGGTCACGTGGGAATAGCAAGTCCGAGGTGTAATTTTATAAATTTTGCAGTTAGATAAAATCTGCACAAATTAAGGACTTTTAAGGACCTCTCAGCACTTTCAAGGCCTTGAAAACAAGTTCAAAAATATTAAGCACTTTGAATGACAGTGGGAACCCTGTTAACAGTTTGTTCGAGCTCAAATAAATTCTTCATTAGCTACCACTATTTTCTGCTTCTACCAGCAAATAAAAAAATAAAAAAATTCTCCAAAAAATCCATCAAAGGGGAAAATTGGTTTCCAATTTTCCCCTTTGGTGGACTTGGAGAATTTCTGGGGTCAAATCAAAGTCAGGCTATGAAACATAATCGACTAATTTGATCCAAGAAATAGTCTGCGAAAGAGGACTTTAAAAAAAAAAAAACAGTTTTGAGACCAGTGAGGAATTACCTAAATAAAGTCTCTGAAAATAACAATCCGAGTCGAGTTGAATTGGACTCATACCAGTCAAAACTGAGGCTCTTTTTTTTTTACTGCGAATCAAAAGAATCGTACAAAACAAAAGTGAGTTTTCCTCTGAAAACGTCATTGCCGACTGCACCTGTTCCCAACTGCTACATGACTCAAAACGAGAAAAACACACTCCACCTGAACAAAGTTTAGACCACTTAAACCCATTACTAGAGTGGCGACAATAATATTCGAATAACATTGTTCGGATTTACGCGCAGATGGCAGAGTTATGGGGCACAGTGATACAAAATGTTGTTATAATTTTTGGTCCATTTCTTGTGGGGAGCATTCAGTGCTTCAGGGGGCACAGCGAGGTGGGTTTTTTTTTTGTTTTTTTTTTTAATTATGTAATTTTAGGGATTTTTCGGAACATTTTAGGGATAAATCCTTAAAAAATTTAAGGATAATTACACAAATTTTAAAGATAATTTTTAAAAATTTAGGAATAATTAAAAAAAATTAGGGATAATTTCAAAAAATTTAGGGATAATTAAAAAAAATTAGGGATAATTTCAAAAAATTTAGGGATAAATTAAAAATTTAGGAATAATTTAAAAAAATTAAGGATGATTTTAAAAAATTTAGGGATAATTAAAAAAATTTTAGGGATATTTTTTTAAAGTTAACATACGTTCCTAATAGAGACATTCTTTTCAAAGCATATTTCAATACCGGCAAAAAACTGACAATTTTCAAAAAATTTAACAATTATAAATTAAAATCTCAAAAAAGATTTTCTTCTCAGGAGGATTACCTGGGTTTTTTCGTGAGTTTTGGAGAAAAATCGGTAAAATTTTAAGGTTTTTTTTTTTTTTTTTGGTATTATCGAAAAATTTAAGGGAGGAACAAAAATTTGAGGAATATTAGGAATTATAGGGTAAATCCGACCCCTGGCATTTCTCGGAAACAAATTAAAATTGTGATCACATTGCCTTCGACTTTAATATTTCCCCCGCAATTCAAAATTTTCGGACATCTATATCTACAACTTGAGAAACAACACCAGAATAAGAAAGTCTTGAGGTGAAACCGCAGAAAGTCCCAAAATCGTCTGCGCTGACTGACATTCGGAGGTCATTCCCCCGTCCGTAACTGCAACTGTCTCGAATCTCAAGCGGGTGGGCCCACACAATTATTCCAATTCCTACATTCCAACACGTGCTTGGAGCAAAAATAAAAAAAAAAAAAAAGCTTCTCCGTTACGCGTTGACGACTTTCAAAGTTCAAATAATTCCAATAAGCTGTGTTGAAAGGATAAGAGATGATTTTTTTTAAAAAGTGACATTTTAAGAAGAAAAAGTTATAGTATTTTAAAGAAATTTAAATGAAAGGAGATTGAAATATGTTCATCTCATAAAAAAAATATTAAAGAAAGTGCTATGGTGATTAATTGAATCACAAATTTCGAACACAAATTTTTTTTAAGGCTTATTTTTAAAATTTAAGGGATAATTTTATAATATTTAGGGATAATTTTAACATTTTCAGAGATTATTCTTAAAATTTTAGGGATAATTTTATAATATTTTGGGATAATTTTAAAAAATTCAGGGATTATTCTTAAAATTTTATAATATTTATGGACAATTTTATAATATTTATGGACAATTTTATAATATTTAGGGATAATTTTAAAAATTTCAGGGATTATTATTAAAATTTTAGGGATAGTTTTATAATATTTAGGGATAATTAAAAAAATTCAGGGATTATTCTTAAAATTTTAGGGATAATTTTATATTATTTAGGGATAATTTTATAATATTTAGGGATAATTTTATAATATTTAGGGATAATTTTAAAAATTTCAGGGATTATTCTTAAAATTTTAGGGATAATTTTATAATGTTTAGCATAATAATTTTTAAATTTTTAGGGATTATTCTTAAAATTTTAGGGATATTTCAGGATATTTCTTTTGAAGCTGAAATGGGCTCTTAACAGACATTCACACCAAAGCTTATTTCCATACGGGCAAAAAACTGCCAATTTTGAAAAAATTAAACATCACACAACTTTTTAGCAAAATAACAGTTACATAATTAAACAATTAGACTATTTTGACAAACATACGAATTTAATTTTAATCCACTTTTTCATAAAGCACTTGACTACCAAACATAATCACCAGGTATATCGTTGGGCCGATGAAAAATAATTACAACCAAAAGCTATTTATTTGTTTTTTTGGAAACGTCGATTTCGCGCAAATGTAGTAACGCAAACAGTGAAATATCAAACCACAGGATTATTTGCAGGGGAGGAAGCAAATAGCATACCGTGAAGGGGAAGGTGGGGGGGGGGAGAATAAACAACAATTGAAATTGAACAACAACAAATGACCATGGAAACAATTAGCAGAATTACGAGGTAAGAAATAACATGAGTCTTTCAACGGAAATAAGATAACCCCCCAAAAAAACAAAGTTTTTAATACAAGTTCTTTAATGCATTGCAAATTTTTATATTCATCAAGGTGGCCACAAAATTCAGGAAAAAAAGTTCCCTGACAATTCCCTGACAGATTTCTAAAAAATTCCCTGATTTTAGAGCAACATTTTTTTCAAATTTCCCCAATTTTCTTAGGTTTTCCACATGTTTAGACACTGACCAAATAGAACATGTATGCTAAATAGATAATATGCAATTTTTTTTTAAATATTTTTGATGGTAATGAAAAGTTTAAATAATTCTGCAACATTAAACTTCTAATGGCTTACCACTACGAATCTCCAAGTATATAGCGCCAAAATATAGATGAACGTGCCTTAAACAATACAAAATTTCCCTGATTTTCATGAAATTTTAAAAAGTTCCCTGACATTTCCCTGATTTTTTTCCAGAGTCAGAAAGCTCCCTGATATTTCCCTGATTTCCAGGTTCTGTGGCCACTCTGCATACGGTGACGGAGAAGGTGGGGGGGGGGGGGGAAGAATAAACAACAATTGAAATTGAGCAACAACAAATGATCACTGAAACAATTAGCAGAATTACCGAGGTAAGAAATAACATGATAGTCTTTCAAAGGAATATGATAACCCCAAAAAAACAAAGTTTTTAATACAAATTCTTTACATCCATTGCCAATTTTTGTATTCATTAACATAGCGTCGTTTCTGTTGGCAGCGTGTGCTTGTTCTTAAAACTTAAAATTAGATACAAACACCATCTCAATCAGCAAAATATGCAGTAAACAACTTTTCAAAATTTATTTTTTAAAAAAGAATGGGAATCGATGCACTCGCATCCAAATATCATTTATTTATTCCGATTAAAACAATTTTATTATTTATTTATTAAAACAATTTTGACAAAAGGAAAGAGTTTCTTCAACAATCGTTTCAATGCTATGTCAGCGCGATTGGATAACAGAAAGTTGGTTTATAAATATTCCATAAAAGCGATCTTTTAGAGTCAGTGAAAGCTCTTAACATTTGATAAAATGCATCGTCATCAACATCGAATCTATCTGTCAAGTTTCAGTTCGATTGGATGACGGCAAAGGGATTGATCAGGCCTCCGCAGATTTACCCACCATTGACAAACACACAAACTCGAAGTTAATATAAAAAGGATTTTAAAAAGTACTATTAGAACAGATAAAACAGCTACAGATGTGAAGAGAAAAAACTTATCACCTTCCGATTTTCCTTATCAGATAGAAAAATGAGAATGGCGTCGTAGGTTATCCCAAGTCATCAAAATAGATATTTTAATCAGATTTGACACAGCAGAAGTGACAGTTTACACAATTACTAGTATATTTAAGTTGTTTCATAATGCTTCATTTTTCTTTTTATTTTTTTTCTTCTTTTCTTTAATATGATCACATATTTGCTTGAAAACGTATTAGTCCGAGAGGTGACTGCAATTTTTTGGACCCCATCGAACATCATTCTGAATTTTTTATAGAAATTGGAGAAAAGTGAGTAGATTGCGAATCCACTGGTCTGCCGTGGCAAAATTGGCAGAAACCGATCAATAATCGACTTGGAATGAGTTGAACTAAAATCCGATTGCCAAATATGTCATAACTTGCCAAAAATAGAACAAACTTATTCGTCTGGCGACCCACAGCATTTTGATTTTCAATGAGAAAAAGCGCAAGCTATTTCTGATCTTTGGCTCGGAAGACTTATATCTTTTAAAAGTAAGCCAAATTGGCTACATCAGTTACGTCATAAGTGACGTAATATTTTTTGCCAACTTGGCTTCCTTTTAATAGATGCAAGTAGACCGTCGCCAGATATTTGAATCGTCTGCAACCTTCTTAATTGAAAATTAAAGAGTGAGGGTTACCAAAAAAAAAAAAAATGCTCATTATTTGGTAAATTATGGCGCATTTGGCAATTGGATTTAGTTCAACTTATTAAAAGTCGATTTTTGACCAGTGTCGGCCATTTTTGCCACGACAGACCAGTGGATTCGTAATCTACTCAATTTTCTCTAATTTCTATAAAAAATTCAGAATGATGTTCGATGGGGTCCAAAAATTGCAGTCACCTCTCAGTCTATATGGATTTATGCTAGGTATAAGGGGGCCTGCATAAATTACGTCGGGCGCAGATAAGTTAGGGTTATTCAATGTCATGGATCGAGGAGTAGGATAAGGGGGGGGGGGGGAGAGAGAGAGAGAGAGAAAAACACTTGCGTTGCAATTTCCTTTTTGCGAAAAAAATTTAACCAACACCTTTTTTTCCCCTTCAATTACTCAAATACTCGATTTTGTTTATTTTTTATTTCATTTCTCCACGCTTTGGAACATCCTGATTTCAAAAAAGTGATCTAGAAAAAGAGTGTGTGTGGCCAGCATAACTCCCGAACAAATTGACCTACTACGGTCAAATTTGGTGAGCGGGTTGGTGAGGGCACAAGGACCTACCATTAAGGTTTTCGTCAAAATCGCGCAGGCGTATAATGTAGCTGCCTTCGAAAAAATCATGTTTTTCAATGATTGCTAAAAAACGGCTCAAATGATTTTGATAAAAATCACTGTGGTAATGCTTCTTAAGGTGTTCTAAACATCCCCACCTCCGAAATTCCCGTAAAAATGCTTTAAGGTCGTAAAACTAATGCCTTCAACACAGAGTTCTCTTTTCTTAAGCATACCTCATCAACGATAATTTTTTTCTCCTTTCCCCTCAGTTTCACATATAATGATACCATACAAGAATTATGTTAAAAATATCGCCAAATTGGACATTTTTTCTAAATAAATGATGAAAATATAAAAACGGTAAATGACACAAATTGACATCAGTATTACAGTGTAATTGAAAGTTGTGCGATGTTCCACATCTCTAATTTTTGAAACAGATGGGGATGGTAAAATAAATTAAATTAATTTTTAAAAGGGGGGGGGGGGGTGTAGTGTGACGTAATTCTAGGGGCGAGGAATTGGGTCAAAAAGTCAAAATTTTACAAGACGTAACTTTTTATGCACTTTTTATCCATATGCAATATAAGATTGTCTGTTCCTACCTAAGTTTTATAAGCTAACTTATAAAAACTTTTTTTAAGTAGGAAAAAAAACAACAAAAAAAACATTGTTATAATTTTTTTTTTTTTTTTTTTTGGCACTAAAAAAAAGTTTTTATAAGTTGGCTTATAAAACTTAGGGTAGGAATAGACACTTATACTGTATTCCCTATGCAACAAAATAACATGTTTAACTTACAGAAAATAACTTAATGTATCTTAGTTCTACAAGAAAAAGAGTTTGTTGCAGATTTGGTGTTGAGCAACTTTATGGCATGTTTATCATATAGAGTCCAAAAAAACGAAACTTGCCAAAAGTAAATTGAAACATTTTTCAACAGCAGTACATGGTTATTTTAAACAGGCACAAGTATCCGTTCCACAACAAAGCTTCATGTTACCATGATTGTTGTAAACATTCAGAGTATACTTAAATTTGTCCAGTTGTACAAAAATATTGCATTGAAAGGTTTGTGACACATTTCAACATTGGTGTAAGACATTCAGCTAATTTTCCGAAGCAAGAAAAAAAAAAATTATAACTCCAAATATTTATTTTGATGCGTTGAGATCAAAGACGCAATTCTCATATTTATATCTGATAAGGGTAGTAAAGGAATGATAATTCAGTTTTATCAAAACCAGTTACATCAAAGTTTCGTGAAATTAAAGTAAACAAAAGTTGCACCCATACTTCCTTTGCAACAAATGAAGCTTATGTATTTATAATTTTCATTCCTGAGGTACAAATATAAGAAACTAGGGGTGTGGAACAACGCACAACTTTCAATTACATTACAATATTGATGTCAATTTGTGTCATTAACCATTTTTAAATTTTCAGCGTTCATTTAGAATAAATGACCAGTTTGGCGATGTTAGTGTATGGGTCTTCTTATAAAATAAAAAAATCGCCAAATAGATGATTTTGGCGATATACTTTTCGATAATTCTTATGTTATCTTTTCTTATACAGGGTTCCCACTCAAATCACAGAATGACTTTTCAAGGACCTAATTAATGTTTTTAAGGACCCTAAAAAAAATTTGTTTTCAGGCATCATGTCTGTATAAAAAAAATTTATAAAGTATATTCTACCAAAACAGTTACAAGTTGGCGCATGTGTAATACAAATATGTCAGAAAATTCCGATATAGTGAGGATAAGTGGCGGACACGAGGGGATAGCAAGTCTGAGTTGCATTTTTGTAAATTTTGAAGTTGGTCAACATACACAAAAATTAAGGACTTTTAAGCACCTCTAAGCATTTTCAAGGCCTTGAAAACAGGTTCAAAAATATTAAGCACTTTTAATGACTTTCAATGACCGTGGGAACCCTGTTATAAGTGAAACTGAAGAGAAAAATTGATCATTGATGAGGTATGCTCAAGGAAATATAACTTTACGTTAAAGGCATTCGTTTTTCAACTTTTTACGCAATTAAAGCATTTTTCAGGGAATTTCGGAGATGGGGATGTTTAGAACACCTTAAGAGGCATTACCACAGCGATTTCAGACAAAATCGTTAAAGCCGTTTTTTAGCAATTACTGAAAAACATGATTTTTTCAAAGGCAGCTACATTATGCGCATGCGCGATTTCGACGAAAACCTTAATGATAGTTCCCTGAGCCATCACCAACCCGCATACCAAATTTGAACATTGTAGGTCAATTTGTTTGGGAGTTATGCTGACCACACACACAGAGACAGACATTTTTTCTAGATCACTTTTTTGAAATCAGGATGTTCCAAAAAATGGAGAAATGCAAAAATTGTTGCGTTTTTTTTGGCAGAATTCTATACTTTCATTACCCTAAGTATACATATGGGTAATTGAAAGTAAAAACGGATCATTTAGGTCAAACTGAATTTTAAACAAGCTTGGTTAATTCAAAATTTATCAATTGTCAATTTATCAATAACAAAAGCTTTCCTTTGAAACAGAATATCAAATGATATGACCTTCCAGGAGGTCTTTTAAAGAGAAGGCGTCTCGAATGGGGGGGGGGGGGGGAGGGAAAACTCACACCAGACACCCACCTCCACCAAGAGTCTACCGCTCACAATCGCCGCCGTGTCTGCTCATATTTTAAAGCAGAGCTTGCAGAGCGACGACCCCATTCGGAATTCGATGCCGCAATCTTTCGCATGCTTTTAGCGAACACCCTGCAATGCAGAACGAGAATGGGCCGAGCAAGTTTGGGAAACTTTTTTACAACTTTGAAGAGGAAATCGTAGTTAAGTTCGTTCCCTGTGCTCGATATGTTACATTTTCTAGCCCAGTGCATTTAAAAACTTCTTTCTTAAAACTTGATATTTGGTGAGAACAGGGTTTCAACTAAAATAAAATTTACAAATCCATGACTTTCCAAGACCGAATGACTCATGACTCAAGATCAAATCACAAAAATATAATAATAACCTATACGAATTTTACTGACACGGACATAGTAAGTAAATCAATGTACCATAAAATGATTGCTATGAAGTTTTATTTTAAATTAAATAAAAAAAAAAAATCCTTGTTTCAGTTAAATGTCCTTGTTTTAAATGAGATTACCATAGCGGCACAATTCAGTTAAAAGCAGGTGTTCTAATGCAACTGTAGCAGGTGCAACATCACCATTTCAAATTTCTAATCTATGTCAATGCTACTATTTTTTTTTTTTTTTTTTTTTGCCCAATGGTTTCTTAAAGTTGAATATATTAGGTTAATTTTATTACAAAGTAAATACGGGTGACCCGAAAGTGGCTCTCTATTTTTAAAAATGAGCACTTTCAAAGCAATTATTTACAGGAGATTAAAACAACTAGGAAAATACTCACAGGATATCTATACTTTAGAAGTATTCTATCGTAAGTGCTTTACGTTGCACTTACTTCTGAGGTACAGATATTAAGAGAAATTGTCACTGATTATGGACCTTCACTCTTTTGACCACAATATTTAATTTGCTCAAGTATTTACTTTTAAGACAAGTGAATTTTTATACTTCGTAATAACTGCAATAAAAGACAATAAATTTTGAAGGGAAAATAACGAGGGATTTTTTATTTTATAAATAGTATTTTAAAAGTTTTTAACATCGCATTTACAATAGCTTATTCTGAGGTTCTGATATTAATACGTTGACTGCCACAGAATTCAGGCCGACCAAACGGTATAGTGGTTAGCGTGCTAGCTTCTAGACCGCGAGGTTGCGAGTCCCGTGTTAGGCATGGGTGTTTGTAAATGTATGTTGGCTTGTCTAATGACGAATGTTTCGGCGCATTATAACCCTCGTGTTGCTAGATAGTTTGAAAACAACCAGCCACGGAATTCAGCCCGATTCCGGTCTAAGGAACCAATGTGATTTAACTGCTGTATGCGGTATGACAGACCGCGAATCATTTTTTGTGGAACGCCTCAACCCCCTAAAATATTTCAACTTTGACTTTTAGATTAATTGGTCTGATACTATATTTCTTAAACTTTTAAGGGGGTCCGGCACATGAAATTTTTTCAAATTATTGATTTCGAGTTTATTACTGTTTATTAAAATATAAATTTTTGTCTTTAAAATGATGCCACATTTTGTAATTATATCTTATTTCAAAGTATTTTTAATAATTTTTTGAAGTAAACAAAATGTAGGTATTTAATGCATGTTTTTTAACTTCAAAGCCGAATTTCTCAAAATGCCATTTTTTCATGTTTGGGGGCACATACCTTAAAATCTATATGACATAAATGCTTGAAATTTTTTATACATGTTTCTCTAATGTATTTAAGTACTTTAACACGAGGAATTATTGATAAGTAGCATACTTTTTAAAAAAAAAAAATTATTAGTCTAAAATTTAAAAAAATTTCTTAAACATATTTTTAGAAAACCATAATTATTTTAATTTTTAAAAAATAACAAAAATCTCGTGTTAAAGTATTCAAAAGTATCCAAATATTATACTGTGAAAGTTTCATAATGATTGAAGAATCGGTTATTAAATGAGATGCCCCCAAAGTTGTTGAATTTAACATGGGCTCCTATGGAGGTGCCCGACCCCCTTAACTGATATTCCCCAATTCATTTGCGACTTGTAGCCCTTGCGCAAAAAACGTCAAACCACCTAACCACAGCAATTAAAAGTTAAATTTTAAATTGATGTTTACTAATTTTTTTGGCGCAGTATGAATCAAGTGTTGCACTTGCGCCTAAGTTATCAAACCTCGCAACCGCAGCACTCGTCGACGCGTTGATTGGAGAAGAGATTCAACCAATGGTGGGAGTTGAATGCAACTCGGTATGGCTGGTTGGTTGTATTCAGATTATCTGGCGCCGTCAGCAACACGAGGGCTATAATGCACCGAAACATTCGTCATTGGACAAGCCAACATAGATTTACAAACACCCATGCCTAACACGGGACTCAGAACCCGCAACCTCGCGGTCTA
The DNA here is from genome assembly GCA_963978545.1 of Linyphia triangularis. Classification (NCBI taxonomy): domain Eukaryota; kingdom Metazoa; phylum Arthropoda; class Arachnida; order Araneae; family Linyphiidae; genus Linyphia; species Linyphia triangularis. Next base: position 5,518,813 of record OZ021731.1, read on the forward strand.
GAAGCTAGCACGCTAAATACTATACCGTTTGGTCGGCCCAACTCGGTATGGCCGTCAACGTGTTTAGAGAAATTGTCGCTTAATATCCGAATTACTTCGCTCATAGACCTTCACTCTTTTAGTCACAGTATTTGCTCATATATTACTTTAAGACAGACGAATTTTTATACCACACAATAACAACTATCATAAAAGATCATTAATACATTTTGATATAACAATCATTAACAAAATTCAAAGGGAAAATAATTGTTTTTTGTTTATTAAACTTCAAAAAAGAAATTGTATAAGTCAGCTTATAAACAGAAAAAAAATCAATCTTTGATGGGCGATGCTCAAGGGCAGAGAACTGCACTCGTTTTTCAACTTTTTACGCTTTGATCGCATTTCTACGGGAATTTGGGACCAAGAGAGGGAAAAAGAGACAAAAAAAAAAAAAAAAAAAAAAAACATAAAAATCAAAAATTCTTTAAACGCCTGTTAATCCTATAAATCACTCATAAGTATAATAAAAATGTCCACTACAAAAAGCCTTCAAAGATAAGAAAGTTAGACGGTGATAACATTTTACAGTTTGCAAAATATCAAACAAAAGATTGTAATTTTACAGTAGTTCAGGTAGATACTTTTAGGATATCATAGCTTCAAAGTAGGTTGCGACATTTTAGTGAAAAAGTGTTTCCTTTTAGACACAGAAACAAGTGAATATTCACAGAATTTTCTGTTATTTAAAAATATCAAACAATTTTACTCATTGTAAATAAAAAAAAAAAAAAAAAAAATACAATGGTAGAAGGGAAAAGAATTAATTTAATTTTGAATGTCATTAATCAAAATAGTTTTTCTCTCGTTAGCTGCAATTTTCTCCAAAACGACTAAAGTCTCGCCTAAAAAAATAAACTAGAGGTGTGGAACATCGCACAACTTTCAATAACACTTCATACTGATCATAACAATTAAATTTGCCACGGATTGGTGAAATTTGCAGTTTCCATACTTTCATAAATTTTTAAAAGAAAGGGCCAATTTGATATTTTTGACGTTAAATATTTACATTGGCAAAAAAAATAAATTCAAATGGCGATATGTTTTACGATAGATACTAGCATTTTTTAGCAAGTAGAGGAGAAACAAGCGTTAATGGGCGATATTCAAGTGAAGAGAACTCTTCTGTTAAAGACATTCGTTTTCAACTTTTTACGTCTGCATTTTTACAAAAATTCAGGGATGGGGATATTAAGAATACCTTAAAAAGATTTTGATCAAAATTGGTAGAGCCGTTTTTTGGAAGTTGCTGAAAAACACTTTTTTTAATGGTAGCTACCTTAAGCGCACGCGCAATATTGACGAAAACTTAAATGACAGGTCCCATGAGCACCATGCCAACCTGATGGCGGTGGGGTTAAAGCTCTGACCTCGCATGCCAAAGGTGCAGGTTCGAATCCTGGGTTAGGCATGGATATTCGTTGTGGATCGGAATCCAAGTTAAGCTTTAGGTCCCGGCCCGATTAGCCGTTATTGTGCACATTAATAGGTCGTTGAGCGTACAAAAAGTTAAACTCATGAGCACCATTTATCCGTATACAAAAGTTGAACATCGAAGGTCAATTCATTATAAAATTATGCTAACCACAGACAGACACATTTATAATTATTTACAAACAAAATTGCGTAATAATATTAGCTGCACCGGGCGTATCTTGTTATGTTTTCCTTTGTTTTTAAATCCTTTATATTAACTTGGTGTGTGTGTGTGTCAATGGGAAGCAAATATGCGGACGCCTAATTAACCCCCTTGCCGTCTTACAATCCGTTTGAAACTATACTAAACTTCAACTTAAGGTATACATATACATTAGGAATCGCGAAATTTGACTCAAGTCTGCGTTTTTGTTTTTTGGTTTTAAAATATTCCCGAATTCATTACCATTAAAATTATACCATTTTCTTCCTGAGACTCAAATTACTTTTTAAATTACAATAGGTTTTGTGAACCTGTTTTGTATCCCGTTCATTAGTGTAGTAAACTTCAAACGCGTTTTCTGAAGAATGACATTTTGGTGTTAAATGACTTAACGCCAACAGTCATAACTTCATAAAAAATGGTCCAATTTACAAAATTCTAAATTTTTTTAGTCGACAATAGTTGTGAATGTGTTTTCTATAGAGAACCTAATATATATTGTTATAAACACATTTTTTATGCTTATTTTAATCTTAACTTTTTGTTAAAAACTATGTATTTTTTCAAACTTTTTATTTAAAAACTTATAATTAAATAAATATTAAAGCCAAATTCAAAATTCTCCATAGGAACATGCGTCAATATAATATCTCTTATTATCATTAAAAATAATACCTCTAAGTTAATTACAAGTTTATTTATGTATGTTCTAATAATGTCCTAATTAGTCACTTTAATTGCAATTAGCTGATTAAAAAATTGACGGGAAAAAAAAGTTTGTATATAAAAATGCATCATTTTTAATTCTGATATACTGCCAAAAAGTTTGAAATTATAACATAAGAATTAAAGAAAATCATCTCAATTGTATATGTATACCTTAACTAGACGTCACTTAGACGGTAGATCGTCACAGAGCTCATAGGTATTTAATCCATTTTGGCGGCGTGAAAGCATAATGTTCGCCAAACCACAACCCTTTGGAGAACAAAAGGCTCTAAGGTTCGGCGAGAATTATGTCTTCACTCCGCCAAAATGGATTAAATACCTATGAGCACTGTCACGATCTATCGTCTAAGTGACGTCTAGTTAAGTTGAAGTTTAGTGTAGACAGATTGATTCGATATCAATGCATTCTACCGAATTCTGGGGCTATTACTGTCATTAAAAGGTCGCTTTTACGGAATACTACAGAGTTCCCACTCAAATCTCAGAATGAAAATCAATGACTTTTAAGCACCTAAATAATGTTTTTTAAGGACTGTTGAAAAAAAATTTCATTTATCATATCTATACATAAATTTTTAATAAAAGTATATTCTACCAAAAAAAGTTACAAGTTGGTGAATGCGTAATACAAATAGGTCGGTGCGGATAAGTGGCGGTCACTCGGGAATGGCAAGTTCAAGTTGTATTTTTATAAATTTTGCAGTTAAACACACAACATCGGCACAAATTAAGGACTTTTAAAGACCTCTGAGCATTTTCAAGGACTTTCAAGGCCTTGAAAATAAGTTCGAAAATATTAAGCACTTTTAATGACTTTCAATGACCATGGGAACCCTGTACCAATAAACCAATTTGCCGCCAACAGTATTAGCTATCAATTATCGCTATGAAATAGTATTTAACCAACCATTGCTGAAACAGGGTTCCCACTCAATTCACAGAATGAAAATCAATGACTTTTAAGGACCTAATTAATGTTTTTAAGGACCTGTGAAAATTCGTTTTTAGACATCGTGTCTATATTTAAATTTTTAATAAAGTATATTCTACCGAAAAAGTTACAAGTTGTTGGATGCGTAATACAAATACAGTGAGCCACAAAATTGAGTATACACCTCTAAAACTTTTAGACTTCTTCCAATTACAAATTAAATATTGATTTAAAATAGATAATTTTTTTTATCTTAGATACTTTAACCTCTGCTTTACCATTGGTAGACCATTGCCAAATTCCGTACAGGTTATGGCGTGATTTGCCAAAAACTTGCAAATCTGATTGCCAAGATGTTTGCGAAGCCGTGACATCACATTCAATGCCAGCGAAATGAGTCGTTTTCTAGCCAACGTTTAAGAAGGTAATTTTGATCGCTGGTTGGTTGTTTTCAGATTATCTGGCGTCGTCAGCAACACGAGGGCTATAATGCGACGAAACATTCGTCATTAGACAAGCCAACATACGTTTACAAACACCCATGCCTAACGCCGACCAAACGGTATAGAGGTTAGCGCGCTAGCTTCTAGACCGCGAGGTTGCAGGTTCGAGTCCCGTGTTAGGCATGGGTGTTTGTAAATGTATGTTGGCTTGTCTAACAAATGTTTCGGCGTATTATAGCCCTCGTGTTGCTGACGAAGCCAGATAATTTGAAAACAACCAACCAACCCATGACTAACACGGGACTCGAACCAGCAACCTCGCGGTCTAGAAGCAAGCACGCTAACCACTATACCGTTTGGTCGGCGTAATTTTGATCGCAAATTTAAAAAAAAAGCGCATTGAGCAGAAATTTTTGTGTTAGTGGCTTTTCGAAACATTTAAAATTGAATAAAAAAAAAAAATTAAATGCGGGAATTGTCGATTATTAAACGATAAAAAAAAGTATTTAAGGGGTCCGCTACCGAAAATAAGAAAAAACTTTATTTATGTACATTTTTACGTCAAAAATTTATTTTATATATGAGATACTATTTATATATCTTTGAGAAAATGTTTTTTTGAATATTGTGTTTTGTTATTTAAAAAAAATTTAAAAACCAAGAAAAATCCGTAATAATTGATGTTTGCGTATTTTGATATAAGTCAAGAAAAAATTAATTTTTTTTCAAAGTGAAAGCTTTCTGTAATACATAATTATAAAAAGAAAATTTTGTCTTCACAGAATTTTGATAGGTGAATTAAAAAAAATTAAAAAAATTCTCAAAGTTAAAATATTGAAATTTTTGCTTTTTTTTATGTTATCTTTTACGCTAAAAATTATATTTTAAAACAGAACTAAAAAAATAAAATTCTGCGAAGACAAAATATTTAAAACTATATAAATTAAATGCTCCAAAAATTTAAATAGCCAATTGTTAATGGTTCTGGAGATATATCGATTTGAATATGCAACATCTGTGAAAAACACTAGTGCTCGAAAAACGCACTTTAAGCAGACGCTTCAAGGTGTTACGCCCATTAGTGATGTTTAAATCATAGGTAATTTTGTGGCGTTCTAATCACCGGAGGAATAAGATAAAAACATCATTCTCTCCAGGAATGTATGAACTATTTTTTAAAATCAGAAAAAAAAATTTGGGATTTTTGAAGAAATTTCGGTACTGGACCCCCTTAAGTAGAGCTTCGTAAAGTGTTATCTCAAACCAAAACCAGAACAAAAAGCACACATTTCTAGGTATGGAATCAGAAAGCTTGTTTAGTAAGGATTACCTCAGTAATTTATGCATGCTGTGGAAAAAATAACACAACAGCTTTAGAAGTCGGACGTTTATACAGATTCTCAACTCGACGAAACACGTGCACGGAATACAGAAGAACAGGTTTCCTTATCACTTTATGAGGAAAAGGGGGGGGGGGGGGGGCTAGCCCTCCTCCTCCCCCCAAGGTTGCAGAAAATTCCTAGAAAAACCTTCTTGGAATTTAAAATGGTTCCCTTTTATTTAAGGAATATTTTAGAGGAAGTTTTTGTTAAGTTTCGTTTAGAGGCTTAGTAAGATTTGCTTGGGGGAAATATTGTTGCGTTGTATAGGTTCGAAAGATTTGAAGCCAAAGCAGATCAAAACTTGCAGAAATTTATTCCAAAATAACTCTTCACAGTTCTCTTACAGCTCCAGAACTTCTCGTTCTAGTAGACACAATACAGCTCTTTTCACCTCAATAGAGCACAAAACAGCAGTTAAAAACTTGACAAACAACTGCTAAATCGCCGCTAAAGACAATGCAATACAGTTCGCTCAGTATCTCCAGTCAACTAACTCAGTGACTCAAAATTCAAGAACTAACTTCAGTCAACTATCGGACTCAGCTAACAACTAGCTCCGTGACTCAAAATCAGTCAACTACTCATGTCAGGAATACAACTCTCACAATGAAAGTTGAGAGACAACTAACTAACTCACCCGCTCCCTGAGCTTTTATAGGGGAGGTGAACGTACGTGAACCTTCTTGAAACTCCTAGAGGTAGACATTTGGAGAACTTTCCAGATTGTAGTCGAAAAGTTCTATACATGGGATACATGTACCTATACATGTACCGAAAATGTCGACAAATGGTCACCAAGTTTGGCGACATTTGGCGATTTCTCGCCAAATTTGGCGACAAAAATTAGTCGTCAAAACCGTCGCCAACTTGGCTCTATCTCGCCAATTTGGCGAGATTCCCATTACCATAATGTTAAATGCCCTGCCTCTTGAAACTCGCTTCCCAGAGTTACCTCTGTAAAACCAGTTAACAAGCATTCGGAGGTTCATTGCAGGGAAACAAACTAAGACGAACTATTTCACTGCCTTATGCAAAATGTACATAAATTTTACTATTTACAAAATTAACACTACGAAATATTTACAAATATACAAAAATTCGTAGCAATATTATCCAAACACAGAGAACAGAATACACGGGAAACGTATTCTTAGAATGTTTCCTAAAAAAATAAAAAATTAGTTATAAAATACGTTGCGCTTTTCCAATTGCTAAATGGTATTCATGGAACTTTTCTTGTCCTGTCGAAATAAGTCTATGGTCGAAATACTGCATCAAACATTCGAAACTAAAATAATTTTTTAATTAAAAATAAAAATGAAGAGGATCTCACGCACGTTATTTGAGGTCTGGTTTTATCGCTAACAAAATCTTGCGGCAAATAAAAATGACAGGGTGGCCAGAAAATTCAGGATAAAGTTCCCTGATAATTCCCTGACAGATTTCTACGAAATTCCCCGATTTCACGGCAAAATCTTTTTTTAATTTCCCCCAATTTTTTTAAGGTTTCCAGATGTGTAGACACCATGATCAAACAGAACATATATACTAAAGAAATAACACGCCACTTTTAAAAAAATAGTTTTGGTGATAATGAAAAAATGTATATTATTCCGCAACATTAAACTTTGAACGATTACCACCACAAATCTCTGGGAAAATGGCGCCAAAATACAGATAAACGGGAAAACATGTCTAAAAATGTCCCTGATTTTCGTAAAATTTTAAAAAGTTCCCTGACATTTCCCTGATTTTTTCCAGAATTAGAAAGCTCCCTGACACTTCTCTGATTTCCAGGTTCTGTAGCCACTCTGAATGACATAAATTTGTAAACTATCACAGATAGGCTTAGTCGTGGTGGATTCATAAATTCGAAAGAGCAGTTGTCTGTGACGTCATCATGCGTAAAATACATTAGTTCATTCGTGAGATGATACCACAAAACTAACGTAAATACCAAACTTCAAATTTTAAAGGGACATGGGACACTTTTTCCAAAATTCATTAGTTTTGCTTAGAATTAAATAAAATCTGGGCTCCCGATAGCCTAGGTGGCGGTAGAGTATCGAGCTCGTAACCGGAGGGTTGTAGGTTCTGCCCACGGTCCGCCAAATATCGGTGTGTACCTAATGGGGGCTGGTGAACATTAAATCTGTCGTGGCCTCAATGTCCTCTCGTTGGTGTGGTGGGGTCGGAGAGAGGGGTTTACACTAGAAGATTTCGATCTCGTATTCTTCTAGATGCTCAAAATAACGAGACGTATTTGGCTGTGTTAAGCACTTTATAAGTGGCAGAAATAGACAGTCGGTGGTTTCAAAACAAAAACAAAATAAATAAAATTTGGCACAATCATAGCAGATATGACTTATAAGACAACAAAAATTGAGCAGGTAATATAAAATAGAAAGTAAAATTATTGAGAAAAATGCATTACAATAATACGAAATTTTAACTGGGACAGCATACCTCCCGAACAAATTGACCTACGATGTTCAAATTGTGCGGGTGTGTGATGCCACAGGGACCTACCATTACGGTTTTCGTCAAAATCGAGCATGCGCATAAGGTGACTGCCATTGAAAAAATAAGTTTTTCAATGATTGCTAAAAAACGGCTCAAACGATTTTGATCAAAATTGCTGCGGTAATGCCTCTTAAACATCCCTACCTCCGAAATTCCCTTAAAAATGCTTTAATGGCGTAAAAAGTTGAAAAACGAATGCCTTCAACACACGAGTTCTCTTTCCTTGAGCATCCCTTATCAACGATCATTTATATCTCCTCTCCTCAGTTTCACTTATAAGAAAGGATAATATAAGAATTATTGAAAAGTATATCGCCAAAATTATATATTTGGCGAAGTTTCCCCCCCCCCCCTTTCTTTTTTAAGACCCATATAACAATTATGGTAAAAAATAACGCCAAACTGGCCATTTTTTCTAAATGAATGATGAAAGTATAAAAACGGCAAACGACACAAATTGACATCAATATTATAGTGTAATCAGGGTTCCCACTCAAATCATAGAATGAAAATCAATGACTTTTATTAAGGACCTAATTAATGTTTCTAAGGACCTTTGAAAATTTGTTTTCAAGCATCATGTCTATAGATAAAGGAAGCTCAATAGTATATTCTGCCAAAAAAAAATACAAGTTGGTGGATAAGTAATATAAATATGTTAGAAAATTCTGATACGATGGAGATAAGTGGAGGTTACGCGGGGATAGAAAGTCCGAGTTGTATTTTTATAAATTTTGTAGTTGGCCACACAACATCTGCAAAAATTAAGGACTTTTAAGGACCTCTAAGCATTTTCAAGGCCTTGAAAACAAGTTCAAAAATATTAAGCACTTTTAATGACTCTCAATGACAGAGGGAACCCTGGTAATTGAAAGTTTTGCGATGTTACACACCCTTAGTTTTATTTGAAATATAATAGCTGAAGTGCCTTAAAAATATCGAATAAAGAGCAATCTTGGTTAATCTTTTCTGCATTAAGTGCTGCTATTCCAGCGACGAAACAAATCACTTGTACTCGGTCAGAAACTTTTTCGATTTGATCCTCTTCGCGATAAAACATGGAAAACATTGTCAAATACATGCAGTCGACATAAAACAAATCTATTGAGAGAAGCATTCTCTACTCTTTCAAAAAATAACAGGGTTCCCACTCAAATCACAGAATGAAAATCAATGACTTTTAAGGACCTAATTAATGTTTTTAAGGACCTATGAAATTTTTTTTTTGTTAGTAAAATTTTAAAGGTCGGTCGTTTGTTGAAATACAATCATACTTCCTTACCACAAGCAAGTGCCGTAATGGGGATTTTAATCTTCATTACTTATATGAGTGGCAACACTTTTCCGACTTCATTACGGCCTTGCTTGTATATATAAACGGATACTAATGAAGTCCGTGCAGAGGTCCGAGGATCGCTGAACCCACGCTATGCTACCCGGTGGATTGAAATATGTTTTTAAAGTATGATTATGCCAGTTTGGTATGTTTAAGTTACAGAGTTCATCCTAGGCATTTTTCGAGGAACGGCGCGCCCTGCCTGCCCTTTTTCTATAAAAATAGCGCCCTTCTTGCCCTTTTTCTGTAAAAATAGCTCCCTTCCTGCCCTTTTTCAGAAAAAATTTCATCCTGAAAGAATTCGAAAAACTTTCGGTTTTTTCCCCCTCCCAACAGTACGCAATATGTGGATGACCCCTACTGAAATCGGCTGTCGCGCATGCGCATTCATGTTCAAACGCGCAACGTATATATCAGGGACTGAAACCATTGAGTAGATGTCTTTACACTAAGAATTTAAAAAGAATATTTCCTTTTGAACACCCGTAATCGCGATGTCCTCCTGTTAAATTTAGGGGGTGTTTTTGGTAATTTGCCTGTTACCAATTAATTTCTAAACATCCGTTTCATATTTAAAATTAAACATAACAGGAATGCAACCAAAATCCCAGATTATTTCCGATTTTTTAAAAAATAAAACTTCTATTATAGCTTACATAATAGCGGCATGCACTGCAAAAAATCGCATTTTTGACGCTAAATTTGATCCGGTTTTGAAAATAAAAAAATGCAAAAATTTCAGGACATAGTCCAAGTTCTTTAGTCGGAATACTCCTTGTGATATCACACAATGAATAATGTTAAATTTGGAGAAACTCTATTCTCTATCTGACAATAGCAAAACTAAGAGATGAAGTTTAAGGTTGATTCATTCAAACTTTAGAAAATTTTGAAAGAGTGAAAAGTTCTTATCTTAACACATTTTCATTATACTAAAACATTCTTATCTTAATTTTACTGTATTATAAATTGATAATTTTATAAAAATTACTATTTGATGAAAATTTCACTGTGTATATTGCACTTTAATTTTAATAATTTTCTCAGTCTCATTCCAGAAGAATTAGGACTGAAGCATTTTATCAGTATTTTGATATCTTTTAAATTTCTGAGCGAGTTTTTGATTCACGGATTTTTGCATTATAATTTTTTTTTCAGAATATTGAAAATTATTTATCATGGTAGAAAAGTATAACAATATTGAAATTGTTGCAGAAAACGCGTATTTCTGCAATTTGCCATAAAAGTGCCCTTGTAAACAGGAAGTGCCCTTTTTTTGGAAAATAGCACCCTGCCCTTTTTCATTTCTAGGATGAACTCTGAGTTATATTGGTTTTTTAGTTTAAGAAATGCCTACTCAGACTGAGCTGCATCGAAAAAAGATTGTTTGAACATATTGGTCTTCTACTTCATAATTGAAACACAACACTGCGAATAATCCTCTACAGTTTTCAGACATCATATCTATATTTAAATTTTTAATTAAGTATATTCTACCAAAAAAGTTACAAGTTGGTGGATGCGCAACACAAATATGTCGGAAATTTTTGATACGGTGCAGATAAGTGGCGGTCATGAAGGGATATTACAGCAAGTCCGAGTTGTATTTTTATAAATTTTGCAGTTGGACAACATTTGTAAAAATTAAGGACTTTTAAGGACCTCTAAGCATTTTCAAGCACTTTCAAGGCCTTGAAAACAAGTTAAAAAATATTAAGCACTTTTAATGACTTTCAATGACAGAGGGAACCCTGTACTAATAAACCAATTTGCCACCAACAGTATTACAGGGTTCCCACTCAAATCACAAAATGAAAATCAATGACTTTTCAACGACTTTTAAGGACATAATTAATGTTTTTAAGGACCTTTGAAAATTGGTTTTCAGGCATCATGTCTATTTATACATTTTTTATAAAGTATATTCTACCAAAACAGAAACAAGTAGGCACATACCTAATACAAATATGCCAGAAAATTCTGATATGGTGCGGATAAGTGGCGGTCACGTGGGAATAGCAAGTCTGAGTTATATTTTTTATAAATTTTGCAGTTGGACAAAATACACAAAAATTAAGGACTTTTAAGGACCTCTAAGCATTTTCAAGGACTTTTAAGCACCTCTAAGCATTTTCAAGCACTTTCAAGGCCTTGAAAACAAGTTCAAAAATATTAAGCACTTTTAATGACTTTCAATGACCGTGGGAACCCTGAATAACTTCATAGTAAAAATAAAAAATCAACTTCTGTAAAAAAGTTTTCTTTACAATCATACCCTGCGTGCAAGGAAAAAATCGATTGGGCGTTTTAAAAGCAGATAGGTTACAGTTAACATAAAGAGTACAATTCATTATTTTGAAAGTTCGAAAAGAAAAAAAGTCAGAACAGAAGAAAAGAAAATTTTCCATCAAAAAGGAAATTAAGGTTACGAAATAAAAAAAAATAATAACAATTCTGCAATTTTAAAAGTCTTTTAATATTTACAAAACAAACTGAAATGAATAGAAACCAAAACCTGTTTTTGGAATAAACGAAGCAAAAAGAGCAATGTAGTCTTCCACTTCATACTATTCGAAAGATCATGGACAAAACTTGAGAAACTCTACTAGCCCTAGGGCAAGTTTAGCGAGGGCGGGCGAGAAAAAGAAAGAACACTAATTCAAAACAGAATCTTTTTCAAGGTTGTCCCGAGCGCGTTCCGCATTCTTTCCCTTGGAGAACGCAAACGAGCTATTTTGGAAGAGAATGGAATTCGCAAATTGAATTACCGCGTTTTATAAACGCAAATCAAGATTCCTATTACAGTTAAAAGAGAATAAACGGTTCAGACACGGAAATCGCAATTTAACTGCCAATGTCGTGCTATTTCTCGCTGTATAGCAAGTGTATCCTAGTTTTCATCGGTCTAATACAAGAACTGTTGTTTGTTTTCAAAATAAATCACGTATGTTACAAAAGTTTCGATAGCAAATTAAGGGTGTGGAATATTGCACAACTTTCAATTACACTAGCTATTAATCACAGCATTTGAATTTGCTTATAGACTGAGAAGCGACTGCAATTTTTGGACCCCGTCGAACATCGTTCTGAATTTTTTATAGAAATTGGAGAAAAGTGAGTAGATTACGAATCCACAGGCCTGCCGTGGCAAAAATGGCCGAAACTGGTCAAAAATCGACTTTTTTAATAAGTTGAACTAAATCCAATTGCCAAATGCGCTATAGCTTGCCAAATAACGAGCACTTTTTTTTATTTGGTAACCCTCACTCTTTAATTTTCAATTAAGAAATTTGCAGACGATTAGGATGTGTGGCGATGGCTCACTTGTATCTTTCACAAATGAGCCAAATTGTCAATAAACATTACGTCACGGATGACGTAACTGATGTCGCCAATTTAGCTTACTTTTAAAAGATACAAGTTTTCCGAACCAGAGATCTGAAATCGTTTGCGTCATTGAAAATCAAAATGCAGTGGGTTGCCAGACGAAAAAGTTTGTTCTCTTTTTGGCAAGTTATGACATATTTGGCAATCGAATTTTAGTTCAACTCATTCCAAGTTGATTTTTTATCAATTTCGGCCATCTTTGCCACTGCAGACCAGTGGATTCGTAATCTACTCACTTTTCTCCAATTTCTATAAAAAATTCAGAATGATGTTCGATGGGGTCCAAAAATTGCAGTCGCCTCTCGGTCTATTACCTCTTGCAAAAAAATAAGTAACCTCTAAACAGAAAGAAACTAAATTACTTCATGTTGCAAACCACGGCTGATATCGTACCCGAGACCTTAGACTTTTAACTTCGATTTTCTCTAAACGTGATACTTTGAACTTCGGTGTACCTTTTCTAACTAACTAGTAAAGATATACAATTACATTTTTTTTTATGAAATAGTACAGGGTGGCCACAAAATTCAGGAAAAAAAGTTCCCTGATTTCCCTGACAAATTTCTAAAAAATTCCCTGATTATAGGGCAAACTTTTTTCAAATTTCCCCGATCTTCTTAGGTTTTCCAGACACCCTGATCAAATAGAACATGTATGCTAAAGAGATAATATGCAGGTTTTTTTTAAATAGTTTTGCTGGTAATGAAAAGTTTAAATTATTCGGTAACATTAAACTTCTAATAGCTTACCACCAATTATCTCCGGGTAAATAGCGCCAAAATATGGATGGACGTGCCTTAAATAATATAAAATTTCCCTGATTTTCGTGAAAATTTAAAAAGTTCCCTGATATTTCCCTGATTTTTTCCAGAATCAGAAAGCTCCCTGACATTTCCCTGATTTCCAGGTTTTCCCGGTTCTGTGGTCACTCTGTATTACAACACATTTTAATAAATTAAACTGAGATAAAAAAAAAATCCTGTTTATTTCTTAATTGCTTTTTAAAATACTAAATCTTGGTAAAAAATAGAAGTTTTTCTCAATAAATAAAAAATGGAAGATTGATTAAAATTTAACAAGAAAAATTTTGATGATTTTTTTTTACCAAACTTAAAGCGCAGTTTAATCTGTAGTTATATACTACAATTTCAAAAAAAAAAAAAAAAAAAAATCTCTACTGGTTAGAAAAGGTACATTGAAGTTCAAAATATCACGTGTAAAGACCATCAAAGTTTAAGTCTTATATAGTTAAAGTATATTTTTTAAAACAAAATATAACATACTTCTAAATATAATAGAAACAAAAGTAATACATCAATGAAATACAAAACCAAGATTATGAAATAAAAATATCTAAAACTAGGGGTGTGGAACATCGCACAACTTTCAATTACACTATAATACTAAACGTGGATTTGCGTCATTTACCGTTTGTATATATATTTTCATACTTTACTTAGAATAAATGGCCAGTTTGGCGATATTTGTTGCGATAATTCTTGTATGGGTATTTATAAAAAAAAAATTCGCCAAAATGGTGATTTTGGCGATATACTTTTCAATATCCTTTATTATCAGCGATTGAAAATAAAAATTGTTTATTATAATTTTCAATTTACTAGCTCCAGTTAAAACAATATAACAAAGGATACATCACATGCGGTTGGATGTATTATTAATATTCTGGCACAAGATCTAAACGAAGGCTAGACTGCACGGTTGAGAACGTACTAAAATACTTAGACTGCTGTCAGAGATGTATTTCAGAGGAGAAAAGACCTCGCATTTGCGTCTCCAATGGTAGAAAACTAAAAAAAAATAAAAAAATCCCACCAGCCAGCAATCGACATGAGACTATCAGTCACAAGTTCTGTCGTGTCTACCCACTTTATAAAACAGATTATGCAGAGCGACAAACAGAAGCTCGATTCAGAACATTCCGCATGCTATTGGATACTTAGACCATGTCCAGCAAACTTTTATAGCATTACCAAGCAGCGCACTCCAGACAGATTAAGGCGTCTTCTCACTTTAGGCACCTCGAAAATAGGCTATTTTCGCGATTTTTTTTCGAGGATTTTTGCAAACAATTATGGGATAAAATGGATCCTATATAATAAACACATCTTTCAAGTACAAGAAATTTTTTTTTATTTTTTTGAACAATTATTATAATAAAACAGTAGCATCGAAAAACCCGTGTAGAAATGTAATGTTCGTGGCTTGTTGATGAAATTTCGGAAACTATCCGGCCGATTGTCATGAAATTTGAATGACATTCTTCATAGTTATGGCTATAGCGCATATCATCAGATTTTTGATATTCGCGAAAATAATAAAATGGCGCACGTTTTTCGAAAAAGTAAAAAAAAAAAAACGCGTTTTTTTGCAGTTTTTTGTAAAAAAAATATATTTCAAATCAAAATTTCAAAAATCTGATGATATGCGTTATAGCCATAACTATGAAGAATATGTCATTCAAATTTCATGACAATCGGCCGGATAGTTTCCGAAATTTCATCAACAAGCCACGAACATTACATTTCTACACGGGTTTTTCGATGCTACTGTTTTATTATAATAATTGTTCAAAAAAAAAAAAAAAAAACGTTCTTGTACTTGAAAGATGTGTTTATTATATAGGATCCATTTTATCCCATAATTGTTTGCAAAAATCCTCGAAAAAAAATCGCGAAAATAGCCTATTTTCGAGGTGCCTAAAGTGAGAAGACGCCTTAAAGCTATTCAAATTATTGCCAAAGAAAAAAAGGGGGGGAAATGTCAACTCGAATATAAATCTGCAAAAAAAAAAAAATGTTGTAAAATCAGTTTGGAAACAAATTACCAGCTGGACTTACAAGAAAAAAGAAATCCTGGCGTGACGAACTATTGCCACCCATTGCGAAAGAAAGGTGCTTATTTCAAACGATTATTCTTCGAGCGACTGCGTTGACTACTATCGTCACTTCCTGTTAAGAGTCGCAGTAGAAAGAACAACCTTATTGTTTCACAGAGCAATATGACGAAAGATTCGATACTTACAAGGTTCCCACTCAAATCACAAAACGAAAATCAATGACTTTTAAGGACCTAAATAACTTTTAAAATACCTCTGAAAATGTGTTTTCAGGCATTATGTCTACATATAAATTTTTAATAAAGTATATTCTAACAAAAAAAGTTACAAGTTTGCGCATGCGTAATACAAAAATGTCAGAAAATTCCGATAGGTAGTGGATAAGTGGCGGTCACGCAGGGATATAGCAAGTCTGAGTTGTATTATTATAAATTTTGCAGTTGGGCACATAACATCCGCAAATTAAGGACTTTTAAGGACCTCTAAGCATTTTCAAGGCTTTGAAAACAAGTTAAAAAATATTAAGCCCTTTTAATGACCGTGGGAACCCTGGTGTGGAACCAAGTGCTTCAAAGGGTTAAAATAGAATGTGAAAAGTTCTGAATAGTATTTATAAACGAAATGAACATTTTGTGAATGAAGATTTACAGGGTTTAGATGGCTATAGAAAAACTAGGGGTGTGGAACATCGCACAACTTTCAATAACACTATAATACTGAAGTCAATTTGTGTCATTTACCATTTTTATATTTTCATCATTCATTTAGAAAAAATAGCCAGTTTGGCGATATTTTTTTACCATACTTCTTGTATGGGTCTTTAAAAAAAAAAACCTTCGCCAAATAGATGATTTTGGAGTTAAACTTTTCGATAATTCTTATATTATCCTTTCTTATAAGTGAAACTGAGAAAAAAAAATTGATCATTGATGAGGGAATTCTAAAGGAAATAAAACTTTATGTTAAAGGCATTCATTTTTAAACTTTTTACGCCATTAAAGCATTTTTCAGGAAATTTCGGAGATGGGAATGTTTAGAACACCTTAAAAGACATTACCACAGCGATTTTTGACAAAATCGTTAGAGCCATTTTTTAGCAATTACTGAAAAACATGATTTTTTTCAATGGCAGCTACCTTATGAGCATGCGCGATTTTGACGAAAACCTTAATGGTAGGTCCCATTGCCACCACAAACCCGCTCACCAAATTTGAACATCGTAGGTCAATTTGTTCGGGAGTTATGCTGACCACATATACACAGACAGATATTTTTTCTAGATCACTTTTTTGAAGTTTTGAAATCCGGATGTTCCAAAATGTGGAGAAATGCAAAAACATCGTTTTTTTTATTTTATTTTATTGAATACTATACTTTTAATTATCCTATGTATACATTTGGGTAATTGAAAGTAAAAAAAAAAGTAATCTATTTTTAGAAGAAAAAAGACGGGGAGAAAAGTAGACCTTCACTCTTCAGTTCATTTTTCAAAAGACTGGGTGACCGAATTCCAAAAGTTACGAAGCCATTTGCATGACGCTCTCAATTCATTAGCATCTTAGAAAGAAACCCTGAAGCCAGTACCGTCACAAAAAGCGCACATTTTCCACTGAGAGAAGATAAAAAGAGTTCAAGAAACCAGCATAGATAGCAAAGCTGTTCGTTAACCTTGCGAAAAATTCGAAAAAATAATATAGGTACAACCAACAAGGCTTCTAAAATAAACTTACACTAATTGAAAACTAACCAAAACATTATAAATATTCTCAGAAACATATGAGGATGTTAATTAATTAACCTGTTTAGAATGTTAAAATAAAAAAATAAAAATAAACACCCGAACTCATTTCAATGCCCGATTCGAAATTAATCGATTAAGAATTATTGGCAATGGATATTTTGCGTGTTCAAAGAATTCGATTTTTAGCTATACTTCTCTGTCTCATTGTGCAAAAACTATTGAATTCAAATGCATGAAATTTTGTATATTAGTAGAAAAATTGGGTAATATATTATGGGTAGTTATAATTGATATTAGTAAAAATGAACCAGACGATAAAATGGCACTTAAGGATTTGCGTGAAAGAATTTTCAGAGGAATTTTATTTGCGCGAAATCTGAAGTTTTTAGATAAAAAAAGAAAACTTGCAATAAAGATCTGATGATTGGTCATATTGTTAACCTTGGCGGGTCATTTGCGAAAAATTGAGTTACAATATTGTTACGAATTTCTGTATATTTGTAAATATTTCGTAGCATTAATTATGTAAAAAGATAAATTTAGGTACACTTCGCATAAGGCAGTGCAAGAGTTCTTTACTTGGCTTCCCTGCAATATGTGTCTTAATGCTTCATAACGAGTTTTACAGAGATAACGCTGGGAAGCGAGTTTTACAAGGAACAAAGCATTTAACGTTAAGGTAATGGCAATCCCGCCAAATTTGCGAGATCGAGCCAAGTTGGCGACGATTTTGGCGACATTTTTGGTCCCCATGTACATGTATAGAACTTTTCGACCACAATCTGAAAAGTCCTCCAAATTTCTATCTCTGGAAGTTTCACGAAGGTTTAACTTTCCTATATAAGCCGGCCAAGAGAGCGGGGGAGTTAGTTGAGTCAGTTAGTTGACTGGAGTTACTGACTGAGCTGAATTATCGAGTTAGTTGTCTCTCAACGTGCATTGTGAGAGCTGTATTCCTGAGTTAGCTGTCTATCAGCGAGCATTCAGAGAGTTCCGAAAGTGAACTGTATTGCATTGTCTTTTGCGGCGATTTTTAGCAGTTGTGTTGTCAAGTTTTTAACTGCTGTTTTTTACTCTATTGTTGTGTAGAGAGCTGTATTGAGTCTACTAGAACGAGAAGCTCTGGAGTTGTAAGAGAATCTGCGAAGAGTTATATCGGAATAAATTTCTGCAAGTTTTGATCTGCTTTGGCTTCAAATCTTTCGAACCCATCCACGCAACAATATCTTTATTGTTATTTTCAATGTTTAAGAGATTATTTTCTTACGATCTCAGTCGTTCATACACAAAATTTTATGAGGACATAAACAGGCGAAACGTAAAGAAACATTCACACCAGATTTAAAGAGTTCCGATTCATACACATTTGTAACTCCGAATCCTCCAATAACATCTTCCCTCCGACACGTCCAAACAGCACAAGTTCTCCAAAGAATAATTAATAGTTTAAAAAACTAAAAAATACGCTTTAATAGAAAAGTGAACTAAAAAGTAGAAAATAATTTTAAATATGTTTGAAATAAGAATAGAGTGATTAACAAGAAATATTTATTTTATCGTAAAAAAGCGTGGGGTGCTTTTTAAGATATTTTCATAATGGCTCTACTTTTACCAATATCTGTCATTAAATATTTACAACAATTGACATCAAGCACCCCACGCTTTTTTACGATAAAATAAATATTTCTTGTTAATCACTCTATTCTTATTTCAAACTCATTTAAAATTATTTTCTACTTTTTAGTTCACTTTTCTATCAAAGCGTATTTTTTAGTTTTTTAAACTATTAATTATTTTCTACTTTTTAGTTTGGTTTTCTATTAAAGCTTGTTTTTTAGTTTTTAAACTATTAATTATTTTTTCTGTAAACTCTAATTTTTTTTTAGTTAGTGTACAAAACTCTCCAGTTGTTTCTGCCAATAGTCACATGCTTGTCTCAAATTTAAGTCATGTGTATGCCCTTAGTACACACCGTATTACTT
The DNA here is from genome assembly GCA_963978545.1 of Linyphia triangularis. NCBI lineage: Eukaryota > Metazoa > Arthropoda > Arachnida > Araneae > Linyphiidae > Linyphia > Linyphia triangularis. The sequence continues at coordinate 5,537,808 of OZ021731.1, forward strand.
GGCACAAAACACTACCGTGTGTCTGAATATGAAAAATCACTAATCCTGAAGATCCTGGTAAGGATAATGCGACTAAAAAAACACGCTTTGTATAACTGTCGTTCAAACGACAAATCTTTCAAACGGCACACCAGGGTTCGATTCCGGAGAAGGTTGGTTGGTTGGAATTTAACGGCGCAAGGGCAACACGAGCTAATCCTTGTGATAAAGCGACAAACTTATTGAATTATTGAATTGCCATCGGTCCTTAATAAGAATGCCAAATTTCGAATTAATCCGACGTTTTGAAGGGGGTCAAAATCATGTTCAAAGATTCCGTTACATACTAACATACATACATACGTCTGAAGCTAATAAAAGCGTATTAATAAAAATAACACCTGAATGTAAAGACTTCAAAGGTTGATTCAACCTTTCTCACAAAGGAAAAAAAAAGATTCGAATTTTCCATGCGAAGCGTTTTTACACATGTCTCTAGTACAAACAGATGTTCGAAAAAAAAAAAGATTACTTCCAGAAACGACAACTCCGACCAAGCACTGGGATTTTCCATCCACGAAGAAGATTTCACCAAAACAGTCAGCTGACTAAAAATAGAATTCGAAAAGAAAGGTCTCGTCCGCTTCCGCCATTTCCGAACAGGAGAAAGGTGAAGGAGCTCATGCTACGGTTGAAGGAATAAAGGTTGTCCCAACAAAATTTGTCGCACTCGCTGAAAATCAACAAGGAAATTTTGCATCAGCTTGGACCCACAGTATCGCAGAAAATAGCTAATAGTCCGAGAGGCGACTGCAATTTTTGGACCTCATCGAACATCAATCTGAATTTTTTATAGAAATTGGGGAAAAGTGAGTAGATTACGAATCCACTGGTCTGCCGTGGTAAAAATGGCCGAAACTGGTCCAAAATCGACTTGGAATGAGTTGAACTAAAATCCGATTGCCAAATATGTCATAACTTGCCAAAAAGAGAACTACCTTTTTCGTCTGGCAACCCACTGCATTTTGATTTTCAATGAAAAAAAGCGCAAACGATTTCTGATCTCTGGCTCGGTAAAACTTGTATCTTTTAAAAGTAAGCCAAATTGGCGACATCAGTTACGCCATCAGTGACGTAATGTTTATTGCCAACTTGGCTCACGATATAGATGCAAGTAGACCGTCGCCAGATATCTGAATCGTCTGCCACCTTCTTAATTGAGCCGACCAAATGGTATAGTGGTTAGCGTGCTGGCTTCTAGACCACGAGGTTGCGGGTTCGAGTCCCGTGTTTGGCATGGGTGTTTGTAAATGTACGTTGGTTTGTTAAATGACGAAATGTTTCGGCGCATTATAGCCCTCGTGTTGCTGACGGCGCCAGATAATCTGAATACAACCAACCTTCTTAATTGAAAATTAAAAAGCGAGGGTTACCAAATAAAAAAAAAAAATGCTCATTATTTGGCAAGTTATGGCGCATTTGGCAAATGGATTTAGTTCAAATTATTAAAAGTCAATTTTTGGCCAGTTTCGGCCATTTTTGCCACGGCAGACCAGTGGATTCGTAATCTACTCACTTTTCTCCAATTTCTAGAAAAAATTCAGAATGATGTTCCATGGGATCCAAAAATTGCAGTCGCCTCTCGGACTATAACCTCTTGCAAAAAAATAAGTAACCTCTAAACAGAAAGAAACTAAATTACTTCATGTTGCACTGTTTTAAATCCCATCGCACAATCACAACAACCTACCTATTTAGCACAATTAATGATTCATAAAGGTAATACATATTCAGCAAGAAATTCGATAAATTAGTTTCTGGAAAAAGAATTAGATATCTTAATGTTTGTCACAGAAAATCCTAACAAATACTGCTTGAAGGGAGAAAAGGAAAAGTAAAACCAGCTTCATTAAAAGGGTCAGTAAAAATAGCAGCTATAACCTGCCTATTTATAGATGAATGAATTAATAATTAAGAAACAGCTATTGACAGACGACCAGTTTAATTCGTATAATTAAATCGTTGATTAATTATAAACATAAAAAAATATTAAAAAGTTATTATTTCAACGGCAGATTAATATACTCTTAATGCTTAATGATTACTTACAAAGACTATATGGCGCGGATTTAAGTTTTAATGTGTTAATCAGATACCAAGTTGCAAAACAAGATCGGCCGACATCAGGTAGCGTCCGCGCTGAATTAATGAATATAAAATTTGGTTGGTTGGTTGTATTCAGATTATCTGGCGCCGTCAGCAACACGAGGGCTATAATGCACCGAAACATTTCGTCATTTGACAAACCAACATACATTTACAAACACCCATGCCTAACACGGGAGTCGGAACCCGCAACCTCGCGGTCTAGAAGCTAGCACGCTAACCACTATACCGTTTGGTCGGCAATATAAAATTTGGCAATGCATACAAAGAATTTATGTGAAAACTTTTTTATGGGTTAAAATTATTTAGATATTGATTTACGAAATAATGAAAATTATCATTTCTTAAACTATGTAAAAAATGTATTGGAGTATTTGGTATGGATATACGGCTAGCGAAAAGTTCTAACTTCATACGGTCAGTCTCTATTAATTAGTGGCAAACGCTGGTCTTTTTTATGGGTTAAAATTATTTAGATATTGATTTACGAAATAATGAAAATTATCATTTCTTAAACTATGTAAAAAATGTATTGGAGTATTTGGTATGGATATACGGCTAGCGAAAAGTTCTAACTTCATACGGTCAGTCTCTATTAATTAGTGGCAAACGCTGGTCTAGATATTGTAATAACAAACAACAGCACACATATATTATCATGTAATAATTTTATCACGGATGGGACATACTACAATGAACAATTCCCGTATTTTTTAAAAACGAGTCAAGTTAGTTTATACTTATGAAAAATTTCTTTCTCGTTCCAAATATCCAAACAAAAGTTCTTTAAAAAAATAGTTATTCAAATATTAAGAAAAGAAAATGATCCAAAACCACTTAACAAAATCTGTGACGTCAATAGATCCTTCCGTTTCTATGGTTATCGTGAGGTATCTGCCAAATAGTTGGTGTTGATTTAGTAGACCATTGCCATATTCCGTACAGGTTGGCGCAATTTGTGAGACACTTGCAAAATTGGTTTCCGCTGCTGCACTTCAAGCCAAGATGTTTGGAATCTTTTGACGTCACATTCAATTCGAGCCGAATGAATCGTTTTTCTCGTAAACGTCTAACAGGGGATAAAGAAAAAGCTCTTTGAGCAGAAATTTTTATGTTATGGCTTTTTCAAAACATTTAGAAATAAAAAAAACAAAAAAATAAAAAAAACGCGGGAATTGTCTATTCTACTTTTAACAACTAGACTAGGGGACTGAAATTTTTGGACCTCATCGAACATCATTCTGAATTTTTTATAGAAATTGGAGAAAAGCGAGTAGATTACGAATCCACTGGTCTGCCGTGGCAAAAATGGCCGAAACTAGTCAAAAATCAACTTTTAATAAGTTGAACTAAATCCAATTGCCAAATGCGCCATAACTTGCCCAATAATGAGCATTTTTTTTTTTTTATTTGGTAACCCTCACTCTTTAATTTTCAATTAAGAAGGTTGCAGACGATTCGGATGTGTGGCGATGGCTTACTTGCATCTTTCATAAATGAGCTAAATTGGCAATAAACATTACGTCACTGATGACGTAACTGATGTCGCCAATTTGGCTTACTTTTAAAAGATACCAAGTTTTCCGAGCCAGAGATCAGAAATCGTTTGCGCTTTTTCTAATTAAAAATCAAAATGCAGTGGGTTGCTAGACGAAAAAGTTTGTTTATATTTGACATATTTGGCAATCGGATTTTAGTTCAACTCATTCCAAGTCGATTTTTGATCAGCTTCGACCATATTTGCCAAGGCAGACCAGTGGATTCGTAATCTACTCACATTTCTCCAATTTCTATAAAAAATTCAGAATGATGTTCGATGAGATCCAAAAATTGCTGTCGCCTCTTGGACTAAACCAGACGATATATTTTTTTACTCGTGAAAAGTTTTAGATTTACTGTTGAAAATAAAAAGCTTTTTCTGTAATCCAGGAAATAAACCTTCTGGATAAAATAAAAGCATTCAAGTCCTCAAAAGTATGTCTCGATGGCTTTATAACAAAGACGGACGACCAATTAAAAGTTAAACGACCATTAAAAACTATTTTTAGCGCAAAATCTGTTCCGCCAATCGACGGCTCGTTAATTACAGAGGAATATTCGGATGTTTTTTTCCTCTTCCTAGTAAAAATTTTTCCATTTGATTGAGTTCTTTGGTTACTAGATCATGAAGTCTTTAAACCGGATATTTATCTCGTAATAAGCGTTAATCTGTTTTGGGAACTGTGCCTTTAAAATCTAAGCACTTCCAGTTAATAAATCGAATTGTTCTAAAGTTGGTGCAGTGAAATTCTAAATTTGAATAATGCGATTGTGACGTATTTGCGTTTAACTGACTTCCGTAAAACTGAAATATTTTGAAATTTTGTTTCGCTTGAAAGGGTCCGAGATTCAAAATTTAAAAAAATTCTCAAATTTTTTTTTATTATTATTTTTTTTTTATTATTGTAAAAAAATAATAAAATAATTTCTAAATAAAATGACAAACAATTTTTTAAAAAATTTAATACAAAAATTTTAAAACTTGAAATATTTAAGTTTTTGTTATATGCCTGTATCTCCTCGGAAGTGGTTATTTGAAACTTTGAATCAGTTTTTCTCGGCGATGGATTTTAGCCCTTTTTTTAGTTTAAATGAATATAACTAAAAATTACTTTTTATAAATGTATGAAAGTTTGCGCAATTATTTGTCATATACATTTCTTTAATTTGGAATTCTTCAAGAATTTTGTATTTTGATTTAACTTTTTTTTTTTTTTAAGTTTTTGGAACTTAAGTTATATATATATAGTTGTTGCACAAAGTATTAAAAAAAAAATTAAATATTTTATTGAAAAAACATGAAGAAAATTTATGACATAAATTATAAGAAGTAATTTAATGAAAAAATTAAATAATTTTTAAATGTATAAAATTTATGAAAAGTCAAAATTTTAAAGTTTTTAACTTAAAAAAATATTTCTTAAATTTGAAAATTTAAAAGTTTTTTTGAATTTCAACGCATAATACAGTACTGCATAAAAAAATTTCAAAATAATAAATCTAAAAATAAAAAAATACTTTAAAAAAAATATTTTATTCTGAAAGCGAAGACTCCAAAAATTATAATTCTACGTTGAGTAAAACTAATAATTTTAAGCCAATAAAGTTTTGAAATCAACAATCTAAAGGATTGGATTTTGTAACTTTGAACTCATTGAAGATATTTGTCATGTTTTACGAAGTTCAAATTAATCTACCATCAGATCTGTTTGAATAAAGAGTTTCAAACTTGCTACATTATACTTCAAACATATTATTTTAATTTGCCAATATGAATTAGTTGTATCTTTAAAAAAATTTAAAAAAAATTATAATGAAGTGAAATTATTATATTCCATTACTTTTTTTATTCTTTTGGAAATAAAAAAGTTTGTTAAATACAGATTTTTGTTCATAAAAATGCTTAATTTTTGTTTGTCAAACAATTTTTTGATAAATAAAAAAAATAAGAAACGTCACTTTTTAACATATTTTCAAAAAAAAAAATTTTAAACATTGTTTTTAAAAATTTGACCATGTAAAAACGTTACTATACTTTATATATAACTACAGAAAAAAATCATAACGGTATCTACAAAATTAAATAAAAAAAAGTAGTCTCCCTTAACATTAAAAAAAAATCAATCTGTAACATATCTATTCAAAAAATATTTGTAAATCATCTTTGGACTTTTTCTGGCCATTCCATTTGGCGATATTTTTTCAATTGGCGAATAATACCGTATCTTTTCATTACCCTGATTGGATAAAACCTTTTATTACGACATCAAAACACGTGCCGAAACAGGGCACTCGGGTTTGCATTCAGATGCCACCCCGGGGGGTTGCAAGTATTTTTTTTTTTTTTTTTTTTTTTTTTTTTTTTTTATTTTTTTTTTTTTTGTATTAACCTAGATTTTCATTCGCCATCCTTATAAAATTTAAATTTTTAGTAAACTTAAATTTCTTATCCAATAAATATTTGAAAGCCTTTATCAAACTTATATTACCAGTGAATCATACTACAAGGATGAGAAAAGCAGAGAGCAAAAAGGAGGAAATCCAAAAATTCGTTAAATAAGCTCGCGGAAAGGACATTTCAAATATTAGGAGTTAGTGAAGTAATCGGTGAGGAAAGGGGAGCTAAGAGGGAAAATCTTTTGTTTAAACATGAGGAAAAGTATACTTTTTGCAGGAAAAACTGGTTCAAATCATAAAAATTTGGATACTACAAGGATGAGAAAATCAGAGAGCAAAAAGGAGGAAATCCAAAAAGTCGTTAAATATGCTCGCGGAAGGAATACACAAAAATTCAACAAGAAAAAGTATGCAAGACGGATTATTCAATAATTTTAAAGATACAATGAAATTTCTCATACTATACAATAATTACATTTCAAATATTAGGAGTTAGTGAAGTAATCGGTGAGGAAAGGGGAGCTAAGAGGGAAAATCTTTGGTTTACACATGAGGAAAAGTATACTTTTTGCAGGAAAAACTGGTTCAGATCAGAAAAATTCTGATCTTTAAAACAGGGACAACGAGAAGGAAAATGTTACATAAAAAAACAAAAAGGAAAACTGTCATCCCTGAATTACTACTTTCTCCGCATTATTCCTTTTTTCAAAATTCAAGGTCGGGAGGGGGGGGGGCACCATCTTGTTGGTTGGTTGTACTCAGATTATCTGGCGCCGTCAGCAACACGAGGGCTATAATGCGCCGAAACATTTCGTCATTTAACAAACCAACATACATTTACAAACACCCATGCCAAACACGGGACTCGAACCCGCAACCTCGCGGTCTAGAAGCCAGCATGCTAACCACTATACCGTTTGGTCGGCGGCACCATCTTGTACCTTCATAGCGACGCACATGGTGGTGTAGGTAATCAACGGAATACTTATGTTTTATTTTTTTTTACATTACAGCATTCATTTTTTTTAATAACATTTTATTTCAAATCACATTCAAAATTTTATTCCAAATTAGAAGCGTAGATATTAAAACCAGAAAGGTTTGGCAATATTTTTTAAAAATTCTGCCAACTATCATTTCAATTTATTGAGTTTTAATTTTGCACCTAATTTAATTAAAATAAAATTTTTATAAACTAAGAGTGTGGAACATCGCACAACTTTCAATTACACTATAATACTGACGTGAATTTGTGTCATTTAACGTATTTATATTTTCATCATTAATTTAGTAGGAATGGACTGTTCAGCAAAATTTATGCATTTTTTTTTTTTTTTTTTTTTTTGTAAGGGACTTTAAAAAAAAACTCCGCCAAATTATGATTTTGGCGATATATTTATCAAAAATCTATCAATATCTTTTCTAAGAAAAACGATCGTTGATGAGGTATGCTCAAGGAAATAGAGCTGTGTTAAATGTATTCGTTTTTCAACTTTTTACGCCATTAAAACACTTTATGGGAATTTCGGAGGTGGGGATGTTTAGAACACCTTACGAGGCATTACGACAGCGGTTTTGAAAAAAATAAATCGTTAGAGCCGTTTTTTAGCAATTACTGAAAAACATGATTTTTTCAATAGCAGCTACCCTATGCGCATGCGTGATTTGGACTAAAACCTTAATGGTAGGTCCTTGTGCCATCACCAACCCTCACACCAAATATGAACATCGTCGGTCAATTTGTTCAGGAGTTATGCTGACCACATACAGACAGACATTTTTCTAGATCACTTTTTTGAAATCAGGGTGCTCCAAAACACGAGAAATGCAAAAAAAAAGGATTTTTTTTTTTTTTTTGACCAAATGCTATACTTTCATTACCCTATGACATTTAAAAAAAGACAGAAAAGACTATTTTTGTAAATATTGCAATAACGCAATGATTTTTGATAACTGGTACGGGAAATAAACAATGATACATTGCTTGAAGCTTACAAAGCAACATTGCGATAAAAAAAACCTCCCGGAGAATATAGTTTCTTAGATAAAAATCTACATAAAGCCGACTCGAATCTCTGCGATTTCGACAAGGCATCAACTCCAACAAGGAAAATTATTATTAAAACTTATTTTTCTAGGATAAATTAATTAGTACCTGAAACAAGTAAAAAATTAAGCAGAAATTTTCGATTGAATCATAACTAATTTTAAACCAGCTTGATCAATCTCATAGATAAGTGTAATTGATTAGGCTGATTCGCTTAAAAGGGTTTCAATAAATTAATTTCGGAATCCGGTTTCGATAAAAGGTCACACAGCGTTGTCAAATTAAAATAAAATCGCACACACTTCACGGAAGTTAAAATTAGGACATTACATCACGCCAATTTCATTTTAACTGCTAGTGATTCCATAAAAGTTGTCATGTTATACAAGGAACGAGTTAATATTTCAAACAGATAAAAACTCGGAAAGAGATAATAAAAACCGATTAGAACTCAAACGGAAATGCTAAGGCTCCGATAACCTAGCGGTAGAGTATCAGACTCAGTACCGGAGGATTGTGGGTTAGGTAGGTCCTCGGTGCGCCAAATATCGGTGTGTACCTTATGGGGGCTGGTGCACAATACATCTGTCGTGGCCTCAATGTCCTCTCGTTGGTGTGGTGGGGTTGGGAAGAGATATCCTGATAATTCCCTGACAGATTTCTAAAATATTCCCTGGTTTTAGGGCAAACTTTTTTCCAAATTTCCCCAATTTTCTTAAGTTTTCCAGATGTCTATATACCCTGATCAAATAGAACATGTATTCTAAAGAGATAATATGCAATTTTTTTAAAAAAAATAGTTTTGCTGGTAATGAAAAGTTTAAATTATTCCATAACATTAAAGTTCTAATGGCTTGCTATTAATAATCTCCATGTAAACAGCGCCAAAATATGGATGAGCGTGCCTTAAACAATACAAAATTTCCCTGATTTTCATGAAATTTTAAAAAGTTCCCTGACATTTTCCAGAATCAGAAAGCTCCCTGACATTTCCCTGATTTCCAGGTTTTCCCGGTTCTGTGACCACTCTGCGTATATGACTGTGTTAAGAACTTTTTAAGTGACAGATATAGACAGTCGAAAGTTCCAAACCAAATGGAAATACTTTCCATAACTTAGCTGCTCAAATAATGAAAACTAAATTTTTTCAATAATTATTACTATTATTATGATTTTATTATTATTATTATCAGAATTTTTACTACTACTATAATTATAATATTTACTGAAATTTTATACTATTTCTGATAAATGGCAAATAAAGTTTTATTTCTTGCACGTTGTAAAAAAATCATTAACAACTTAGGAAAGAAAATCACATTGTGTTTTCAAAATATTTTTTTTTTTTTAGTTTTTATAACACAACTTATAATAAAACTAAACCACTAATTAATTTCATTTCAAACTTTGTTACGTATCATTTATGTTGTTATATCCGGTATTAAGATTCATATGTTTCAAATGAATACTTTGGAAGATATTGTGGACAAAAATGAAGCCTTATGTATTTATACGCTTGCCAGACGTCCCGGTTTGACCGGGACAGCCCCAATTTTCAGACAAAATCCCGGTGTCCCGGCCGGTTTACTTTACGTCACGGTAAAAATTAAATTTGATTTTATAGATGACCAAAAAAGTCTAAAAATAATTACCCGTGGAGGATTATTTAGGATAATTACTTTATCATTTATTTCTGTACTGTATGAAAAGTGAAAATTATAGAAAAGTGATGGTCTGTTAATAAATAATATTGTCATCGTATCGTCATGTCTCGCCAACTGTGATCAGTTGAGAGAGTATTTTCTTTGATGAACAACACCTGGACTGATGATAGGGGTTTGATGAAGGAATCGACGGTTAAAGGCTTGATGACATAAAATTACAAGGTCCGGCTATTAATTTCCAGGACTGACCTAACTGTAGGAGAACAAAAAGCCGGAAGATGGCGCTAATGATTGCGTATTGAAGAGCGTTTTCTTGCGCATGTGCAGTGCAATCGGCGCCATTCTGAAGTAAGTGGTTTTCGTGTAAAGGCACATTAAAACGTAGCTCTTAAATTCCTGTTGTCGAAGTGAAAATGGAGCAAAGAATTAACATTAAATTTTGCTTCAAATTGGGCAAGACAGCTGCGGAAACCTACGAAATGTTAAAACAAGTTTACGGCGAGGAAACATTATCCCGCTCAAGAACTTTTGAAATGGTTTAAATTTTAAAGCTTTGGGGACTGGCGCGAAAGCGTCGAAGATGGTCCACACACAGGTCGGCAGCAGTCCGTACGCACCCCGGAAGCAATTGAAAAAGTTCGCGATATGGTGAAATGTGATCGTCGATTGACTATTCGAGTACTCGCCAATGAATTGAACATGGACAAAGAGACGGTTCGGCATATTTTGACGCAAGACCTAGGCCAACGCAAGATTTGTTCCAGATTCGTTCCTCACCATTTAAGGGACGAACAAAAGCAATTGAGACTGGACGAATGTGGCGAACTTATCGACAACGCTGATACTGACCCTGCGTACCTGGATAGGATACCCAATTTTGAAGCAAAATTTAATGTTAATTTCACTTCCACAACAGGAATTTAAGAGCTACGTTTTAATGAGCCTTTACACGAAAACCACTTACTTCAGAATGGCGCCGATTGCACTGCACATGCGCTAGAAAACGCTCTTCAATATGCAATCATTAGCGCCATCTTCCAGCTTTTCGTTCTCCTACAGTTACGTCAGTCCTGGAAATTGTTAGCCGGACCTTGTAAAATCGGATTAGCTTGAGAAGATTTTTATAACAAGATTAAAACCAGAAAAGACTGTCTAAAAAAAGTCCTAGCCAATGAAAAGTACTCGTAAATATTGTTTAAATTTTTATTCCTCATTCAAACTGTTTCTTTTTACTTAAACTTATAAATATTAACATGTAAGAAATAAAAAATTTAAATTTATATGCCTGTGCCATTCATTATTACCCCTGGTTTAGATTCCTAATCAGTAACCATTTATTAATAGCATTGGAAATAAACTACCCTCTAAAACACTAAAAACCCGCCAATGGTGTGTACAGGGTTCCCACTCAAATCACAGAATGAAAATCAATGACTTTTAAGGACCTAATTAATGTTTTTAAGGACCTATGAAAATTCGTTTTCAGGCATCATATCTATATTTCAATTTTTATTAAAGTATATTCTATCAAAAAAGTTAAAGTTGGTAGATGCGCAATACAAATATGTCGGAAATTTTTGATACGGTGCAGATAAGTGGCGGTCACGCGGGGATAGCAAGCCCGAGTGGTATTTTTATAAATTTTGCAGTTGGACAACATCAGTAAAAATTAAGGACTTTTAAGGACCTCTAAGCAATTTTAAGGACTTTCAAGGCCTTGAAAACTAGTTCAAAAATATTAAGCACTTTTAATGGCTTTCAATGACCGTGGGAACCCTGGTGTACCATTGAATACCCGCGTCCCGGGGGGCATTCCTGTGTCCCGTTTGAACATTTTAGAAATCAGACAAGCCTATGTACATAGAGCACAAACTGAGGATGCCTAAAATGTAGTAAAAGCAAGAATGTGGATGAAGTAACCATCCGGGAAAATAACAGTTAAAACTTTATAGTCCGATAGGCGACAGGAATTTTTGGACCTCATCGAACATCATTCTGAATTTTTTATAGAAATTGGAGAAATGTGAGTAGATTACGAATCCACTGGTCTGCCTTGGCAAAAATGGTAGGAACTGATCAAAAATCGACTTGGAATGAGTAAAATCAACGACTAAAATCCGATTGCCAAATATGTCATAACTTGCCAAAAAGAGAAACTTTTTCGTCTAGCAACCCACCGCATTTTGATTTTCAATTAGAAAAAGCGCAAACGATTTCTGATCTCTGGCTAGGAAAACTTGGTATCTTTTAAGAGTAAGCCAAATTGGCGACATCAGTTACGTCATCAGTGACGTAATGTTTATTGCCAATTTAGCTCATTTATGAAAGATGCAAGTAAGCCATCGCCACATATCCGAATCGTCTGCAATCTTCTTAATTGAAAATTAAAGAGTGAGGGTTACCAAATAAAAAAAAAATGCTCATTATTTGGCAAGTTAAGGCGCATTTGGCAAATGGATTTAGTTCAACTTATTAAAAGTTGATTTTTGACTAGTTCGGTCCACGACAGACCAGTGGATTCGTAATCTACTCGCTTTTCTCCAATTTCTATAAAAAAATTCAGAATGATGTTCGATGATGTCCAAAAATTGCAGTCGCCTCTCAGACTATTAACTGTTATTAGGCAAAAAGGGAAAACTTTTCCAATGCCATGAGAACATATCCCAGTTTTGGAAAAATTATCACTTGATTTCTTGTTTGTAGTTGAATGCGTGATATCAAAACTACAAAATGCGTAATGTAAGTTAATTTCTGTTCTAGATTCCGGTAGCACGTTTTACGAATAACTGAAACAAGAAGAATACGTCAATGCGAAAATGGACGTCAACACGCAAATACGGAATGTATAACAAGCACTTTTCGCTTTCACTGGAAATGTGACAAGACACAGGTTACAAGATTAACTAGGGGTGTGGAACATCTCACAACTTTCAATTACACTGTAATACTGATGGCAATTTGCGTCATTTAACGTTTTTATATTTTCAACATTCATTTAGAAAAAAATTGCCAGTTTAGCGATATTTATCACGATAAAAAAAAATCTGCCAAAATGATGATTTTGGTAATATACTTTTCGATAATTCTTATATAATCCTTTTTTATAACTGAAACTGTGGAGAGATGAAAAAACGATCGTCGATGAGGTATGGTCAAGGAAAGAGAACTCTGTGCTGAAGGCATTCGTTTTTAAACTTTTTACGCCATTAAAGCGTTTTTACGGGAATTTCGGAGGTGGGGACATTTAGAACACCTTAAGAGGCATTACCACAGTGATTTTGAACAAAATCGTTAAAGACGTTTTTTAGCAATAACTGAAAAACCTTATTTTTCAATGGCAACTACCTAATGCGCATGCGCGATTTTGACGAAAACCTTAATGGTAGGTCGCTGTGCCATCACCAACCCGCACACCAAATTTGAACATCGTAGGTCAATTTGCTCGGGAGTTATACTGACCACAGACACAGACAATTTTTCTATATCACTTTTTGAAATCAGGTTGCTTGTTTTCAGATTATCTGGCGCCGTCAGCAACACGAGGGCTATAACGCGCCGAGACATTCGTCATTAGACAAGCCAACGTACATTTACAAACACCCATGCCTAACAAGGGACTCGAACCCCCAACCTCGCGGTCTAGAAGCTAGCACGCTAACCACTACACCGTTTTGTCGTTTGTCGGCTTTTGAAATCGTGATGTTCCAAAACGAGGAAAAATGCAATTTTTTTTTTTTTTTTTTTTGGGCAGAATACTATACTTCCATTACCCTATGTATACAATATGAGTAATAAAAAGTAAAAAAGCATCTTATCAATGAACCCCCTGACTTAGTTTATAACAATGTAACTAACAAAAACAATAGTATTGAAAACGTAAACGTATGTTCCAAAAATGCAATGAAAAACATTTTCATACCAAAAATTGTATGCAAACGTATAGCGCGGCCAATAACAGGAGCAGGTAAAAATTAGTCAATGGATAGTTAGTAAAAGAAAATATCTGACAGCGAAATATTAAAAAACGGAATAATCCTAATTAAAAATAAAAAATCGTTTCAATGTCTTCGAGAATAAATTTGCTTAAACGTGTATGGCAGATTATTTGTTAGTCTAAAGTTTGAGACATCTTTGTCTTCGATGGCTGATAGTTAGAATCAATACAGGTTTTTCATCAATTTAGAACTTATATATTTTTTTTTTGGCAACGATATCTTTGAAAAATTTCCAGTGTCTGTCCCCAGCTTTTCTTGCAAAAACAATCGCCAGCTACTGATATCGCCTCAGATAATCCTCAAATCTTGAATACTAACTAACACACACAATGGCATATTTCATTCAACTGCAATTTTTAAAATTCATCAAAAATAAATCGGTGGTTCAATTGTTTCACAATAGAAACATGCAAGAAACAATCAATCAACCTAAAGCTTAGATATTCGATAACCACATACTGATGAATTACACCACACGAGCCAGCCTTGCACCGCCAAACACTAGTGCCCATTAACCTTGAAAATGTTCTACTCATTTCCGAAAACAAATACATCAAAAGAACGGACCTTTATTGTACAGCTACACAATTTTTTTCGCCATTACAGCAATAGTAGCCATTGTTCGACGTCAATTCTGCTAATTGAAAAATAAAATCCTATTATATCTTCGCGAGTTGCCGACTACAACTCTCACTTTCAAGCTACCCGGATGCGGATGCAGGGCGCATGCGCATATATGATGACATCATCTGTCAAAAAAAAAGATTCGATTTCTGTATCGAAAATGAAAAGAAACAAACGAGTTCTGGTCACCTTGAAAAAGACTTTTTTTTTACTGCAGCGAGATTAAATTTAAGTGTAGAACTTATTTCCCCATTGTTATTATTGGAGAGACCGCTTTTACAAACAATTTATATATATTTTTGAAAAGAAAAACAGAAACAAATTTGCAATATTCTGTTATTTATGCTTAACCTGATAAAATTATTACGACAAAATTTTTCTAATGCTAGTAGCTATCTACGCTAATCAAATCGTCCAACACATATTACCACATTTAGTACGCGTTTCAAATTATAGCTGATTTTTAAGTTTCTTTTAATTTGCCATTTTTAATAAAAAACCACTTATTTTATGATGTAAATCTTTGAAAAGAATCTTCAACAAAATCAAGTTTATAAAAAAAAAAAAAATACCACGTCCACAAAAATCTAAAAAAGAAATCTTCCGAATTATCTTTAAGAAGGACTATCTAAGAAATTAAAAGCTTCAGAAAACACACAGCAACAACTTGCAAAAAACAAAGACATCACAAACAAAGTGCAGACTTTCCGTAACAACTTTACATGCGGTTTCCACCAAGTCTGCAGTTAACAACAAAAGCGAAAAGCGTGCGAGAAAACATTTCGTCGACGATTACAAATGCATCTGCTTATATGCCTACACCCACGCAAGTGCATGTCCCATGACAATACCCCCCCCCCTCCCCCTTACCCAACTGGCACACGACCACAAATACGCAACACGTGTAAACACAGGCACGCCAATTCTCGAAAACGAACGAGATTCAGCGATACATCAAGCAATTATGCAGACAGGTGGCAACAGTTAAATGGCTGGAATTAGATGAGATTAGCCCATTGTTAGAATCACTTTACTGTTACCTGTCTACACACCCATCAAATGAATGTTTGAACAACAATGGCCGTTCGCTTAATTTCAATTCAACTTTCGCTTGTTAATAATTAGTTTGTCTGGTCGAAAATAAATATCCACGGTTGGCAACAAGGTCATTAGAGGGAATAAGGAAATAGGCTTAATGAATTCGAATCCCGCTGCATTTTAACTATTTACTTCCTGGTTTGGAATTTTGCACAATTTATTTTGCGGACACAATGGGTTAAATAATGGCTTCAGGCCGGGTGTATCAAATATGCGAGATTATTTTATCGCAAAATATCCGAGTTATTGATGAAATTAAAAAGTTCTAATCTTTTGGACGGCAATAACGAAGTTATTTTGAAATGAATGCAGATCTTAATCAGGGAGTGTATTTAATTTTATATATTGTCAACTACAAGCAAATCGTATGATGTTTGGAACGGTTTCTGGATTAAAACTAGAGATATCTGTCACTTCGAACAATTTAATTAAGTTAAATGACGACATAATAGGGAGAAAAACAGATCGTAGGAAATGTAGTTTGCTTTCTGTCGAAATGAATTTCTGAACCAATAGCACTTAAACAAATATGCAAATTTATTCTTAAATTCAAGTATTGACACATATTTTATTAAAAAAAATCGAAAATGGACAATTTCCGCATTTTTTTCTTTATTTTTTCTTTCTTATAATTATTATTCAATTCTAAATGTTTCAAAAAGGCCATAAACAGAAAAACTTCTGCTCAATGCGCTTCCCCCCCCCCCCCCCCACTTCTTTTTTTAAATTTGCGTTTAAAGTTCTTCAGTTACACGTTGGCGAGAAAACAATTTCATTCGGCTCGAATTGAATGTGACGTCAAAACTTCCCAAACATCTTAACTTGAAATGCAGTAGCGGAAACCAGTTTTGAAGTTTCTCGCAAATCGTGCCGACCTGTATGGGATATGGTAATGGCCTACCAACGCCAAATATTTGGCTAAAACCTCACGATAACCATAGAAACGGAAGGAAGCTTTGACGTCACCGATTTTGTTGTGTGTTTTGATCGGACTGGTTTAGGGACATTTTTTTTTCTTAATATTTAAATAACTAATTTTTTTTAAAGAGCTTTTGCTTAAGTATTTGGAATCGGAAAGAAATTCTTCATAAATATTAACTAATTTCACTCGTTTTTAAAAAATGTGGGAATTGTCCATTGTCGACCAAGTGCTCATCGCTTAAATATTTCTGGTTATGCTATAATCTTGTAAGGTGGTTAGGTCATCTGGCAGCCTTGACACGAAATAAACAAAAGGAATTTCAAAATAAATTTAAATACCCAGAATTAGGATGGCAAAACAGAAGACGCATGACGAGACAATGAAAGAGGTAAAAAAAAATGTATGTTACTCCAGGAAAGATGTTAAAACAATTGGCAGAAAATCGTACAAACCGACAAATAGAAAACTAGATGACACTTCAACAAGCCAAATCGCTTATGGCAACGTAGAAGCTCCAAGTTGAATAGCCTAACGGCTCACTTAAGTTGGTTAATTCTACAAGATTAAGCAAGATAATCCACTCTTTTACCATCTATTTATTTTTCACCCAATCGGATTAAGAATTTATTTAAAACATCCACCGATCGTCAAACTACAGAGATGAATTTCTTGTTTACCAAATGTATCACATGCAAACCTTCTATAAAAGAGGTTCAAACAATAATATACACTGAAACTAGTCATAAACTTGACAAACCCGTGCAATAGTTCCATAGTAACAATACATTCAAAGTTTCCAGATTTAATTCTATCTCAATTCAATTCATAATGGTAGACTTTGTTTATTAACTGTGGCACAAATTTTACATACCGATTGCAGGGCAAAGATAGCCTTGCGGTAGAGTATCGAGCTCGTAACCGGAGGGTTGTGGGTTCGGGCCTCCGTCCGCTAAATATCGGTGTGTACCTAATGTAGAATAGTGCACATTAAATCTGTCGTGGCCTCAATGTCCTCTCGTTGGTGTGGTGGGGTTGGAGAGAGGGTTTTACACTAGAAGATTTCGATCTCGTATTCTTCTAGATGCTCAAAATTACGAGACGTATTTGGCTGTATTAAGCACTTTATAAGTAGCAGAAATAGACAGTCGGTAGTTCCAAAACAAAACAAACAAATACCGACTACAATTTTAAATCACCTCAATAGTTAAAATTACACTTTGGCACAATAAAATGAGTATAAAGATAACAAAATGCCATTTCGTGCAAAGAAAAATTCAAACTAAAATTAAAACCAACCAACAATAATTCCTTGCACACTAAAAACATACCATATTTCCTGATATGATGGGGAAAGAAGACCCCATCCAAATAAACAACGTAATACAGAAGAATAAAAGCAATTGGGAAAACCAGGAAGGAAAAAATCACACGCAAGACAGCCAACAGAATAACCACCAGGAAAAAAATACACCCGGAGAAAAGTCAAAAAGAAATGATAGGCCAAGCGAAAGTTGGTGGACAATGCTGAGTATGAGGCGCTTGTCAGTAATGCATGTCATCATTAAAAGATGTCACCAGACGGGAAGCGTTTTGTAGACAAACAGAATGTCCTTGGTGGATCTTAATTAAGTGCAGAATTGTCATCATGGGATATGTTAGGATTGGCATGTTTGTATTGTGCGTTTATACAACCGGCAATTAGCTATATTCTCGGCAAAGCGATTGTAATTTCGTAGTAATTAATAAGAATAAATATTGCATGAAAGGTTTCAAAGCGGTATAATAAGCTGGCGTAGAAGAACTTTTATACAACTCACAATTTTATCACCCTTTCTCTGATTTTCATAGAGAAAAAAATTAAGAATTGTAACTTTGCAGGATTGGTACACATATTTAGAAATTAAAAAGCGGAGTTCCTGAAGACTTGTGAACTTCTTTCCAATCAGAAAATCCTACAAAATTGAACTGTATTTAAAATTATTTGACAAAAATGAGG
This sequence comes from Linyphia triangularis, assembly GCA_963978545.1. Lineage (NCBI taxonomy): Eukaryota > Metazoa > Arthropoda > Arachnida > Araneae > Linyphiidae > Linyphia > Linyphia triangularis. The sequence continues at coordinate 5,556,235 of OZ021731.1, forward strand.
AGTTTCTAAATACTTTATAAGTGCTGGGAAACATCAAATAAAACTTAAGGATTTCCTAAAGAACCGAACGAACTTTTTTTTACAATAAGTTTTGGTTCATAAAAATAACTTAGCCAAACTATTTACAAGAACTGCCAACAATAGTTTGTTATATAAAAAAAAAAAATAAGTTATTCCTAATCTTGAAACTTATTACTCGGTCTTTCTTCTTGAAGTTGAATATCTTTAGTCTTTATTTATAGGTATAGATTTATCGCCTTCCCCTCTCAAAAATCGTAACAACGATATCATCAGAAAATAGAACTTGTTGATACGCGTGACCCCAAACTGTCGAAGAATTCAATGATCTTTCACTTTCCCCCCCCCCCCCATCTACTTGAGATTAGTATCGTCAAAAACAATTTGCGAGATTCTTCATCAGGGGACCAACCAGCAAATGCAAATATGAATTGCACAAAGGGGTCATTCCATGATCACTATCAGAGCCGTGCAGAGGTTGCAACAAGGCGTAGGCCAAACAGAAATGTCTGTCATTTCAATCCTGTACTTTTGAGGTGTTCATTTCCATTCAGTTCAAGTTTTTTTCTTCTTTTTCTTCCCCCCCCCCCCCACTTTGCCCACAGGGCTTGCATTTTATATTTAATGTATTCTAGCCTAGGAACTACTCGAAAATTCTTAACTAAATAAAAACAGTTCATGAAGTGTGATTACTTTACTGAGAATATTCCAACCGCTTAATACCCAAGGATGTAGGGAGTAGGTACGACGTAACGTTACGTTTTTGAGAGCCGGTACAACTCTTAGCTATTTAGTGGTAAATTATGTAAAATATTGTAAATTTAGATTTTATAATTTAAAAATTTCAGCTACAATTAAGGGTTATCGCGACGATCGAGAAGCTTACGTACCGGTAAGAATTTGTTTATCTCTACCACCCTGGCAGTTTTGCCTAAAATCTTAACCCTTCGTTGTGCCATGATAAAACTGACAGGACTTAGTAAGTCCTGTTGGTAAATAAAGGGTTAATAATGTGACCTTAAATAAAATCCTACAACGGCATTTCACAGGTTTAGTCGTATTTGATTTATCACTTCAAAATGCATTTTTGATAGCCTACCACCTTTAAGCAATAAAAAAATTTCACGTTCTTGTCCTACTCAAATTGCACATGTTTTCAAGGAATAATTGTTCAGATCAGAGATTGTCTAGCCTGTGACAGTATTATCGTCAGGGCACTATCAGCCTAAACAAACCTATTTAGTCTAGTTAGAGAACTTAAACCTTAGTCTCGTTTTGTTTCGAAGTCTAGTTAGAGAACTTAAACCTTAGTTTTGTTTCGAAGTCTAGTTAGAGAACTTAAACCTTAGTTTTGTTTCGAAATCTAGTTAGAGAACTTAAACCTTAGTTTTGTTTCGAAGTCTAGTTAGAGAACTTAAACCTTAACCTCGTTTTGTTTTGAAGATTAATTAGAGAACTTAAACCTTAGTTTTGTTTCGAAGTCTAGTTAGAGAACTTAAACCTTAGTCTCGTTTCGAAGTCTAGTTAGAGAACTTAAACTTTAGTCTCGTTTTGTTTCGGAGGATTTAGGATGTTATGTCATAACAGTTGAAGTACTGTTCCACTCCCACACCGACTTCTACTGTTCTCGTATCTGATGTTAAAGCAGCTTCAAAGACTAACATTACGGCGTTTAACTGCGAGAAGAATGCCCCCTTATGACCTCTGCTGCTTTCAGACTGAAACATTCCATTTTACAAAACACTTAGGTCTGCAGTGCCAGATGGTGACAGGCGAAGCAAACTTCTTCCTTATTTTGCATAGTTTGTCCGCCACCTGTTAAACTAGGGGTGGGGAGTATTGCACAACTTTCAATTACGCTATAATATTGACGTTTATTTGTGTCATTTATTGTTTTTGAATTTTCATCACTCATTTAGCCATCGATATAGATAAACAACTGGATAGACTGCTCCACTGTCAATGAAAAGAGAAAAACGCGCCGAGGATTGCGAAGCTGGTGGGAAGATTAACCAATCACAGTTCACTTTAATAGTTGGATGGGAAAGCGAAAACCCTTGTTAAGTGTTAGAGCTTATATATTTTGCACATTATTATTAATTAAGGTCTACTATTGACATTTCTGCTGTGTACAAACCAAAATTTTATTTTCAATCCGTCGGCAATCGGTATTTTTTATCCCACCAATGGCATCTGGCAACGACTTCATTTTCCCAGCGTTCAGCAGTCTATCCAGTTGTTTATCTATATCGATGCATTTAGCAGAAATGGCCATTTTGGCGATAATTCTTGTATGGGGTCTTTAAGAAGAAAAAAAGGGGGGGGGGGGGAGTGATCATCCAATCCGTCAATGATCATCCTGATCCGCCAATGAGAGGAGAAAAAACGATCGTTGATGAGGTACGCTCAAGGAAAGAAAACTGTGTTAAAGGCATTTATTTTTCAACTTTTCACGCCATTAAAGCTTTTTTACGGGAATTTCGGAGGTGGGGATGTTTAGAACAATTTAAGAGCGATTTTGGACAAAACCGTTAGAGCCGTTTTTTAGTAATTACTGAAAAGCCTGATTTTTTTCGATGGTAGCTACCTTATGAGCATGCGTGATTTTGATGAAAACCTTAACGGTAGGCTCATGTGCCATCACCGACCCACACACCAAATTTGAACATCGTAGGTCAATTTGTTCGGAAGTAATGCTGACCACAGACACACACACGGACATTTTTTCTAAATCACTTTTTTAAATCAGCATGTTCCAAAATGTGGAGAAATGCAAAAAAATCTTTTTTTTTTTTTTTTACCTAATACTATACTTTCATTACTCTAAGTATACATATGGGTAATTGAAAATAATAAAAAAAAAACTTAACTAAGATGTTTTCAAACACGTGAGGCTTTTAGTCCGTTCTGGAGAAATCCTGGATAGTTTCAAATAATAATAACCCAGAAAAACAAAGATTTTAATAAACATCCTTTATACGCAATGGCACTTTTTATGTGCAATTACAATTTATTGGGCTTCGATGGAGTTTTCGTAGTGTTTTACCACTACGAGCAAAACATTCATTCCGCTCTATTTACCAACTTCTATTTGCTGCCAGAACTTGATTCAATACACAGTCATCGACATCAAATCAATCTGTCAAGTTCCAACTCGATTGGATGACGGCAAGAGCGTTAATTAGTCATACGAAGTGACAATACTACCGTTGATAAAAGCGGTCTTTAACAGTGACAGCCCCCGAAGCTTGATAGAATACATTGCCATCGACCTCGAATCTATCTGCCTAATTTCGATCGGATGACGGGAAGAAGAGTGACACTTTGCGTCAGAGAGAGGTCAAAAATATGAAGAAAAGGTGGGATATCATTTATGGACAGCCCCTTACAGACGATCCACTGGTTCCACAATTGACCGAAAAGGGGGGGGAAATCTCGCCAATGTGGTCGCCAACGACGATAAAAACAGAAGTACCATCAAACTCTTAATAACTCGTCCTAATTAGAAAGGCAATAAAAAAAAAGGAGGACACGATTCATAAGCTAATGCGTGTTTCACCCAGCAGGGTTGCAGTGCAGTAGGTTTTTCAGTAAGCCTGGAAGAAGGTGAAATCTTCTTGCAGAAAGATCAAGTATGCGCTTTCGGCAAGGACTTCAAGAGGTCGTAGATGAAAAAAACAAAACAAAAAACAGAAGGTGGCTTCGATAGTGGTGAGGGGTCATTGAAAACAAGAACTTTCTCTCTGAAAAATGGCTTGTTGCTTTCGATAAGTTGCCACATGGGAAAAATCTAAACAGCCATTATTACAGTGTTGCCACATGGGGAAATCTAAATAGCTATGGAAATGGGAAAACCGCAGCGATCGTAATCGATAGGAAAAGAATAAATTGCGTAATTTCGGAGGAAAGCAGCGGAATTACCGATATTCGACCGCCGTAACGCAAACATTGCAAATAAATTTAATTCTACGAATAAACTATTTTTGCATTTAAGTCATGGACGAATAATAAAAATTTCAGAACTCACTAAAGTGTCGCAAATAAAATTACATTTTGCTTTTTTGTTTTTCTATACAAGAATCGTTTGGTGAAAATCTATTTTCTTGTTGAGATCCATTAAAGCAATGTGCATGCTTTTAAGTTAAAATATGGGTCATTCTCCACAGAACGCAATATTCCAGCAACAGGAGAGAACAAGTTGTTGAAATTTTTAAACGCTTAAGAAAACTTTCTACCATAGAACTTATCAATTATAACATTAGCAGATATCATATGGATGAGACTGTCCAAAGTTATTCCATGGAATGGCAACTTCCCTTTTATGGTTAAGAATTACAAATGGAACTTTAGGTTTAAAACCATGAGATTACTAAATTGATAAGTGTGTAACTAATACTATCAGATGAACATGGGCGCCCCCAGGAGGGTGCAAGGAGGTGCACTTGCACCCCCCTGGCTCTTGAAATTTAAAAAAAAAAAATGAGAGAAAAGATTTGAATTCCAAGATAAAAAAAGTAGATTTGCCGTTTATATTTTTATGTTACAATGAGCATTTTTGTTTTTCTATTAATTTAGTCTTTTATTTCTTTCCTATGTCGTTTTTTATAGCTACTTGAGTGACGATTTTCTGGCGCTTGTTGTCTATGATTATTAGAGGCTGATGAGTAGAAATATTTATTCCTTTAATTGTATAATCATTTTATGTGTAGTTCTCAAAATTCTAGGAAAATCGTTTGTTTTTTAAGTCATCAGATATACTATCTTGAAATCTATTTTTAGAATTCAATTGAACATATTCCAGTACTGCCTTTGTGTTTCATAATGAATTTTTTCTTTTCTTTTTTTTTCTTCATTACATCCGAAACTAGGAAGAAAATTAAAAAATGTTACTCTTCTGTATTTTTGCATTTTCGAGTTCCTCTATTCTAAACACTGTCTCTTGAATGCCGTGAGATCTAGTTGGATGATAAAAAAAATCGTTAAAAATATATATTTTAAAATTTTTACTATTTTGTATTTTTTTTTTCTCTTTAACAGGGTTGCGCTTTCAAAAATATATACCATGAATTTTAACTATGTTCAAAGAGTATAATTTATAATACGTAATTATTAATTAACATTTCTAAAAAAATTAATGATTTTGATGAAAATGTAGTTTCGTAGTATATTAAGGAAAAAATGAAATATCCTTTAATTTTGCAGACCAATGTAATAGTTTTAGCTCAAATATTATTACAACTTTTCAAATGAAATGGCTTGAAGAATTTGAATGGTTAGCTTATTCTAAAGAAAAATTCGGATCTTTTGTAAATATTGCGTAATATTTTCGCACTCCAAAAGTATAGGTAAAAGAGTTCACCAAGTAACAAGGGAATTAGTAACAGAAGCTTTAAGTAATTTAAAAAAAACTGATGAAAATTTTCGATCACTGCTTAAGATTCAGAGCCAACAGTAGAGATAATGACTTTAAAGACCAATTAATGAACAGAGGAGGTCTCTATTAAAAAAAAGTTAAGTAAGTGAAAAAGTAGGGAGAATGAGGAAAATAATATTAACGAGAATGCAATTCAGTGTTGAATGCGCACATTTTATAAAATAATCTGCTATCATATAATAAAGCATTAGTTCATTCCAGTTATAAAAGTAAACTGAAAATATATATAAAAAAATAATAACTAGATTCTTTTGTCTCAATATTTTGCTTAAAACTCTTTGAAAACTATCCTTAATCATTGAATGATAGCTCACTTAAAAAATAAAATTAAAAAAAAAAAAAAAGTGCAAATAACGGTAAGTTTTTCACATTGGCCCCCCCGAAATTGTAACCTATATTCGCCCCTAATGTTAACATAGGGTAAATGAAAGTATTGAATAAGATCAAAAAGAAATTAAATAAATTTGAATTATAATTATCCATTTTAAATAAATTAGATTTATAATTTTCTTTGATTTATCCAAAGAGGTAATAACACCATTAAATACAGCGATGTACATTTCATGAAAAACCACCACTAAATCTAACGAAAGTTTATTATAGTGTTTCATGTGCCAGATTTTACTTTCCAATGGAGTTTTTACTTTTCTAAAAAGCTGGTAGATCCAGTAGATCAAATACGTTCTTATTTTTAGTCCACTTCAAGCACCAACCCCCCCCCCCCCCATACTCTCCTGTAAAAGCATAACAGTATCAGTCCGAGAGGCAACTGCAATTTTATCGAACATCACTCTGAATTTTTTATAAAAATTGGAGAAAAGTGAGTAGATTACGAATCCACTGGTCTGCCGTGGCAAAAATGTCCGAAACTGGTCAAAAATCGACTTGGAATGAGTTGAACTAAAATCCGATTGCCAAATATGTCATAACTTGCCAAAAAGAAAACAAACTTTCTCGTCTGGCAACCCACTGCATTTTGATTTTCAATGAGAAAAAGCGCAAACGATTTCTGATCTATGGCTCGGAAAACTTGTACCTTTTAAAAGTAAGCCAAATTGGAGACATCAGTTACGTCATCAGTGACGTAATGTTTATTGCCAATTTGGCTCATTTGTGAAAGATGGAAGTTAGCCATAGCCACACAATTGAATCGTCTGCAACTTTCTTAATTGAAAATTAAAGAGTGAGGGTTACCAAATTAAAAAAAATGCTCATTATTTGACAATTTATGGCGCATTTGGCGATTGGATTTAATTCAACTTAATAAAAGTCAATTTTTGCCACGGCAGACCAGTGGATTCATAATCTACTAACTTTTCTCCAATTTCTATAAAAATTTCAGAATGATGTTCGATGGGGTCCGAAAATTGCCGTTGCCTCTCAATCTATATGCAATTTGTTCTAGTTGTGTAATGTATAAACGAAAGAATGGCATCACCAAGTATCAGTAACCTTCAAATCAACTTACCAGATAGCATCCCAACTGGCAAATTATTAATCAGACTTAAGTCAGACAAAAAATAGCCATCTGCAATATGGACACCCTGTATGAAATTGCCTTGTGAATTACCGAGTGTTTTTAGCACGGTTATCGTTTAACAAAGACGAGTCTTTGAATCGAAAAACTGATACCGAGTCTTTTGTTCAGAAATGCAACAGTGCTTGTCAGGCCTCTCCATGTAAAAAAAAAACTGATATGCTTCAATCATTTGCTTTGATCTCTCGTTTTGTTTGAAATGGAAATAGCAACAAGGGTTTGATTGAAAAGGGGAAAAAACGTCAACAGCTTTGAATGCCTATTTTTGAAATGATCAAAGATGTTTTCAGCATGCTTAATAAACCCATCTTTGAATTCGAAAACTGCCGGTTTTAAATACCGGGGGGGCAGCGAGGTTTTTTTAAAAAATTAGATAGGAATGTTAGGGATCATTCCAAAAATTTCAGGAACATTTTAGGGATAATTCTTTTAAACTTTAGGGATAATTCTTTTATACTTTAGGGATAATTCTTTTATACTTTAGGGATAATTCTTAAGAACTTTAGGGATAATTCTTTTAAACTTTAGGGATAATTCTTTTAAACTTTAGGGATAATTCTTTTTAAACTTTAGGGATATTTCTTTTAAACTTTAGGGATAATTATTTTATACTTTAGGGATATTTCTTTTAAACTTTAGGGATATTTCTTTTAAACTTTAGGGATATTTCTTTTAAACTTTAGGGATATTTCTTTTAAACTTTAGGGATATTTCTGTTAAAGTTGACATAGGCTACTAACAAAGATATTCTTTTCAAAGCATATTTCAATACCAGCAAAAAAAAAATGCCAATTTTCAAAAAATTGAATAATTAAAATGTTAGAAAAAAAATTATCATCTGGAGACTTATCTGGGTTTATTCGCAGATTTTGGAGGAAATTTCGAGGTTTTTAATTTTTGGGGGGCATTGCCGAAAAATTTAAGTACAGTTTAAGGAATTTTAGGGAAAATGCGATCCTTGAAATACATCAGAGATACAAGAGAATATTGTACCATGTGAGATAATAAAAAGAGAAAAGAGGGGAAAACATACATTTTAGAAAAAGAAAAAATATCACTGCCGATTCCCGACGTTTGAGTTAAACTGCCCTGACTTTAAAAAAAAAATCCCTTCATGTAACAGTAGTGTCATCAAGGTTTGAATAATATATCCAACACGACTTAAAAAAAAAACTATTCACCAAAAGTAACAAAAACCCAAATGACTTTTATAAGATCATTATTTTTATTACTATTTATTTTTCCCCTAAATAGCAGGGAATTTTCCCTAAAATAAAAATCCCTTTTCTCAGACATAACTGATGCCAATAATCGAAATGGAATATTCGCAGAATGTTAATACATATTCATTCGTAAAAAAGCAGACGATAGAGGCCTGGCGATGAAAAAAAAGTTTCAGTGAGACAGGATTTTGCTTTGGCCTCGGGGAGTAATTGGTCCGATAGACTTAAGTCAGTGAACTCAAACAGTAATGACTAACTTTTGGACAAAGCAAACCTAGAACTTAAGGCGAAAATAATAAAACGAAAGTAAAACTCATTTCGTCTTCGAAGGCAATTTACAGCTCAATTATTTCCTTTTACAAAGACCTTTCTATCGGTCTTAATTTGTAACACGACAAAAGTTTCCAAACAATCACCTTTACGTTACTTGGATTATTTCGAAAAACAACGCATAGGTTTTACAACGAATATTTTTTGAATTACGAAATCAAAAATGTAACTATTATGGAAAGTTTGTAAATAATTCGGAAGTAAATAAGAAATTTTTAATTTTTTTTTTTAACAGATAGTAGCTTTAACTAATTTAATTGTTTTATAAATCAAGACATGCTCATACTTTTAGTCGAGTTGGAACGGCAATTCCCTAAACTACAGTTTACACCAGAAATACCGAGTAGCAACATTATTCAAAATAGAGGTTGAAGAAATGGCACAACATCTTATCAAACAGATTTTTTAAGTATATGGATTGCGTACAGACTGAGAAGCGACTTCAAGTTTAAGTACCACGTCAGTCATCATTCTCTAGATAAATGCTAATAGATTATCAATATACTAGTCTGCCGGGACAATATTGGCCGAAACTATTCCAAAATCAACTTTGAATGAGTGGAACTAAATCCTATTGCAATATATGTCATAACTTACCAAATAACAATTCTACAGCTGCATTAATAAGTATATGAAAAGTACAAATGTGTATGATTTTGAAAAAAAAAGTATGAAAATAATAAATATTTATGAAGATGCACCGTTATGAATCACAGGGGGTGCAGTGAGTTTCTAAAATATTTAGGTAGGAATTTTAGGGATAATTCCAAAAAATTCTTTACATTTTAGGGATAATTATTAAAATTTTAGGGAAATTCTTAACATAATACGAAAATTTCTGACATTTTAGGGAAATTCCTAACATTTTAGGGAAATTTCTTAAAACTTTAGGTAATTCAAGAACACTTAGGGATATTTCTTTTCAAGCTTATACAAACACCTCAGGGTTTTTACTCTTATTGAAGAAAAAAAGTCAAGGACTTTCAAGAACTTTTTTAAGTTAATTCAAGGACCTATTTAAGTAAATTCAGGGACCTTTTCAGGAAAATTCAAAGACCATAAAATTAAATATTTAAAAAAAAAATACAAAACAGAGGAAGAAAAAACGGAGGTGGAGGTGATCAGAGGTTGCTTAAAAATTCAAGGACTTTATTCTTTTTTCAAGGACTTTCAAGGACCAAATTTCATCAAAAAAAATTCAAGGACTTTTCAGGACTTTGGGAACCCTTTTCCTAACACATTCTTTTCAAAGCATATTTAAATAACGGCAAAAACTGCCTACTTTCAAAAAATTAAACTTAAAATAACTTTTTAGCAAAATAACAGTTATACAACTAAACAATTATACTATTTGGTCCCCAAACATGCAAATTTAAATAAATCCACTTTTCTGGGTTAAATCGGAGTTTTTTTCTCTGGTTTTGGAAATGAATCGGGTAATTGAGGGATTTTAATTTTAGGAAGAAACAAAAATTTAAGGAATTTTAAGGTGAATGCAACCCCTGGCAATCCCTCCCTTAATATCTTCCAAAGGTGTACTGAAGATGTATAACAGGATTCCCACTCAAATCAAAGAATGAAAATCAAGGACTTTTTAATGACTTTTAAGGACCTAATTAATGTTTTTAAGGACCTATGAAAATTTGTTTTTAGTCATCATGTCTATATTTAAATTTTTAATAAAGTATATTCTACCAAAAAAATTACAAGTTGGTGGATGCGAGATACAAATATGTCGGAAAATTCTGATAGGGTGCAGAGAGTAGCGGTCACGTGGGGATAGCAAGTCCGAGTTGTATTTTTATAAATTTTGCAGTTGGACAATATCTGTAAAAATTAAGGACTTTTAAGCACCTCTAAGCATTTTCAAGCACTTTCAAGGCCTTGAAAACAAGTTCAAAAATATTAAGCACTTTCAATGACCGTGGGAACCCTGTATAAATTTTCATTTTGAACGATATAGCATCTCACAATGCAACTGAATTATAGGAAATAAAAAAAAAAAGCTTTACACAAATTCCGAAATCAAAATTTCGAAGATAAAAACATCATAATCCATTTAGGTAATTCTTTCGCACGTCTCAAGCTCAGTGGTAAAAGTAAAAAAGGAAAAGTGTGTCTGGGGGGGAGGGGGGGGGGGGGGAGGGGGGATGCCCAAAAGTTGGTGACAAGCCATCACCATAAATTTTATAGTTTCGCATTTTGCAATAAAAACATTAACTGGCAAGGAAATAATTTATACTAACATTGAACAAGGGTACGAAATTTATTACTTGGAAGTACAATTAAAGTGAAGTAATATTTTTTTTATTTTCGATTTTATAGTGAGTTTCTTTTTTATTTAATTAGTACTTCTAAATGTGCATACTTTCATCAAATTAAATTAATAGAGAACTCTTAAATGGTGTTTTTTTTTTTTTTTTTTTTTTTTTTTTTAAATAGTTTGTCCTTATATGAAACAATAGAAATTTCCTCCAAAACACTTAAAAAAAGTTCCTCCAAAGTTAAAAGTCGACCAAATGAACATTATTAGTAAATAAAAGTACTTATATCTTTATACAAAGTATTATAACACATATTTATAATAGTATGATAAATATAACATAAACAATTTTTTTTAACATTTGAAAACTTTAAATCACATTTTCTCAGTGTCTCTACATTTACAGTTTCATGTTACTTTTCTTTAGTAGTTTTCAGACGGATTGAGTGTTTTTAAAAGTGAGGGGATGGATTTCAGTGATTTTAGAAGTGGGGGACGCATGGGTATTTTCTTGAAGAAAAGTGGGGGGACGCGTCACCCCGCATCTACCCACACTTCTAAGCACTGCTCAAGCTTGTTTTTAAACAAACTGCGATATATGAATATAACATATTTAAGAAAAATACCTCCAGTTCCTTGTCGATTTGAGCGAGAGACGACATTTAAAGACTACTACTTGGAAGCTTAACCAACAACATCTGTGCAGTGGGCCGTAAAACCAGAGAAACCGGGGAAAACATCATTTCAAGTGTGCGTCATGCCATAAAAGGTGACTTTTCCAAATCGAAAACTTTTATTGATACATGGGACTATTAAGTGATGCACTAAAATGCTGCAACTCTTATATTTGGCACTGCTCTTTCTTGGAAAGCGGATTAAATAGATCGTGAATTATCTGGTGTAGCATAAGTAGTCGCAGGAAATGCAGAGAGTTTACTTAATAAATTAGATAGGAATTTTAAAGATAATTCCAAAAATTTCAGCTACAATTTAGGGATAATCCATAAAATTTTAGGGATAATTCTAAAAAATTTAGGGAAAATTCTAAAAAATTTAGGGAAAATACTAAAAAATTTAGGGATAATTCTAAAAATTTTAGGGATAATGTTTTAAAAATTAGGGAAATTTCTTTCAAAGTTGGCCATACTAGACTGTCAGTTTTAATATCGGTCAAGGTTAAAACCCAATTACAAACGGCCTAAAATTTCCGTTTAGAAATTACTTCAACATGCCGAATTATTTTTCTGAAAGGATATAAAAATAACGTTTCGGTATAAATACTATAAGCATTTTAATTTTCAGGAAAAAGAAATCGGACCTAAATCCCAATTTTACACCAAATTAGTTTGTATGAAATCGCAATTGATCTGTTACATATCTATAGCAAAATTGTACTTTGATATTTGACTTTTCGTAATCTCAAAGCAGAATCAGTCTCGTTTTTGAACAAAGCACCTTTTTAAACGCTGTCGAAAAACTTTCCGTCATATTTTATGCAATAGACCTTAATGATTAGCAAGTTTTATATGCTTCTCCAAATTTCTGAGGCCCCCAAGACGATCAAGTTCGTAATTGAATAATAAAAGTTGCATGTGATTGATCACAAGATTTGACAAATTTTAAATACCCCATACAAGATAAACTTGTTTAATATTTCTGCTGCATTATTTTAAATACCTACAATTGTAACTTACACTTCCACAAAATAAAACTGACAGTCATTGATTAACTCATAGTAAATGGTTAAAAAAAACTTGGAATACTACGGAAACAATAATTTCCTGAAAAATAACTCATAAAATAATATTACACATTTTGTCCTGTTTTTGATATTAATATTACAATTTGTAAAGGTATTTACATACTGTCAATTTCCTTGTTATAACTTTGACAAGAATTTATACGCCCACGAAAATAAAAACGTAACACTCAACTGCTCAATCCAAAAAAAATATGGATAAAAAAATATTTGCACAGAACACAAAAGAAGGAATTCCTGCTAGATAAAAAAGAAAAGAAAAGGAAAAAAAAAAAGATCTTTCATAATCACAATGTGATACAAAAAAAAAAATACAAAATCAGATAAGGAAAAAAAAGAACTTTCAATCTTCCAAGTAGTAACCCATCTTACAGTAAGCAACAATACGACCTTCAAAGGAAGAAACATAAATGAAAAAGCAAAGATTGTTTTGGGGGCGTGGTCACGACTACTCCATATTCCTCCCCCTACCCCACCCAAGTTAAGGCTCCAAATATTTAGATAGATGTGCTCACTTTAATATGAGGCGGTTTGAAGACGGCAACTGGGGCATTAAACATGATTGGTTAAAAGAGGAAGTGAAGTTCTGGTTGTACCAATCACAACTGCCCCATATAGAGCATTTTCATTTAATAGAGTAACCTAAAGTGTGGTAAAAAACAAACATTGTAGAATTCAATGCATGGCGAATCATAGTTTTTGTGCAGTTGCTTTCTGCAATATATGACAGAATAAAATACAGTTTTGTGATTGGCTAATATTAAACTTTATAATTCAAATTTACTTTTAAGATATGTTAATATGATTGGAGTTACTGTGACAAAAAATGTCTTTAGCTGTGGAAACTTAATTAAACTAAATATAGTCGCTATTGCTAGTTGGATAAGTGCTTAGCAAAAATAAATAAATTTTTTGTCACCAAATAAAAAAACAAAATGTTATTCACACCAGTCATCAGTCTTTGTATAGACATAATGAAATATTTTCCAAAACATATGGTTAAACAAAATACTATTTAAAATATAAAACGTTTCTACCATCTATATCAGCGTTAGCCACTGTGCTTGCTCACAACAGATTTTTTTGCGACCCGTCGGCACCACAGCAGGAAAAATCAAATTTCACGATATGTGTTAACTATGTAGAACGGAGTTCTCCACAACGTGCCTGAAGAAACTATATGAAAAAGCTTTCAATAAAGTGGTTTCCATTAAGAATAAATACAGGAAAAACTTTACTGAATCTTGTTTGGACAATTTATTAAAATCAACTGCAACAAATACTGCAAAAGACATAGACTGCATCATAAAATAAACTGAGCAATTTCGACCCCATCGTTTCACAAGTTACAATTGATGTAAACTAAAACGGAGTAATCTGGAAGTACAGTTTGAATAATTTTATTAAAAGTTAGGTGAAGTTGCATTGTCACGTTGAAACAAAAGATTCACTTATTTTTTAAACTTTGATTTACTAATAATGCAAATTACTTTTTAATCATTTGAAATAAAAAAGAATCAAATATCAACTGTAATTTTATTAAGGCAAAAAAAAAAATTAATATTTTTTTTCACATTTAAAATTGCTATATATTGTTAAATCGATAATAATTAAAGATACATATTTTGGTGTATCTGGCCTGCGAAAAGCTCCAACATAAGTCATATTGCCCGCCCCTAAAAGTTAGATGCGAACGCTGATATATAGCAACAGCAATGAAGCTCTTTCAATAACAATTCAAAGTTTATAATTTGAAAGAAAACCGAAAGATTTTGGAAATTTTCTCCTAAGTGTGACAACAATTATGGTTAAATGACTAATTTTAACTAATCATTTTGACTAATATTAACTACATTTAATAAATAAACTGCATTTTTTTTACCCTCCACATTTTGCTTATTAATGTTTATTATTATTCAACACAAAACTGTAGAAGTTTTGAGGCAATATTTCATAAATAATGTGCCTAGGAAAATTCTGCATCAAATTTAAAAAACAATGAAAGACTGACAATCACTTTTACAAGTAGAGTGTGAAAGGGATCGGTCACTTTTTGTAAATTTAATTTTGGCAGCAAAATAATGTTTTAATTTGTAATTTTCTACCTAACTTTTTGCAATTTTACCTTCACGCGAAACGTAATTGCAACTACAATCTTACTGAATGATTTTTTGCCTGTAAAATTTCAATTGGGCACTAAGCATGCCAATCAAAGTTTGGATGCATTGAACTTCTGTGTCGTAAGAGCTACGGGCAATACTATGCCAAAACATTGCAACATCTGAAATAATATCTGAGTTCAAAGGGGTGTAACGATTTCAAACTTTGTCAACAGAGGCACCACCATTTTCATAACAATGTGAAATAATTCCAAAACATATTTTTTGGGATATTTTTTTTTTAACAATTTGAATTGTGGACTGTAGTAATGGTTCCGAAAAACGGTCAACATGTTGCATTGAAAATGTATAAAAACTTTGCAAGAGCACCAACTAGCGTAAAAAGCTAAGGAAAATCATTGAGCGTCATTTCCAGTATTTATTTAAAACAAGCAATATCAATTTGATATTAAAAAATTTTGAAAATTTGGAACTTGCCAAGAAATGAAGAGGAGGCCATCTCTTTTATTCAACAAAGAGGAATGTTGCCAACAAGTTTAACCTATAATTAAAATCATGAAATTAAAGTTTATTTTTCTGACGGAATTAGATGGCAATGCAATGTTTTGTTTCGGGAGAGAGCGATGTTTTAAAAGTAATCTTGAAACATCGCCAAAGGAAGAAAAAAGTAGTTGCCGGGATTTGAGTATCAAAAGCTATACTACCAAAAAAAAGTACCATAGCTATAAAACACAATATTAATACTCAATAAAATTTAATTAAAAAAAAAAGAAGTTAAAAGTGCTTAAAGAACCAGAAACAGAGTAGGCAATATAGAGATTCAGACACTCTTTAAAAAATATCTACTAGCCCAAAATTATTTTAAAACATTTTAAGGTGCTTTAAGGTAATACAGAGTACAAATATTTGGTAAATTCTAAGCCAATTCAACATGATGGCTAATTCAAAACTTACAAATTCAATGTGACCATTAATACTAAACGACAATTGAAAACATAAAGAATATGAAAATTATGAAAATTAACAAATTAAAAAATATGAAAAAAACCACAAGAAATAGGGTTGCTAAATAGTAAATTTTATTAAAGCTCCAAATTCACTTGGAGATATCCCCACAGACTCTAGGAATAGACCAATAATTTTTAAAGATAAAATTTAATGGAAAATTCATACACAAAGTGCCCACTTTAACTATCAAATTAAATTTTTTCTTGCCTCAATACTTTCAAATTGGTATCAATTTAGAATCTACATATTCCCATGAAAATGAGTACAAGTCGTAACTTGGGCAGGTAATTTTAACACCTCATGCTTTTGCTTTGATGCAGAGATTTGGAAGAAAAGAAATTTCCAACGTTTTTTTTTATACTTCAGCATAAACCATACTCTGATCAAATAACCTCAGTATCCATCAATTTCTGATCATACGGGTTTCTAGAAATTATATTAATTATTGAAAAAGCACTACAAATTTAATATCTGATTACATTATTTGTTGACGCACTTCAAACAAACTTTGTGGAACATATAAAGGGTTAGAATGCGTTCACAAGAGTTCTTTTTCCTCGAGCATCACTTATCAAGGACTTTTTCTGCTCTGTATCATTACAAGAAAGGAAAATGTCAGAATAAGCGAAAAATATAACACCAATTTCGCTATTTAGGCAAGTTTTTTTTCAGTTTGTTTGGACCAGAGCAAGAAATATCGTCAAACTCCTCATTTTTTAAAAAAAAAATGAAAGTATGAAAAAGGTCAATAACACCAATGCATGTCAAATTTAAATGCAGTAAATGTTGTGTGATGTTCCACATCACTACTTATTTTTGTATTTCAATAGACAAGTGACTGCAATCTTAGGTTTCAAACAGCAGCAAAATCTGTAAAAAAAGGCAATTTACATCAAGATTGGTACAAATGCAGTAAAGGACATTTCTTTGGAGCGATTTTATTTGGCATTTTTCCCCTGGATAAATACCGTTTCTAGCAACTGGTATTATTTTATGCCGTATTTTAAAATAACTTATTATTTATATTTTTGTTTGGATTTTCTTGCACAAAGGCAAACTGCGATATTATTTATATTTTTATTTTGTTTTAGTTTCTACGTTTTTAATTTTGGCAAATTTTATTATGGTCAAATGAAAAAAATTGCCACATGTCCTATACTACATCTGTTGTGCAAGATCTTAAGACAAAACTAGACAGTAAATATTGTAGAAGGTACAGATGTAGTAGTACAGGACATTTCAGTTCCGATGTAGTACAGGACATTTCAGTACAGATATAGTATAGGACATTTCAGTACAGTTATATAACATACGACATTTGGCAATTTCGTTTATTTGGCAATAAGAAAACTCTCTGTAAAAAGAGGCAAATAAACTTACATGTTTGGTGGATTCACGGAGCATGGGGGGAGAGTGGGAGGATGGGGGCGCCCCATTCCCAGTGGATTCGCGGAGCATGGGGGGAGTATGGGGCGCCCCATTCCCCACATTTATCTTCTCCGCAACATTTCCATTGGCAGCAGGGGTGATATTCTCGTAATTTGGGGGCTCCTTGTAAGGCCTCGGCACAGGCGTCTTCAACAACAACACATTGGGCAGCGTGCTTTTCACGACGATTTTCTTCTCTTTGTACCACTTATCCGCGGCCTCGTCAACGACCAACAACTTCGTCTCGTTGGAGATAGATTTTATCCTCTCGACGACCTGCCGGTGGTTCTCGTTGGCGATGTTGACGCCGTTCACTTCGATGATGCGGTCGCCTTCTTGCAGTCCGGCATGCTGGGCCGGACTGTCGTCGTCCACCTTGCCGATGAACTGGCCGGTACGAGATTTCTCAGCGTGAAGATTGAAGCCGTATCCGTCAAAGTCCACCCACTTTATCAGGTGGCAGAGTCGAGGGACTGGAGCGTCAGGGGGCAGTTCGGAAGACATTGTCGGGGTTGTTTGCGTCTTCAGGCGAAATGTGACATAAACACTAATGGAACGCACACGGAACAATAACAACTACGAGGGCGAAAGAAGGAATGATGACTGATCTGATAGCGTCTCGTCTGCTTGTGTGCGAATGCGAAAGAATGATGGGGATTTTTTTCCTCTTTCAATTTCCCCTGTTTTTCCCTCTTTCAAAGAAAAACAACCAAGTTGAGGAGTTTGAAAGGAAAACGCAGGAAAACAAACGTGGCTTGTAAATAGCACTAAATGAATTCTTCGGTTTCGTTTTCATCTTTAGGTATTAACAGATTACAAAACTGAAATGCCATGTATTAATACTAAATTTAGCTAAATAAAACTTTATTGTATTATAAAATGTAATTATAAATATGCAGTTATGCTTTTAAAGCACTATGAGCTAATAAGAGCACCCATTAAGCACCAACAATATAAGTGCTCAAAAGAGTACAACACTTTATACTCACATAAAACACAAGTTAACTTTTTTATATTAAATAACTGTATCAAACTCGTAATTGACAGACATGGAAAACTCAAAGGCCTCCTATCTGGCATTATACATGTGGGTTTACGACAATAAATTAGAGGTATCTACAACTATTTGATTCAGGATAAATTATTGTTAAATATGATAAACAGAACAATCTAACAATGAATACGTATACCCATTGAACATTTTCAAGCTACAATTTGCTTTGTTGGCTTGCTTCGTCCTCGGCTTTTTCGTCTCCATTTTTTGAGATGAGAACATTTCTATTAAAAATGTTTAGTGCGGATTCATCAAATCTTGATTGATTTCAACCCAAGCCTGAGAACAGCGCACTTTAAAATTTGAGATGTCCATGAATAACGGAGGGCCCCTCGCTGGATCCGCCAATGTATGCACGTCATAATTCATTTGCACTCGACTGCAAGAAAAATGCTTATAGATTATGAATCTACTGATTTTAAGGGGGAAAAAACACCTGAAATTGTTTGCAAAACGAGTTTGAATGAGTTAAATTAAATCTTATTGCCAAAATTAACGACTATTTTTGTAATTGATAGTTGTATCATCCAGGACTTATTCTAACGGGTAGTCGTGGCTTATTTTGGTCAGGCCTTAAATCCAAAGTGGGCACTCGTAAATTCAAAATTGAGCAGTCGTAAAAGTAAAAAACACATCATAAAATAAATAAAATAAAATAAAATATAGAAATATAATTGTTGACTCTTAATTTTTTAACAATAGTGCATGTGTTACTTTCAAATATTTTGCAATGAAATCATATTTTCGGAAACCAAATAACAAGGCATATGCCTAAAGTTAAAGCTGTGATATGTCAATATCTCCGCTCCAAGTCAGGACGAGCAGAAAGATTTGGAGAATGCACCGGATGTCTCCTTTTCTCCCTGACCTTGTAATCGGGGGTACGGGGTGGATGAGGAATGTTATCTGGCTTTAATGTCCAGTGTCAGCTGATCAGCTGTGCCCTGTCCTCTAGAATTTTCTTGGGAGACGAGTACTGTATTTTTAGGAGATTGGTGACTGCAGTTGTTTAGGAGGTTTGTGACAACAGAGGGAAGCTGATTTTTGCTAACACACGAGCCAATGAGGAACTTTCACGATTTTTGGTTTTATTTTTAAATAAAAGTAGAGAAAAAAATCATGAAAAACAATACAATTCTTTTAAAAATCGGATAGATAGTTAAAAAAATATTTAGTTTTTCACTTTGCGATTCGGCGGGAAAAAGCCACTTTTGCGTGAAATGTCAATGCGCAGATAATGAACCAGATAATGATTCCTCGTCTAAAACCTGTTTTAGACGAGGAATGATTGAGGTTTCTCCTACTTTTTGCAACTTTATCTCTGCGTAACT
Source organism: Linyphia triangularis (assembly GCA_963978545.1). Lineage (NCBI taxonomy): Eukaryota > Metazoa > Arthropoda > Arachnida > Araneae > Linyphiidae > Linyphia > Linyphia triangularis. The sequence continues at coordinate 5,575,740 of OZ021731.1, forward strand.
ACGTCACGGTTTTTTTTTCGTTTTTGCTCACGTGACTTTTGCTTTGATTTCAGCTAATTTCAAACTCGACTTTGATTAATTGAAAGCATAAAGACAAAAAATAATTGCACTGCTCAAATATATTCGTTGGATAACACTAGAAAATACAAAAAATATCCATTTTCCTCACTTGTGCAAGTTCCTCATTAGTACATCAAATTTACAAATCCAGCCGCTGTTGCGAAATTCGTAAGGGCTGCATTTGGCACCACGTCATACATTTAGAGTGGAGGGAGATTTCACTCTAGCAGTTGTTACCATGGCAACGGTGCTGCCCTTTTGAAATTTTCACTCTCTGACTGTACTCGCTCGACCATCGTCAGATTTAATTGATTTGAGTGGTGCTTTTTTCCCCTCAATCATGAGGTTTGCTATTTATTGGAGATTTTCTTACTTACAGTAGAAATTCTATCTTCATTTGCGATTTTAACTCTCTTGTCCCCATTCCGGCCCAGCCGCCTCAATCGGCTGAGTCCCATTCCGGCCTTGTCTCTTCACTCATAGTTATTCCCCCCCCCCCTTCCTGACTGGACCTTGGATGTCCGATACGCATTAGCGGCACACTACAATGCTACAGAGGACTCTCTTCACAGCGGGGAGTGATTTTTACGACTCTCGTCACAACAGGGGGGGGGGGGGGTAACAGGTTAAAGTCCTAAACACAAATACTTTGTACTGTTAAAGAAAAGAAAAACGCCATGAGGATTTACGAGTTTTCAACCTCTGCCTGGAAACCAGAGGGTGAAGAGAGATCAATCACCCTTATTTTTGCAGGGGGTCTATTCCCTGTCTCTCTAATTACCCCACTTGGAGGGGTGAAAATGGTTTTTCTTCTCGGTCCCTAAAGGATATTCCAGAAAACTGCAATGGGAACTAAAGAGTTAATCTGCATTTAAAAAAATGAGTAAAATAAATAATCAAAGTTGACTAGCAAGATTTAGTACATTTTATTTTTTAACTAATAATTTAGATGCATCCCGGTTGTACTTTGCTCTACCCCACTAGCCGCCAGTGGTAGGCTTCGTACTGCAATACCAACATTAATATAGCTCACTGTATTATTCATTCAATGAAACGTTTAAAAAAAAAAAATTAAATAAGAAAAAACACTTTAATTTTAACTCTTTTAATTAACTTATGGTCTGATATCTACCTGACAAACATATTAAATAAAAATAAATTACGTCATGAACAGTGTTATTCCAGTCAGAAATTAAAAATATTTTAAGAAATTTCGCCATACTTTTATTACTTTTTATGTGAAATTCCAAGAAATCATTAAAGTTGTTTTTTACGTTAGGAAGTAATTGCCTATAAATATCTGAATTTGCAAATTAAGAATTAAAATAGCTGACGAGGAATTTTTAATTGAATTCGCTTCCAACATATCACTCCATGGATAGATTTTGGAATTTATAGAATTTCAAAAGAAGTGTTGCAATACTTCTTGTATCTGAGTATGTCTTGTGAAATTCCAAGTAATCATTAAAGATTTTATGCTGAGAAATAACAAATAATTCCAACAAATATCCGAATTTTAAAATGGCATAACGTTAGATGTGTATATTTTATCTTTCAATTTCCCACTGTGATACTCAGCCACCTGGAACATTATAATTAAAACTAAAAATTATTGTTCCGAAGATTTGGTTTTATAGAATTAATGACAGAAATCGGAAATTTATAGAATTTCCAAAGCAATGTCATAATACTATTGAATCGCATCTGTATTGATGTACATTTGCAGTTCAGTAATAATGATAATTAAAAATGCTACTACTGGTTAATTGTATTATGAACTTTGTTATGCTAATTGTATTATGAAAGGATTCTTCTTGTTTAAAATAGTAAATTCATTAAAAATGCTTTCAAATATCTAAACATAATGAACAATTCCGAATTTTTTATTCTATTTTTTTTTTTAATTCAATTCTAAATGTTTTGAAAAGGCCATAAACACAAAAATTTCTGCTCAATGCGCTTTTCCTTTTTTTTTTTTTTTTTAAATTTGCAATCAAAGTTCCCCCTGTTAGACGTTGGCGAGAAAACGATTCATTCGGCGCGAATTGAATGTGACGTCAAGAAATCCCAAACATCTTGGCATGAAATGCAGCAGCGGAAACCAGTTTTGCAAGTTTCTCGCAAATCGCACCAACTTGTACGGGATATGGCAATGGTATATGGCGTATCAAATCAACGCCAACTATTTGGCAGAAACCTCACGATAACCATAGAAATGGAAGGATTCCTTGACGTCACAGATTTTGTTGAGTGTTTTGATCAGACTGGCTTTAGCTCGGTATTGGGGCATTTTCTGTTCTTAATATTTAAATAACTAATTTTTTTAAAGAACTTTTGTTTACATATTTGGAATCAGAAAGAAATTCTTCATAAATATAAACTAATTTCACTCATTTTTAAAAAATGCTGGAATTGTCCATTGAACAAACCTTGTTATCTTATTTACTAAGTACATACAGCTTTAATAACAAAAAAGATTAATTTTTTTACATAATTCCATTTCCCTCCTGAAAAAATTCTCTGGCTATGCTTCTGTTAAATTTTAATATTGAAGTGAATTCTTATAGACTAAGAGGCGACTGTAATTTTTGGACCCCATCGAACATCATTCTGAATTTTTTTGTAGAAATTGGAGAAAAGTGAGTAGATTACGAAATCCCTGGTCTGCCGTGGCAAAAATGGCCTAAACTGATCAAAAATCGACTTTTAATAAGTTGAACTAAATCCAGTTGCCAAATGCGCCATAACTTGCCAAACAATGAGCTTTTTTCTTGATTTGGCAACCCTCACTCTTTATTTTTCAGTTAAGAAGGTTGCAGACGATTCGGATGTGTGGCTAATGGCTTACTTGCGTCTTTCAAAAAAGAGCCAAATTGGCAATAAACATTAAGTCACTGATGTCGCCAATTTGGCTAGCTTTTAAAAGGTACAAGTTTTTCGAGCCAGAGATCAGAAATCGTTTGCGCTTTATATTATTGAAAATCAAAATGCAGTGGGTTGCTAGACGAAAAAGTTTGTTCTCTCTTTGGCAAGTTATGACATATTTGGCAATCGGATTTTAGTTCAATTCATTCCAAGTTGATTTTTGATCAGTTTCGGCCATTTTTGCCAAGGCAGACCAGTGAATTCGTAATCTACTCACTTTTCTCCAATTTCTATAAGAAATTCGGAATAATGTTCTATGGTGTCCAAAAATTGCAGTCGCCTCTCGGACTATTAGAGTATACAAAAAGTTTTTTATTCTTTACTGTTAATTTAATGCATTTTTATAAAATGTGGTATACGTATACTAATCCGATCACGGAAAAATGACATATATGAATATTTAGATCAAATGTTTGAAACCAGGTGGATATATAGCACTTATGACTTAACTCATTGGCGGTCATGCGCGTATACATGCGTCATTTGATCCTCAGTTTAAATATAAATAAAATTTAAAATATTTTTATTAGGATGATAGTTTATGACCTATCTAAAACAAATGAATGAAAAATAATTAAAAAAAATTATATATTTGAATTAGAAATATAATTTAAAAGTTATTGCAGGGAAAACAGCTGTAGAATTTCGCCCATTCCCTGAACCGTCAGTGGGCTAACAATCCCAATAAAGTATTTTTGACAATTTCCAAAGAATTTCTAGCTAAAAGAAAATGCAATCAAGAATATTTTAAAATTAGAGTAAATTCTAGTTAGGATCATTCCCTTTACTCGTTATGTCACAATCTTCTAGCCCAGTGCCTTTAGAAACTAATTTCCATAAAATCTTGAAATTCGGTGTGCAGGTACTAGAGGTCGGAAATATCGATCAAAATAAATATCGATACTATATCGTTGCATAGAAAAAAATAACGATATATCGATGAATGATTTTTTTATTTGATTTTCAATTTTGCCAGAAAGGAAGTTTTTCGGGGAAAATTTCTACTTTTCATGATTGATTTTTGTAATGTTACTACTTTTCCAACTGAAATGGATCTATTACAAAAAAAAAAAAAAAAAAAAAAAAAAAAAAGTCCTACTTTTGCTTAATTGATGCAGTGATTTTAAGAAAATTTAGATAATTTTCAATAGCTTTTAAGTGTATAGAAATTAAGTGTATAGAATATTGGTGCGATTTTAATCGTCTCTCAGCCAAGTCCAAAATTTAGTTTTGAAAAGGGAATAGAGAAAATCGAAAAAACACACGGGACTACAAAAAGATCATCAAAAAAACTAAAAATGTTGGAAAATATCGATATATCGGTGATTTGTATCGATATTTTTTAAATCGATATTTTTCTGAAAAATAAGGATAAAAATGTCGTCGTATCGATATATCGCTGACCTCTAGTAGTTACCAAAAAGATCACTTAATGAAATGAAATAAATTGCTTTCATTTAATGTCTATCGATTGCATCGATATAAATAAACAACTGGATAGACTGCTTAACGCTGGGGAAATGAAGTCGTTGCCAGATGCCGTTGGTGGGATAAAAAATACGGATTGCCGAGGATTGAAAAAGAAAATGTGGTTTGTACACAGCATAAATGTCAATAGTAGACCTTAATTAGTAATAATGTGCACAAAAATATATACTCTAGCATTTTAAAAGGTTTTTCGCATTTCCATCCAACTATAAAAGTGAACTGTGATTGGTTAATCTTCCCACCAGTTTCGCAATCCCCGGCGCGTTTTTCTCTTTGCATTAACAATGAAGCAGTCTATCCATTTGTTTATCTATATCAGCGTTCGCCACCAACTTTTAGAGGCGGGCCTTATTACTTATGTTGGAACTCTTCGCGGGCCGGAAACACCAATATATGTATTTTTATTAGTGATTTAATAATACATGGCCTTTCTGAAAACTGAAGAAAAAAATGGATTTTATTTTTATCTTAATCAAATTACAATTGATATTTGATTCTTTTTTTTTCTTCTTCAAATAATTAAATATTAATTTTCATTATTAGTAAATTAAAGTCTAAAAGAGAAGTGAATCTTTTGATCCAACTTGACAATCGGTCTAGACCTAACTTTTAATAAAACTATTTAAACTGTACTTACAAATTACTTTCTTTTAATCGATACCAATTGTAACACGATGGTGGTCGGAATCGTCCAGTTTATTTTGTGATAGAGTCGATGTCTGTTGCAGCTAATCTTAATAAATTGCCCAAATGATATTCATTTAAGTTATTCCTGTATTTATTCTTGATGAAAACCATCTTGCTGAAAGCTTCTTTATATAGTTTCTTTGGGCACGTAGTGGAGAACTCTATTCTACACAGTTAACATGTACTATAATATTTCAGAGAAATTACAATTATGTAAAAGAAAGTCCATACCGTGAAATTTTTTTGTAATCTTCTGTGCTGTTGGCGGGCCGCAGAAAAATCAGTCGCTGGCCAAATCCGGCCCGCGGGCCGCGTAGTGGCTAACGCTGATCTATATCGATGATCGATTGCAAATGAAAATTAAAATAGCAAAAGACAAAACCAGAGAGAACCTGCATATGCATTGACGAAATGATTTCAAATATAAAATGAAATACATTAGACGCCATTTTCGAGCTTTTAATTTATGTCATTCCATTAGGTGATCATTTTTGTACTTACTCACCAAATTTCAAGATTTTATAGAAGGTAGTTTCTACATTAACTGGGCTAGAAAATTGTAATATAACGAGTATAGGGAATGGTTCTTACTATAACTAAACTTCAACTTAACTAGACATCACTTAGACGGTAGATCGTCATAGTGCTCATAGGTATTTAATCCATTTTGGCGGAGTGAAGAGATAATGTTCGCCAAACCACAACCCTGTAGAGAACAAAAGGCTATAAGGTTTGGCGAGAATTATGTCTTCACTCCGCCAAAATGGATTAAATACCTATGAGCACTGTGACGATCTACCGTCTAAGTGATGTCTAGTTAAGTTGAAGTTTAGTATAGAGAACAAAAGGCTATAAGGTTTGGCGAGAATTATGTCTTCACTCCGCCAAAATGGATTAAATACCTATGAGCACTGTGACGATCTACCGTCTAAGTGATGTCTAGTTAAGTTGAAGTTTAGTATAGGACTTCATCTTAATGTCATGTAATCGTTGTCCTTAAAATTTTATTTATGAAAATTGGAACTTTTAAGGGGACTTGGTACCCTTCGAACTTTTTATTTTAGCCTTTAAAATTATAATTTTTACTTATTTAGAAATATTACTAAGTAAAAACTAAATTTTATTTAAACAAAAAGTTTACACAATGCTCTAAATTTTCAAAATTTAAAAAAAATTTATCAAATTTCAAATTCTATCTTCTTTTCATTTTTCAATATTTTTTCTGATTTTTTTTTTTTTTTTTTTGAAGTTCCTAGTAATACACTCTAACTTTTTAGGCATCGGATTTAGGATAAGTAAAATAGTTTTTGAGAAAAAGTTAATTACTGCACCTGTAGGTAAAAAAAAGGGTAGAAAACAAGTATTTTTCAAAATTTATATTTGTCAAAAAAAAAAATAAAAATATTTTATTCAAAAATCCATGCTTATTTTTGTCAAATGGATATTAAGAATGACACACACAAAATTTCGAGTCATTTCATTCATACTTGCTGAAGTTTTAGCATTTTGAGTAAGGTGGGAATTTCAAAAATCACGAACTGAGAAAAATGCGTTCGAAACATCGAAAGAGCTATTGCAGCAATGCTAAATTCTCCATAAAAATATAGTTTTTCTGCAATTGCAGTTATCGGATCAGCTCAAAAACTTGCCAGAATAAGGAGGAGGTTTCAAAGATTATAAACACACAAAAAATAGAATATTGATATTTTTATTATTTTTTGTGTCCCAAGTCACATAAAAACTTTTTTGTATATCATTTTCCTATGATCACCGTAATACAGGGGCTGGCGCACTACAAGTGTATGACTGCACACAGTATAAAAAAATTAAGAAAAATAAGACTTTCTTTTTCTTTGCATTTTTATTTCGAATGAAATTTGTATATCTACAATCACAGAGGTAACGATTGTTCAGTTTTATTTTGAAAAAGTACAGTTCTCAAGTAGATATAAAGACACAAATTCCCAAACCATGAATTATTACACACATATAACCAAATGAAGAAGTATTAGAAATATCTTATAATTTACAAAATTTGAATTTATTGGATAATTTCATAGATAGGAATTAGATGAAATTTTAAAGAAGGAGAATTTGTGAAATACAACTGCACTTGGTAGAAAAAGTTGATCATAGGGCACGCTAAAAATACGCTGTGAAGATGCAAGAATATTTTTGCATTTAGAATAAAGTAAAAATAAACAGAAAACTACAAAGAATATCCATTGCTTTGGACTTGTTTGTAAATGTGCAGTTTATTTTTAATCGCAGCTACACCACGAATAAGATCTAACAATACATCACTTTTGAAAACACATGCAAAGCTTAATGTTCTGGTTTTAATGTCAAAAATAGCAAAACTACACAAATTTATGATCAATACTGAAAGAAATTGTTAAAAAGTACAAGGAAATGGTAAACAACAGAGGAAACCTTTTTTAAATATAGAAACACAGGTGAATGATTTATCACAAGTCATAATACCTTAAAATTGATCACAAGAAAAGGAATACATGAATTTTTTTTATAATTTCATAGTGTAATTCTAGATACAAAAACATAAATATTTAAAGTTAATAGAACATAAAAAAAAAACATTAAATAAGCTGATCAAAATAAATTCCTTAATGGTTCTAGGCAATAATTTTATCACTCACACACAAAATTAAAAGATAAATATGTATTTAAGCTATTTTAATTCATCAGTCAGCAAATGATATAACATAAAAAAAAAATAAAAAAATAAGGATAACAACAAAATTAAAAAAACATACAAAAAACAGTAACACATAAAAACGGTATCCAATACATTTATTTTTGGTAAGAACACAACAAACATAAAAACTATACTCAAGAATTGAAACAAATTAAAACATCATAAGGGAAATAAATAGTGAATTAAAAACTTACTCCAGTTTGAGAATAAAAAATAAAAAAATTTAAAGTTCTGATGCTACTAAAGTTCATAAGAAAATAGACGAATTGCTTACTATCGTGGAGCCGCCAAATGCATCCACATACGAAAACAAGTTGGTCCTTAATTTGTACTTCAACACTTCTGGAGCTTTTACTAACGCTGTTACAAGACGATGATATGCACTCTTTGCATTTCCTTGTGTGACCTTCGACACGTTACATTAGAAACAACTAATCAAACTACCAAACTAACTTAACTATTGGTGAAATTTAAAGTAAAAGTAACTTTTATACTATATAACAAGGTTCATACTCGTTTTTAGAAAGTAAAAATGTGGAGATCATAAACATATCAGGCAAGACTTCACTCAATAATTTAAATAATTTCTCTAAAAAATTTAATACATAATTTCCTTGATCAAATTTGGATGCCTAGATGAGCATGCCACTATTGGCTGAACTTTTATTTCAATACATTGTACAGTAACATGCCTATTCTTGGGCAATAGAAATTGTACCCAGGGTTCCCACTCAAATCACAGAATGAAAATCAATGACTTTTAAGGACCTAATTAATGTTTTCAAGGACCTATGAAAATTCGTTTTCAGGCATAACTATATTTAAATTTTTAATAAAGTATATTCTACCAAAAAAGTTAAATTTGGTGGATGCGCAATACAAATATGTCGGAAAATTTTGATACGGTGCAGATAAGTGGCGGTCACGCGGGGATAGCAAGTCCGAGTTGCATTTTTATAAATTTTGCAGTCGGACAACATCTGTAAAAATTAAGGACATTTAAGGACCTCTAAGCAATTTCAAGGACTTTTAAGCACCTCTAAGCATTTTCAAGCACTTTCAAGGCCTTGAAAACAAGTTCAAAAATATTAAGCACTTTTAATGACTTTCAATGACCGTGGGAACCCTGGTATCTTATAAAAAGTATTATAAAATTATAATTTCTTTACGGACTTAGATTATCCATTAATATTTTTTCGGGGAAATCCCATTTTTACTGACTATCTTGTTGACTCGAAACACAGTATAACAACTTTGAAGCAGTGAGTAGGTTTGTTTTTTAAAATTAAGTTTCCAATAGATTTTTTGCTATTTTATTCAGGGAAGACTCGGAAAAGTGGACAGATACTCACAAAGATGATATTTTATACTAAGTGAAATACAGAGGGCAAAATTTTTATGTGTTTCTTTTAATTGATCCTTTAAAGGACAAAACTAGTTTCTATTTTTTGTAAAAGGAACTAAAATCAGCAATTTAATGCTTATTGATTTATAAGGAACGTATGAACCTTGTATTATTAAATTAACATAATAAAGTAATACCAAAAAAAAAAAAAAATAATAATTTACAAATATATTTATTACCTATAAAAATAAGAGAGCTTTAATTTTGAGTGATTTTCTAAAATACTTTGCTAAAATGAAATGCTTCAAAATTAATTGTTCTCTTTTACAAGATTCCAAGAATAACACAGAAAATTGTTTGTTTTAACATTTTATGATTTATCTATATTTGTAGGATTTGTAAATAATTTTTACACACCCTTTTAAAATAACAGACAGGACAAAAAGTGACTTGCTGCTAGTTCTTAATAAATATGATCACAGAAAATAACAATTTAATAATGCTTTAGGAGTTAGAAAAACAACAAAAAAATTCCTTAATTTTTCAAAAATGTTTAAAATATTAAACAACTAAACAAAGTCTACATCAAAGAATTATAAAATAAACAGAGACAAATTTCTGAAGTGTTAAAATGTGAAATAAAACAAATGTAGCAAAATCTGAAGAATAATCCAAATGTGTATCATGTTTTAAAATAAATATTTTTGTTTATTTATAATATTGAAATGAAAACACACAATAGAACGAGGTGTAAATGTTCAGAGATAACGAAACAATTTAATAAAAAGCTGCAATGGAAAAGTAAATTTATTCGGGCTGAGTTAGAAAATTTAATTATACATTTTTTCTTACTTTTAAAAGCTTTGCCTTTAGAAGCACTTCTTTTTCTGATTTACTATACCGAGAGACATTAACTATGGTGAATCAGAATAGAAATGTAAAGGAGAAACCTTAAAAAATTAAATATAATAAAAATAGATTTAGCGGAACTTGATATGATACAAAAAATTTGCTAAGAATTTTGTTGTAAAATTCATTAAGTTAAATATAAGTTTTGAAAACGAATTTTGGGAAAAGGTGCAATGTTAAAAAATTATAAAGATAATCAATCCATGTGAAATCATAACAAAGAAAAAACTCATTACAAACTGATATACAATTAAAATCCATAATACAATATTAAATTAAAGATAGTAAAATCATTATCCAAAAACAATAGATAACATTAAGTGAAATGGTTAATGAATGAAGATATTTGATATTTACAAAATTATGATTTCAATTTGATATTTTAGGTTAAGTAAAGAAAACATAACATACAATTTCAAACATTGCTTCAAAGAGTGAGAGGAAATATTATTTAGTTTTGTTAAATAAAAAAGGTCTATCATTTTTAAAAGTTTTACAATTACATATCATAGTAGATTTTGTTTATGATAGTTTCATATCATATTTTAATGGAGAATCAAAAATGAGATCAAAAGTTTTTTTTTTGTTTTGTTTATTGTATATCAGGGTTCCCACTCAAATCACAGAATGAAAATCAATGACTTTTCAATGACTTTTAAGGACCTAATTAATGTTTTTAAGGACCTTTGAAAATTTGTTTTTAGGCATTATGTCGATATATAAATTTTTAATAAAGTATATTCTACCAAAAGAGTCACAAATTGGTGGATGCATAATACAGATACGTTGGAAAATTCCGATACGGTACAGATAATTGGCGGTCACGCAGAAATAGCAAGTCCGACTTGGAATTTTTGTAAATTTTGCAGTTGGACAACATCTGCAAAAATTAAGGACCTCTAAGCATTTCCAAGGCCTTGAAAACAAGTTCAAAAATATTAAGCACTTTTAATGACTTTCAATGACCGTGGGAACCCTGATAAATCAGACTCTAGTTAACTGTGGGGTTGGAGCTGGTTTGTAGGACCCTATAAATTAAATTCTCAAAACTTCGTCTGCTATTCATTTAAATTTGTTTAGAGTCAGCATGACTGGACTACACACATATTTGAATATACATAACAAATCACAAAGTGATATGAAAATGCAAATCACACATCAATACATTGTGACATGAATATGTACAAAAAGGCAAAAAAAAAAAAAAAAGTACTAAATAATTTTTATGCAACTTCTTCATGCCATTCATCATATTGATGGGTTTTAGTTATTTTCAGCAAAGTGGAAAGGAAATTATTGCAACATTCAAGGAGTGCTTCATTTAATTTGTTTAGTTGATTCAGCATTTAACTAACTTTTAGTATTTCCTCTCATCTCCAAGCCCAATAATAGAAATGATTTCAATCCTCAAAAAACTTGATGTACACAAAACAAATTTAAAAAGTCTTTCTTTACATAACCCTGAGTCTATGTACTATGACATGGTTGATTTTCTTTGGTAGTCAACAACCAAAACTTGTAGAAAGTTAGGGAGAGCAACGCAGTGCTCATCAATAATCACACATGTACATGGTCGATGTATAAATACACGCAAAAGTCAACATATATCACAGCTATAATAAATAGAAAATATATTATTAAAACAAGGTTAGGAGAAAAGAAAAGGCTGCCTTATAGTTTTTCACTTCCTAATGTCACTGGTACCGAAGTAACAGATTGTGTGACTTCATTTAAAATTGCGTTTATGATAGAAAATATTTAAAATGGGGGTTTACCCTCAACTCAGTTTTTATAACAGAATGTTTATTGGCATAGAGCTTAACATTTAAAGAGGCTTAATAACTCTGATTTGTATTGTTGTAGTACTAAGCCTTATTTTATGCTTATTTATTGCTTTATTTACACTAAATAAGTTAATTTATAGTTAGTCGGTTAATTAATGAAGCAATTATAAGATTCCATCTATCACAGCATTGAATTTAATTGTTTGGTTTTTAACTTTTATTAATTAAGATTTCATTATAAATTTGGGCAATTGAAGATGCCAGAAAATCATTTTAGACATTATTAAAGTTTGACCTAAAATGAAGCATTTATTTTAAATGATTATTTTTTCTTACATATTTAATTTTAATGGTGAAAATTATCAAATAACTTCAATTACCCGATTTTATTTTTTATGAACTTTTCGCAGTTATGTTATTCGTACCATAGAGAGTAGAGTCTTAAGGTTATTAAAAAAAAAAAGAATTGAATTCATAGGGAATCAAAATTAATAATTTAATTCATACATGTCAATAATTACCTTACAAATTTAAAATGTTTGATCATTAATTGTAGGCATTGTTCGTTATAAAAAATCTTATCAAAGCATAGGATATTACAATATTATACATCTCTTACATAATATTAAAAGTCTTTATAATTTTCAATTTCTTTTAACCCACTGACAGTCCAAGGAATGAGCGAAATTCTAGAGTTGTTTATCCTGCAATAATTTTGAAATTATACTTCTAATTTAAATATAAATTTTTTAAAAACTATTTTTAATTCATTTGTTTTAGATAGGTTATAAACTATCCTCCTAATAAAAATATTTTATTTTAAATTTTATTTCTAAATTTAAAAATGTTGCGTATTGCTGGAAAAACTGAGGATCAAATGACGCGTATATATACGTGTATGACAGCCAGTGGGTTAATATGCCAACCCCTTCTTAATTGAATTCTGTAAGCATTGCTATCATGACCTTACAACACACTTCTCATCAATAAAGAAGGAAATGTATAAGACAGCCAAATCATTTCCACATTAACCTTGTCCATTGAAATGACAGTTCATCAAAATAAAACCCAAATCCATTCAATCACACACATTGTCGAGTCTTTGATCACCTTCTAACAAAAGCAGATATCATCCTCTTCTTGTACAAAACACAAGAGCTGTTGCCTTTTTATGTCCTTTTTTGATATACACAAGTCCCATTGGGAAAAATGGGCTTTTTGGCAGGTTTCTTTAAGTTTGTGGTAAAAGTGGATTCAGACCATGTGTGCTGGAGACCGATCGCTTCCAGACGCGTACGAATGTTGAACCAGCAACTCGATGTCGCCTGTTACTGCTGCTCCATTCTCATGGTTACCTAGGAAAGTTAGAAAAACATTTATTGAAAGACATAAAAACCTTTCCATAACAAAAACAGGGTTCCCACACAAATCACATAATGAAATTCAATAACTTTTAAGGACCTAAATAATGTTTTTAAGGACCTTTGAAAATTTATTTTCAGGCATCATGTCTATATATAAACTTTTAAAAAAGTATATTCTGATAAAAAAGTTACAAGTTGACTCATGCTTAGTACAAATGTCAGAAAATTTCGATACGGTGAAAATACGTGGCAGTCACACGTGGATAGCAAGTCTGAGTTGTATTTTTATAAATTTTGCAGTTGGGCAGACAACATCTGCAAAAATTAAGGACTTTTAAGGACCTCTAAGCATTTTCAAGGACTTTGAAGCACCTCTAAGCATTTTCAAGGCCTTGAAAACAAGTTCAAAAATATTGAGCACTTTTAGTGATCGTGGGACCTGAAAAAACCTGAAAAATCAATCATATGAGACACGCTATCGAGCAGGGACACTCAGCTTCATGAGAAAAGGATGAAAACCAGCAAAAAACAAAATTTTCACAAAATTTCAGGAGTCGAACTATTTTAAACAATTAGACTATATTGACAAAGAGATGAATCTAATTAAACCAAGTTTTCTAATTTTTTAAACTATATTCAAAGTACTGAAATGTTAGTCGAAGAAGCTGAACTCAATGTTTCAGCTGAACTGTACCATGTCTGTAATACAAAAGCCCATTACATCTTATTACAGCCCATTAAATTAAATTTCACAAACATATCTGAAAGCTATGACCAATTTAGTCATATAAAGTGTTAATGACTCGTTTAAGGAACTTGATATTTTTAAAATGTTTTTCTTAATTATACAAAAAATTATTCCATTCAAAATAACCCATTCATATCTAAAATCTCTTTAGATGAAAATGAAGTCACAAAACCTTCAACTTTTATATGCAAGTTAACCAGTACTGACTAAAGAGGTTATTTGACATCGAAATTGAAAACTGAAAACATACTCCCACCTTTTCTCTTTCCTCTTTTGTTTCTAATGATTTGGTGAGCTATACTTTCTGTGGGAATTCCTTCAGTCACATCTGCTTGCATTTTTGCAAAACTAATAAACACCTGAAACAAAACATCAATAAAAGTTATCATAAAACAACAATAAAAGTTATAATAATTAAAAAAAATTTGCCAAACTTTTTTCCAAATAACTATCATTTTTAAATGCAGACAGTCGGACTTAAACAGCAAAATGGTTGGTTGGGAGTTGGTTTTTTGCAGGAATCTACTTGTAGCCTGAAGTTATTTGCAATATATGTGTAACATTTTAGTTAACCTTTGACCTATTTACTATCTTCAGAACTATGGGAAACTTAAATGGAGTTGTCAACTGGGGTTTCCAAACCAATTAAATTAATTAGAGGGTCAAAATATTTCAGGGGATTCTATCAGACTACAGATTCTATCAAATGACAGCCAGGAATAAAGTTTCTTGTTGAATGTTTTAATAAAATTGAGGACCCCTATGTTGGCCATCGACTGCCTGTGAACTTAGGGCTGGCTTCCGTGGTAAAAATATGAACCATCGTTGTTATTTTTTGTATTTACTCTATCTACTGTTAAAATGTAACTTATGCAATCAAAAATTTAGTAACTGTAGAATGTTAAACAGAAAAGTACTATAACAGGGTTCCCACTCAAATCACAGAATGAAAATCAATGACTTTTCAATGACTTTTAAGGACCTAATTAATGTTTTTAAGGACCTTTAAAAATTTATTTTCAGGCATCATATCTATAATTAAATTTTTAATAAAGTATATTCTACCAAAAAATTTACAAGTTGGTGGATGCGCAATACAAATATGTCGGAAAATTTTGATACAGTGCGGATAAGTGGTGGTCATGCGGGGATAGCAAGTCCGAGTTGTATTTTTATAAATTTTGCAGTCGGACAACATCTGTAAAAATTAAGGACTTTTAAGGACCTCTAAGCATTTTCAAGGACTTTTAAGCATTTTCAAGCACTTTCAAGGCCTTGAAAACATGTTCACAAATATTAAGCACTTTTAATGACTTTCAATGACCGTGGGAACCCTGTATAATGTCTAATTGTAGAATTAATATCAAGTGTTAAGGTATACATATACAATTGAGATGATTTTCTTTAATTTTTAGGTAATAAATTCAAACTTTTTAGCAGTTTATCAGTATTAAAAATGATGCATTTCTATAAATAAACTTTTTTTCCCCGTCAATTTTTTAATCAGCTAATTGCAATTAAAGTGACTAATTAAGGCATTAGTAGAACATACATAAATAAACTTGTAAATAACTTAGAGGTATGATTTTTACTACAAATAAAAGATATTATATTGACGCATGTTCCTATGGAGAATTTTGAATTTTCTGCAATATTTATTTAATTATAAATTTTTAAATAAAAAGTAAAAAAAAATACATAGCTTTTAACAAAAAATTAAGATTAAAATATTCATAAAAAATGTGTTTATAACAATATAGGTTAGATTCTCCATAGAAAACACATACACAACTTGTGTTTTCAGAAAAAAATTAGAATTTTGTAAATTGGACAAATTTATTATGAAGTTCTAACCGTTGTCATATAACACCAAAATGTTATTTTTCAGAAAATGCGTTTAAAGTTTACTACACTAATGAACATGATACAAAACAGGTTCACAAAACCCACTGTAATTTAAAAAGTAAATTGAGTCTCAGAAAGAAAATGGTATTATTTTAAAGGCAATGAATTGGGGAATATTTTAAAACGAAAAAACAAAAATGCTGACTTGAGTCAAATTTTGAAATTCCTAATGTATATGTATACCTTAAAGTTAATGAATCTACATTATTTTTATACTTGGCTCTTGTTCAATTTAACCTGATATCCCTTTAAACAAATTGTCCGAATGATCCTGCTCAAGTGTGGATCAGTGCCACTAAGTGAGACTCAGCCAACTTCTTAATTACAATTAGCAGGGGCGTACTGGGACATAAAATCGGCCCGGTGATTTTTGATTTATGGCGGCCCAAATTTTCAATAAAATCATTAATAAAGTTTTAATAATTTTTAATAAAATAATTTCAATAATTAAATAATTAGCTTTAACCTTACTTTCCTTATTTTACCTTATTTTTCTATTTAAATAAGCACATTTAATAAATATTTTCAATAATTAATTTTTATTGATTTATGCCGGCCCAAATTTTCAATAAAATCATTAATAAAGTTTTAATAATTTTTAATAAAATAATTTCAATAATTAGTTTTAACCTTACTTTCCTTATTTTCTTATTTAAATAAGCACATTTAATAAATATTTTTAATAATTAATTTTTATTGATAAATTTTAATAATTGAATTTTTTTTAATAATTAGTTTAATTAAACCAAATTTTCTCTGTCTCTACTATAAATAACTCTTTTGTGTGAGCTTGGTTTCCATAAACCATGGCAAAAACTAAAAGAAAGAAATCCAAGTTGTAAAATAAAGAACGTCCAGGAATTTAACTAGTAGGTTTAAGAAAATGACATTTGAAATGATATATTTAACCAGGGTTCCCACTCAAATCACAGAATGAAAATCAATGACTTTTAAGGACCAAATTAATGTTTTCAAGGACCTTTAAAAATTTGTTTTCAGGCATCATTTCTATATATAATTTTTTTATAAAGTATATTCTACCAAAACATTACAAGTTGGTGCATGCGTAATACAAATGTGTCAGAAAATTCCGATACAGCGAGGATAAGTGGCGAACATGCGGGGATAGCAAGTCTGAGTTGCATTTTTGTAAATTTTGCAATTGGTCAACATACACAAAAATTAATGACTTTTAAGGACCTCTAAGCATTTTTAAGCACCTCTAAGCATTTTCAAGCACTTTCAAGGCCTTGAAAACAGGTTCAAAATTATTAAGCACTTTTAATGACTTTCAATGACCGTGGGAACCTTGTTAACCTTATAAAATAAGTTGAATATATACTTTTCTTAGAAAGTCTTGTCACTCCTACTAAGTGAAAAGGCCTCATGTCGAAGGGAAACTCGTCATTGGTATACGAATTAGTTTTTTAAAAAAACTTTTAAAACAACGAAAAAACTTTTAAAAAAAAAAACGTTAAGGAAGACAACTCTTTAAACTTCAAAAAATTAATAATAATAAACTTCCGTACCCAACCGGCCCATTTTTTACAGACACTGACCGGCCCGGTGAATAAACCGGGCAACCCTATGGTCAGTACGCATCTGACAATTAGTATTCACTGACCTGCAATTTTAGAATATTCTACTTACAGAGTTTCTGTCCAAATAAAATGTCACAAATCCATGACTTTCCAAGACTGAAGCAAATAATTTTCCATGGCTCGAGAAATCAAATCACAAAATAATAATAATAACAATAACCTATGTGAATTTTACTAACATGAACATAGTAAGTAAATCAATGTACCACAAAAGAATCCTTGTTTCAGTAACTTCCAAATCCAGAAGAAAAAGTGGAAAATAATTTTCCATTCTTTGATATTTCAGTGTTTAAAAAGCTAATCAATCTTTGATAATAAAGAAATATTTGAAAAAAGAGTAAGTCAAAAACAAATTATATCATCAAAAATTAAATGTTTTGATATCAACAATACAAAACAGAAGAAAGAAGACGGATAAAAAACGTAAACACAGCTTATCAAAACTGTACATTTCAGTTCTCCTATTATGAAATTTCTTTTCTCCTATGAGACATTACTCGTGTGATGTCCCAAATTTGGAGTTCAGAAATGTTTTCATTGGCCGCGGTTTTTAACTGCGACTGTTGTTTTCGTCAAAACATAAATAAAAACATATAGTTGTACCTTCGATGAGCTGAATAGCAATCATGGCATTTATGACGTCACAGTTACGTGACTTTACTTAAAATGTTTAGAAATCCATGAAATTCACTGTATTCCCGTGACTTAAGGCAATTTTTTACTCAAAATCATGATTTTCCATGACAAAATTTGGTACTTATGTATTATCGCAAGCAGGTTGGCGCGATTTGACGGCATTCAATCTAACCAGTAAGCAAAATAATTTCTTTGCGAAAAACCATGTATAACATGTAGGGTTGCCGTAAGTAGGGTCGCCAAATTTGGTGATTTATGCAAATTTTGGCCTGGTTGCGTTAATACGTAAGTACCCAAAATTTACCCAATGTTCGAATTCATGACATTTCCTGACTTTCCATATGCGCGGAAACCCTGTACTTATACATCTCCCCTAAATGCAGAATCGAAAAACATATACCACTTAAATGACCTAACTCAAAATTTTTAAATTAAAGCATGCACAATCACTCACTAGATGGAATTGAAGCTCAAAGAATGACACAAATCAGTTTTAACTTGAAACCACTCTAGCGCCATTTTTTTGCCTTTAAGTATATCAGGGTTCCCACTTATATCACAAAATGAAAATCAATGACTTTTCAATGACTTTCAAGGACCTAATTAATGTTTTTAAGGACCTTTGAATTTTTTTTTTTCAGGCATCATGTCTACATATAAATTTTTTATAAAGTATATTCTACCAAAACAGTAACAAGTTGGCACATACCTAATACAAATATGTCAGAAAATTCCGATACGGTGGGGATAAGTTGCGGTCACGCTGGGATAGCAAATCCGAGTTGTATTTTTATAAATTTTGCAGTAGGATAATATACACAAAAATTAAGGACTTTTAAGGACCTCTAAGCATTTTCAAGGACTTTTAAACACCTCTAAGCATTTTCAAGGCCTTGAAAACAAGTTCAAAAATATTAAGCACTTTTAATGACTTTCAATGACCGTGGGAACTCTGTATATGTACAGGATTTCTGGCAAAATAAAATGTTAGAACCCATGACTTTTCAATACTGAGGCAAATAATTTTCCACGACTCAAGAAATAACCACACACAAAAAAAAAAAAGAAAGAAGAAGGAACCTATATGAATTTTACTAACATAAATATAGTAAATAAATTATTGTACCATAAAATGATTTTACAAAACTTTATATTAAGTAAAAGATCCTAGTTTTGTATGAGTAAACTAGGTATAGAAAGTAAGACTGTAAAGATTAAAATCAGAAGAAAAAAGCAATTTTTCATTCTTTGTTATTTCAGTGCTAAAAATTGTGATCTTTAATAATAATAATGAAATATTTGATAAAAGAATAAGCCAATAACAATAATTAAATTATACGTAAAAAATAAAGTGTTAAAATATCAATGCAAAACGTCAGCACACGACGTCAAGACGAAAAAAAAAAATTAAATGTAAACACAAGCTTATTAAATAAGTTAATTTCAGTTCTTATATTATAAATTTTTTTCACCTATGGGACCTACTTGTGTGATGTCACAAGCTTGGAGTTAAGAAATATTTTCATTGACTGCGGTTATTAACTGTGACAATTCATAAAATGTATTTAAAAAAATGTAAATAGAGACACAAAGGAGTCAAAGACAAATAGCGGTCATGGCGTTTATGACGTCATAGACAAGTGATTTGATGTTTAAGTTTCCATAAAATTCCCTGTTTTTCCATGACTCATGGTTGTATTTTTTAGCAAAATAATGACTTTCTATGATAAAATTTAACCAAAGCACAAATTCATGACATTTCCTGATTTTCCATTTGCACAGAAATAATTTAATTTGTGACTCTGTCTACACTTAAACTCAAAAGTAAGAAATTTCGAAAGAGGAAAAACTTCTGAAGAATTCCTTTGCAATCAAAATAATTCTTAAGGCGTCTTCTCACTTTAGGCACCTCGAAAATAGGCTATTTTCGCGATTTTTTTTCGAGGATTTTTGCAAACAATTATGGGATAAAATGGATCCTATATATTAAACACATCTTTCAAGTACAAGAAATTTTTTTATTTTTATTTTTTTGAACAATTATTATAATAAAACAGTAGCATCGAAAAACCCGTGTAGGAATGTAATGTTCGTGGCTTGTTGATGAAATTTCGGAAACTATCCGGCCGATTGTCACGAAATTTGAATGACATATTCTTCATAGTTATGGCTATAGCGCATATTATCAGATTTTTGAAATTTTGATTTGAAGTATATTTTTTTTTACAAAAAACTGCAAAAAAAACGCGTTTTTTTTTTACTTTTTCGAAAAACGTGCGCCATTTTGTTATTTTCGCGAATATCAAAAATCTGATGATATGCGCTATAGCCATAACTATGAAGAATACGTCATTCAAATTTCATGACAATCGGCCGGATAGTTTCCGAAATTTCATCAACAAGCCACGAACATTACATTTCTACACGGGTTTTTCGATGCTACTGTTTTATTATAATAATTGTTCAAAAAAATAAAAAAATAAAAAATTTCTTGTACTTGAAAGATGTGTTTATTATATAGGATCCATTTCATCCCATAATTGTTTGCAAAAATCCTCGAAAAAAAATCGCGAAAATAGCATATTTTCGAGGTGCCTAAAGTGAGAAGACGCCTTAATAAAAATGTTTGGTGAAATAAAAGCCATGAACTTGCCTGGTCCAATGTTGTCTGCGATACTGAGTAGTCCTCTATCCTGAGCCTCTGTCTCGCCTGCTCCAGCTCTTGGAATACAAACGCCAGCGATAGTGATGGGGCGAGTTGATACTCCATCTGGTTGAGGTGCTGCTCACGGAGGGAGGCGGCAGACGAGAAAGCTCTCTCGATGAACTGCCGAACCTCCAGCATGGCGGAGGGGTCGTTGGCGACTCGCAGGGTCAGGGTATAACCATTGCCATACCTGTACGAGGTGAAACAAAATTAGGTATAAATTGATTACAACAATTAAGTGGTATGGATAATAAATACATGTTACAATAGCAGGGTTCCCACTCAAATCACAGACTGAAAATCAATGACTTTTAAGGACCTAAATAATGTTTTTAAGGACCTTTGAAAATTTGTTTTCAGGCATCATGTCTATATATAAATTTTTAATAAAATATATTCTACCAAAAAAGTTACAAGTTAGTGGATGCACAATACAAATATGTCAAATAATTTCGATACGGTGCAGATAAGTAGCGGTCACGCGGGGATAACAAGTCCAAGCTGTATTTTATAAAGTTTGGAGTTGGGCACACAACATCCGTAAAAATTAAGGAGTTTTAAGGATCTCAAAGCATTTTTAAGGACTTTTAAGCACCTCTAAGCATTTTCAAGCACTTTCAAGGTCTTGAAAACAAGTTCAAAAACATTAAGCACTTTCAATTACAGTGGGAACCCTGCATAGACTAGTATATTTGTGACAGTTGTAAAGCAAAAGTCTATTTTTGGTAAAACTACTTAGATTTCTTATTCAAAACGTACAGGGTGCAGCGAAGGACTCTCTAATTTTAAGTTTAAATAACTCAAAAACAAAGAACGATAGAAGAGTGGAACAAAAAGTATAGTTATTTTGAAAGCTGTAAAAACCTTAAACAGAAGCTTCAAAGTTAGTTACAAATGCTGCCAATAGATAGCGCTGTAGTTGCAAAATCTAGAATAATTTTGTCCTCTGCAATTAGGCGTTGCAATCACACTTCCTCTCACATTTAAACAGTGGAACTGTTTGAAGACTGATCGCTCCAAGCTTCAAATCACTCTCTATTCATAAGAACTACATTGCACAGTGCTTGTTTTTAGCAAAATTTGTAACTAATTTTTGTTTCATTATTTTATCAATCTTGTTTTTGAATTATTTAATTTTAAAATCAGTTAATCCTTCTCTGGACACCCTATAATTATACAGAACTATCAGACAATGCTAAAAATCTCTTAATAAGAGGTTATTTGGAAGTTAGAAACATTGGATGACAGCCAAGCAGATTGCATGAAAAAGAACTTAAAACTTGGTAAAGTAATGAATTCAAATAGTACTCCATTCCTAATTCACAGAGATTAAGCAAAATTATACATAAATCAAAAAAGAAACATTGCCAATTGTTTTTTGAGAGCCAAAATATCAAATAATTTGCTGCTCAAAATGATCATAAGCCACTGACCACTATCGTTAAAAAGCCAATTTGTAGTGTTTCATCATGGTTAAAGGACTGTTATTAAAATTGTTAAAATATCAACTTAAAATTGAACACGTTAAGGATAGTAAAATGCATCTTGCAGATAGTACTTTCCAGAGCCTTTGTTAAAGATACCTCCAGTTCCATGTCGATTTGTGTGAATGACAAGATTTAAGGACTACAACTTGGAAGCTTAACCAACGTTTGTGCAATGGGCCATAAAACCAGAGAAACCGAGGAATACCTCATTTCAAGTGTGCGTCATGGCAGGGGAGCAAAGAGGGAAAATCGTTTGTTTAGACATGTAGAAAAGTATACTTTTTGCAAGAAAAAATGGTTCAGATCAGAAGAATATGGATCCTCCAAACAACAGAGAGAAAAAGGAAGAACATTTTACATAAAAAGAAAAAAGGAGTAAATCCTTCAAAAGGAGGAACAATCTCATCCCTGACCCTCGAAGCCTTCCTTGAACAAGGTTCCCACTCAAATCACAGAATGAAAATCAATGACTTTTAAGGACCTAATTAGTGCTTTTAAGGACCTTTGAAATTTTTTTTTTCAGGCATCATGTCTATACATAAATTTTTAATAAAGTATATTCTGCTAAAAAAGTTACAAGTTGGTGGATGCGCAATACAAATATGTCGGAAAATTCAGATACGGTAAAGGTAAGTGGTGGTCACGCAGGGATAGCAAGTCCGAGTTGTATTTTTATAAATTTTGCAGTTGGCCACACAACATCTGCAAAAATTAAGAAATTTTAAGGACCCCTAAGCATTTTCAAGGACTTTTAAGCACCTCAAAGCATTTTCAAGCACTTTCAAGGCCTTGAAAACAAGTTCAAAATTATTAAGCACTTTTAATGACTTTCAATGACCGTGGGAACCCTGTTGAACAATCTACCAGTTTAGTTAAGCATTTCAGTCAGTATGAACTTAAGACGGAGATATAAATATAGCGCAAGACTATTTATAAGGAATGTACGAATATAAGCATACTTATTCTTTAAGTGCTGTATACTGCCCAGACATCGGAACTGACCGTTCACCATGATAGCCAGCCTTGTACATAACGCCTCACACTCTTCCATACTGAAGAAAGAGAAAACAGCATTTGAAAACAAGTTAAAGACATTATTGCAATACAATTTCAAAAACAGAGTTTAAAGGAAGAAAGCCACTTATTGCAAATTCAAATTTTGGATTATTTTAAATATGCATAATTATTATTATTTTCTGAAAATATACAGGAAAATAGTTAATATTTAAAAAATTCTAAAACTAATTATTGAAATTTGGTTAACATTATAAGGGAAAGTCTCTTACTTTCAGAAAAAACTTGTGAATTTCTTATAATTAAAGTAGAGTAAAAACATTAATCTAGGTAAGTTCTATAAGAAAGCTCTTATGACATTTTGGACCCCATCGAACATCATTCTGAATTTTTTATAAAAATTGGAGAAAAGTGAGTATATTAGGAATACACTGGTCTGCCGTGGCAAAAATGGCCGAAACTGATCAATAATCGACTTGGTATGAGTTGAACTAAAATCCGATTGCCAAATGTCATAACTTGCCAAAAATAGAACAAACTTATTCATCTGGCAACCCACTTCAGTTTGATTTTCAATGAGAAAAAGCGCAAATGATTTCTGATCTTTGGCTCGGAAAACTTGCATCTTTTAAAAGTAAGCCAAATTGGCGACATCAGTTATTTCATAAGTGACGTAATATTTTTTGCCAACTTGGCTCCCTTTTAATAGATGCAAGTAGACCGTCACCAGATATCTGAATCGTCTGCAACCTTCTTAATTGAAAATTAAAGAGTGAGGGTTACCAAATAAAAAAAATGCTCATTATTTGGCAAGTTATGGCGCATTCGGCAATTGGATTTAGTTCAACTTAAAGTTGATTTTTGACCAGTTTCGGCCATTTTTGCCACGGCCGACCAGTGGATTCGTAATCTACTCACTTTTCTCTAATTTCTATAAAAATTCAGAATGATGTTCGATGGGGTCAAAAAATTACAGTCGCCTCTGAGTCTAATAGAAACGGAAGGATCTCTTGACGTAACAGATTTTGTTGAGTATTTTGATCGGACTGGTTTTGGCTCGGTGTTGGGGCATTTTCTTTTCCTAATATTTAAATAACTATTTTTTTAAAGAAATTTTGTTCAAATATTTGGAATCAGAAAGAAATTCTTCACAAATATAAACTAATTTCACTCATTTTTAAAAAATACGGGAATTGTCCATTGTCATGGTGATTAAGCTTATTTTATAAACTGTGCATAATGATGTGTATTTTTGATAATTTATTCACCTATGTGAAGTAAGGATGACGGATCGTCCTTCTTTAACAATGTCAATAATACAGTTCCAGAGGAACCTTCGAGCTTTGGGATCCATTCCAGTGGTTGGTTCATCCTGTAAAGCAATTCATCCTTACATATGGACATAAATGATTATGAAAACAATAAAAATAGTCAGTGATGTTTATGATATAATAAACATAACTGAAGTAAACATATTCAGTATCACAGAACAGTAATTAAAAATCAAAATCGAATAAATTTAGTCATTAAAATGCCGTTCGTAAAGAAAAATTAAAATCAGATGAATTTTTTGTAATTCAAAACATTTCTCAAACATAGGTTGCAACAGGAAGTGCTTTTAAGTTCTACTGGAAAGTGCTTTCTTTGTAACTATGTGAGAAATTCACATGTCATGTTTAAATAGATATTGCATTAACTCGTGTGTAGATAAATGACAAGTTTTGCTATGTAATGACAATGTATAGCTAAAGTTGTTACTAAAGCAGTATATTAAGTTCAGATACCATGTACAATTTGGGGAGTATATGTGATTTAAATCTTGTTATGTTTGAAGACAGAAAATCTAAAACCCTGCTAAATGGACTTTTTTTTATAAACATAAAATTCTGGCATTGCCGACAAACTTAGCAAGAAAACTTGTCATTTATCCACACACAAGTTAATGCAATATCTATTTAGACAAGAGATGTGAATTTCTCACACAATTACAAAGGAAGCACTTTCCAGTAGAACTTAAAACACTTCCTGTTGCAGCTTATGTTTGAGAAATCCTACTAATCCTTAACAATAACTTCACACCCATTTACAGCAGCAGTCTGCAGTATTTACAGTGGCAAGAAAGAATTAAACATTGAATTGCAGGCACAGTTTTCTATACTTCTAGTTGAGTTTTGGTGTGGGAACAAGTACATGTCAGTAATAGAACAAGGTTCCCACTCAAATCACAGAATGAAAATCAATGACTTTTCAATGACTTTTAAGCACCTAAATAATGTTTTTAAGGACCATTGAAAATTTGTTTTCAGGCATCATGTCTATATATAATTTTTTAATAAAGTATATTCTACCAAAAAATTTACAAGTTGATGGATGCGTAATACAAGTATGTCAGAGAATTTCGATACAGGGCAGATAAATGGCGGTCACGCGGGAATAGCAAGTCCAAGTTATATTTTAATAAATTTTGCAGTTGGGCACACAACATCTGCAAAAATTAAGGACTTCTAAGGACCTCTAAGCATTTTCAATGACTTTTAAGCACCTCAAAGCATTTTTAAGGCCTTGAAAACAAGTTCAAAAATATTAAGCACTTTTAATGACTTTCAATGAGCGTGGGAACCCTGTAGTATATGAAATTTTGGCACAGAATGTCAGAGCTTTTACCTGAAAGTCATCCAGAAAGTAAGTTACTCACAATGCCAAAAAGTGGCACGTCAAAACATCCAAAACGAAGGGTGAAGGTACCAGCCCGGTAAATTGCAGATGTGGCAATCATATACTGCAGATGTAATTTCCTGATACCCTTACATTAACACAGTTGTAGATGTTAGCTCTAAAATTTTCTCCCTCAACAGCAAAGTGTTCACAATAAAGGTTTCGAAAGCACAAAAGGTAGCCTTGATCAAAATCCATCATCAATTATGTATAGAATATGGACTGTGTGTAATGAGCAAGCAGATGGTTCTTCGTTGACGTTGCGATTTTTCCCGAGAGTGACAAAATGTTCATGACACATATGCTATCCATAAACTATGCAGTCAGTCATCTGTCATCGATGATGACCTAATGGAGTAGGGTACTGTGAAACTGAGTATCCTGAAGAACTGTTACTTTACAATTACGGAACTCACTAGCCATTTCCCAGAGACAGAAATCTGCTGACAACTGTGACATGCTGGCTTCATTCCAAGGTGGCAGACTTTTACGACACTGGACAACAAAAACCTTTTCCACGTTATTATAAGTGTTATAATTAAGGTGGTTAGTACGTTGAGAATTACATTGAAATATTGCAACATCTTTTGTAATAAATCTTTCCAAGTAATCATTTTTTTTTTTTTTTTGAAATTTACTTTTTGTATGATCCTCGTATAAGCTTCTCTTGGCATTAATATTGTGAAATAGTGTAAAAGCTAATACTGGCTGTTTACTCAATAAATAAAAAGAAATTCTTCCAGCTATATTGCTTAGCACAATTGTGCATGTTAAGTGTTTTAAAATTGTTAAAATATGAAAGTTAAAGAGATGTGGACTCACCAAAAACACCACAGATGGATTTCCAACCAGAGCTATGGCTGTTGACAGTTTTCGTTTGTTGCCACCAGAGTAGGTTCCTGCACACCTATGGCCATGAGCCAGGAGACCTAATTTTCTTATTCCCCAAACAGCAACCTGAAAGAGACATTTCAACATGTCATGGATGTTTACCAGATGGCCAGACCACTTAAACAGCACTTCACTGCCTTGCCTTAGTGGAAGAGGGAGAAGGACTCACCATCGGTTCCTATGAGAGGAAAGACGCATGCCTTAGAGCTGCGACGTTGTATTAGCCTACTGGCTTAAGAAATGTTTAGGCACAGGCTTAACATTTTGTAAAATTCGAAGGAATTGTAAATAAACGTTGTTTGTTGTTACAGCAACGTGTTTTAATTTAAGATTAAGACAAAGTCAAAATCCTTCATAAAGCTAGAGTAAATGTAATTTTCCATGGATAGGATGAACCTTGAAATATGAGGACACTTCTTAACCAGGGTTCCCACTCAAATTACAAAATGAAAATCAATGACTTTTAAGTATCTAATTAATGTTTTTAAGGACCTTTGAATTTTTTTTTTTCAGGCATCATGTCTACATATAAATTTTTTATAAAGTATATTCTACCAAAACAGTAACAAGTTGGCACATACCTAATACAAATATGTCAGAAAATTCCGATACGGTGTGAATAAGTTGCGGTCAAGTGGGGATAGCAAGTCCGAGTTGTATTTTTATAAATTTTGCAGTAGGACAACATACACAAAAATTAAGGACTTTTAAGGACCACTAATCATTTTCAAGGACTTTTAAGCACCTCTAAGCATTTTCAAGTACTTTCAAGGCCTTGAAAACAAGTTCAAACATATTAAGCACTTTTAATGACTTTCAATGACTGTGGGAACCCTGTTAACTGGCTGACTACTAACAACAAGATAATTTGTGATTGGCAGCTTAATGGTACAATAGCCTTACTAGTCCAGGGTTCCAACTGAAATTATAACATGAAAATCAATGACTTTTAAGGACCTTCGATAATTTTTTTTCATGCATCAGGCCCTTAATGCTTGACTTTACAGCTGCTTTGCCCAGAGTGTTAATAACATATTCTTTCATGCACAAGTCAGGAATACGAATATTTTTTGTATTTTCTAGTGTTATCCAACGAATATATTTGAGCAGTACAATTATTTTTTATCTTTATGCTTTCAATTAATCAAAAATCGACTTTGAAATTAGCCGAAATCAAAGCAAAAGTCACGTGACCGAAAAGCATGAAAAAACCGTGACGTGGTTACGCAGAGATAAAGTCACAAAACGAAGGAGAAACCACACTCATTCCTCGTCTAAAACAGGTTTTAGACTGATTCATTACCTGCACGTTGACGTTTCGCGCTAAAGTGGCTTTTTCCCGCCAAATCGCAAAGTGAAAAACTAAATATTTTTTAAACTATCTATCAAAATCGAGTTTGAAATTAGCCGAAATCAAAGCAAAAGTCACGTGACCGAAAAAGCATGAAAAAACCGTGACGTGGTTACGCAGAGATAAAGTCACAAAACGAAGGAGAAACCACACTCATTCCTCGTCTAAAACAGGTTTTAGACTGATTCATTACCTGCACGTTGACGTTTCGCGCTAAAGTGGCTTTTTCCCGCCAAATCGCAAAGTGAAAAACTAAATATTTTTTTAACTATCTATCCGAGCTCAAATTTTTGAAAGAATGGTATTGTTTTTCATGATTTTTTCTCTACTTTTATTTAAAAATAAAAAACATGAAAGATCCTCATTTGCATTTTGCCTTATAAACAGACTTTGACCTTTTGGATCGCAATACATAAATAAAACACTAATCTCATTAATTCATCTTACAGAGTACTGTGTGTAACTAAAATCATTCAATTTCTCCTCTGACAATCAGCAAATAAGAAACCAATTGATGTACAAGTTGATACAAACATACCGGAAAATTTTGATGTGGTATGGATGAATGAAAAAAAAAATTAAGGACTTTTAAGGACTTCTAAGCATTTTCAAGTACTTTTAAGGACATTTAACAGGGTTCCCACTCAAATCACAGAATGAAAATCAATGACTTTTCAGGACCTAATTAATGTTTTTAAGGACCTATGATAATTTGCTTTCAGGCATCATATCTATATTTAAATTTTTAATAAAGTATATTCTACCAAAAAAAGTTACAAGTTGGTGGATGCGCAATACAAATTTGTCGGAAAATTTTGATACGGTGCAGATAAGTGGCGGTCACGCGGGGATAGTAAGTCCGAGTTGTATTTTGATAAATTTTGCAGCTGAACAACATCTGTAAAAGTTAAGGACTTTTAAGGACCTCTAAGCCTTTTCAAGGACTTTTAAGCACCTCTAAGCATTTTCAAGGCCTTGAAAACAAGTTCAAAATTATTAAGCACTTTTAATGACTTTCAATGACCGTGGGAACCCTGTTTAAGGATTTTCAACTACTTTTAAGGTCTAGAAAACAAGTTAAAAAATAATAAACACTTTTAATGACCGTGGGATCCTGTAGACAACTTGATAAGAGGGAGCGTCATTCTATCCTTGCTCCATAGGATAAAAAAATTCTAAAATGTTTAAAAATAATTGATGAAATATTAAATATTATTTTTGGACTTGTATAAAAAATAATTATATAACTGATAAAAACAGAGTATTTAAAAAATCCTTTATATGTATTGTCCATTTTTATATACATTAGCACAGCGCCGATATCAAAAACATTTCTATCAGCAAAATGTGCGGCAAACTACGTTTCAAAATATTTATTAAAAATAAACGTGAATTTATGCTCTCATATCCAAATATCATTGATTTATTCTGATTAAAGTAATTTTATAACTTATTTTTAAAAAAAAATATGGCAACAGGAAAGTGTTTCAACAACGATTGGTTAATAGCTACTTTAGTGCGACGGCAGGTTGGTTAATTAGTATTCCGTAAAAGAAACTTTTTAGAGACAGTAACAGACCCCAAATTTCATAGAATGCATTGTCATTGACATCGAACCTATCTGCCAAGTTTCAGCCCGATTGGATGGTGGCAAGGGGATTAATTAGTTCTCCACGGATTCAGCTCCCATCGACAAACAAACACAAATAATCAAAGTTAATATAAAGGGTTTAAAAAAAGTCAAACTTTTACACAAGTTTCACTTTTTAAAAAATTAAAGCACGATTATAATATAAAATAGTATATATATTGAACTTTAATAATTAAATACACCTACCCCAAAAATTGCAGAAGGATCACTTTAAAATTGAAGTTTCTTATTTTTTGTGTCCTATACCCCCCACCCCTTACAGCAGCGTTAGCCACTAACTTTTATTGACGGGCCGCATGACTTATGCTAAAATTTTCTGCGGGCCGCAGATGTATACCGAATACGCCAAAAAATATATTGCTTAAATACATATGTTCAATTTTAGAAATGTGATAATTACGAAAGATTCAACAATATACAGCAATTTTGAAAACTGAAACAATAATTAACTTTTTTATATTAATACAATAATTGATATTTGATTCTTGTTTCAAATAATTAAAAAAAAAAATTTCTTTACATCGTAAATCAAAGTCATAAAAAAAATAATCTTTTGTGATAATATTATAATGTGACTTGACATAAACTCGTAATTAATAAAGATATTTAAACCATACCTCCTTAATCTTCCATTTTAGTCGATGTTAATTGCGAGACGATGACGGCCGGTCCGCTTTTCACTATCTACTTTGTGCTTAAAACTAGTCTTCAACGCCATTATTTCACTGATTTTGCAGGCTTACTGACGCGGGCCACTTAATGGAAATGCGGTTTTTGGTAGCAAAGACATACTATTGTAGACAAGTTAAGATTATTTCCGCAAAATCTGATTTTTGCTCTACAGTACTGACGGCGGGCCGGAGAAAAAGCTGTCGCGGGTCGCCTAGTGCCTGACGCTGCCTTACAGTAATAACCCTAGAACAGCGTTCGCCACTAACTTATAGAGACGGGCCGCATGACTTATGTTGGAACTTTCCGCGGGCCGCAGATGTATACCGAATACGCCATTGAATATATTGCTTTATTACATATGTTCAATGATATAAATGTGATAATTACTAAAGATTCAACTATATAAAACAATTTTGAAAAAAGAAACAATAATTTAACTTTTTTTATATTAATAAAATAACAATTGATATTTGATTCTTGTTTCAAATAATTAAAAAAATAATTTTCCTTACATCGTAAATCAAAGTCATAATCAATAAAGGTATTTAAACCATATTCCTAAATATTCCATTTTAATCGTTGTTAATTGTGAGACGATGACGGCCGCTCTTCTTTTTACTATCTACTTTGCTTTTAAAACTAGTCTTCGAAGCCATTATTGCACTGGAGTCATAGAGATCGCGATACTTCTTTTCACATCAAAACAAAAGAGGCCAGTATGCATTAAAACCACCAAATCCTGCACATCACATTCAGAAAAGCAGAAATTGAATATGTGCCATTCACGAGTCGAGGGGGTAGGGTATCATAAGTACAAAACTAAGCAATGCGAAAGAATGCTTCATTGGTAATAATTTAAACTATTGCTTTTTTTTTTATTTTTTATGGCAATCTCAGGAAAAAAAAAAGGATTTTTCAGACTTACTGACTCGGGCCACTTAATGGAATACGCGATTTTTGGTAGTAAACACATACTATTGTAGACAAATTAAAATTATTTCCGCAAAATTAGATTTTTTTCTCTTCTGTACTGCCGGCGGGCCGGAGGAAAAGCTGTCGCGGGCCGGATCCGGCCCGCGGGCCGCCTAGTGGCTGACGCTGCCCTAGAAGGTATTATAGTTGAAAAAATGAAGCATTTAATGTATGTTAATCACTTATACCTTGTGCACATGCTTTTCAGGTATGCCTCTCAACCTGGCATAAAACTCCAAATGCTCGTAGCCAGTGAGATGCGAGTCCAGGGCATCAAACTGAGGACAGTAGCCGATACTTTGACGAGCATTATCAATATCAGTCTTGATACTACAAAAAAGAAACACTCATGATTATGTGTAATAATGCAAATTTTAAAATACAATTCAAAGAAATTATTAGTAAAAATAGTTATCCTGTTCCTTGTAAAATTATCTACTGAAATATGATCAGGGTTCCCACTCAAATCACAGAATGAAAATCAATGACTTTTCAATGACTTTAAAGGACCTAATTAAGGTTTTTAAGGACCTATGAAAATTTGTTTTCAGGCATCATGTCTGTATTTAAATTTTTAATAAAGTATATTCTATCAAAAAAATTACCAGTTGGTGGATGCGTAATACAAATATGTCGGAAAATTCCTATAAGGTGCAGATAAGTGGCGGTCACGAGGGAATAGCAAGTCCGAGTTGTATTTTTATGAATTTTGCAGTTGGACAACAACTGTAAAAATTAACGACTTTTAAGGACCTCTAAGCATTTTCAAGGACTTTTAAGCACCTCTAAGCATTTTCAAGCACTTTCACAGCCTTGAAAACAAGTTCAAAAATATTAAGCACTTTTAATGACTTTCAATGACCATGGGAACCCTGATGGTAATAAGTAAAAAAAAAAAAAAAATCCTTGATTTTAAAGATAAATCTTCTTAAACTAACAGAATAATAAAACTCTATATGCTTTTGAAAAAAGAATGGTTTAGAAGCAAGACTAATAGAGAAAATGCCTCAATTATTAAATAATTATTTGTTAACAGTGTAGTTTAGCCAAACTTCATATCCGTTGTAGGCCAAACCCTATTTTAGGACAAACCTTATTTTAGGACAAACTAGGGGAAAACTTAGTCAAGAATGACATTGAAGTTAAAGCAAAACAAGTGTTTCATTCAAAAATACAGGTTCATATGTGGGTATAAATATAATAAATATATAAATACTGTTGCGTGGATGGGTTCGAAAGATTTGAAGCCAAAGCAGATCAAAACTTGCAGAAATTTATTTCAATATAATTTTTCACAGATTCTCTTGCAGCTCCAGAACTTCTCGTTCTAGTAGACACAATACAGCTCTTTTCACAACAATAGAGCACAAAACAGCAGTTAAAAACTTAACAACACAACTGCTAAATCGCCGCAAAAGACAATGCAATACAGTTCGCTTTAGAACTACTCAGTAATTCCAGTTAACTAACGGACTCAGCTAACAACTAACTCAGTGACTCAAAATCAACTACTACTAATTCCTGACAACCCTACTCATGGCCGTCCTTATATAGGAGTGGTGAATCTTCGCGAAATTTCCAGAGAGAGAAATTTGGAGAACTTTTCAGATCGTAGTCGAAAAGTCCTATACATGTACATGGGATACATGTACCTATACATGTACCGAAAATGTCGCCAAATTTGGCGACAAAAAATTAGTCGTAAAAACCGTCGCCATCTTGGCTCTATCTCGCCAATTTGGCGAGATTGTCATTACCATAATGTTAAATGCCCTGCTCCTTAAAACTCGCTTCCCAGAGTTACCTTTGTAAAACTCGATTGTCGGGAAACCAACTTAACGATGAACTAATGCACTGCCTTATGCGAAATGTACATAAATTTTACAATTTACAAAATTCACACTACGAAATATTTACAAATATACAAAAATTCGTAACAATACTTTAAACTTCAGGATGCACTAAACTAGTTTACGCTAAAATGTTACAATAACATCTATGAATTGCTTTTTCATATTTTAAGGGGACTTGGCACCCCTTGTTTTCACAAAAAATAATAAAAATATAAATTTTCTATTTTTTGCGCGTTTATAATCTTTCAAATCTCCTCCTTATACTGGCAAGTTTTTTAGCTGATCGGATAACTGCAATTGCAGAAAAACTATATTTTTATGGAGAATTAAGCATTGCTGCAATAACTCCTTTGATGTTTTGAACGCAATTTTCTCAGTTCGTGATTTTTGAAAATCCCACCTTGCTCAAAATGCTAAAACTTCAGCAAATATGAATGAAATGACTTGAAATTATTGTGTGTCATTCTTAATATCTATTTAACAAAAATAGGCATGGATTTTTGAATATATATATATACATATTATTCAAAAATCCATGCCTATTTTTGTTAAATAGATATTAAGAATGACACACAATAATTTCAAGTCATTTCATTTCAAATATATATATATATATATATATATTTTTTTACAAATTTATATTTTGAAAAATACCTGTTTTTTACATAGAGGTACAATAATTATGGTTTTTCTCGAAAACGACTTTTACTTTACTTATTCTACTTTACATATATTATTTTACTTATTCTAAATCCAATACCTAAAAAGTTAGAGTATATTGCTAGGAACATTTTTCGAAAAAATCAGAAAAAAATATCAAAAAATAAAAAAGATAGAATTTGAAACTTGCTGAATTTTTTAAAAAAATTTTAAATTTTAACCACTATCTGAATTTTTTTAAAATAAAATGCTGTTTTTACTAAGCAATACTTCCAAATATGTAAAAAATTCTAATTTTAAAGGCTTAAATATATATAAAAAAAAAGCTTGAAGAGTACCAAGTTCCCATAATGAATTTAAATTAATTCAGATGAACTTAATTCCTCCACTGAACCACTATATAATAGATTTTTCTTTAAAAATCAGGTGAGATTTCAATACAAAACAGAAAAGCTAAAACTTTAGTGAGCTAAGTGACGAGTTGCAATGTTTTTGTCCCCCCCCCCCCCTCCTCTCGGCAAGCAAAAAAAAAAAAAAAAAAAAAAAAAAAACACCTTAAATAAACTCATCATCAGTGAACTTTGCAATTGTCTGACATTTTCTGCTGCTGTATACACTCAGAAGCAATAAAATTGAGATTTCTCACCTGTGACCAGCAATGAAAGCATTTCCCGACGTGATGGGAGTGTTGCCAGTCAGCATCTTGAAAGTGGTCGTCTTTCCAGCACCATTCATCCCGAGCAGTCCAAAGCACTCCCCGGGCTGCACTGCAATGCACAGCTGGTTCACAGCAGGGTACTGGCCTGGCTTGTACACCTGGAGAAAGCATTGCAGATATCCCACATAAGAGAAAACAATTCAAATTTCCCTGGTCACTTGAGTTTTTAAAATAATGCAAATGTAAAGAAAATTTATTGCGCAAAAGAAATTGGACTTTGAAAGCTACCGAAAAGATGTAAACGTTTCTGTGTATTTTCAGTAGTTTTGCGGATTTTTACTTCTTTGTGCGGTTTGCTCATGGTCTCTTACACAACAATGAATGAATACGAGATAGAAGAGCAACTTTTACAACAGCATAACACTTGTCGAAAACAACATAAATCGTGGCAATGAAAAAAAAATTAGGGTTTATTTCAAGACGATTGGTAAAAGATGGAGAAAAATATTTCTCGTAGGTCTTTTCCCATAGGTTTCAAAGAATGGCTCTAAACCCATAAAAAATATGGAAAATCTGTAGAAAAGATGATATCTCTAAGTAACTGTCACTAAAATATCACTTCTAAAGATGTTTTTTTATCGCACTTCCTGTCCATATTACCGTGTACCACAACAGGGTGGCCACAAAATTCAAGAAAAAAGTTCCCTGATAATTCCCTGATAGATTTAAAAAAAAATTCCCCAATTTTATGGCAAACTTTTTTTCTAATTTTCCCAACTTTTCCAGATGTGTAGACACCCTGTTCAAATTGAACAAGTATGCTAAAGAGATAATAAGGCAATTTTTTTTAAATAGTTATGACGATAATCAAAAGTTAAAATTATTCCATAGCATTACGCTTGTAACGATTACCATCAAAATTTTCCGGGAAAATGGTGCAAAAATATGGATGAACATAGAAACATGCTTTCAGAACAAAAAACATTTTCCTGATTTTTGTGAAATTTTAAAAAACTCCTTGAAAAAATTGTTAACCCGAGTTCAAATCCAACATATCGTTCTGTAGCCAAGTGGTGTTCTTACCATAGATAGGGTGGCCACAAAATTCAGGAAAAAAAGTTCCCTGGTAATTCCCTGATTTTACGACAAACTTTTTCTCAAATTTCCCCAACTTGTCCAGATGTGTAGACACCTTGATCGAATAGAATACTTATGCTAATGGGATAATATAATATAATAATGAAAAGTTTAAATTATTCCGTAACATTCCAACAATTACCATCTCAATTTTCTAGGTAAATGGCATCAAAATATGGATGAAAGAGAAATGTATCTTCAGAACAAAGAAAATTTCCCTGATTTTAGTGAAATTTAAAAAAATTCCCTGGCATTTCCCTGATTTTTTTCAGAAAGCTCCCTAACATTTCCCTGATTTTTTCCAGAAAGCTCCCTAACATTTCCCTGATTTTTCCACAAAGCTCTCTAACATTTCCCTGATTTTTCCAGAAACCTCCCTGACATTTCCCCGATTTTTCCAGAAAGCTTCCCGACATTTCCCCGATTTTTTCCAGAAAGCTCTCTGACATTTCCCTGATTTCCAGGTTCTGTTCCCACTCTGAAACTTACACAGTTAAACCCCATTAATGTGAAGTTGATGGGGGCCACTGAAATTGTTCGTGTTAAATGAATAAATTAACGTTAATTTCAAAGTATGGGGAACTGCTTTTACTTCATGTTGAACAGGATTTCATGTTAAGCGATTTCGCGTCAACAGGGTTTGACTGTATATTGCAAATGTCAGGAGTATTTACAGATTAGCCTCGATAAATTTTAATTTTAATTCCACCTCTATTTATGGTACTTCTGACTTCCGTTGAAATGAACACTTCTTATTCATAGGAACGGAGCAAAGCGAGACCGTTTGTGTAGCGCCAAAAGTTGGGACCTATACACCAATGACAGGTATTCACAAAGCAGGGCCACACAGCTAGTATATTGATAATATCAAAATAGAAATTGTAATCTGAAGTATATGAGCATTTAAAGCAAATGTCAGTGAGTAGTCACCTTTGTTAAGCTTTCCATTCTTAAGACAGCATTGTTGCAGTATCCACCAAGAACTTTGGATCTCTCAGTTGCAACATCATCGTCCTCTACTTCAGATACAGATGGAAGAATGGGATAGTTGCTGCAATAACATGGGAAAAATTAATATTCATATTTTTAGTGTCTTTTGGACTCAGTCTGCATTGATTTGATTTGATAAATATATAAAAACTTGAAGAGTTTATGAAATTATGTTGTAAATATTTAAGAAAAAAAGTTCCCAGATTAACAAAATTATCAAAAATTAAGGCAAATAAATATTATTCCTCCTGGTCACAAGTCAGCATATCTTTGAAGTTCAGAACAATTGAAATTCAGTTAAGATTTTGATTTTAGAACTATGGTTCATAAGCATATTTTAAATTTTTTTTAATGTTCTGAATGCAAATGTTTATTCTCTTTTAAACTCTTTATTTCTTTTTGTTGATAGTAATCTAAAGATGTAATAATACAACCTATAAAAACAAAGTTTTTAATATAAATCCTTATTTACATTGCAATTTTTAAAGTGCAATTGCAACTTTTTAATCCGAGAACGAGTTTTCATAGTGTTTTACCACTATGAAGAGAACATCCATTCTGAACTATTTGCTAACTTTTTTTTTTTGCCTCAAAACCTGATTGAATACATTGTCATCCACATATTTGCCAAGTTTCAGTTCGATTGGATGTCAGCAAGTGAGATAATTAGCCCTCCGAAGATTTTGCTTCATAAACCTTAATAGGGGGAAGGTTTCAGTCATTAAATATTATAAAATTGCACATGTTCGAATTGAGCTTGGTATCTGGATAATAGAATGTGAGTAAAAACTGAGAAGTCTAAAGTAGGATATTAGAAATACATGTAAAAGTGGCCATTTAGTGACTGCCCAACAACATGATAGAATGCCTAGCATCGACAATGAATTTATCAGCAGGGTTCCCACTCATATCACAGAATGAAAATCAATGACTTTTCAATGACTTTTAAGGGCCTAATTAATGTTTTTAAGGAACTATGAAACCTTTTTTTCAGGCATAATGTCTGTATTTAAATTTTTAATAAAGTATATTCTATCAAAAAAGTTACAAGTTGGTGGATGCCTAATATAAATATGTCGGGAAATTCCTATAAGGTGCAGATAAGAGGAGGTCTCGAGGGAATAGCAAGTCCGAGTTCTATTTCTATGAATTTTGCAGCAGGACAATATCTGTAAAAATTAAGGACTTTTAAGGACCTCTAAGCATTTTCAAGCACTTTCAAGGCCTTGAAAACAGGTTCAAAAATATTAAGCACTTTTAATGACTTTCAATGACCGTGGGAACCCTGATCAGCCAAAAATCAATTGGATGATTGTAAGTGGGATAATTAGTCCTGCAAAGCAGTCTTTTGGTGACAGCCTCCAAAACTTAATAAAATGCATTACCACTAACAATGAATCTATCTGCCAAGTTTCAGCTCAATTGGATGACAGAAAGTAGGTTAATTAGCCCCCATGCATAAATTTGATAGGCTGCTGGATAACAGTTGCATACAGGAAAAGCAATACAACACAACCTTTTTCAAAGACAACTTAAAATGTGTTCATAAGATTATAAATTGCTTACCGCTTTCTAATGAAGAACTTGTACTCTATCAGTAAGGTTATGGAAAAATAAATAATGCCCTGAAGTGCTAAGTATACAAGGTTTTTCCCAAGGAAGTCCCAAGAAAGTGGGTTGCGGAACATGGATATTCCTGAAAGAAAAAGTAGCAAAAGATGTTAAGTAACTTTAAAGCAAAATGCTACAAGAAGTTAAGATAATTATTGAGTGAAGAAATGCTCATAAAAAACAAACTAAAAATTATATTTAAGAAATTCAGAATGCAGTGTATTGTGGGAGAAAGGGAGAATAATTTCATAAAAAATATACTTCAATACTTATAAAAAGTCTTAGAAATAACGGCAATATAAGATAAAAAAAACTACGATAGAAAACATAAAGACGAGTTGCTTTGGTATAAACAATATTTACACCTATAAATCTTGCTTGATCAATTTTGTGTAAACCTCGTAGTAGGGAAAGAATTCCATTTTCAATAGTTTTCAATATACTACTTATCAATTTAAGTCATTCGGTACAAACCAGCACAAAACAAAACGTTATAATTAATAATTTTTTAATTGCAATGCAAAGAATTTGAACCATTTACAATGTTTTATAAAGTTATTTTGAATACAGAACTCTTGTGATGCGTAATAGGCGCCAAAGTTTGCGCAACGATATATCGTCGTTGGCACTTTACGCAAGTGTAGCGAACAACAATATATCATCATTTGGCACTAAAAGGGTTAATACAATTTATTTTTATTAACAAAGTTTTCTTAAGTACAACTTTTTCTGTAATATTAAAACTTGTTTTAACTATAAGCGTGTTAGTTAGAAATCTTTCAGCTGCCTATTACTGCCAGTATTAAGTGCTTTACACAACCATATATGCCTTCAGGGTGGCTACAGAATTTGAGAAATAAAATTCCCTGATATTTCCCTGATTTCCAGAAGATTTCTTCAAAAATTCCCTGATGTGCGCTCAAAAAACCAAATAATGGAGAGTTAAAAAAATAAATTAATTAATAAGTAAATTTAATTCTAAATAGTCAAAGTATAATTGCGGCATAATAAATTTAAGGTAAAAATTAAAACAAACATCTTTAGATGAAAAAGAATGGAAAACATTAATTAAAATTTACAAAATTCTTGCTAACTTCAAGGTAAAGCAAAACCAGTAAAATACTTTTCTTTTTAATTTCAAAAATAACACGAATAAAACATGTTATTTTCTTTAATATATGTCTCATGCTGTTTCCTGTTCAGAGCATAATAGCTGCGTTGCTAAGTTATAGGATCATCAGAAATCTAACAGAAATAATAGTTCCAGGAATAATAATGATCCCAGATGATAATAAAAAATAAAATAAAAGTGGAACATTAACAGGCGGTTGAGGGCGGGATATCGATGGTTTGGATTAGTTGCTGAGAGTAGAAAAAGTTTGGAATCATCATTCTCCCAAATCGGCCAAGTAGCCAGATATTGAGGGCTTTTTAGACGTATTTAAAAAAGTACATGAAAAAAAAAACTGTATTCAACGTGTTGACATCACAGCATCCACTTCACATAACGCAAGCCGAGGCAGATATCCGCACAGGACATGCAAGAAGGGAAACTCAAAAATTTCAAAATTCCCTGATTAAAGGGTAATTTTACAAAATTCCCTGATTAAAGGGTAATTTTACGAAATTCCCTGACGTTTCCCTGATTTTTCCAGAAGAGTGAAATTCCCTGACATTTCCCTGATTTCCAGGTTTTGTAGCCACCCTGTGCCTCGTAATTTAGAACAAGCTGGAAGGTTACGAGTTCAAACCATGAAATTTTGGTCAGTAGGCACAAAAATAATCACTTAAAGAAATGACATAAATTGTTTTCCATTAATGTCTATCTATAATAAATGAAAATTAAAACAGTTAATTACAAAATCAGGTAGAGACAGTGCATATGCATTAACGTAAGGACTTCAAACATAAAATAAAATATATTAGGCGCTATTATCTAGTTTTTAATTTATATCATTTCATTGATAGACTGAGAGGCGACTGCAATTTTTGGACCTCATCGAACATCATTCTGAATTTTTTATAGAAATTAGAGAAAAGTGAGTAGATTACGAATCCACTGGTCTGCCGTGGCAAAAATGGCCGAAACTGGTCAAAAATCAACTTTTAATAAGTTGAACTAAATCCAATTGCCAAATGCGCCATAACTTACCAAATAATGATCTTTTTTTTATTTGGTAACCCTCACTCTTTAATTTTCAATTAAAAAGGTTGCAGACAATTCAGATATCTGGCGACGGTCCTACTTGCA
Source organism: Linyphia triangularis (assembly GCA_963978545.1). NCBI lineage: Eukaryota > Metazoa > Arthropoda > Arachnida > Araneae > Linyphiidae > Linyphia > Linyphia triangularis. The sequence goes on from OZ021731.1 coordinate 5,616,528, forward strand.
TCTATTAAAAGGGAGCCAAGTTGACAAAAAATATTACGTCACTTATGACGTAACTGATGTCGCCAATTTGGCTTACTTTTAAAAGATATAAGTTTTCCGAGCCAAAGATCAGAAATCGTTTGCACTTTTTCTCATTGAAAATCAAAATGAAGTAGGTTGCCAGGCGAATAAGTTGGTTCTATTTTTGGCAAGTTATGACATATTTGGCAATCGGATTTTAGTTCAACTCATTCCAAGTCGATTATTGATCAGTTTCGGCCATTTTTGCCACGGCAGACCAGCTGATTCCTAATCTACTAACTTTTCTCTAATTTCTATAAAAAATTCAGAATGATGTTCGATGGGGTCCAAAAATTGCAATCACCTCTCGGACTATGAGTGATCACTTTCGTAAAAACCAAATTTCAAAGTTATATAAAGTAGTTTCTAAATGCACTGGGCTAGAAGATTATAACATAGCAAGTACAGGAAATGATCCTTACTAGGACTTCCTTCTAACTCTAAAACCTGTCAGGATGAAGAAAAATGGCTCACCAAATTTGGCCAGGGTTTCGTAGGCAAGTTGATTCGTAAAGAGATCCATAAGACCTCTGCCCAAACAGTAGTGGGGGAAGATCAAATAAACTTGCTTCAAAATCCCAGCAATATCTTGGAGTTCCTGAAAAAAGACATTGAAAGATTTTCTCATATGTACTAAAATCTATGCGAGTGTTATTAAGTCTAATTGGGAAAGTTTATAGGCTCTTGTTATTGCAAATTTTTAATGTTTCACATTTGTTCATAATATTCATCACATTTGTTCATAATATTCATCACATTTTGTTCATGATAAATGTTAAAATGAGGCGCTGCCATCTATCAACTTTTCTTATAACAAGAAATTGTTTACCAAATCTAGTAAACAAATGAGGAACTTTCAAGTTTTTTTGTTTTTTGTTTTATTCTTAAATAAAAGTAGAGAAAAAATCATAAAAAACAATACCATTCTTTCAAAAATTTGAGCTTGGATAGAGAGTTAAAAAAATATTTTGTTTTTCACTGCACGATCTGGCGGGAAAAAGGTACTTTTGCGTGTGACGTCAACACGCAGATGATGAACCAGTCTAAAACCTGTTTTAGACCAGGTTTCTTCTCGGATTTTCAACGGAATCTATGAGTAAGAACGTCACGGTTTTTTATGCATTTTTGGTCACCTGACTTTTGCTTTGATTTCAAACTCGATTTTTGATTAATTGAATGCATAAAGATAAAACATAATTGCACTGCTCAAATATATTCGTTGGATAACAGTAGAAAATACAAAAAATATTCATTTTCCTCACTTGTGCAAGTTCCTCATAACTGGCAGTGCTATAACAGAAAAGTAAACCAAAGTTGAATGGCAATGAAAAAAACAGAGATGCCAACTTTTTTTTATGGATATTTCGTAATTTTTACTAATTTTCTGGAGTTTTAATGTGTAATTGGTAATCTCTAAGGATTTTTATGGTTTTAAGGACGTTCTTTGAAACCTATCAAAGAGATCAACGTCAAATATTTTTAAATACTCTTGAAATTCAACGATACTTTCGCTATTGCCAAGGTTCATGCGATTTTCATTGAATGTTACCTTGATGGAATAGTTGCTATTGTTAAGAATTTTTCCGCTGAGGCAATGATGGCACAGTTTTTACGGTATAAAAATATTTATTCTCTCTTCAGAAAACTCACAAAATTTATCCACAGGCAACAGTGTAATCGCTCACAAGCTTTAGCAAAAACAACTTCGAATACAGCGATTGTACAAGCTCACTCCAGTAAACAAAGCGATCAGCTCACCTCGAAGTCCAAAGTCAATCTGAAAACTTTCCCGTTCTCCAGTCTTTTATATACAAGCGCGTGAGACATTCTCGAAATTTTCAGCCAATTCATCGGAAAAGAAATATCTCGAAACTTCTCGATTACTTTAGGTGTCGCCACCTTTTTCTAACTTGTATAATTGCTATTAATTATTAAATAAAATTGGATAAAAATAAATTACAATAGAATTTTGAAATAATACGTCACTATTTACAATATATACAGACAATTTGTGCAACACTATTGTAGCTTGTATTTACTCATCATAATATAAAAGTATTGATCATGAGTAAACCGTAAAAAGGATAGAAAATAATTAAAATGTAAAAAAAGAGGAAAATATACGCATTATTTTGAACTACAAACAATGTGCACTAATGTGTGTAGCGTGTACACTGGTGCAGCTAGAAATTTTTAGGGGCTCTTAGGCAAGTTTAGTCCGATATAACAGCACTAAGTGCACAATAAGAAAAGAAATAATAAAACAGCACATAGCAAAATAATAAAATTGTAGAAAAAACAAACTTCTTAGAAGAAGATTTTTTTTTTTTTTTTACAAAATGCCATACTTTCATTGCCCTATGTAAACATAAGGGTAATTTAAAGTAAAAACTAGATCTGTAAGCTTTTGAGAAATAGTAAAAATAAAATTATTTACCTGATCTGTGAAAAGCTCTAAAATGTAAGTGGACAAGGTGGTGACTATACCAATAAAAACATTGAGACAAGCTAAAGAAACGAAAGCAGAACTAGGAACATTGAAGATATAAGTAGTAGGATACATGAGTGGTATACTGGCCCACCTGCAAAACAAGATAATCATTCACATCATTTTGTCACAATTAAGTTATTGAAATTAAGAAGAAAGAGGACATTACATTAAGATGGAATGATAAAAAACAATTAAAATCTGTCTGAGAAACAAACATAAAGGTAATATCCTAATAACACTATATAAAACTGTTTTGATCAATGACAGTTAATCTCTATTTTAGTCATTTTTATTGAGCTGGCCTTGAATTGTGTAGCAGTGTTGTGATGAATTTAAAAACCATATGTTTTTGTCGTTGTTAAAGAGTTTTTTAAAGTACTTATCAAAATGAATACATAGTTTAGATAAATTTAAAAGAAACTTTCTAATTATAACAAGAACATTTTAAAAAACTAAAAATTATTTTCTAATATATTTTAAAAACAAAAAGCATTCTGCTTGATTAATTACTTATGATATCTGTTTGCAATTGCACTAGGGTTAACACCAACTTCGCCATTTTCTTTCTTTGGGTTTACCAAAACTTATTTTGTCTTCAGGCTTCCCACTCAAATCACAGAATGAAAATCAAAGAATTTTAAGGACCTAATTAATGTTTTTAAGGACCTTTTAAAATTTGTTTTCAGGCTTCATGTTTATTTATACATTTTTAATAAAGTATATTCAACCAAAAAAGTTACAAGTTGATGCATGTGTGATACAATTATGTCACAGAGATTTCCGATATGGTGCGGATAAGTAGCTGTCACGCGGGAATAGCAAGTCCAAGTTGTATTTTTATAAATTTTGCAGTTGGGCACACACCAGACACAAAAATTAAGGACTTTTAAAGACCTCTAAGCATTTTCAAGCACATCTAAGCATTTTCAAGTACTTACAAGGCCTTGAAAACAAGTTAAAAAACATTAAGCAATTTTAATGATTTTCAATGACCGTGGGAACCCTGCTCTTGTTTTGATGTTTCACTTTTTAGTTAACATTATGATCATCTCTTAGTTGTGTAAGTTCGATTACTGACCCATTAAAAACTCTGGTGCACAATTGAATGCCTGACAGTTTAGTAATACCTACAATAATTTTGTGTTTCCTGCAAGCTATTTGTAAATAGTGTAAATAGACTCTTTCACCTATGGTACGCTCCACTGTAAATAAAACAAATTAACCCAAACGATATCCAAGGAGTACTATGATTCCTTATAATTTACAATTTTTTTTGCAAAATATTATAAAGTTTTAAATATATAATGTTAAAAATCAATTTAATGACAGCATGTCTATTTGTTGAGAGTTAAATATTGTGTTTACAGACTTTTCAACTTAATAACAGTATTCTCCAAGACAAAAATAAGCAATGTAACTTCATAAGTTCAGTTTAGGAAGTGGTGTGTGCATGGCACGATAAGTTTACATGAGCAGTTGCATTGAGCATAAGGTTACGTAAAAAGAAAAAACAAACCCAAGTTAAATAATCACGCTTCTCAGATAACTGTAAAAATATGTAATGTTATAATAATAAAACAAAAGTGAACAAAACAACTGGTGAACTAAATAACAATACAATAAAAAGTAATTGCAAGAACCTATTAAACAAAATAACAATTCTAAACACAGTTAAGCATAGGAAAATACTCAAGATAAGAAGACGTGTTGGTTGATGCTTAAGTAAGGTACAACAGCTAGGTACCGTAACAAAAAGATTCTGTGAAATCTTAATATATTAGACTGTTTAAATATAAATTAGAAAATCATTCACATGTGCATCACCACAAGTTATTAAGCTATGGCACACTGGCACATACATCTATTAAGTTATCATCATTCGTCATTTGAATTTAAACTACAAATAATACAAGTTCCTAAAATAAACAATTACTACACATAATCTAATGTTTTACAAACAAAATTCAGTTACCCATATAAGAATAGGAGTAAAACGAAGCCAACTATGTTGTCCAGAGAAACGTACGCATCCTCTTTGAAAATGTAGAAAATCAAAATGCACAGGGAAAAGGGAATCATGTAGTTGCACTGCAAAGATACAAAAAAGTATGTTAACAACTCAGAAAGAAACATAAGTTGCACAGTTTGTCATTTCTTAATGGAGCAGAAGGACTCAAAATTTTAAAATTTTATAGTTTTTATATTTATATATTTTTATTTTTTAAAAAATAGTAAAGACATTTCTGAATAAAATGACATAAATTTTTTGTTCCTATCGTTAGCAGAACTACATGACAACTGTATCTCAGATGATCTATCTCAAAACTTTGAAACTGTTTTTCTCAGTATTGGCATTTTATCCTTTTTTGAGTTTAAATGGATATAACTTAAAACTATTAGTTATACAACTATGAAACTTTACCCAATTATATTTCATGTATATTTATTTGATTTTTCTTCAAGAATTATGTACTGTGAAAAATATTTTTACTCATCAAGAGGATGTACATAAATTACGTCTGATAACATTGTGACTTTATTAGCAACCCTCTCTCCCCATGTCCTATTTGATATATCTCCCTCCCTTAAAACTATGACAAGTTTAAGCAAGTTACCCTTCACCCTCCTAAAAATTAATTTAACAATCCTCCACTGTATCCAAAATTAAAAAAAATAATAATAATATTTAGTGTAGTTTGTTTTGAAATGAACTCCGATAAATTAAAATACGACATATTACAAATTAGCTTTTATTAATATGATTCTTGATCAAGTGATCTATTAAAAGGATTGAAAATAAGTTTTCACCCTCTCAATGTCCCATTGGCCAAATCCCCTTTCTCCCTGCCTCTGATGTAATTTATGTACACCCCCCTACATCAAAATGGAAAAAATTGTGAAAAACCAAGCAGTCAATTCTTATTGTTTTTATTAAGAAGTCCGAAATTACATGCCTGAAAATGTTAATGCATCATACTTTAATTTAATGCATAATGGAAAATATTTAATGATGTGGGTGGGGAGAGGTTTGAACCCTTTAACTCCTCTCCTGGATACAGCACTGTGTGTGGTGTAAAAAAAAAAAATCAATCACATTTTTATATCCAACAAATACAATATATACAGTACATTAGGACTGGGCTTTATATAGATGTAATGCAAATATCGATTTAGTACTAATATCGACAATGCGATTCAGAGCTAACATTGTTTGCGAAATATCGAAATTCAGATGTAACGCACTACATCGATATAACGCAGTCATCAGCGATGTTTCAAATATCGATCAGCGCTCCAGAATTTGATTTAAGCAGAGCATGCGCCCTGCTTGCTAAATCGCTACCACTTACAATTTACAGAGAAGTTCATTCAAGGAAACGCGCGTTTGATTGCTCGATCTATTAAAGTTGAAATTTTTAATCCTAGTACATCGAATTTTAGTTTACATGTAATGCATTTTGTGTGTGTGCGTGTGAATTAATACTTTTGGCGAATGTTCATATTTCGAAATATTATCATTGTTATTAGTTTAGAATTAATTTGCTGATATCTCCCGAGATTAAACGTTAGATATTTCAAATCCATTTGCATCCTTTTCATAACCAAAAATATCTTTTAAAATCATGTTTTTTCTGAAACTAAAAGCTACAACCAATCATATTTTAGCATTATTCTGCTTCTTTTAAATTATTTTGCTAAAATAATTTAAAATAAGGGGTAAAGATAGGAACATATTCTACAGTTGTGTTAAATCGATTTATCACTAAATCGCGATGTTAGACTGATGATAAATCGATTAAAAAAATCTCTAAATCGCCAGGCCCTACAGCACATTATCAAGGTTCCCACTCAAATCGCAGAATGAGAATCAATGACTTTTAAGGACCTAAATAATGTTTTTAAGGACCTATGAAATTTTGTTTTCAAAGTCTATATATAAATTTTTAATAAAGTATATTCTACAAAACAAGTTGGCGTATGTGTAATACAAATAAGTTAGAGAATTCCGATATGGTGCAGATAAGTGGCGGTTTTACGGGATTAGCAAGTCTGAGTTCATTTTTTATAAATTTTGCAGTTGGGCAAACACTTGCAAAATTTAAGGACTTTTAAAAACTTATTGGATAAAAACCTCTAAGCATTTTCAAGGACTTGCAAGGCCTTGAAAACAAGTTAAAAAATATTAAGCACTTTTAATGACAGTGGGAAACCTGATTATACACTATTAAGGACAGAGCAATAACTAGTTATACTAGCTAGTATAAATATAGAGTACCATACAATATTCAAGACACAACATAGATAAGAAAATACATACCAGGTCCCAGGTATAAGTTCCTATCCAGTATATAACAGGCTTGACTCCACTTACAAATTGCAAATGTTTGGAACCGGATATTTTGTCTTCAATGAGAAACATCACAAAGCTGGCTGACACGAAGGACATGGCAAATATCAGGCACACTGCATGCATCAAGCCCAGACCTTTACGTTCGCTAGAAGAAAAAAAGAGACGCAAGTTGTACTGTTAATCAAAAATTCATTTTATTAGCGAAAATCCTGCCTATTACAGTCGATAGAATTTTAAAAAAGTAACCAGGAATTTTATTTTGTTTTAGAAATACCTTTTATTATGTAATATGCTGTTTCATAAAAATTAATAGAAATTTTAAGCCATTTTTAGAAAAATGAAACTAAAAAGGAATAGAAACTAGTAAAAAAAGTTTGGTTGGTTGTTTTCAGATTATCTGGCGCCGTCAGCAACACGAGGTCTATAATGCGCCGCAACATTCGTCATTAGACAAGCCAACATACATTTACAAACACCCATGCCTAACACGGGACTCGAACCCGCAACCTCGAGGTCTAGAAGCTAGCATGCTAACCACTATACCGTTTGGTCAGCAGTAAAAAAGGAAATAGAAACTAGTAAAAAAAAGGAAATAGAACCAAAACTGAAATTTTAAAAATTGGGCATAAATTAATTATTATTTATTAATAAAACTACTTGTTCTCCAAATGCATTGAAAAAATTTAAGCTGTATGAAATCCCAAAACTGATTCCCCCCTCCTCTTATGCAGAAAACATTCTATAATTTTTTGCCAACTCTTTAATAAGTAACACATAGTTTAGGAAAGCTGTCTTGGCGACTAAAGTACAACTAGCAACATATGATTTATACAGGGTTATTCAGAATTCACTCATGGGTTTCGAAGCGCTATGGTAAAAAAAGTAAGACTAAAGCAGAAAATAAGAACAGTTGAAAGAATACAGAAACAATTCAGGTTTTATTTACATAGCTTACGTTAGTTCTATGTTTAAACCCTTGGTCAGGCCGTGTAGACCAGTCGGGAGAGTATCGTTCTCGCAACTAGAAGGTTGCGAGCCTTGAGGTTGCGAGTTCGGGCCTGGGACCGACTAAAGACCGCCGTGTTCGCTAATGGTGACTGGAGCACGTTAAATCAGTCATGGTCGCAAAGTCCTCCAAGTTCCCATACAAATCAATACCTCTGGGGGTGGCAAAGCCAAGTCTTCTGGTGGAATCTTCTGCTTGGCATTGCCTCTAAATTAAGAAGTTCCACATACGGTCGGTAGTGCTGCCATCTACCGGATAGCTACCGATAGAGGTAGAAATGAACTCTTCGGCGGCTATAGGTAGACTTGTGCACTCCCTCTTGCGAGTGTGCGCTTACATCCTGTGCAGTACTGCCCACTACCGATCTGTACGGGATATGGGGTTGGTACAAAATGCTTAAGCAGAGGTGCCTTAGTCCCCATAGTCCTTGATAAGAAGAAGAAGAAGAAGAAGAAACCCTTGGTCACACTGTATACATCAATGCGATAGTCCAGTTTCTGCTGAAAAGTTCAGTCCTTGCTTCGAAACCCGAGAGGAAAATCTGAATAACCCTGAATATATAGGGTAACATTGAGATGATGTTGATGTCGACTTTTTATGGTAAACATGAATGAGTTGTCAGTTTTTCTACATTTTGTAGACTACCATGGCTGTAGTCAATAAAATTCTGTTTTTTTTTTTGTTTTTTTTTAATTCTTTTTTTAAATTAGGCAGGGTGTTTAAATTTCTATCATTTCACTTCTAATACAAATACTCTAGTTTGTCTTGTTCTATGCAATAAAAACTACTTCATAGCCCAAACTAATGCAATTTCAATAACATATGCTTATGTTGCTCTGATATGTATTAATGTGAACTTAATACTTGTTCCACATTGTGAACATTACAATTACGCTTTTGAATAACATTAACAAAAATATATTCAGGGCATAGTGCTAGGTTGATAATCAAACTTGGCCATTTGAAATTTCATTCCAATATGATAAAAATGGTGAAACGATAGTTTAAATCGACTTTTGTAACTAGATGGCACCCCTTATAGTCATATTAATGTCACTAATGTTCTAATAAATAACTCTCTCTGACACTATCTTGGAGGTATGTTGTATTATTCTTGAAAACTCTTTAAAAAATTACTAAATTTAAATCTAGTTATATTTTCATACAAGCAGTCCCTTCCTCCTAACTTAAACCAATCTGTTATTTCGAAATAGACTGAGAGGCAACTGCAATTTTTGGACATCATCGAACATCATGCTGAATTTTTTATAGAAATTAAAGAAAAGTGAATAGATTACGAATCCGCTGGTCTGCCATGGCAAAAATGGCCGGAACTGGTCAAAAATCGACTTTCAATAAGTTGAACTAAATCCAATTGCCAAATGCGCCATAACTTGCCAAATAATGAGCATTTTTTTTATTTGGTAACCCTCACTCTTTAATTTTCAATTAAGAAGGTTGCAGACGATTCAGATATCTGGCGACAGTCTACTTGCATCTATTAAAAGGGAGCCAAGTTGGCAATAAACATTACGTCACTGATGACGCAATTCATGTCGCCAATTTGGCTTACTTTTAAAAGATACAAGTTTTCCGAGCCAGAGATCATAAATCGTTTGCGCTTTTTCTCACTGAAATTCAAAATGCAGTGGGTTGCCAAACAAAATGTTTGTTCTCTTTTTGGCAAGTTACGACTTATTTGGCAATCGGATTTTAGTTCAACTCATTCCAAGTCGATTTTTTTTTCAGTTTCGGCCATTTTTGCCACGGCAGACCAACGGATTCGTAATCTACTCACTTTTCTCCAATTTCTATAAAAAATTCAGAATGATGTTCGATGGAGTCCAAAAATTGCAGTCGCCTCTCGGACTAAAAGTTGTACTTAAATATGAACAATAGTCTAGCACAAAACACATTGAGAGTGCACGAAATTGTATACTTTTCTATTATGAGGAAGTCCTAGTAAGGATCATTTTCTATACTCGCTATGTTACAATCTTCTAGCCCAGTGCATTTAGAAACTACTTTCTAGAAAACATTTAAATTTGATCGGTAGGTACAAAAAAGATCACTTAATGAAATGACATAAATTGTTTTCATTTAATGTCTATTCATTATAGGGCAATTCACTGGCTGAAGCACGGGACATTTCAGCTCTTTTTTCTACTCGTAAACATATAAAAATTATGAAATTAAGATGAATCGAATATTTTTGTTTTCATTTTATATCATATTACTTGGTGACAAAGTTATATGGAAAAATATTAGTTTTAACTAGGTCAAATATGCATTTATATCGTCTGATGCACGTGACACGGAAATGTCCCGTGTGTCAGACGATATAAATGCATATTTGACCTAATTAAAATAATTATTTTTCCATATAACTTCATCATCAAGTAGAGCTATATAAAACAAAAGCATAATTGCTATATTTATAATAATTTTAGAATTCTAATTTGTTTACAAGTAGAAAAAAAAAGCTAAAATGTCTTGTGCTTACAGCAGAGAATTGCCCATAAAAGAAAACTAAAATAACGAAAGACAAAACCAGGTGGAGCCACTGCATTTGCATTGATGTAAAGATTTAAAATATAAAATAAAATACATTATACGCTATTTTTGAGTTTTAATTTATATCATTTCATTAAGTGATCCTTTTCGTACCTATACTCCCCTAAATTTTGAGATTTATGCAAAGTAGTTTCTAAATGCACTGGGCCTGAAGATTGTAACATAGCAAATATAATGATTCTTACTAGGCTTCCTCTTAACCCAAATCACAAATGCTAGAAGTTATAACGATTGAAAAAATTTTGTGCTTTTACAGGGTTCCCACTCAAATCACAGAATGAAAATCAATGACTTTTCCATGGCTTTTAAGGACCTATGAAAATTCGTTTTTAGACATCATGTCTATATTTAAATTTTTAATAAAGTATATTCTCCCAAAAAAGTTACAAGTTGGTGGACGGGTAGTACAAATATGTCGGAGAAATCTGATATGGTGCAGAAAGTGGCGGTCACGCGGGGATAGCAAGTCCGAGTTGTGTTTTTATAAATTTTGCAGTTGGACAACATCTGCAAAAATTAAGGACTTTTAAGGACCTCTAGGCATTTTCAAGGACTTTTAAGCACCTCTAAGTATTTTCAAGCATTTTCAAGGCCTTGAAAACAAGTTCAAAAATATTAAGCACTTTTAATGACTTTCAACGACCGTGGGAACCCTATTTTAAAGTTGAAGTTTATTTGTGAGTGACTCACAGCACTTCGTCTTTGAGCTGGTCTTGGGTGAAGTTCATGGGGTGGTTGATGACGGAGATGCCGTAGTAGCTACTGTTGGCACCAGGGGGCAGGTGAGAGCGAAGGATGAGATTGTTCACTGCGTTCATGTACGCCACTGAGGATGCCCAGCCCTTGTTGTTGAACCACACCTGTAACAAATACATTTTTTATGTACTAAAAACATGCAACCTCTAGTAAGTTTAAGATCTCAAATGTAGACACAATAAAACAAGTACAAAAAACAGGTCACGAAAAAGGGAAAAATAATTTTCCATTCTTTGATATTTCAGGTGTTAAAAAAGTTAATCAATCTTTAATAATAAAGAAATATTTGATGAAAGAATAAGGCAATAATAATAAATTTTTATTTTAAAAAATTAAATTTTTTGATATCAACAATGAAAAACAGAAGACAAAATAAAAAAAAAAAAATGTAGACACAAGCTTATCAAAACAGTTCATTTCAGTTCTCATATTATGAAATTTTGTTTCACCTATGAGACCGTACTTGTGTTATGTCACAAATGTTTTCATTGGCCGTGGTTTTTAACTGTGACCGTTGTTTCCGTCAAAACGTAAAAAAAACATAGATGAATTTTTGATGAGCTGAATAGCTGTCATGGCGTTTATGACATCACAGTTACATGATTCAACTTAAAATGTTTAGAAATCCATGAAATTCCCTGTACTTCCATGACTTATGGTTATTTTTATGCTAAAAATCCTGACTTTCCAAGACAAAATTTACCCAATGTTCAAATTCCTGACTTTCCATAGGTGCGGAAACCATGAATTTAAGAATTACACTAGAGTTTTTGAGTTCTAACAAAATAAACTCGAAATCGTTGATTTCAAGGTTTTCAGATAACTTAATTGGCATTACCTGATCTTCAAGCCCTTTCACCAAAAATATACCAAAGACATGTACAATAACTGTTATACAACAAAGAACAGAACTCACTTTGACATTGTCGAACACTTCCACGCTCCGCAGCTTGTTCTCTATTTCGATGACCTTGTCGCGGACGTTAAGCATTTGCTCTTTAGACAATATCCTCCCTGCAAATCGTCTCATCATGTAGTGGATGAAGGTGAAGTTGAGGGAAGAGATTGGATTCTTCACACCAAATGTAAAACCTCCATACCTGTGAGAACAATTTTAAACGTTAAGGAATACGTTCGAGGGTTGTAGCCCACAATTTACAAGTACAGTCAACTCGCGATAACTCGGGGGGGGGGGGGGGGGGGGGAGGGATTCAAGAGATTTGCCAAATTATTCGAGTTATCGGAAGTCGCTCTAAAGTTATTTTCTATTCAAGGCATATTTCATCAGGGACATCTTTTGCTTGTTCATGTGAAATGTGGAAAAAAATATTGTGTCTTGCCAGGGTTCCCACTCAAATCACAGAATGAAAATCAATGACTTTTCAACAGGGGTGTAGTGGAGCGGGAACGCGTGGGAACGGCGATCCTTTACCTTTTTAAAAGGAGGAACGGCGTTCCCGCATCTAATGTTTTTTTTCTTTTTTTTCTTTTCTTCTTTTTTCTTTCTTTTTACGTGATACTAAACACAAAGTCAAGTAAGCAAACGAAAAAGTCATTTCGTGAGAACTTTGCTTTCGTCTACACAACTTTAGAGCTGAGCAAGCAAGTTTTATTTTTGTAAAACACTCGAAAGAGGCGCGGCACCTCACACATGACCATTTCTCCTTCATTAGGAATTAACTGACATGTATGTTTATATCTAGCTATGATTCATTCAATGGAAATTATCCTCTTCAACGAATGATCTGCATTTGTAGATGAATTCCAGACTTCAAATTTGCATGGTTCGTCATATATACTGACTAAAACTTCCATACACAAATTAAAGCCACTGACAACATTTTTAAAAAACAAAACTGTGGTCTGGCACATATAGTTCTTTGCACCCTTTCCTTGAAGAATATTTCCCTTCCTCTAATTTTAACGGGAACGCTAACCGATTTATCAACAAAAGTTATGTATGTATGTGTGTTTTTTTTAATTTTTATATCACCGATTTCATAAATTAATTGTAAACCTCTCACCCTACCTAAGAAATTAATTCGTTCAACAGTAATTTTTTTTTTTTCTTTGACAATCGAAAAAAGTGAAGCAAACCTGCGATTCTGACGGTATAAACTGGTTGGTGCTAAAAATCCAGATAGGTAAGAGCAGAATGTTGATATTTTGTATTAGCTTTTAAGGTGTTTTGAGATTACAAGAATTATACATTTATATTTTGTCAGATATTGGGAAATATTTATTTTAGTGCCAGATATTGGGAAAATCAAACTGATAACTTGTTTGAACATGAAAAAATTTGTTCAAAACAGTATTGATTTTTAAATCCATTATATTAACTTCGCTTTTGTATGTTTGTAAATTTGAATATGCTCCCTCCTTGAAACACGCTCCCTCATGATCGATGCAAAGACAGCATGGAGTGTTGTTGGATATGATATCATAAAGGATGATCATGGACGTCATATGATGAAGCTTATTAAACTAGGGATGTGGAACATTGCACTCCTATCAATTACACTATAACATTGACACGGATTTGTGTCATTTACCTTTTTTATATCATCCTTCATTTATAATAAAGGGCCAGTTTGGAGATATTTTTTGCGATATTTCTTGTATGGGTCTTGAAAAAAGAAAAAATTGCAAAATTGGTGAATTTGGCGATATACCTTTCGATCAACGATCGTTGATGAGTTTTGCTCAAGGAAAGAAAGCTCTGTATTGAAGGCATACATTTTTAAACCTTTTACGTCATTAAAACATATTTTACGGGAATTTCGGAGGTGGAGATGTTTAGAACACTTTAAGATGCATTAGCACAGCGATTTTTATCAAAATCGTTAGAGCTGTTTTTTAGCAATCAATGAAAAACATGATTTTTTCAATGGCAGCTACATTATGCGCATGCGCGATTTTGACGAAAACCTTCATGGTAGGTCCCATGGCCGCCACTAACCCTCATACCAAATTTGAACATCACAGGTCAATTTGTTTGGGAGTCATGGTGATCACACACACACACACACAGAGATATAAATTTTTTCTAGATAAGTAGAAGTTTCTAGATAGTTTTTTGAAATCAGGATAGTTCAAAACGTGGGGAAATGCGATTTTTTTTTTTAACCGAATGCTATTCATTTATTATCCTACGTATATATACATATGGGTAATTGAAAGTAAAAATATATACATATATCGTTTGGGCTAAGGATTACAAAATCATTTGCTGAAATGAAAGTCATATTCTAAAAATTGAATGATTGTATGCCGATATTTCTGATCAGAACTTTCTATATTGTTATGTTAAACAGTCGTCTTATTTTCAATGGTGATTTCTTATTTCTTCTCAAATACAAATTAATGTCTCAAAATGAGTGTTTGTTTTTTGTGCAAAAAAGAAAACAAATTGTCGGAATTGAACGAAATGCGCAGAAGTAATAAAATATCAAGTATGGAAAGATTATTCTGTCTCCAGATCTTGGATATCATTTACGATGTTACCGAAAGGTTATGACATTAAAGAAAGAATATAAAGATGAATTGGACAACAGCCTATCACCAAAAATTGTAAGCAAAATTAGTTTAATTAAGTGATATACGATACGTCTTTAGGTACCGAAAGCTGCGCTTGCGGATTGGTCTGCCGGACAAATCCGGCCAAATGCGGTTCGGCAGACCAAGTGATTCTTACTCGGTAGATAATTCTCTTCATTCCCTGTGAATATCAGAGTGATGTTCGATGAGGTATTTTGGCCCCCAAAAAGTGCACTTTCGGATTGGTCTGCCGGACAGTTCCGGCCAAATCCGGTTCGGCAGACCAAGTGATTCTTACTCGGTAGATAATTCTCTTCATTCCCTATGAATATCAGAGTGATGTTCGATGAGGTTTTTTGGCCCCCAAAAAGTGCACTTTCGGATTGGTCTGCCGGACAGTTCCGGCCAAATCCGGTTCGGCAGACCAAGTGATTCTTACTCGGTAGATAATTCTCTTCATTCCCTATGAATATCAGAGTGATGTTCGATGAGGTTTTTTGGCCCCCAAAAAGTGCACTTTCGGATTGGTCTGCCGGACAGTTCCGGCCAAATGCGCTTCGGCAGACCAAGTGATTCTTATTCGGTAGGTAATTCTCTTCATTCCCTGTGAATTTCAGAGTGATGTTCGATGAGGTATTTTGGTACCCAAAAATTGCACTTGCGGTCACGCTTTTCGGACACTTCCGGCCAAATGCGCTACGGCAGACCACGCGATTGTTAATCAGCTAACATAACTCTACATTCCATATGAGTTTCAGAGTGATGTTCGATGAGGTTCAAATTTTGCAGTCGCCTCTCAGTCTAATATAGAACACCCGTACCATTTTTGGAGGGTTTTCTAGACCCATTTTCATTGCAAGACTTTTCATTGCTAAAACTCATTCTTGCACACATAGAATTTTACTCTTAGGCCGGTCCTGTATATTTGATTTTCCTTAATATAAAACTGCTAATGGTTTAATTTGAATACTTTAATAAATGAGTATAATACATCGAAATTGGGCTGTGAAGAAGTAGGAAAGCAATTCAAGTGTACTTTAAAATGCAAAATTAAATTGCTTCTCGGTTTGAGAATGGGAAATCTTTTACAATTACAGTTATTTCAGAGTATATTTCAAAAATGCAGCAGCAGTTCCTAAAAAAAAAAAAAATCATTTCCCTCGAATTAAGAAAAAAAAAAAAAAATTAAAACCAAATACAGTGGCGGTGATAAGGGAAGGAAATTAACCCCGATCCATTTTAAAATCTAGTGATTTTAATGGCAGTATCATAATATATATTATGCAGTTTGCTTTTTCCTCCGTAGCATCCTCATACGATTCATACTCACTTTTGACTTTTATTGTCACATAATCGTCACCACTGCCGAAATAACAAAATCTAACTGGATAAGATTAAAAAACAGCCAGTAATGAGTCTACATTGAAATATCCAGCTTAAAATTAGAGATGATTGAGATGGTACACAAATTAATATTTTATCAAGAAATTTTAAATCGACTGATGAATTTTAATTTACCAGTTATTTTATTACTGAAGCAAATTTGGAAAAGAAAAGGAAGGGTCTATCAAGTAAGAGGAACTTCTCTACATTTTCTTTTTGAGAAGGAGAAATCTCATAAAACTCTCGATCGACATCTGCAACAATCGCCATCTTTATTCATTTTGAAAACAGATTTCGAGGATCTACAGAATCTTGGAATTTATCCGAAGACATTACATATAAGGCATCTCTGACATTTTGGAAAATTGTTGTAAAAAATGTGTTTAAAAATTTGTGTCAATAATATGTTTGAAAATTTCTTACAATCCATTTATAAAGTGTTAAACAATCTTTTAAAATGGGCTGTGGAAAGCAAATTGTTTAAAAATCCAAATAACTTAATAGTTTTAAAAATTTATTTGAATAAAAAAATAAGTCGAAACACACATTTTTTTTTTTTTTTTTTTTTTTTAATTTTTGAAGTGCTTATTAGTTGTTTTGAGAGTATTATAGAAATATTAATAAAACTATTTAAAATTGTCATTTTCACTTTCCCCTCCCCTCTCCCACACACAGAAAAAAAAATACGTTTGTAACGACGTGACATAGCGTTCCCACACCTTTTTATTTTACACTACACCACTGCTTTTCAATGACTTTTAAGGACCTAATTAATGTTTTTAAGGACCTTTGAAAATTCGTTTTCAGGTATCATGACTATATTTAAATTTTTAATGAAGTATATTCTACCAAAAAAAGTTACAAGTTGGTGGATGCGTAATACAAATGTGTCGGAAAATTCCGATACGGTGCAGATAAGTGGCGGTCACGCGGGGATAGCAAGTCCGAGTTGTATTTTTATAAATTTTGTAGTTGGACAACATCTGTAAAAATTAAGGACTTTTAAAGACCTCGAAGCATTTTCAAGGACTTTTAAGCACCTCTAAGCATTTTCAAGGCCTTGAAAACAAGTTAAAAAATATTAAGCACTTTTAATGACTTTCAATGACCGTGGGAACCCTGCTTGCTTTAAACTTTTTTAGCCATGCTGTACTTGCTATAAATCCTTCAATTTTTAGTAAACGAGTAAAGTCCTTCGCCTTTTTTTTACCATCATACCACTAAGAGAGATTTTGGAATTCTGGGTTCGATACGTCTCAAACCATTTTAATACAGCAGCTTCGACACCAAGAAAGGCCTTCACTCATTTACAAGATGGATCGAGTTTCGACGCATGTCTTCTCAAAATCGTGTTTGTTTTTCAAAGTGGTTGAAAGAGTATTTTTAGGAATTATGTACTTTAAAGCAACGTCTTTTTTCTTACATTGCAGATTTTGCTTAGTTTCATTGATCAATTTAACCTTTTGAGTAAAAATAAGCGTATTTAACTTGCTTTTTCACATTATTCAAAGCCAACAAAGAACCAACACCATTGATTCACACTGGAAATCTGGAATGGAATGTAAAGGCAATAGCTAGTTTACTTTCTGTACTCATCACTACAAATGGGTTTTTCCCAGGTAACAAGTTAAATTGTAAAACATGATGCAAATATTAAATTTCTTTTTATTTTTTTTTATTAGTATTGGAGGGGGGGGGGGGGAGGGGTGTTGAGATATGGAGATAATTTAGTGTTAAAAAACATTAAATTGCCTTGGGACCTAATGAAAATTTCGAGATAAAAGAATATTCGACTTTTCGACTTATGAGACTTCGAGTTATCACGAGTTGACTGTACTTTGATATTCAAAAGTAGATCTCTTAAGATTAGTAACGAAGATAAATAACGAGGACCATCGATATAGATAAACATCTGGATAGACTGCTCCATTGTCAATGCAAAGAGAAAAACGCGCCAGGGATTGTGAAGCTGGTGGGAAGATTAACCAATCACAGTTCACTTTAATAGTTGGATGGGAATGCGAAAAACCTTGTAAAGTGTTAGAGAATATATTTTTTTGCACATTATTACTAATTAAGGTCTACTATTGACACTTCTACTGTGTACAACCCAAAATTTTATTTTCAATCCTCGGCAATCCGTATTTTTTATCCAACCAACGACATCTGGTAATGGCTTCATTTTCCCAGCGTTAAGCAGTCTATCCAGTTGTTTATCTATATCGATGACGAGGACAAGTATAAGGGTACTTATTAATTTAAAACACTTTTAATGTCAAAATAACAGAGAAGAGCTTATTTATGATTTGAAACACATTGATTACTCAGGTCAGCAAATTTTTTTCTTCTTTCAACTGCATGAGAATGTTCTTGCTAAATATTACGATTTACAGTCCACTGAATCCAAAAATGATCTCCATTTCCCTCTATCATGTACAGATTTTTCGCAAAATACAGGGTGTTTGCATGAAAAAACGTTACACTAATAAAAAAAAAGCACCATTTTATAACATTAAACTAAATAATATTCTTTCAATGGACAATTCCCACATTTTTTAAAAACGAGTGAAAATAGTTTATATTTATGAAGAATTTCTTTCCGATTCCAAATATTTAAACAAAAATTCTTTAAAAAAACTAGTTATTCAAATATTAAGTAAAGAAAATGTCCCAAAACCGAGCCAAAACCAGTCCGATCAAAACACTCAACAAAATCTGTGATGTCAACAGATCCTTCCGTTTCTATGGTTATCGTGAGGTTTCTACCAAATAGTTGGCGTTGATTTGGTAGACCATTACCATATCTCACACAGGTTGGCGCAATTTGCGAGAAACTTGCAATACTGGTTTTCACTGCTGCATTTCAAGCCAAGATATTTGGGATCTCTTGACTACACATTCAATTCGAGCCAAATGAATCGTTTTCTGGTCAACGTCTAACAGGGGAACTTTGATTCATATTTAAAAAAAAGAAAAAGTGCATTGAGCAGAAATTTTTGCGTTTATGGCCTTTTCCAAACATTTAGCATTAAATAAAAAAATAAAATGCGGGAAATTTCCATTCTTTATGCTCATAACACCTTTTCTTCCATTTTTTATGTCCTGCTTAAGCATCCAGAAAGAAAAAGTGCATTGAGCAGAAATTTTTGCGTTTATGGCCTTTTCCAAACATTTAGCATTAAATAAAAAAATAAAATGCGGGAAATTTCCATTCTTTATGCTCATAACACCTTTTCTTCCATTTTTTATGTCCTGCTTAAGCATCCAACTGTAGCCAGCTAGCAAATTGACATCCCAACTTCCTTGGTAGCGTTTCTCGGAATGAGGTTGCGTGTGACACTACGTTTTTATTTTTTAGTCTTGACTCCAGCAGGGGTCAAGCAACATTATTTAACAATTAATAGACAAAACAAGTACAGGATGGCCACAAAATTGATAGGTGTAAATTTGGTGATGGTTGTATATGGTATTGACCGCATCTTTAAAAAGGCTTAATTCTCTAACACCAAGTCACTGAACTCGCTTTAAGTTCAATGACTTAGAGTTACAAAAACGAGTTTTTCAAGAAAACTTGACCTGATGGAATTCTTTCAGTATTTTCTCCGATTTTAGTGAGTAGAAATTTAGAAGAAACAATAAAAAAATCCTGTGCAGTTTTTTGGTTGTAAACCTGTGTTGTCAAAAGATGATTGAGGCAATTTCTCAGTTATATACACAGTGATCAACCAATTCCAATTTTAGCTCAAAAATATTCTAAATTTCTTGAAAACAAGAATACAGTAGAATCTCGATAAACCGACCTAATTCGGACCAAAGGTAGGTCGGTTAAGCGTAAATTCCGGATAAAAGAGAGTTGTAGAAAACAATAAAAAGTACATGATTTTCATTTATTGAATACAGGACTTTTAATGTTTATTTATGACATAATTGTTGGAAATGAGTTTTTGTTGCAATAATCTTGATAATCTTTATTTCGCTGCTCTATCCCGGAGTCTTTTTGAAGGCAATAGTTCAGTTTGATCTGCATCCGAAGGTTGCTCTAACCATGTCAGTTTTTTAGAAAACAGTCAAAAGCCTCACCATTACTTATGTAACTTTAGAGCAAGGGAAAAGATTACGGTTTAAAAAGGAACAAATTATTTATTACTCATTTGGGAGATTTTCGATGTCGACCAAATGATTGCTGGTTAACAGAGAGTTCCGGATAAAGGAGGAATGGTTAATCGAGGTTCTACTGTATAGATAAAAAAATATTTTAATCAAATTGAAAATTATTCTTAAACATACCGTTGTTTGTAGAATGTCTTCCGTGACTTGATAATCCAGTCTGAAATATTACGTCCAGTCATGTTGTAGACCACGTCAGATGAGCTGATTGCAACATTGGGTGCTGGAGGACCCAGAGCGCTAGCTGGGCATACCTGGGTCCCGATGGAACATGGACAGGGCTCAAGCTGAGAATCGTCGTAAGGGTGGGGGTCAATCAGGAACGAGCGATTGAACTTGAGAGGCTGGCAGGGCAAATCACTGAAAGAATGAAATGTATTGTATAAAATGGAAGTTTAAAGCAACAATATTTAACAATTAATAGACAAAACAAGTACAGGATGGCCACAAAATTCAGGAAATTGATGGGTATAAATTTGGTGATGGTTGTACATGGTCTACAAATGAGGTCCATTTTCAGGGTGGACACAAAATACCCCAGGGGAAAAAGTTCCTTGATAATTCCCTGACAGATTTCTAAAACAGGGTTCCCACTCAAATCACAGAATGAAAATCAATGACTTTTCAATGACTTTTAAGGACCTAATTAATGTTTTTAAGGACCAATGAAAATTCGTTTTTAGACATCGTGTCTATATTTAAAATTTTAATAAAATATATTCTACCAAAAAAGTTACAAGTTAGTGGATGCATAATACAAATACGTCAGATGATTTCGATACGGTGCAAATAAGTAGCAGTCATGCGGGGATAACAAGTCCAAGCTGTATTTTATAAAGTTTGTAGTTGGGCACACAACGTCTGTAAAAGTTAAGAACTTTTAAGGATCTCTAAGCATTTTTAAGGACTTTTAAGCAACTCTAAACATATTCAAGCACTTTCAAGGCCTTGAAAACAAGATAAAAAATATTAAGCACTTTTAATGACTTTCAATGAGCGTGGGAACCCTGTAAAAAATTTCCAGATTTTACGGAAAACTTTTTTTCAAATTTTCCAGATATGTAGATCAGATAGAACATTTATGTTATTATTAATATGTTAATTTTTTTAAAAAATAGTTTTGGCAGTAACGAAAAGTTTAAATTATACCAAAACATGAAATTTCTAACGATTACCACAATCCTCCGCGGAAAATGGCGCAAAATACGGATGAACGGGGAATGGTACATTCAAAACAATAGAAAAATTTCCTGATTTTTGAAAAGTTTAAAAAAATTCCCCGATTTTTTCCACAATCAGAAAGCTCCCTGACATTTCCCCGATTTCCGGGTTCTGTGGCCACTATGATTTTCATTTGGACAGATCTGTCAACAAACGAAACTGCTGAAAAGGGATCTCTTCTTGCACAACCACTGCATTTATCAAAAATGACTTTTTGGACTACACTATCCACTAAAGGGATCGTAGGGTCCTTTTTCGTAAAGGAAACGATAAACTCATAACGTTATATATTCAGATTTTACAAAATTTTATTTCTACATTTCAATATTATGGCTACTTTTGAAATCTAGTACAGTCAAGAGCCCGAAATCCGGATATCTAAAAACCGGACGCTTTTAATCTTTTCGGTTTTTTTTTAATGGAATTGAGACATTTTCAACTCTCCTGCTCACCATGCTTTGAAAGTTTAAATTTTTTTTCCAAGAATGTCATGTCCGAAAACAACAAGAATACCGGTTTCGTTCTGCATAACAGAAGAGCACAGCGGCTATTGTCTGGAATTGGATCCAACCACATCAGACTCGCAGGGGTCAAAGTGACAAAATAAAAATATATAGGATTTTTAAAAAAAAAATATAGGACAATTTCAAACATCAAATAACTGCACACAGTTGATACTAAACTTAAAAATTAACTCGTTATACATTTAAATACTCGTTATATTGTATTTAAGAGAATAGAAAACACACCTTTGAAAAAAAAGAAATCGCCTGATCCTGAATATGTCCTCCGTTATTGCCTCAATATTTCTTCCCTAAATCAAGTTTTATTAATTACATTATTTGTCATCTTGAGTCTTTTGCTTCCAGCGTCTATAACTGCTTGAACAGCTCCAATTTCTTTAAGTATTTTCTTTTTAAACCTGTTTGCAGTCTTTTGTTGGTTCAATGGGAATTGGAAAAATGGGAGATTTAGCGCCGAATGTGGTGAACCGGTTACTTGGTTTTCCGGAAACCCTAGTGACCGTTTGGATTTGACAACACAACGTATTGACGTCATTTTCAATTTTGGCGACTTTTATGAAAAAATCGTGGCTAATATTCCGAATCCGGGACCGATTGTGCGCCAAGGTTATTTTAGCCAAAAAAATGACAGCCATGCCATTTTTTTAAGAGCAAGAGAATTGCCTATGGTTGCCATAATTAGGCGCGATTTGGTGTAAACAATTCGTGGCGCACAATCCGTATCGGATTTGGAATAAAAAAAAATCGCCATCCGACATCATACAGTAAATTTTAACTCTTTTGTTTTCTTCATCTATTATTGACTGAGCACTCAAAATGTTCTTTAGTAGTCCTGCAAGTTAATCACAAGTTGTTTTTATCCGTTTTTCTCAAGTCAATAGTTTTGTTGCTGCATCTCTGTATTATGACCAATTAATTTACTACGTTCAAGGAGAAAATAAATCAGAAATTCAAAACCGCGTGCTACGGAAAAGTTCACATGCTTACATTTTACAACTCCCGCCGGTCTAGTAGAGTTGAATTGTAGGTTATGCAGCACGTGACATCACAAGAGAAAAAATTACAAATGTCGCTTTTGTCAGGACTTTTTCACCTACCATCGCGCCAAAGAATCCGAAATATAAAAAATGGCAACGAACGGCGCTATTATTACGAATTCGAAGAAAATATAGAAATATAGGACAATTCTATAATATAGGACAATATAGGACGTTTTTGCCGATTTTTTAAAAAATATAGGATTTATAGGACATATAGGACGTCTGCGACCCCTGGACTCGGAGACAGCCTAGCTTGACGTCACCTTACACCGGGGCTAGCTATTGGTCAAAAAAGAACATCATCGGGAGGGATTGGGATACTGAATCCCCGAAGTCATTTAATTTTTATTCTTTTCCTGAAAATGCGATCGCTGATTTTGCACATGTTTTAGAAAGCTTCTTTCATCTCGATATTTTCTTGGTTTTTGAGTTCCCTTCGTCGGAAATCGCTGAAATAAGCGTCTTAAGGCAAAATAGAAATCATAACTAATGCGACAATAAATAATTACCGACATGTTTTGCCCATTTCAAAGCGCAGCCCAATCCTAAATTATGGTATCCCCTGAATTTGTGGACTATTAGTGATTCAATTCACATTAAAACTATTTATATTTTATTTAAAATCTATATTACTTTATGGTTCAAATTTCTTCAGAATCGCACTAAGGGGCATCGTAAATTAGCAATTTTCCTAAAGGACATTCAAAAGGGAGATGTCCAGGATTTTTTTACCGAAAATCGTAAAATGGCCTGAAATCCAGAAAAGTCTGAAATCTGGAATTGCCACGGTAATGAAGATTCTGGATTTGAGACTTTGCACTGTATATTTAAAATTCTATAGGTGTCTGTCCAACGTACTCAATGTCTCTTCTTTGTGTCTCTTACTGTTTGATAGTTATGTAATTCTAAAGTAAGGGATCCCTTTTTGAAAGACCCTTTTTATGAGTAGATGAAGCACTCTTTCTTTAGAAAATAATGGAACCCATAAAAACAGTTTCTTATATCAATCCTTTACATGCATTGCCAATGAGGAACTTGCACAAGTGAGGAAAATGAATATTTTTCGTATTTTCTAGTGTTATCAAACGAATATATTTGAGAAGTGCAATTATTTTTTATCTTTATGCTTTCAATTAATCAAAAATTGAGTTTGAAATTAGCCTAAATCAAAGCAAAAGTCAAGTGACCAAAAACGCATGAAAAACTGTAATGTGGTTACGCAGAGATAAAGTCGCAAAACGAAGGGAGAAACCACACTCATTCCTCGTCTAAAACAGGTTTTGGATTGGTTCATTAACTGCGCGTTGACGTTTCACGCAAAAGTGGCTTTTTCACGCCAAATCGTAAAGTGTAAAACTAAATATTTTTTTTAACTATCTATCCAAGCTCAAATTTTTGAATGGTATTGTTTTTCATGAATTTTTCTCTACTTTTATTTAAAAATAAAACCAAAAAATTTAAAATAAAACGTGAAAGTTTCTCATTGTTATATTCATTAACATACCATCATTTCTGTTGCCAGTATGTGCTTGATGTTTGCATCTAATTTTAAATATTAAAAACATCTCTATAGGCAAAATATGCAGTAAGCTACTTTTCAATATTTATTCATTAAAAACGAATGGGAATTTATGCACTCACATCCAAATATCTTTTATTTATTAAGATTAAAACAATTTTATTATTTATTTATTAAAACAATTTTGGCAACAGGAAAGAAGTTTCTTCAATGATTGGTTAAATGCTATTTCAGCATGATTGATTGATAGCAATTTGATTTATTAGTATTCGGTAGAGGCGACCTTTTAGTGACAGTGGTAGCCCCCAAACTTTGATAGAGTGCATTTTCATTGACATCGAATCTATCTGGAAGTTTCAGCCCAATTGGATGACGGTGAGGGGGTTAATTAGGCCTCGACAGATTTTTCCACCATCAACATACACAGTCACTCACACACACAAACAAAGTTATTATTGTAAGATTTGAAGCCAAAGCAGATCAAAACTTGCAGAAATTTATTCCAATATAACTCTTCACAGATTCCTTTACAACTCCAGAACTTCTCGTTCTAGTAGACTCAATACAGCTCTATACACAACAATAGAGCACAAACAGCAGTTAAACTTGACAAACAACTGCTAAATTGCCGCAAAAGACAATGCAATACAGTTCGCTTTTGGAACTCTCTGAATGCTCGCTGACAGACAACCAAGTCAGTATCTCAACTCAGAAATTTCAGTCAACTCACGGACTCAACTAATTCCAGTCAACTAACTGACTAACCAACCAACTCCACTCATGGCTGGTCTTATATAGGAGAGGCGAGCCTTCGTGAATCTTCCAGAGATAGACATTTCGAGAACTTTCCAGATCGTAGTCGAAAAGTCCTATACATGTACATGGGGACCGAAAATGTCGCCAAGTTAGTCGACAAAAATTAGTCGCCAAAATCATCGCCAATTTGGCGAGATTGCCATTACCATAATGTTAAATGCCCTGCTCCTTGTAAAACTCGCTTCCCAGCGTTATCTCTATAAAACTCGTTATCAAGCATTAATAGACACACTGCAGGAAAGCCAAGCTAAGACGAACTATTGCGCTGCTTTATGCGAGATGTACACAAATTTTCCTATTTACAAAATTAAAACTATGAAATATTTACAAATATACAAAAATTACATATATTAAAAAACTTACTTTAGTGGATGACCCTTGATGCATCTTGTGCCCATTCCAACAGGAGAGAGAAGAGAATCCACATACTTTTGTGCCAATGGACTTTGAGGATCATCATTACTAAAAATATTTGGTACAATTCATAAATTTGAAAGTAACATTTTAGTATTTCTTGTGAAGACCATATTTCTAGTGAAAATCAAATAGTATATGATTTACAAAGATACTGTTGCACAAATTGTCTGTATATAGTGTAAATAGTGACATATTATTTTAAAATTCTATTGTAATTTATTTTTATCTTATTTTATTTATTAAAAGCGATTATACAGGTTAGAAAAAAGGTGGCAACACCTAAAGCAATCGAGCAATTTCGAGATGTTTCTTTTTCGATGATTTGGCTAGAAATTTCGGGAATATTCTCATGCGCCTGCTATATAAAGACCGTAGATCGGGAAAGTTTTCAGATTGACTTCGTTGAAAGCTGATCGCGATCGCTTTGTTGACCTATTGGAGTGAGCTTGTATAATCGCTATATTCGAAGCTGTTCTTGTTGAAGCTTGTATTGAAGATTAATAGTGATTGCACTGTTGTCTTTGAATAAATTTTGTGAGTTTTCTGAAGAGAATAAATACTAGTTTTTATCTGAAAAACTGTGCCATCATTGCCTCAGTGGAAAAATTCATAACAATACTTTACAAAGGCTGAACTGTAAACCTATTCAAACTCATTTCTTTGAGCT
The DNA here is from genome assembly GCA_963978545.1 of Linyphia triangularis. NCBI lineage: Eukaryota > Metazoa > Arthropoda > Arachnida > Araneae > Linyphiidae > Linyphia > Linyphia triangularis. Next base: position 5,643,057 of record OZ021731.1, read on the forward strand.
TAAACTAACAAGCATTGTCTTGCAATATAAATAAGATCATTATATTCCTGAATATTATGAATATTTCAGCTGGTTGTTGGTTGTTTTCAGATTATCTGACGCCGTCAGCAATACGAGGGCTATAATGCGCCGAAACATTTGTCATTAATATTTCGGCTGGTGTCAAAAGTAAAGAGTAAGAAAGATTGTTTCAAATGCCACTTCTATATTCTGCAAAACAAATTTGAGACATGTACATTTAAAGAAAAATATTATCAAAACTAAAATTTCATGGTTAACACAAATGGGAAAAAATATTTTTAAAAATAAAAACACTGTAGCAAACACCTCAGTTAAACTTCAGACACTTATGATTAGCTTTTACATTTGGCAATCGATTATTACATTTTAGTTGTGAAGTAACATTCTCATGAGGCTGTTAGAAAATTAGAATAAAAATTTTAATTAATTTCCTGACATTTACAGATATACCAACTTTTCTACAGATTTCTCGTAACTTTTACTCATTTTAAATAGTTTTACAGATTTTACATTCTTTGAAACCTATAGAAAAGATCTATGAGAAATATCTTTTCTCAATCTCCAGCCAATACTCTTAAAATTCACTATACTTTTGTTATTGCTAAGATTTTTGTTGTTTTTGTTGAGTATTATGATGACGATGTATTAGTGCCTAATGTATCTTGCATTTTTTTATACTGATGTAAGAGTTATCAGGGTTCCCACTCAAATCATAAAATGAAAATCAATGACTTTTAAGAACCTAATTAATGTTTTTAAGGACCTTTGAAAATTTGTTTTCAGGCATTATGTCGATATATAAATTTTTAATAAAGTATATTCTACCAAAAGAGTTACAAATTAGTGGATGCATAATACAAATACGTCGGAAAATTCCGATACGGTGCAGATAAGTGGCGGTCACGCAGAAATAGCAAGTCCGACTTGAAATTTTTATAAATTTTGCAGTTGGACAACATCTGCAAAAATCACTTTTAAGGACCTCTAAGCACTTTCAAGGCCTTGAAAACAAGTTCAAAAATATTAAGCACTTTTAATGACTTTCAATGACCGTGGGAACCCTGGTTATTGACCATGGGTAAACACAAAAAGTAAAAATCTATAAAAACTACGAGCAATCCATAAAAAGTTTGCATTTATGACAAAAGTTAATTAAAAATCAACAAGTAGAAGAACATATTATTCAACTCTTAGTATTTCATAACAACAAACTTGTAAAATATCTAATAAACATTTTTATCCCTTTTGACGTATAGAAGACTAAAGATTGTATGAAATGAATTGTGTACCATCTTAAGGAGTACCTGAAAAATATATTGTTTGGAGGTCCATAAAGCCAAGGTTGAAGTTCAAGAGGTGGTTCCTCAACCAGTGGAGGAATAAAGAGAGCCAGAACAAGTGCCAAACAGATAAATCCAGCTGGTAGCACAATCTAAAACAAAAATTGTAAGTGATAAATTAAGTAATAGAGCCAGGGTTTTAGCAGAAACTTTTAACTTGAAACCAACTGCACTGATGTCCTTTTTTCTGATTCAAATAATCTAACAAATTAATAGGAACTACTTAAACAAGAGCACAATTGCAATTTTTTTAAATTTTAGTTTTTTTCATATACAAAAACTTTTTTTAAATACTACCCATATTTATGAAAAAAAAAATCACATTTTTAAACTGCAAACACATAATAATTGACATAACAATGTTGTATACTGCAAGTCAGTGCTAGAAGTGTGGGTAGATGTGGGACAACGCGTCCCCCCCCCCCCCCCGCTTTTCAAGAAAATACCCATACCATCCTTTACGTACTTTAAACATAAAAATACAAAACAAAGGCAGGAAAAAGTGGAGATGGAGATTATTGGTGATAGCTTAAAAATTCAAGGATTTTGAAGGACCAAATTTCCTCAACAAATTTTTATTGATTTTCAAGGACCGTGGGAACTCTGATATTGTGCTGTTTGAATAAAAAGTAGTGACAATAATTTCACAAATAGTAGTGTTAAGCTTTAACCCTTTGCACTCATAATTATGCTTTAGAAAGTTAGCAAATAACTTGGAATTTTTTTTCGTGTTCAATCAAGAAGAATTTTTTTTTTATGGAAATGTGTTCCAATTTAACTTGAAGGTTTACCATCCTTAAATCAAAAATTTTAAAATATAGCCCCTGAATACACCCCTTTACCTAGGAGGGGAATGTTGCCACATAATATTATATTTTTCAGCGTGCCAAAATAATTTATTGAAACTACTAAGAATACTTAAGTATATATGTTTATATGTTAAAGTTTATTAGTGATTAAGTATATATGTTAAAGTTTATTAGTGATTACGAAGAACTAACTTTTTCCAATTCAACTTCTTGAAAAATACATGTTTTCCTGAAGTTTTCTCTTGAAATGGCACAAGAAATCAAATCAAAATATGGTAAAATTACCAAGATATATAAAAAAAAACATTTCAGCGGGGTTTTGTGTCAAAAGAGAACGTGATAAGTGTTGGTTCACGACGGTCTGAGCATTTTCTGCACCACTTGAAAGGAGCGATAAGGAGAGTTTGTCGATGGTTGGGTTTGTTGAAATTTACTTGCGCAAGGGCAACAGTAGGGCTGAGGTGCTGGTAGCCGTCCAGAATGGTTTGGTGTGCAAAAGGTAAAAAATCTAAGAAATGTAATAATATGAACAAACTATATAAACAATATTTAGGAGCGGAACGTAATGCCAGCACCTCCATCAAAGCAAATCAACTTAACCAAAACATTTCTGTTCGAAGTACTTCCAAGCTATCACAGTTTTCCCAATACAGATGCGATGTCCCCTGTACGGGGACATACGAACGCGATGGTAAAACGAGTGATGTCCCCTATACGAGGACATATGAGTGAAAAGGGTTAACATAAATTACCTCGCAAAACAAGCTCTTGATGTTTCTCCTGCTGTGATGGAATCTGCGAAGATGGAAAGCTGCCATCTGTCTCTGCACCAGTTTCGCTCCTGTGATGCGCCTGTCAGACAGTTCTGGGAAGGGAGGCAGGTCCACATGTTGAATGGCATCGCAGGCTGCAGACCACAAAACAACAACTTAGAGATTGGATGATATGGAATAAATACACTAATATGAAACGCAGCAATGGCTAATTGATGGAAACCTACACCATACCAAGAAAGAGCAAGGATACATTAAGAGAATAAAGAAAATAATAAGCATAAATAGTTAGAATAATTATGGACAGTTAATAGGAAAATAGATTTTGTATTTATAATGGGTCAGATCTATTTAAAAAAAACCTCCTGAAAATAAGCAATCTTTTGTCACATACATTTAACTTGATAATTTTAGACTGAAAATATGACAAGAATTGGTTATAGCCAATAATAGACAGCTATGGCACATTACCTTAATTGGTTTTGATACAACAAGGTTAAGTGCAGTTGGTTGATTGTACAGTCAAACCCCGTTAACGCGAAGCCAATGGGGCCACCACAATTGTTCACGTTAACCGAATTTCATGTCAAACGAATAAATTAACGTTAAGTTTTAAGAACAGAGAACTTCGCGTTAAATAGGATTTTTTTTATGTTAAGCGATTTCACATTAAAGGGGTTCGACTGTAAAATTTAAATATTTCATGCATTTGATTTTTTAGTTTGATTAAGAAATGATGGTGAGGTTGAAGATAGTAAATTATAATTAGAAGAGAAGATATAACAGTATATAATAAAACAAGATGGTTACTTCATTTTTTTTTTTTTTGTTTTAACATAAAATCATATGCAAATCAGCAAAATTTTTATGACTCTGTACTTATAATTACAATTAAGCATATTAAGTACGACATGCTTGTTTGGTCAGGTTATACAGATATTATGTCAATGAATATTATATTGTAGATACAATACATATTAACATTCATAAATAAAATCCTTGGAAATTGTTTTACAAGTTAGAAAGTCAAGATTCATTGGCAGTCTGTTCCTGCCCCATAGACCTAACACTTCATTTTTTTGTCAGCAATATCTGCTGAAATATAACTACTTTAAAACATGAATTTTTCTCCAAAGTGTTTACAACACTTAAAAACACTAGGTATGTGGAACTTTGCATAACTTTCAATTACACTTAATACTGGTCACTGTATTTAACTTTGCCATGAATTAGTATAATGGTGCCATTTGCATTTTCCTACTTTCATAAATTAAAATTTGGCACTAATAAGTACATTGGTAAAAAAAAACCCTGCTAAAATAGGCTCCTAAAACAAGACATATTTTTCAATGCTGTTTCAATACTGGCAAAAAACTGCCAATTTTCCAATAACTGAACATCAAACAGCTTTTTGGCAAAATAACAGTTATATAACAAATCAATTATGCTCTTTTGACCAAACATGCAAATTCAATTAAATCCACTTTTCTCATATAGAGGAATATCAGGTTTTTTTTGCGGGGTTTGGAGGAAAATCAAAGAATTTCAGGGTTTCCAATTTTTTAGGAATTATCGAAAAATTTAAATACAATTTTAGGAACTTCAACGAGAAACAAAAATGAGTGGAATGTTAGTGCGATTGCGACTTCTGCACTTTTAAATAGCTAAAAGTTGAATTATTAGGTCTATTGAGCAATGACAGACTGGTAGTCCCTTAAAAATTCAAATTATATTCAATGTTGCCCACGAGCATTTTTTTAAAAAGTTAAATATTTATCTACTACTAGATTATACTTATAGCTATACCTAAAAGTGCAAACTTTTTTTCTCAGAACTGTGATAGAGACATGTAGCAAAATGGATAATTCCCGCATTATTAAATTTTTTAAATTTAATTCTAAATGTTTCGAAAAGGCCATAAACGCAAAAATTTCTGCTCAGTGCGCTCATTTTTTAAAAAATTGCAACGTAAGTTAGCTGGTTTATTTAGGCGGGAAAAACGACTCATTTGGCTTGGAGATAATGTGACGTCACTTGTTCCGAATTTGGCTTGAAACTCAGCAGCGGAAACCAGTTTTGCAAGTTTCTAGCGCCAACTGGAATGGGATAAGGCACTTGTTAAAAAAAACTCACCAATTATTTGCAGAAATCTCACAATCAGGGTTCCCACTCAAATCACAGAATGAAAATCACAGACTTTTCAATGACTTTTAAGGACCTAAATAATGTTTTTAAGGACCTTTGAAAATTTGTTTTCAGTCATCATGTCTATATATAATTTTTTAATAAAATATATTCTACCAGAAAATTTACAAGTTGGCGCAAGCGTAGTAAAATAGGTCACAGAATTCTGATACAGTGCGGATAAGTGGTGGTCACGCAGGGATAGCAAGTCTGAGTAGTATTTTTATAGAATTTGAGGCTGGCACAACAACCGCAAAAATTAAGGACTTTTAAGGACCTCTAGGCATTTTCAAGGACTTTTAAGCACCTCTAAGCATTTTCAAGTACTTTCAAGGCCTTGAAAACAAGTTCAGAAATATTAACACTTTTAATGACTGTGGGAACCCTGACAATAACCATAGAAACGGAAGGAAGTTTTGACGTCACAGCAAAAATGCAGCGTTTCAATCGGACTGCAATTGGACGAAGTTTTCGGGCATTTTCTTTTCATAATACTTAAATAACTAATTTTTTTTAAAGAACTTTTGTTTGAATATTTGGAATCAGACAGAAATTCTTCATAAATGTAAACTAATTTCACTCGTTTTTTAAAAATGTGGGAATTGTCCAATGCCACAGTACAGCGTAGTTCATACACAAACACGCAGAAATGCCAATTTTTTTACGGATTTTTCAGAATTTTTAAGGATTACCCGTGGTCAGTACTCTTACATTACAATGAATGAATACAAGATACAAGAGCGACTAGAGGAACCGTGTGACACTCTGTGAAAACAACGTAAAGTCTGACAATAGAGAAAGTATTGGCGAAGTTCAAGAAAATTGGCAAACGATTGAGAAAAGATATTTAGTGTAGGTCTTTTCTGTAGGCTTTAAAGAATGTCCAAAACAGTAAAAACTGTGAAAAATCCATAAAACAGAAAATAAGTAGAAAACTACAGAAAATCCTCAAAAGTAGAAAATACGAAAAAAATTTGGCATCTCTGAATAAAAAACTTATTTCTCTATTGGAGTTGAATATAAATTATAATTGTTTCAGAATAATTAAAAATGCAAAACTGGTGCAATAATATTTAAAATTTAAAAACAGAATACACACATAACAATTAGTAGGATCAACTATCGGTAAAATAAAAACAGTGCAAGACCACCATCAAACCCAAACCTTAACACATCAAAGGGTGAGAAAGGAGAAAATGTTTTAGAAGGACACTGGTTAGTAAAATGAGGAGGAAAAACTACCAAACAATTTTTATTTAATATAGAGTACATCCAGGATTAGTAATAATGGTAAGCTTTTGACTAATTTTAAATACTAAATTAAAGACCGCTTAACTTTTTTGAATCAAACCTAGTTTTAAACATTGCAAAGTGTTTGTACTTTAGGGTTTTCTGAATTGATTATACAGGCTATTACATACAGGAACGAGAACTCGCAATTCCATTATAATTTTTATCTTGCACTCAGATAACACAGAACAGTGGTAGGCAAATCTTTCTTAGAGAAATGCTGAAATATTCAATTTTGATCATTTTACTCAACATCGAGGTCAAGGGCCACAACAGAAATGTTCAATTATTCTTAAATATTAATATTCATAATAGGATTTTTTCAGTGGAATTCAAATTTAAAATTTCTCGTCAAGATCAACCAAGATCAAAAAATTTCTAGTCAAAAATTTATTTTTATTTCAAAGTATCCTATATCTGATGAGGCTTGTGTAAATTTTTATTGAGAGGATTGTGGCATTTAAACAAAATTTAAGTCGAAACTACAAATTAAATTATGTCATTTTTGAGAATTGGATGAACTTTTCAGTCAGAAACCCAGGAATTGGTTGGCTAAGCACGTTCTTTTAGGTCACCGATGTAGAATCTTGGAAATAAAAAATGTTTTATGCCATACAAATCCCAAACTAATGTAAGTGGAAATTTTGGGTTCGTTGATTTACGTAGGCATTATCAAATGCAAGGCTACTAGATCTATGCTGAATTACAGTGAGTTTTCTAAAAAATTTAGGTAGGAATTTCAGGGATATTTCTTAAATTTTTTGAGATAATTCAAAAAAATTTAGGGATATTTCTTTTGAAGCTGACATAGGCTCCTAACAGACATATTCTTTACAAAGCTTGTTTGAGTATCAGCAAAAAATTGCCAATTTTCAAAAAATCGGAGCTTCAAACAACTTTTTAGCAGAATAACAGTTATGAAATAAAACAAATATGCTATTTTGGCAAACACATAAATTTGATTCAATCTACTTTTCGCATCCGGAGAAATATCAGGGTATTTTAGCAGGTTTTCGAGGAAAATCGGGACATTTTCGGGATTTAAATTATTTTTTTTAGGAATTACCGAAAAATTTAAGAACAATTTTAAGCTAAACAAAATTTTAGGGAATATTACAGGGTTCCTACTCAAATCATTGAATGAAAATCAATGACTTTTAAGGACCTGAATAAGGTTTTTAAGGACCTTTGAAAATTTGTTTTCAGGCATCATGTCTGTGTATAAATTTTTAATAAAGTATATTCTACCAAAAAAGTTACAAGTTGGGGTGGATGCGTAATACAAATATGACAGAGAATTCCGATACAGTGCAGATAAGTGGCGTTCAAGCGGGCATAGCAAGTCCGAGTTGTATTTTCATAACTTTTGCAGTTGGGCACACAACACCCGCACAAATTAAGGACTTTCAAGGACCTCTAATCATTTTCAAGGACTTTTAAGCACCTCTAAGCATTTTCAAGCACTTTCAAGGCCTTGAAAACAAATTCAGAAATATTAAGCACTTTTAATGACTTTCAATGACCGTGGGAACCCTGTATTAGGAATTTTAGAGTGAATGCAACCCCTGGAACTATGATTGCTGAGATAGAACATTCCAAAATTACATTCCTTGGATGATACTCAAAACCACGCTAAAGAGTCATGCATCGGGCAAGTTTCACAGAAATTGAAAAAGAGGCTAGGTTGTTAAACAGAGATACAGGTTCACAGGACCCACAAGCAGAGGCAGAATTTAGGGGAAGGGGGGGCAAGGGAAGTTCTTACTTACCGTTTGCACCGGTCAGGCTTTCCCTTACAGCTGCAACAAGGCAAATCACATGAATGCATTAGTGAAACATGCTCTCACTACACAGTGGTGACAAACAAGCTTCTAAGTGTACAAAACAATAATACAAAACAAATACTTCACAAGGGAAAACAAAAGCAAAAAGTTTGGAAGGTTTTCGACATTGACGGTAAGGGCATATTTTGTTACATGTTTACAGAGTTGGAGGATCTTGTTGATTATATTATTCCTGGATAATTTTTTTTTTTTTACAATCAATTTCTTAGAAATTAAAATTGATAAATGATACATCAATTTAAAGAGTAAAATTTTGCTTCTGACAAAGAGTTTACTTACTACTGTATATTGTGCCATTTGATTGAAAATGTTTACTTTGGTAATCTATGGTACCTATTGAGCATAAATCTATTGAAATTTAACATAAATGAAAATAAAAAATGCAAAAAAGGAATGTATTTCATATATTCTGTTGCACAACTTAAGCACATTTTAGAATATTTTCAGAGAAAACAAGGTTTTTGATTAGAAATAATTGCCTCGTTAAACATATTAACAAACTAAAATAAATATAAAAAATTAAAAAACTGTAAACATGTAACTTAAAATAAACCCTATTACCAATGCACACTGAAAATTGTTTCAAATTGAGGTATGTTTGTATGTGTAATTGCCAATATCTAAATAAAAATATCAGGCAATTCATTTCATTTTGGTGATTAATTTCAAATAAAAAATATTAAATGTTGAAACTATACCCAAAGTACAATATTTCAATAGAAATTTAAATTATATTTCATAATGTGTGTTAAAATTCATAACAGACTGATATGGGTTAAATTAAACAAAAGACATAAGCTTGTAATATTCTTATTTTTGAAAATTATTAGTTTTTACAAACAGTTTTTAGAAATAATCTGATATAGTTAAATAAATTATTCACAAGTTTATTTAATTGATTGAACAACTTTAAAATTTGAAATAGAAATACATTAACTATCACATTATTTAAGAAATGTTAATTTAAAAAAAAAATATATATATATATATAGAAACATTTTTTTGGATTTCATAGAACTTAATGAAATTTTTTATTTTCTCAATTTAGAAAAGGGTTTTAAAGTATGTTCAAACTGTCCAGTTTTATGATTATGATTAATTCTAAAGTACTAGGTCATAAGTTTGGAAAATGCTAAAGTATGAAAATAAATTAAATCATACAAAAGATAAATTTGCAGGGAAATTATAAATTTAGAACAATATAAAGAAGAAAGTTACATTTTATAAATATATTCTCTTGTACCGAATATTTCAAATGACTAAAATTGATTTTGAAACTATGACAAAGCATCTACAGCAAATTAAAAAGTAAAACCTAAATTTCCACAGCCAAGATTCTGTAATAAAAACATTTTTTTAAATGAACCAAATTGTTACCTGATTCTTCTAAGCTATTTGGATGCATATCATTGCCACTAATTTCCTTTCCAAAAAATCTTGCTATACTGTGTAGTTTTAATCGCATTAAAGTTTTGCGCAAGCTAAACCATTTGCTTTTGTCTTTGTCAGGCTCTCGTGAAATTTCATCTGTGGAAAATAAACAAGTTACAATTAAAATTTTAGCAAATAACAACAAATAGGTATAAGAAAATTTTAGAATGTGTAAGATAAAAAAAAAAAAAAAAAAACTCAAAGGGGCTTATAACACTAAAGAGAAAATTTTTTGGTTCACAATTTTTAAGGATTACAGAATAAAGTTTATACTTCAAATCAAATTTAGAAAAATTATTCCAAAATATCTACTATAAACGTATGAACTAACTTAAGAATTTTCTTTAACTTCTATTGGACATATTTGAAATGAAAGGCAAGGGTGATTTTTCGCCTCACTTTGTTGACTAGTTGCTAGCATATTGTAAATGTATGTATGGATAGTACTAGTATATATGGATTTTTTTTCCAGGAAATTTTGTACTTTTTCCTCTTCAAACACCCTTTTTAATGTAGCATATCAGGCATATTGCGCTCAAATTCAGCAGTCAACAAATTACGTCCGATGGAAGGAATAAAAAAATTAGCCCATAAAAAATAGTTTTTAATGTAAATTCTTTGTATGCACTACCAAATTCTATATGCAATATCAACTTATTTAAGTCATTTTGAGCTGAGATCGACTTTTCATAGTGTTGACCACTACAAAGAAAACCAACAATTGCGGGCCAAGGATTAACTCTTTCTTGCCATCAAAACTTGATAGAAGGCATTATCATCAATAACGAGACTATCTGCCAAATTTTAGATTGATTGAATAAGTACAAGAGGCTTAATTATTAGTCCTACGAAGCATAAAAAAAAGTGTAAGTAAAAGTGGCCGTCTATTTAAATCTATCCGTCAAATTTCAGCACGTTTCGATGACAATAAGAGGGTTAATCCGTTCTCTGAAGTGGTAATAGCAGCCCATATAAAACTTTTAGTGACAGTCCCAAAACTTGATAGAATGCTTTTCATTGATAACAAATCTATCTGTCAAGTTTCAGCTCGATTAGATGATGGCCAATTGAGCTCCGTAGATTTGCGAACAAACAAAATCGCATTTAAAGAATATTAAAATTGCTAGTTTTTTTAGACAAAAATAAATAGGTTAAGTTTGGGATAGTTAAAAATCCTTATGCCTAGAATGAATCAAGCTATTTCTATATTTTAACAGTTGATTAGTAGGAAAGGTTTTAACATTTCCGGTCAAACTTTTCTCCCTCACTACCAAAAATTATATTTACACTTGAAGAGGGAATGCAAACTCCTTGGTTGTTCATGTTAGTTGTTACTGTTCAATATAATTTACAGAATATGCAATTCAAATTGTAGTACACACAATACAGTTTGTAATAAATGTCATGGTACATAAGATTACTTTGAACATTTTTGTTTATTGAAGAGTTTTTTAAATGTAAAATACCTTGCAGCAAATGTAAATAAAATGATAAGAAGAAAAAAAAGATCTTTTGATAGAAATGAACCATACCATCAGGTGTCTGTTCCTCTTCTGTATCTGCCACAGTTCCAGCTGCACCAGTTACTTTCAAAAACACCTTGAAGGAACAGAATAACCTTACTTTCAAACCATTTTCATTCCCCAACAAAAAAGTAAATTAAAGTGTAAGATATTTATATATTTAAAACCTCCATTTAACAAATCCTCCAAATAAAAAAAAAAATCTCTTGTAATTTGCAATAGATTAATGCAAATTTATTAAAGTAATGTAAAGTGGAAAATTACCAAATTCATACAAGCTTCAGCAAAGGACTTCTTAATTTTAAAATTAAATAACTCAAAAACCAAGATCAATAGAATAATTTAACAAAAAGTAGAGTTATTTTGAAAGCTGCAAAAATCTGAAACAGAAGTTTTAAAATTAGTTGCAAATGTTGCCAATAGATGTAGCAGTAGTTGCAAAATTCTAGAAGTGTGTTATAAAACTGTCCTTTGCAATCACCCTAACTTCCTTTCATGTTTAAACAGTGGAACTATCTGAAGACCGATCACTCTGAGCTTCAAAGCACTCTTTATTCTCGAGAACCATATTCAGGGTGGCACAGAATTCAGGAAAAAAAATTCCCTGATACTTCCCCGATAGATTTCTAAAAAATTCCCTGATACTTCCCAGATAGATTTCTAAAAAATTCCTTGATACTTCCCCGATAGATTTCTAAAAAATTCCCTGATACTTCCCCGATAGATTTCTAAAAAATTCCCTGATACTTCCCCGATAGATTTCTAAAAAATTCCCTGATACTTCCCCGATAGATTTCTAAAAAATTCCCTGATACTTCCCCGATAGATTTCTAAAAAATTCCCCGATACTTCCCCGATAGATTTCTAAAAAAATTCCCTGATACTTCCCCGATAGATTTCTAAAAAATTCCCTGATACTTCCCAGATAGATTTCTAAAAAATTCCCTGATACTTCCCAGATAGATTTCTAAAAAATTCCTTGATAGATTTCTAAAAAATTAACTGATACTTCCCCGATAGATTTCTAAAAAATTCCCTGATACTTCCCCGATAGATTTCTAAAAAATTCTCTGATACTTCCCTGATAGATTTCTAAAAAGTTCCCTGATACTTCCCCGATAGATTTCTAAAAAATTCCCTGATTTAACAGCAAACTTCATTTTAAATTTCCCCACTTTTTCCAAGACTTGTAGATCAATTAAAAGTTTATTGCAAATAGATAATATGCCATTTTTTTAAATAGTTATGGCAGACATGAAAATTTTAAATTATACCGTAACATGAAACTTCTAACTTTTACTACAATTCTCCAGGAAAATGGAGCCAAAGTACAGATGAACAGAAGAAAGAACCTTCAAAACAATAGAAAAATTTCCCCGATTTTTGCAGAATTTTAAAAAGTTCCATGACATTTCCCTGATTTTTTCCAGAATCAGAAAGCTCCCTGACATTTCCCTGATTTCCAGGTTCTGTGGCAACTATGATAGTGTACAGAACCACCTGTTGACAACATTTGTAACTAATTTCGAAACTTTATTATCAGATTTTTACAGCTTTCAAAATAACTATATTTTTTGTTTTATAATTCCATCAATCTTTATTTTTGAGTTATTTAACACATTCGCTGCCACCAAAATTTATATATCCATCCTCAGAAGCCGAATTTAAAAAAAGTGTTTTAATGACTAAAAACGTTCCTTATATTTTAATAGTAAAACCAGAAAAAAGGAAAAAAAACAAGCACTAAAAATATAAAAATAATGCTTCACTAACGTGCCTCAAAAACCTCATCGTTCAACCTCCAAATCCGAACTCAAAATAAAGCAGTTTACTTATCATACTCGATCGTCGTCCCAGAGCGTCGCCGGTATGGGAGGTAGCGCCATGCTGACGCGCCAGCGGCAGCGAATGTGTTAACACGTTAAGCGCAACACAGATTCTTAAGGAATTCCACTTCAGGCCACGCATACGTCTTAAAAATGCTGGTAATGCGGTATAGTAATGCGAAGCGCACTACTAACAGATTGAAATGTACTCGATATAGTAGTGTAAATATATTAGGATAATTGTTTTGTACCACAGTAGAAGACATTTACGCTTAAAATGAAATGCTTATATACATTAATTCCACACGTTTACGTAGCGTTGTCAGACATCAGACTTAAAATTCTTTGGCAGGCAATTTTTCACAAGGACATTTTGGACATAGTATATTTAATAATATTTTTATCTATTGGAATATCAAAAGTACATAAAAACTAAGACTTCCTGCACTATGTCAAATTATAGGTGTGGGAAAAACAACAGCGTACTGTCAGCCACCGGTGGTTGACGCGGCCCAAACAGAAAGTTTAGTGTCAGCCATCGATTGCTGATGTGGCACTCAATGTGCTAATGATATAATCCTGTAATAAATAAACATTAGGTAAACTTTGAGTAATTACTTAAAATAATGTAATTTTTTTAGTTTAAGGTCATATTTTACACTGTCAGCCACCAATGGCTGACGTGGCACTCAACGTGTTAAAGCTAAAATCAGGTAATCTTTCGCTGGACATTCTGTACTCTTGTCAATGATAAGCTACCCACCTCTTCCAGAGACGTGTCGGATATGCCGTAGCTGCTGATATGCAAGTCCTCCAGACTTTGGTCAAGAGCTCTGAACAACTTCTGGAGCTCCCCTGACCTCTGTGAAGACGGTGGAATGAGGTAGGAAACTTCCGAACCAACATCCTCCACGAGTCTGGCCTCAGGGACATAGTTGTGGATAAACTTGGTCACTTGTGAGATGAGGCAGAGGCCACCTAGTGACAAAGAAAAACTTATCAAATATGATTAGTAAAATGGGCCAGGGTTCCCACTCAAATTACAGAAGGAAAATCAATGACTTTTCAATGACTTTAAATGACCTAAATAATGTTTTTAAGGACCCTTGAAAATTTGTTTTCAGGTATCATACCAAAAAAATTGTTTTCAGGCATCTACCAAAAAAGTTACAAGTTGTTGAATGCGTAATACAAATACGTCAAAGAATTGCGAAACAGTGCAGATAAGTGGCGGTCACACGGGGACAGCAAGTCCGAATCGTATTTTTATAACTTTTGCAGTTGGGCACACAACATCTGCAAAAATTAAGGACTTCTAAGCATTTTCAAGGACTTTTAAGCACCTCTAAATATTTTCAAGATCTTTCAAGGCCTTGAAAACAAGTTCAAAAATATTAAGCACTTTTAATGACTTTCAATGACCGTGGGAACCCTGTGGGTACTTAGGTATTAAACGGTCAACCTTTTTGTTCAGGGTAGCCATAAAATTCAGGAAAAAAAGTTATTTAATAAATTTCTAAAAAATTCATTGATTTTACAGCAGACTTTATTTTAAATTTGCTCAATATATCCAGAGGTGTAGATCAAATAAAACATTTGTGCCAAAGAGATACTATGCCAATTTTTTTAAAAATAGTTTTAGCTGTAATGAAAAGTTTATATTATTCCATACCATTAAACTTCTAATGATTACCACAATTCTCCGGAGAAATGATGCCAAAAAACATACGGTAAAACATACCTTCATAACAATAGAAAAATTCTTTGATTTTTACGAAATTTTTAAAATTTCCCTGACTAAGCTTGGATAACATGTTAATCTATACAAGTGACAAAATTTAAAAAATCAAGTTATAAGTATTATCCAATTACTCTCATCAAGCTCCACTTAGATTAAAGAAACAACTAAAAAAACCACCTTCAATGTTAGTTAATTTAGATGAAAAATGTTTTTCTTATTTTTTGAATAATTGGGAATCTGTTACATGTTTAATTACAGCAAGTCCCTAAGAAATTCATACAGGGTGGCCACCAAATTCAGGAAAAAAAGTTCCCTGATAACTTTACAATTTCCCTGATAGATTTCTACAAAGTTCCCTGATTTTACAGCAATTTTTTTCAAATTTGTCCAACTTTTTCAGATGTGTGATCAAATAGAACATGTATGTTAAAGAGATAATATACCAATTTTTTAAAAATAGTTTTTTTTTGGCGGTAATGAAAAGTTAAAATTATTCCATAACATTAAACTTCTAAAGATTACCGCCACAATTCTCTTGGTAAATGGTGCCAAAATACAGATGAACGGGGAAATGTGCCTTCAGAATAAAGAAAATTTCTCTGATTTATGTGAAATTTTAAAAAGTTCCCTGACATTTCCCCGATTTTTTCCAAAATCAGAAAGCTCCTTGACATTTCCCTTATTTCCACGTTCTGTGGCCACTCTGTTATAAAATAAACATAATACAAAACACTCAAATAAAGCAGGGGGTGTAGGGAGTTTTCTTAAAAATTTAAGTAGGAACTTAATTGATAATTTCAAAAGTTTTAGGAATTTTCAAGGATAATTCCAAAAATTCTAGGAAAATTTTAAGGATAATTCCAAAAATTTTAGAGATAATTTGAAAAAATTTAGGGATATTTCTTTAAAAGCTACCCAACACAAATAGTCTTTCCAAAGGTTGTTTCAATATGGGTAAAAAACAGCCATTTGAAAAAAAAAAAAATTAATATCAAATAACTTTTTAGCAAAGCAACAATTATAAAATCAAACAATTAAGCTATTTTTACAAACATATGAATTTAATTAAATCCCATACTTAATTTTTAAATAACATTCAAAGTTATTTCAAAAAGAATACCACTTCAGCATACTTCGTTAATAACTAAAACTATAACAATTAAAATTTTAAAAAATATTTTCTTTTCTGGAGGTATATCAGGGTTTTGGAGGAAAATCAGAGAATTTTCTGTGTTTTAAATTTTTTTTTTAGGAATTAGCAAAGTATTTAGGTACAATTTTAGGAATTTTAGGGAGAAATAAAAATTTAAGGAATATTAAGAATTTTAGGGTGAATGCGACCTCTAATAAATATATTGAATTAAACTAAAAAATTAAATGTTTTATCAATTCTTCTCTTAGAAAATGGCTAAATAAATCAAAAGATCTTACCCCAAGGAGAGCTAGATGACGAGTTGGCTCCATTATCAGACAACACATTGTTCTCCGACAAATCAGATTTAGAATCTATAGTTGACATATCAGCAACACCCTCATCAGTTATTTCCTGTCAAAGAAAAATTATGTCAACTTTTTCATCAAAATAAGAATTCCCACCTTGTTCAGATTGTTTACAATTAAACAGCAACTGATCAGGGTTCCAACTCAAATAACAGAATGAAAATCAATGACTTTTAAGGACCTAATTAATGTTTTTAAGGACCTTTGAAAATTTATTTTCAGGCATCATGTCTATATTTAAATTTTTAATACAGTATATTCGACCAAAAAGTTACAAGTTGGTGGATGCGTAATACGAATATGTTGGAAAATTTTGATACGGTGCAGATAAGTGGCGATCACGCAGGGATAGCAAGTCCAAGTTGCATTTTTATAAATTTTGCAGTTGGACAACATCTGTAAAAATTAAGGACTTTTAAGGACCTCTAAGCATTTTCAAGGACTTTTAAGCACCTCTAAGCATTTTCAAGCACTTTCAAGGCCTTGAAAACAAGTTCAAAAATATTAAGCACTTTTAATGACTTTCAATGACCGTGGGAACCCTGCTGATTATAGTCGAATCTAATCATAATATCTTTTGAACATTTGGTACACATATTAGTGAAACTACAGGAGAAATAATCACTGAAGAAAAAAAAAATTAGTTAAAATTTTTTGTATTTTATGTCAATTTTTTTATCAAACTAAGAATTCTCAACTTGTTAAAGATTTTTTACAATAAAATAGCACCTGATTATAGTCTGTTCTAATCATCATATCTTCTGAACATTTAGTACACATATTAGTGGAACTATCCAGGAAATAATCTCTGAAGATAAAAAATTAGTTACAATGTTTGCCACGAGATGGAAATACGGTGGTTTTGGGACTTACATGACAAGATAGTCTAGACTTTATCGATAAGTTTTTGAGTGAAGATTTAGATCTAAAAGAAAAGAATTCATTAACCCACTGACGGTCATGCGAATGGGAGAAATTCTATAGTTGTTTTCCCCGCAACAATTTTTAAATTATATTTCTAATTCAATTACATATTTTTTTAAAATTATTTTTTATTTATTTTGTTTTAGATAGGTTAAAAACTATCACCCTAATAAAAATATTTTATTTTAAATTTTATTTATAAATTTAAAAATGTTGTGTATTGCTGGAAAAACTGGGGATCAAATGTCATATATATACGTGCATGACCGTCAGTGGGTTAAACTTGGGCTAGAGCAAAAATGGCTGGTTTCCTGTAATCTGACTTACCCTGAAATTACAATACAAAAATTCTGACCCTTAAGTTTTTTTTCTTTTAAACTTTAAAAAAAATTTAATTATAAAAACTTTAGAACACACGGAAATAAAAACACATTCATTAAACCGATTAATTGATTACAATGTCACAGCAATTACATAATAAGCAGCTAAACTTGAAGAAAAATTATAAACATCCACTAAAATACTCAATTTAGGTATATACACAGTAAATTGACCCGCAAAAATAAATATACGCAAGTATTTTACATATCTGTTTACAGATCTGACCAATTTTAAATCTAACATTAATACTTCCTTTTGCGTACATGCTAATAATATTAGCGAAAAATATTTAACAAAAAAACTTCCACCAACCCTAATATTTTAGCCCATGTTACAAGAAAGAAATCTTTTCGGCTTTAGAACAGCGTTCACCACTAATTTTTAGATGCGGACCCTGTATGACTTATGTTGGAACTTTTCGTGGGCTGGATACACCAAAATATGTATCTTTAATTATTATCGATTTCATAATATATAGCATTTCTAAAAACTAATTATTTTTTTCCCATTTTTTTTTTTTTTTTTATATTTGATTCTTTTTCTCCCAAATAATAATAATAATAAAAAAATAGAAATAGTTTTCATTGTTAATAAATCAAAGTCTAAAAAAGAAGCAAGCATTTTGTTTCAACGTGACAGTGCGACTTAACATAACTTTTAATAAAAGTACTGAAACTGTACTTCCAGATAACTCCGTTTTAGTTGATATCAATTAGGAGACTATGGCGGTCGAAATCATTCAGTTTATTTTGATAGAATCGATATCTTTTGGAAAATTTGTTGCAGACAAATTTAATAGTTAATGCATATTATTTCGGATACATTACATTTATGTAAAAAAAAAAAAGTCCATACAGTGAAATTTAATTTTTTTTTTTCTTTTGAAAAAAAAAAAAACTTCTGTGGTTCCGGCGGGCCGCAGAAATATCAAATCCGGCCCGCGGGCAGCGTAGTGGCTGACGCTGCTTTAGAACATATGTAACATTATTATAATCCTTGGAGTGTCACTTGCAAACTCTTAATATCGAAAAATAAATACCAAATTTTATAAAGACCTGTTAGTTATTACATGCTCCAAATGGCTCTGGACAGAGAAAGATTAATGGTACTAATTCTGTAAATGCAAAATGTTTGGTTAAATTTGACTTTTCTGGGTGGGAAAGCTACTATAGGACTATTCAGGACTGTGCTGAAACATTGTAACAAAATATGGACTAATGAGTATTAAGCCTCCTGGGAGGTCTTTCAAGGGGAAACTGCAACACATTTGTGTCTAGAGTGGAAGAAATAATAATAATAAAAAAACTTCTACCAAGCAGCCCAACAATTGACACAAGATTATCATGTCTACCCCTTTTCGAAGTCAGAGTGCCATACAAGGTATCAAACCTCTTGATTGTTTAGTAAGGAATTATCAAAACAATTGCTAAAGCTTGGCTTCAATCTAAAGATCAAAGACAAGCCAAAGAGCTCAATCAGCAGTCACCCTGGACTAGATCGGGGGAACTACTAAAATTGAGCAGAAGAGAAATAAAGGTTGCTGTAGGCCTTTTAACTGGACAATGCACCTTAAATAGACATCTCAACCTGTTAGGTGTTGTAGGTGACCCATTGTGTAGAGGATGTCGTATGACAGAGGAGAATTCTATGCATGTCTTATGTGAGTGTGACTACTACTCTGCCCAACGATTTGAACATCTGGGATATCATTGTATCGATCCCAGGGAACTGTCAAAAGTTCCAATCAGGTCTATACTGAAATTTATTTCAGCAACCAGTCTTCTTTGGATCAGATGGGTGTTTCAGTAAACCTGAAAATATCTAGTCGCCACAGGTCGATTAAACGGCGTGATGAAGCGACTAAATAAAAACTAATCAACCGGCCACCTATCGTTTTTCCTTTCTCTTACGATTTTTTTTTGTTACCGAATGTACCGAAATTTCCAAATCAAAGAAAATCTCCCTTTCCTTTCTTGTAATCACGTGCGTATACGCCATTAAAATGGATTCATGCATTGACAAGGTGGTGACAGAACAGTGAATTCAAGAAAATTAGAAAAATGTCAGGGAATTTTACTTTTCTAGAAAAATCAGAGAAATGTCAAGGAATTTTGAAATTATTGAGTTTCCTTTTTGTATCTCCCGTGCGGGTGTGGCCGCCGCCTTATTGTTAAAAAAAATCTTCAAACTTCATTTTGACTTCATCCTTTACAGGCATGATTATTTTTCTTCTTGCCTGGTGTTTTTGTCAACAAAATATATTAGAACCCTTATTTTATTTGCATATGATTTCTGTTGCATTTTTAGCTATCCTATAACTTAAAAGCGCGGCCACCTTACTGTTAAAAAAATTCTTAAACTTCAATCTGCCTGCATCCTTTACAGGCTTGATTATTTTCTTCTTGTCTTGTATTTTTTGTCAACAGAATAAATTAAAAACCCTAAATTTCTTCATATTTCCAATTGATTCTGTCAGATTTTTTCGTTTTTATTAACCCTTTAAAGCACTATGTTACAGATGTGCAACAAATCTATAGGCATCCATAAGTGAAAAAGCTTAGATTCGGTACTTGATTTTATATATATATATTTTTTTCATTGACATTTTATTAAACACAATTAACTTAGATATGTGTTTTTGATTTATATATTTAATACAAATCAAATAAAGAATTGA
The DNA here is from genome assembly GCA_963978545.1 of Linyphia triangularis. Taxonomy (NCBI): domain Eukaryota; kingdom Metazoa; phylum Arthropoda; class Arachnida; order Araneae; family Linyphiidae; genus Linyphia; species Linyphia triangularis. The sequence goes on from OZ021731.1 coordinate 5,663,321, forward strand.
AACATCCTCCTCCAAAAAAAAAAAATCTGGATGCGCTACTGCATGCCGGTAAAAGGTAAAACCTCAACCTCTCCCTTCCCTGGCAGGGCCACTGATAAAAAAAAAAAAAAAAAAGACATGAAGTGGCTACTAAACTAAAAGCGTCTACCGGCCACTGGCTACTACTTAAAAATTTCAATTTTCAGGTCTAGGTTTCAGTACAATAGACAATAGCAGCGGTGCTGGCACTCAGTAGAGTCACCCCATTCATAAGCCATCATCGTCACTGCTAAAAACATTATTGTTGAAACTTTCAGTAATTTTTAAATTGATATATGCGATTTTTTTTAGCTTTAACTCTAAATACACTTACAATCGATCCCTTGGTGGAGTTGTCCTTGACAGTGCTGGATGACCCTCTGCTGTTTCTGACCAGACTGCTGCTGTCTGAATTTTTCACCAATGTCAGGTAGTAGCCGTTGCCAAAACGTGTCTTTAAAAAGAGGGAAGAGCCACAGCAACGTAGCTTCCCATTGGCTATCACTGCAATGCGGTCACCAAGCAGATCAGCTTCGTCCATGTGGTGAGTGGTCAAGATTACTGTGCGACCTTGGAAAATAGAGCCACTATTAGCAATGGTTGCCAGACATAATCTTGAAAACCAAAAGTCAAGACAAAATAGCAATAGGGACTATTATTTTCTAGGAATTAACTATCCTTTTTTTTTTTTAGAACAAATTAGCTTAAATTTAAGAGCCAATTTCAAAGCGAACTAGTTTGGCACGCATACAATATTACAGGGGACGCAGTAAGTTTTCTAGAAAATTTATTTAAGAATTTTAGGAATAAATCCAAACATTTCAGGAGTGGTTGTAGGGAAAATTCCCAAAAATCTTAGGGATATTTCTTTGGAAGCTGACATAGGCTCCTAACACAGACGTATTCTTTCCAAAACTTCTTTCAATGCCGGCAAAAAACTGACAATTTTCCAAAAAAAATTGAACGTCAAAGATCTTTTTAGCAAAATAACAGTTGTATAAATAAACAATTATACTATTTTGACAAACATACAAATTTAATCAAACCCACTTTTCTCATCTGGAGGAACATCAGGTTTTTTTTCGAGTTTTTGAGAAAAATCGGGGAATTTTTGGGGTTTTATAATTTTTTTTAGAAATTTTTGAAAAATTAAAGTACAATTTTAGGAATTTTAGGAAGAAACAAGCAATTTAAAGAATATTAGGAATTTTAGAGCGAATGCAATCCCTGTAGTTTGGCACACATACAGTAATCATTTATCAGGGTTCATACTCAATTTAAGAAAAAAAAAATCCCTGAGTTTTCAAGAGTCGTGTTCTCCAACACGGAGTAAATTATTTTTAGCCACATAAATATAGTCAAACCTTGATTACACAAATTCTTCAAATAACTTGAAATAAGTCTTTTTTCTTTAAGTATAACTTTCTGTAAGTCTGTGTTATCAAATAATTCTGTAACTTCAGTTCCTTGAGTTAAGGTTAAACAAAGAGTATCGAAGAGTAGGATTTTTCCAGAGTAACAATGACTTTTTCAAGGTTTTAGAGGAGATTTTTCTTTTTTCCCTGAGAATTCCCTGAGATTTTAAGGCTGATTTAATTTCCCTGAGTTTTCCCTGAGGCGTATGAACCCTGTTTAGGTGTCTGATACAAGAGGGACTACGTAATAGAAATTTTGTTAACAAATTGCATAAGATGTCGATCTTAGAATAAATTGACATGCACCTGATTTGTATTTGAGAAGCAGTTCCCAGATAGACCTTCTTGCATAGGGATCCACACCAGCTGTTGGTTCGTCTAAGATGACAGTCTGAGATCCTCCAACGAAAGCAATGCCAATGGACAGTTTTCGCTGCATGCCACCTGAAAGAGATGAAGTAGTTCTTTCCTTATAATAATCGGGTGCCATTTGTTTATAGTCTGCCATCATATCTTCATAAAATTTGATACACCTATTCAGGGTTCCCACTTAAATCACAGAATGAAAATCAATGACTTTTAAGGACTTAATTAATGTTTTTAAGGACCTTAAAAAATTAGTTTTCATGCATCATGTCTGTATAAATTTTTTTTATAAAGTATATTCTACCAAAACAGTTACAAGTTGGCGCATGTGTATTACAAATATGTAACGAAATTTCGATATAATGAGGATAAGTGGCGGACACGCAGGCTAGCAAGTCTGAGTTGCATTTTTGTAAATTTTGAAGTTGGTCAACATACACAAAAATTAAGGACTTTTAAGCATTTTCAAGGACTTATAAGCACCTCTAAGCATTTTCAAGTACTTTCAAGGCCTTGAAAACAGATTCAAAAATATTAAGCACTTTTAATGACTTTCAATGACTGTGGGAACCCAGCTATTATTTAGACCAGCGTTCGCTACTAACATTTAGAGGCAGGTCGTATGACTTATGTTGGAGCTTCTTGCCGACCGGATACATTAAAATATGTGTTTAATTATTATCGATTTAGCAATATATAGCATTTCTGAAAACTGGAAAAAAATACTAATTTTTTATCTTAATAAAATTGATTATTTTCTTCAAATAGTTGAAAAATAATAACATTCATTATTAGTAAATCAAAGTTTAAAAAAGAAGCAAATCTTTAGTTCCAAAGTGACAATGCGACTTGGCCTAACTTTCAATAAAAGTATTTAAACTGTACTACCAGATCACTCCGTTTTAGTCAATATCAATTGCGAGACGATAGCAGTCAAAATCGTTAGATTTATTTATTGATAGAGTCGACGTCTTTCGGAGTATTTGATCCAATAAATTTTAATAAATTGTAATAATGAGATTTAGTTAAGCTATTCCTGTGTTTATTCGATGAAAACTACCATGCTGAAAGCTTCTTGATATAGTTTCTTCGAGCACGTAGTGGAGAACTCTGTTCAACATAGTTAACACATACTATTTCGGTTAAATTACAACTAGGTAAGAAAAAGGTTCATAGCGTGAAATTTGATTTTTTTTATCTTCTATGGGATCGGCAGGCTGCAGAAATGTCTGTTGCAGGCCAAATCTGGTCCACGGGCCGTGTAGTGATTAAAGTTGATTTAGACAATGTGGAAGAGAACAGAAATAAACCTCCACCTTTCGCCTCCAAATTTTAATGTGGCATTTTAAGAGGGATCGTTAATGTATGGTTCAGCCCTGTAGACATAATGCATCAATTTTATTATATAGGGTTACCATTGAAATCATAGAATGAAAATCAATGACTCTTCAAGGATTTTTAAGGACCGTATAATAATTTTAAAGGATGCTTCGAAAATTTGTTTTTATTCATCAGGATCTTAATGTGTGACTTAATAGTTGCTTTGCTCAGAGCGTTAATATCAAAATATATCATGCACAATTCGCATTTTGCCTTATCAGGGTTCCTACTCAAATTACAGAATGAAAATCAATGACTTTTCAATGACTTTCAAGGACCAAACTAATGTTTTTAAGGACCTTTGAAATTTTGTTTTTAGGCATCATGTCTATATATAAATTTTTAATAAAGTATATTCTGTCAAAAAAGTTACAAGTTGGTGGATGCGTAGTACAAATATGTCAGAGAATTCCAATACGATGCAGATAAGTGGTGGTCGAGCGGGGATAGCAAGTTCGAGTTGTATTTTTTAAACTTTTGCAGTTGTTACAACATTCGCAAAAATTAAGGACTTTTAAGGATCTCTATGCATTTTCAAGCACTTTCAAGGCCCTGAAAACAAGTTCAAAAATATTAAGCACTTTTAATGACTTTCAATGACCGTGGGAACCCTGGATAATATTGAAATATCTCATGCACAATTCGCATTTTGCCTTATAAAAAGACTTTGATGATGGTCTTTGATTTTTTGCTCGGAAAATGTAAACACTAATCTCACATGTTTGTCTCACAGAATACAGTGTGTAACTAAAACCATTTGATTTCTACACCACCAATCCATACCTGCCAACATTGGCATTTTCAAATTAGTACAATTTTTACGGAACAAATATTTGCATTCCTATGAAAGTCAAATAGCGACAATATTTATGAATGTAATATAGAAATAATAGTAATTCTATAACAAACAAAAAAAATAAAAAATTGCAGAATATTAAATTGCTCTCAAATATAACAAATTGTTACATTTTAGCACAAAATGGAAATTATAAAATAAAAAACTAACTTGGATTTAAAAATAAATCAAATTTAAACTTTACTATGAAATCTCTGAGGTTTAAGATTTAGTCTACATTACACCTAAATAAAACATGCTTTATGACACAAAAACTCTAGCGAAACATACAATGAGTTGGTGGTATTCAAAGTGTTTAATCACACGCACAAATATCAATTATGCAGGCTTTCGAATTCTTATTATTACATTTGATGTTGTCACTGTGCTTTTTAGAATTGATATGAACTTCGACATCAATAAATCCTCCATGAGAAATCTTAATATCAGATGCATAGATAGAGCAGAATGCAACATTTGTTTCTTTGTTTGAATTTCTGATGATTAGAAGTAAACCGCTTGGTTTGAAGTAAACTCCAAAAAAACTTGATATTTTCTGGAATCTTACACCAGGATTGTTTAACTTGGATATTTTAAAATAAATAATTAAGACTAACAAAGAAGCTGAAAACCGAAAGTGCTTTAACCTTTAACTGCTGTGGTTGGGTCGTTTGATGTTTTTGGCGCAAGAGCAACACATGGTCCATACTGCGCCAAACTAATTTGTGAACAGCAGTTTAAAATTTAAGAAACATAGTATCGGAAAAATTAATATGAAAGTCAAAGAGTAAATATTTTAGAGGGTGGAAGTATTTCATAAAAAAGGGCTCGCGGTCTATCAGACCGCTTACAGTAGTTAAGGGTTAATCTCTAAAGTCCGAGAAAACGAAACAGTCGTTCGGCGAGTGCCGCCAAAACAATTGAAAACGGCGGCGTCGCGATTTAGTGCGCAGCGTTGGAGTACGGGGTCCAAAAGAAGAAAGAATAAAAAAAAACTAAAGCACTTTCAGTTTTCTACTTTATTAATATCTAAAGTTCGAGACAACGAAACAGTTGCTTGTTTTGCCAAATCCCGTCGGCAACACAGATGAAAACAATGAATTTCCGGCGCCGCGCTTAAGTGCTTTTATTATATACGCGCAACATTATTGTACGATCCAAACAGAAGGAAGAACCAAAATCTAAAGCATTTTTGGTTTTCAGATTCTTTGTTAATCTCTTAAGTCTGAGGAAAAGCAATAGTTGTTTGGTTCGCCAGGTCCCGTTGGCAACACAAATGAAAACAGCGCATCCCCGGGGCCGTGGTTTAGTGCTATTATTTACGCGCAAGTCCAGTACTATTATTACGTTTTGGAGTCCAGTCCAAAAGAAAGTAGAATTAAAAAACTAAAGCACTTTCGGTTTTCTGCTTCTTTATTAACTTGTAAAGCCCGAAAAATCGAAGCAGTGGTTTGGTTTGCCAAATCTAGTCGGCAACAAAAAAGAAAACAATGCATCCTCGCCAACGCGCTTTAGTGCTGGACATATGCGCAATCTTGGAGTGTAAATAAATGTTTTGATTGACGCGGCAGCTTTGGAAAATCGTTTCGGTTTCGTTGTTGTCTTGAAAAAATATTTAAAAAAAAAAAATAATAAAAAAAAAAAACGGTTTTAGGGAAAAACGAAAATTACAGTGAAATCCGTACGATTTTTTTAGCTGTTCGTACACCCGTACAAAATAGTAAAAATCCGTACATTGTACGGATGATTCGTACAAGTTGGCAGGTATGCCAATCAGTAAATAGAAACCAAACGATGTATAAAATGATGCATGCACAATATAAAAATACCAATTTTTTTTGATGCGGTGCAGATAAGTGAAAAAAATTAAGGACTTTAAAGGACATACAAGCATTTTTAAGTAATTTTTTAAGGACCTTTAAGAATTTTCAAGTATTTTTTTAAGGTCTGAAAAACAAGATAAAAAATATTAAGCACTTTTAATGACCATGGGAACCCTGCTGTTGTAATTAACAAGGAAATGAAATCGTAAATAATGAACAATGAGGTTCCAATCGGCCTCGCAACAGGGGTTTGACAAACTCAGAGCTCCAAAGGAATTTATTGCAATTGGATAACAGGAAAAATCCCTAATGCATAACTGGGAACCCTAACACACCCCAAACCTTTATGGTGGAACACAACAAATAAAAACAATTTCAATTATTAAAAATATAAAAATAGGAAGTAAAAGAGTACATAATTTTTTTTTTAATTGTTAAGAATTTTATACATTTGTATATTTTCAAAATTGAAATGAGAAATCTAAATCCAACTTCTGTTACTACAGATGAGATTGTAAAAGACAGTCCTCCTACTTCTAGGAGTGCTTACCGGATAGATTTCTAGACAATTCGTTAGTCTTTGGTTTCAGATTCATGTCCTTGATCATTTCGTTTGCTTCCTCAATGACATCCTCGTCTTTGGCTCCTTTCAGCCGAGCGTAGAACCACAAGTGCTCCATTACAGTGAGTCTAAAGAGAAAGACAACTATTAAACTATTTTTTTATAATTGAAAGTAATCACTCGTCCTTCACACGAGTTCATCAAACTTTCTACAAATCTCCAAGCTGCTTAAAAGTTTTAGTATGCAGAATGCAACTATCACTTAGTTCAGGTATAAGAAGTTTCAGTTCATGACAAAATGCCTCTCAAAGCCTCTGCACCAATAGAATTAACAATTAGTTTCTGAACTAGCCAATGAAGACTGCGCAGAGTTCCCACTCAAATCACAGAATGAAAATCAATGACTTTTCAAGGACTTTTAATGTCCTAATTAATATTTTTAAGGACCTTTGAAAATTTGTTTTCAGGCATCATGTCTATAGATAAATTTTTAATAAAGTATATTCTACTAAAAAAGTTACAAGTTGTTAAATGCGTAATACAAATATGTTGGAAAATTCCAATACAGTGCAGATATGAGGCGGTCACGCGGGAAAAGCAAGTCCGAGTTGCATTTTTATAAATTTTGCAGTTGGCTCACAACATCTGCACAAATTAAGGACTTTTAAGGACTTCTAAGCATTTTCAAGGACTTTTAAGCACCTCTAAGCATTTTCAAGGCCTTGAAAACAAGTTCAAAAATATTAAGCACTTTTAATGACTTTCAATTACAGTGGGAATCCTGCTGGGGGTGGGCGGAGTCAACAGCAGTACCAAGTAAATTTTAACACTTCTCTTCCAACATGTAATACCACAGAACTCAAACGCTTTTCATCCTTCAATTTTAAATTAATCCTTTAAGTAGTTTTTAAATAAATGTAATATAATTTTATTGCAAGCTTTAGTTTCTTTTCATAAGATAAAACACCAATCCTCACAGCCAGAGTATGGTATGTTATGTAGTGTTTGTATACACAATAGAAGCACAAATTAGTTCTCTGGTATAGTACTTCCATAGTACATACACAGAAGTACAGATAGCTAAATGAAAACATTAAGTAGTTTTGAATTGAATATAAATTTAATTAGTTTTTGTTAATGCTTTTTTATTAATATTATTAATATACAAAATTTTGGAATAAGACTACAAAAAAAAGGAAAAAAAAAAAAAAAAAAAAAGATATGAAATTGCTGAATTTGTCAATGATACATTTCCATCCCGATCTTAAAACAAGCAATTCCAAGCAGTATATGGTATGTTATGTAGTGTGTGTATACACAATAGAAGCACAAATTATTTCTCTTTTATAGTATTCTCTGTTATAGTATAATAAATACATGCATAGTAATTATTTTCTTATTTTTCTTTTTAATAATTAATATTTTGGTAAATAAGCAATAAATATTCTGCCAAACATAAGATATGCAATTTTCCAACTTTGGTAAATTTGGTTATTACAGAAGTGGAGAAATAAAATTAAAACAATTCATAAACTTTTTAGAGATCCTGTGTACAGTAGGAAAATCACTAAATTTCCTAAACTATTTCTTTATAAGATTTAATATCATCATGCATTAATTATTAAAATTTTCCAACTGAAAAATAGTCAAGTAATATAAAATAACTTACTCATCAAACAAAACATTGTGCTGTGGACAGGTTCCCAAACTTCTTCGAATTGAATCCATATCAGAACGAATGTCGTAGCCGGAGATTTTGGCCGTTCCCGAAGTAGGCGGAAACATCCCAGTCAAAATTGATCTACAGAAACAAAACAAAATCAATTAAAGGCTGTGAGTTATGCTTCAGACACTGTTTGTTTCAAGCTTTTGAACTTATAAAAATTACAATATTACAATTTTTATAGCACAGGTAATTCAGAAACGGGAAAATTAATTTGCTTTCTTACTTGTAAATTAAAAAATTATTCAAAAAAAAAAAAAAAAAAATTCACATGACAGGGTGGCCACAAAATTCAGGAAAAAAAGTTCCCTGATTCCCCCGACAGATTTCTTAAAAATTCCCTGATTTTAAGGTAAACATTTTTTCAAATTTCACCAATTATTCCAGATGCATAGACACCCTGATCAAAAAGAACAGGTATGCTAAGGAGATAACATGCCAATTTTTTAAAAATAGCTTTGGTGGTAAGGAAAAGTTTAAAGTTTTCTGCAAAATTAAACTTTTAACGATTACCACAACAAATTTTCCGGAAAATGGCGCCAAAATACAGAAGAACGGGAAAAAATGCCTGAAAATTTCCCTGATTTTCGTGAAATTTTATAAAATCCCCTGACTTTTTCCAGAATCAGAAAGCTCCCTGACATTTCATTGATTTTCAGGTTTTCAAGATTCTGTGGCCACTCTGCATGAACAAGAAATCACATTTATTATTAATAAGTAAAATATTCTTAGAATTTTTAAAAAAAATTTGTGCAGTAAGATTTTTTAAATTAGGTTCAATGGTTTAGATTTGCATTACTGTAAAAGAATGTATAGACAGGAATTATCAAGGACAACTAAATTTCTATAGACACTGTAGTGTAGAGCCACAAACCACTTTTCAACAATTTGCAGATCACCTCTGATCTACTGACCATAGGTCAAAGCCCGTAAGTAATAACAATAAATAAATCAAATTCAAAAGTAAATGAGAAATTACGACTCAAATAGAAGCCTTTTAATTAATAAATAGCCATTTATATTAAAGCAATATCTAATTCTTAAACCAATAGTTAACATACTTTGAAACACAAAGCATGTCAAAAGTTAAGAAATATGTTAGCCAAATAAGGGACAAACCTCCTGAAATTGTATGATACCTTGTTTCACCCCTTCTTTTACTGTGTAACATGTTATATGTGAGTATTAAAAGTTAAGCAGGTCATAGATGTAATATGAGTTTAAGTCACTTGATTATGAAAAAATTACAAATGAAAAATTTTACTTTACGTTGTTAATTAAATCTCCCACCATAGCCCTCCCCCCCCAAAAAAAATACCAGCTACGGACTTAATCCCAACAGATTTTTCATTGACTTACATGGTTGTAGTTTTCCCTGCACCATTGTGACCCAAGAAAGATGTGATCTGTCCTTCGTAAAAATTTAAACTTAAGTCATCTACTGCAAGTTTCTTATTGGAGTACACTTTGGTCAGATGGTGGATAGACACTCCAAGTTGTAGATCATCAGGCTCTGGTTCAAAGTCTACTGTCCTGCCTGTAACAAGCAATTACGAAAGAGCATTAGACAAATACCATTTGGAATAACAGCCTCAATTAAAACAAGCTATTAATTGAAAAAAAAAGTCAATAATGATTATAAAAAATGGTTTGAAAATAAACAGGGCAATTCTCTGGATGACGCAAGGAACATTTTCGCTCTTCTTTCTTTTTAGAATTCAGGGATGAGAATGCAAAATTTAAAAAAGAGGAAATCCAAAATTTAAAAAACTAAATACACGTGACACCGGATTTTGCAATAGTAAAACCCAACACTCCTTGTGAACGGGCATGATGCAAGTTGCTGAGGATGTCTAGGTACAAAATTTTTATATGAATGAACTGTCATGATAATACATACAAACTGCAAATTAAATCATTATAAAACTAATACATAATGTGCTACATATAATTTAAAAAAATGTGTGTAGACAAAGATCTCATACATATTCCTAATTGCCCAATGATCATTTCCATTCAACCAAACTGATATAGTTGATATAAAGTTATGTACCACTTTATAAAAGTCACATCAAATTATAAAAGGATATTTGTAACCAAAGTACAGAATGTTCAGCAAATTACAGATAGAAAAAAAACAAGAAAAATGCATTGACAAATAAAACATTAAACAAACTTTAATTTGCACAAGTAAATACGGCCGACCAAACGGTATAGTGGTTAGCGTGCTAGCTTCTAGACCGCGAGGTTGCGGGTTCGAGTCCCGTGTTGGCATGGGTGTTTATAAATGTATGTTGGCTTGTCTAATGACGAATGTTTCGGCGCATTATAGCCCTTGCGTTGCTGACGGCGCCAGATAATCTGAAAACAACCAACCACAAGTAAATACGTCATATTTTTCAAAATGACCAAAATTAAGCTAGAAAAAGGCGGAAATTACTGAATTACTAAAAAGTGGAGTAAAACTTGAAAAAAAAAACACAAAACGCGAAAAATCGCGGAAACGCGGAAGATTCTCATCCCTGAGAATTGCAACATGATGATTAATAAATTAGTTTGTAGCAACGTTACATGGAAAAATAATTTAAATAGAACAAATATACATTTATAAGTCACCAATGCATGGGACAAAGTGTTATATATGATGTATATTTGACCTAGTTAAAATAATTATTTTTTCATGTAACTTTTCAACAAACTAATATTATATATAACAAAAACATAACTACTAGATTCATATTTTTTTTTTTTTAATTATACGAGTAGTTTATTTAAAAATGTTACGAGTAGAAAAAGTACCAAAATGCCTCGTGCATACAGCAGAGAATTGCCTAACAATTTTTACTCTAAGTAACTTCTTTTTTGTTTAGACTACCAATCCCTGCCAGTTTTACGAATTCAAGATGTTCCCATACTGTTTACAACATTTTATAAACAATAACACCACATTTCTACCACTTTTCTATTTGATTGGTTGTTTTCAGATTATCTGGCGCCGTCAGCAACACGAGGGCTATAATGCGCCGAAACATTCGTCATTAGACAAGCCAACATATATTTACAAACACCCATGACTAACACGGGACTCGAACCCGCAACCTCGCGGTCTAGAAGCTAGCACGCTAACCACTATACCGTTTGGTCTTTTCTATTTGATAATTTAAATCTTACAATACTTTTCATAAGTTACAATAATTTTTTCTATATAAATAAAGAAAATAAAAATATATACTATTTTTTTTAATTCTTAGTGTATGAGTGATTGATTAGTCACTGATTTGATTTTGTTATAAGAGACATATTTTGACTAATACATACACAGCTGTCAATCAATAATGGGAAAATTTGATTTAATAAGATGATAAAAATGTCTTCTAATACAAATAAAAAACCTGGACTTTACTTCCAAAGAACTTTAAAAAGATGGTGTTAAATTTATGATTTATATCGTTATATTGGATATATTCTCAACATTATGTTAAATGCCCATCCAGAATACATATTGGCAGAGAAAGAAAAATTAACATTAGTTCTCTATATTGTCTAGCAAAAACATATTAATTTGAAATTCAATCTCACTAAAATTGAATAATACAGATGAATAATAAAAAACTATAAAACATAACACAGATTATGATTTTATACTCAAAAAAAAAAAAAAAAAAAAAATGAAATATAAGGTTCTTGGAATTGATATCCAACAATAATTTTGAGTGTTTTCAAGACACATTTTTAAAACTTACAAAAATTAATACTTCAATCTTTTCAATAAAGGGCACTAAACCAATTACACAACTGTGTAAATCATGTAGCTTAATTTTTTTATGAAATTTGTTTTCAATAAAGGGATGAACAGGAACTAATAAATACTGAAATTACTAAGATTTTGAACTGAAGCAAAGATACTCACTACGATCACAGGTGGCTTCTAAATCAATTGAATGTTTAACCCCTTCTGATGTTCCACACCAGTAGGACTTAGTGAGAAAGAAATAAAAAGGCTTTGGGACACCATATTGACCTGGAAAATAAATGGCACATTAAGAGATGATCACACCTCTTAAACATATAATTGTTTTTACTGAAAATGATATTGTTAAAAAAAATACTATTGTTTTAAAAGAAATACTGTTTAAAAAATAATATTGTTTAAAAAAATTTTTGTTTAAAAAATATTATTGTTTAAAAATTATATTGAAATAATATTGTTTAAAAAATAATATTGTTAAAAAAATTATATTGTTTTAAAAATAATATTATTTAAAAAATATTGTTTAAAAAATAATATTGTTTAAAAAATTTACATTGTTTTAAAAAATATTATTGTTTAGAAATAATATTTAAAAAATAATATTGTTTGAAAATAGAATTGCTTAAAAATAACATTGTTTAAAAAATAATATTGTTTAAGAAATAATATTGATAATAACATAAATAATGTTGTTCAAAAAACTTATAGTTTAAAAAAAAATAATATTACTTAAAAAAAGTTGAGTTTTTACCTGGGAATACTGCCTCAATGTACCAAGTGATGATTCCATAAATCAGTCCATCAAACAGGAGCATGTACATCACTTTAAGCATGCTGTAGTCGTCCCCGGGTATGGGACTTGTGCCGATGTTAGACCACTGGGCCCCCACGCCCTCTTCTTCATAGTGGCTGATGTAACTGCACCCAAAACCAAAGGCAACATTGGAGGAGAGACTCTGGGAGACAAAATAGACGGAATATAAGTATTTAATTTGGAATGTAAGAGAAGATTATTTTAAAGTCTAGAGAGGTCTGAAATAAATATAGATTGTTTCAATAACCAGAGGCAAGATGATTCCATGACACACATTTTCTTAACATTATTTCCACTTAAATTAATTAGCTTGTATTCAAGAATGTAGTAAAACAGGAACAGCTATCTACTACATTTTAATAAGAAGTAAATTCAGAGTTTTAAATTAATTTTTGTTATATTTATCCCCTTTCACTACCTTTTTATTTAGCACTACACAATTGCTTATATTAGACTCTACACAAAATGCAATAGATCAAAATCTACTTCATGAAAATCATGTGGAACATAATATGAACAAGTTGAATGAATAAGTTGATCTTGACATTGTATAGTAAACAATACAATGACAAAATCGTCAACTCATTCAATTGGAAAAAAACCTAGTCATTCGAAAAAAAAAACCCTAGTCATTTGAAAGCATACCTGCCAACATTGGCATTTTCAAATTAGTACAATTTTTACGGAACAAATATTTGCATTCCTATGACTCATGGAAAGTCAAATAGCGACAATATTTATAAATGTAATATAGAAATAATAGAAATTCTATTACAAATGCAAAAAAAAAAAAAAAAAAAAAAAAATTGCATAGTATTAAATTGCTCTCAAATATAACAAATTGTTACATTTTAGCACAAAATGGAAATTATAAAATAAAAAAACTAACTTGGATTTAAAAATAAATCAAATTTAAACTTTACGATGAAATCTCTCATGAGGTTTAAGATTTAGTCTACATTACACCTAAATAAAACATGCTTTATGACACAAAAACTCTAGTGAAACATACAATGAGTTGGTGGTATTCAAAGTGTTTAATCACACGCACAAATATCAATTATGCAGGCTTTCAAATTCGTATTATTACATTTGATGTTGTCACTGTGCTTTTTAGAATTGATATGAACTTCGACATCAGTAAATCCTCCATGAGAAATCTTAATATCAGATGCATAGATAGAGCAGAATGCAAAATTTGTTTCTTTGTTTGAATTTCTGATGATTAGAAGTAAACCGCTTGGTTTGAAGTAAACTTCAAAAAAACTTGATATTTTCTGGAATTTTACACCAGGATTGTTTAACTTGGATATTTTAAAATAAATAATTAAGACTAACAAAGAAGCTGAAAACCGAAAGTGCTTTAATCTCTAAAGTCCGAGAAAACGAAACAGTCGTTCGGTGAGTGCCGCCAAAACAATTGAAAACGGCGGCGTCGCGATTTAGTGCGCAGCGTTGGAGTAAGGTCCAAAAGAAGAAAGAATAAAAAAAAACTAAAGCACTTTCAGTTTTCTACTTTATTATCTCTAAAGTTCGAGACAACGAAACAGTTGCTTGGTTCGCCAAATCCCGTCGGCAACACAGATGAAAACAATGAATTTCCGGCGCCGCGCTTAAGTACTTTTATTATATACGCGCAACATTATTGTACGGTCCAAACAGAAGGAAGAACCAAAATCTAAAGCATTTTTGGTTTTCAGATTCTTTGTTAATCCCTTAAGTCTGAGGCAAAGCAATAGTTGTTTGGTTCGCCAGGTCCCGTTGGCAACACAAATGAAAACAGTGCATCCCCGGCGCCGTGTTTAGTGCTATTATTTACGCGCAAGTCCAGTACTATTATTTACGTTTTGAAGTCCAGTCCAAAAGAAGGTAGAATTAAAAAACTAAAGAACTTTCGGTTTTCTGCTTCTTTATTAATCTGTAAAGCCCGAAAAATCGAAGCAGTGGTTTGGTTTGCCAAATCTAGTCGGCAACAGAAAAGAAAACAATGCATCCTCGCCAACGCGCTTTAGTGCTGAACATATGCGCAATCTTGGAGTGTGAATAAATATTTTGACGGACGCGGCAGCTTTGGAAAATCGTTTCGGTTTCGTTGGTGACTTAAAAAAATATTTATAATAATATTAAAAAAAAAACAAAAAAAACCGGTTTTAGGGAAAAAACGAAAAGTACAGTGAAATCCGTACGATTTTTTTAGCTGTTCGTACACCCGTACAAAATAGTAAAAATCCGTACATTGTACGGATGATTCGTACAAGTTGGCAGGTATGTGAAAGTTTCATTCAGAAATGCTTGAAATCAGCATACTTTTGAAAGGTACTGTATCCAATGTCATATGCAAAATGAGGTAGTGAAAAAGAGTTAAGAGAAAAAAAGTAAAATTTCCTACATTAAAATAGTTCAAAATTTTCCTGGTATATTCAAAAATTTAAATTTTTCGGTATTTCTTAGGTTTTAATACTTTTACTATTTTGTTGTTGTTATTGTTGTTTCTTATCCCAACTGGTCTATCTTCTTTTGCAAAATGCATGCAGCTAAGAAGGTGAGCCGGGCTAGCTGCACCGGTGAAACACTTATTGCAAGTTGGATAGACCTTTCTTTTATGTTCATATCTCATACACCTTAGGTGACCACTGATAAATCTTGTGTACGCAGTCTGATCACCTCTATCTCCTCTGAAGGTCAAAGCGCTTCCTGGCTTTTCCCCTGAGTACCAGGTGTGCACCGGGGGAACAATCCAGTCCAGCTGTACACGTTTCTTTCTAATGGAGTGAATCTCCGAGGATGTAAGTACCAAGTTATCTGGCAGGGGTTCACGTGTGCCAAGTTTTGCCAGCGATTCAGCGATCTCATTGCCATAAAGACCTACATGGGACGGGATCCACTGCAGGTAAATATCTCGCTTTTCAGAAAGTTTACACATGTTTCAAGATTGCAGTACCAGCCCTATCACCCACTCTGGACCATGCACTCAAATATTGGATAGAACTTCTACTATCCGTAAGGATCCAGATGGGGTCTAAATGCGAAAAATCTTCAATTGCATTCAGTCCCGCCTCGATAGCCAAAAGCTCCGAACGGAACAAGCTATGCACTATTTTGTTATCTGTTTATTCACAGCTGATGATGATTTATTAGAAGCATATTGAAAACACTTCACAATAAAACATTACTCATGATGAGGAGAGCAGTACTCACTGATGCTGCCTTCTTGAAGAATGACATCCTGTCCTCCCACATCACAAGGAATGGGTAAGGGATGTAGATGAGGAAGAACAGCATCCCCCCAGCTGCAGCTGCCAGGTTGGCCCTGGAGAAAAGGGTGCTGAACAGGAAGGACAGCATGATGGTGGAAACGCTGTAGCACAAGAGGAATGCAAAGATCACACCGGGGTCACTGTTCTCCATCACATTACCATACTGAAAGAAGAGAAAGATAACAAGGTTGACTGGTGGTTGTGTAATGGACAAAGCTAGAAAGACACTTGGTGAAAAGTGTTGGCCAGTTTGAGATTTGGCTTTTGAAAGTTAAAAAAAAAGAACATTGAGGAAAATGTAGAATTCGGCTGTATTTCTGTGAGCAGAATGGCAACAACTTTAAACATCTAATCACAAATCTTCTAAATGTACTTTATGCATGAATTTCCAAATTTAGTAATCCAGCCAATCACAAAATATCTTTTGAAATTTGACTAATACATTTGGCAACAACCTAAAATATTCACCAGAAAAAAAAGATGTCTGAAATTTAAAATAAATTTTACATTTATTTAAACAGAAAATTCATGCATAACTATACATTAGCATTATTTTATTAAGGATTAAAATTTTGAAGTTAATGTTTCAACAAAAACTCAAATATTAAAACCTATGCCAACCACTACTGTACCCAACATCAATTGTAGTTGTCAGCGGTGATACTTTGCAAACTGGTCAACTAAAGACCTTGAGTACATTTACTACTGGATGTACATTTCTATATTTAGTACATTTATTATTGAAAAACCAAACATACAGGGTTGATGTTTTGTCAGTGATGTTGAGGTTTGCATACAGGGCTTTTTCCCAAGAAAATTTTACATAACAAACCCCTAAAAACTGCAATCCTTACTTTCATCACAAGCCAACTCTTACGAGAACATCTCACACCTCATTTTTCAAATACTACTATCTCAAAAGGTAACTCTGCACATAAATAACTAATTCCCATCTGAGTTACCAATTAATGAAATAATAGTCCGAGAGATGACCACAAGTTTAGGTACCCCATCGAACGTCAATCTGAATTTTTTACAGAATGTGGAGAAAAGTTAGTAGATTAAGAATCTACTGGTCTGCTGTGGCAAAAATGGCCGAAACTGGTCAAAAATCGATTTTGAGTGAGTTGAACTAAATCTGATTGCCAAATAATAAGCATTCTTTTTTATTTTGTAATCCGTCACTCTTTAATTTTCAATAAAGAAGGTTGCAGACGATTAAAATATCTGGCGATGGCTAACTTGTACCTTTTCAAAGGGAGTCAAATTGGCAATAAATATTACATCACTGATGACGCAATTAATATCGCCAATTTAGCTTTCTTTAAAAAAATGTATTTTCCGAGCTTGAGATCAAAAATCATCTGCGCCGTTACTACTAAAAATAAAAGTGTGGTGGATTACCAGATGAAAAAGAGTGTTCACTTACTGGCAAGTTTGGCACATTTGGCAAACGGATTGAGTTCAACTCATTCAAAGTTGATTTTTGAACAGTTTTGGCCATTTTTGCCATGACAGACCCGTGGATTCTTAATCTGATAACTTTCCTCCACATTCTGCCAAAAATTCCGAATGATGTTCCACACCTAAACTAGCAGTCACCTCTCAGTCTATAACGCAGTGTATCAAAAATCCCAAGCACAGTTTGGGCAAATGTGTGATGTACTACTTACCACCAGGACTATCATAAGCAGGAAGCACGATGCAGTCATGCTGAGTATGGATTTGATGAACCATGCCAGCCAGAGCACCCCATTGTGCAGCCCCATCACCTTCATCACTTCCTTCAGTCTATGCTCCTTCTCGTACACCACGGACTTGATGATCATGGAGGAGGTGTATACCCAAGAGAGCACCATGAACAGGGGAAAGGTCCTGCTCAGGGCCATGATGAATCTGCAGAAAGCAGGGCTCATTTTATATACTTATGAACTGATTGAAAATATTTCGTAACAACTTTATGTATGAGATGATCCTACAGATATTAGTCAGGCTTGTGATCTTCAAGACATTTTTTAAAAATTATTCTTTATTTAAATTGAAGTGGTTAAAAGAATAAATATATTTGGCCAACTATGTACACAATAGACTTGATGATCATGGAGGAGGTGTACACCCAAGAAAGAACCATGAACAGGGGAAAGGTCCTGCTCAGGACCATGATGAATCTGCAGAAAGCGAGGCTCATTTTATATACTTATGGACTGATTGAAAATATTTCGTAACAACTTTATGTATGAGATGATCCTACAGATATTAGTCAGGCTTGTGATCTTCAAGACATTTTTTAAAAATTATTCTTTATTTAAATTGAAGTGGTTAAAAGAATAAATATATTTGGCCAACTATGTACACAATAGACTTGATGATCATGGAGGAGGTGTATACAGAAGAAAGAACCATGAACAGGGGAAATGTCCTGCTCAAGGCCATGATGAATCTGCAGAAAGCGAGGCTCATTTTATATACTTATGGACTGATTGAAAATATTTCGTAACAACTTTATGTATAATGATCCCACAGATCTTAATCACGCTTGTGATCTTTCAAGACATTTTTAAAAAATGATTCTTTATTTAAATTGAAGTGGTTAAAAGAATAAATATATTTGGCCAACTATGTACACAATAGACTTGATGATCATGGAGGAGGTGTACACCCAAGAAAGAACCATGAACAGGGGAAAGGTCCTGCTTAGGGCCATGATGAATCTGCAGAAAGCAAGGCTCATTTTATAGGGTTTGTATTTATGAATGGATTGGATTTCCAAAAATATTTCGTAAACAGACTTTACTTATGAAGAAGCCACAGATCTCGGATACATGTCAAACTAGTGAATTTCAAGACATTTGGAAAAAATCAATCTATATTTAAATTTATGTGGTTTAAAAAAATATATTTGGCCAACTACGTAATATATTTAGTATACTACCAACAAAGTAAAATACTAATACGTTCTCTTGAAGAAAATTTAGTATCAATTGTATTGTGCTGCAAAAACTTGAATAAGAAAAGAATACAAAGTAAATTTCTTTTAAAAGGCCATTCAGGATTCCCAGAATGAAAATCAAAGAATGAAAATCAATGACATTTCAATGACTTTTAAGGACCTAATTAATGTTTTTAAGGACCTTTGAAAATTTGTTTTCAGGCTATATATCTATATATCAAATTTTAATAAAGTATATTCTGCCAAAAAAGTTACAAGTTGGTGCATGCGTAATACAAATATGTTAAGAGATTTCCGATACAGTGTGGATAAGTGGCGGTCAAGCGAGGATAGCAAGCCAATTGTATTTTTTATAAATTTTGTAGTTGAGCACACAACATCCACAAAAATTAAGGACTTTTAAGGACATCTAAACATTTTTCAAGGACTTTCAAGGCCTTGAAAAGAGGTTAAAAAATATTAAGCACTTTTAATGACTGTGGAAGCCCAGCCATTCACTGGGTACATAGGCCAAGCTCCCCTGCAATGAAGTGTTTGATTTTATTTGCTTTGTTGCCTTTTATACCACTGTGTTGTTTTTTGTTACATTAACATATGTTCTATTAAAAAAAGGGGTTAGCATAAAATTCTTAATTTTATAGATTTTCAGATTGGAGGACTTTGTACAGGATTTCTGCCAAAATGAAATATCACAAATCTATGACTTTTCAAGACTGAGGCAAATAATTTTCCATGTCTCAAGAAATCAAGTCATAAAAAAAATAATAACACATATGAATTTTACTAACATGAACACAGTAAGTAAATCAATGTACCATAAAATGATTTTTATAAAGTTTTATTTAAAATTAAGTAAAAATACTTGTTTACTGAAACAAGGATGACTTCCAAATCAGAAGAAAAAGGGAAAAATAATTTTCCATTCTTTGATATTTCAGTGTTAAAAAAGCTAATCACTCTTTAAAAATAAAGAAATATTTTAAGAAAGAATAAGTTAATAATAATAAATTATATTATATCATCAAAAATCAAATGTTTTGATATCATCAATGCAAAACAATAGAAGAAAAAAAAAATGTAAACACAAGCATATCAAAATTGTTCATTTCAGTCCTCATATTGTGAAATTTTTGTTCTCCTATGAGGCCTTAGTCGTGTGATGCCACAAATTTGGAGCTCAGAAATATTTTAATTAGCCATGGGTTTTAACTGTGACTGTTGTTTCATCAAAACATAAATAAAAACATAGATGCATTTTCGATGAGCTGAACAGCGATTATGAAGTCACAGTTACATTATTTTACTTAAAATGTTTAAAATCCATTAACACTTTAAATCCCAACCCGCCCTATACCGCCTTGTGGAAAAATTCCCAGCCAGCAGCCTTTTGGGCGGGTGCAGGGGTAAACGTATATTTCAAAGTGAGGGGTATCTTCCTAGCAGTAGTTGTTTGAAGCGTGACGGTCCTCAACAATAGGCTATTGTGGGGCATGTAGAGGGGAGACATAGGTTTAAAGTACTGAATGTCAAACTGCCCCACCCATTGGACACGGAGTAAGATAGTCAGGGATTTTTCTTGTATGCAAATCTTGGCATGTACTTAGCGGTGGCGTTTGTTTCATTGATAAAATGCAGACTAAATTCTCGGACATATAAACCAAGCAGATGACCTAACGCACAACCCTATTGCAAATTGTAGACATATAGTAATGATCTTTTAATGGTCGACAGTGACCCCCCACAGGAAACCCAGGTGTGGCCCACAGGAGAACGAGTCGGGCGAGTTCATTTCCAGTTTTTTCAAATGGAAAGTCATTAAGGTTTTGTGAAACCCACAACGCTGACTTCGTGGGATTTAAAGGGTTAACTTCACTGTATTTCCATGACTTTTGGCCATTTTTTTTTGCTCAAAATCATGACTTTCCATGACAAATTTACCCAATGTCCAAATTCATGACATTTCCTGGCTGACCAAACGGTATAGTGGTTAGCGTGCTAGCCTCTAGACCGCGAG
The DNA here is from genome assembly GCA_963978545.1 of Linyphia triangularis. Lineage (NCBI taxonomy): Eukaryota > Metazoa > Arthropoda > Arachnida > Araneae > Linyphiidae > Linyphia > Linyphia triangularis. The sequence goes on from OZ021731.1 coordinate 5,684,229, forward strand.
GTTGCGGGTTCGAGTCCCGTGTTGGCATGGGTGTTTGTAAATGTATGTTGGCTAGTCTAATGACGAATGTTTCGGCGCATTATAGCCCTCGTGTTGCTGACGGCGTCAGATAATCTGAATACAACCAACCATGACATTTCCTGACTTTCCATGTGAGCGGAAGCCCTGTTTGTAGGAAACCAGATATCAAATTACAATTGCCACGAGTAGTTATGTATTAGAAGATACTTACTGGTCAAATATGTAACAGGGATATGGGAACTGCTGCAAGTAAATGCCCGTATCACTTGCCCTTCCAGTCTGTTCTCTAATTATTGCATGTTCAATCATATCCTGTAGATAAGCAAATCCGTAAGTAATGTACTTCATGTCTATTCCTGGTCGTCGTCTAGGGCCAGGGGTGTGAAATCTGAAAAGAATAAACTCATTATGATATCACTCATAACAAAATTTTAAATAGAAATCCTTTAAATGCATTATTAATTTTTATATGCAATAGCAATTTATTGAACTCAGATTGCGTTTTCATAGTATTTGACCACCAACAAATACTAACTGACCCAAGGTGTACAAAAATCATGAATTTTTTTTAAAAATCAGATTTATGGCAAAATTAGGCAAAAATTAAGGCAAAAATTTCAAAATTTCCGATTTTTATATTTTAGGGGGGAAAATAGCCTGAAATTCTAGCTTTCAGTAGATACCTTACTTTTCCTGATCCGAGAAGAATTAAGAATATTATTTGAGTTTTTGTAAGCGCGCATATCGGAAATCGCCTGTTTTTCATTTTCTTAAATTGCATTTTTCTCTTCATGTGTATTTTAAGATTTTTAGGGTATTCGATTTGTTCCTTGCGATTCAAAAGTGGATGTATTTTTTTTAAACTTGGAGATATTGTTTACTATACTATTTTGAACACAATTGTGCATGGATTTTGGAATCTGGTATTTTTTTATTGTTTTACAGCAATTTTCGTAATGCTTCTATTTAAAAAGTTGACACTTTTTGCCGTTGTACCAAAGTTTTACTTTTAAATAATTAACCAATGAGTCAAATTCAAAACCCATGCACAATTATGTCAATATATATTCGATTAGCTTGTACAAAAAAATTGAGACAGATTGCAAAAAATTTGAATCGCAAGGAGCGTTTTTAAAATTACGGAAAAAACGCTAAATTTTTCAATAAAAATTTAATTTCTTGAAAAAAAATCAAAATAAATTTTTGAAATTTTGTGTTGTGTTTTATCTAATTGCTATTGAACTGCACAAAAAATTTCATGAATTTTGAGCAAAAATTAAAGAATTTTTATTTTTGACTTAACAGTCCCCTTATCAGATTTTTTTGATTTTTTTACTAAAATCAGATTTTTAAAAAAACAAAGCAAATTATAACCGATTATTTTTTTAATAAGTTTAACTACTTTTAATGTCTATATATAGAGCTGGTAAATACCCAGTTGATAGTATAAATCTAACTAATTATTTAAATCAGATTTTTTTTTACTAAAATCAGATTGAAAAAAAAATAACAGATTTCTTTTAAAATGTTTAACTACTCTCTATATTTAGAGCTGGTAAATACCCAGTTGATAGTATAAATCTAACTAATGATTTAAATCAGATTTTTTTTTACTAAAATCAGATTGAAAAAAAATAACAGATTTCTTTTAAAATGTTTAACTACTCTCTATATTTAGAACTGGTAGTACCCAGTTGATAGTACAAATCTAACTAAAATATTTTTTGTTAGGCATGCAAATAACTACTATTATAAAGCATTTTGTCCTAAGAGGATAACTTCGGGAGCATAACAAAATTCGTAGTCCATATAATGATTAACTTAAAAAAGTTTAAAACAAAGATTTTACAAAATTAAAGGAAAAAGGTTGTTCTGCATGACTACGAAAGAGGCAGCACTAGTGAGATTTAGATTTTAAAGAGGAGGTTTAGGGTGAAAGTTAAAAAATAATTTGAATCAATGATTTTTTAAAAAAAATCATTTGATTTAAATCATGATTAAAATCAACGATTTAAATCAATTGATTTAAATCATTTACACCCTGAACTGACCTGTCCTCTATTCTCTTTGTACTGTCAACTTTGCTGGCGGCCATTCTTATCTTGTACTGGATGTAGTGGGGAAGCTGGTCCCGGCCATCCAGATTGGTGAAGACCACCCCGGCCCATAGCTTATTCTCTTTTATCAGCTCCATTCCCCTCTTCTCGATGTCATTCTCGTTATCAAATGCAACAAAGCGGTTCATTTCGAAGCACTGAAAGGATGCCTCAAGTTAGCCAGTGAGTTTACAAAATCCATAATTCATAAAAAAAAAAGAAAAAAAAAGCCGAAGGATGTGCAGAAGAAAACCACTTAATACCAATACAATAATATAACTCATAGAAACAAAGTCTATAATATAAATCCTTTATATGCATTGCCAATTTTTATATTCATTAACAAAGCACGGTTTCTGTTGCCAGCGTGTGCTTGGTGTAGGCATCTAATTTTGAATATTAAAAACATCTCTATTGGCAAAATATCTGGTAAATTACTTTTCAAAATTTATTCATTAAAAATGAATGTGAATTTATGCACACACATCCAAATATCTTTTATTTATTCTGATTAAAACAATTTAATTTATTATTTATTAATTAAAACAATTTTGACAACAGGAAAGAGTTTCTTCAATGATCAGTTAAATGCTATTTCAGCGCAATTGGATGACTGCAAGTTGGTTTATTAGTATTCTATAAAAGCGACCTTTTAGTGACAGTGACAGCCGCCAAAATGTGATAAAAAACAGTCATCAACATCAAATCTATCTGCTAAGTGTCAGCCAGATTGGGTGACAGCAATGGGGTTAATTAGGCCTTCGCAGATTTACCCGCCAACAACAAACATACATACAAAATAGAAGTTAATATTAAGGATTTAAAAATGACTACCACCTACAGGCAGAAGGCTCATAAGTATCCTATAACTTTGCTGATAATTGTAGTTCACTCATACATTTGCAATAATGCAAACGGGACTGTTGCCAATAATTTTTTTTAAATGTTACATTAAAATTGATTTTGAGATTGTAACTGTTCTCAAAATATAAAAGTTATTGATTAGGCACCAAATCAAAACAAGATATATCTTATTCTCTTATAATTTCTTTTAATTGTATTCTAACTTTTAAATGTAAAAGCAAAATTAAATTCCTTAATTTGTCACAATTTTTTAAAAGTTCCTTGACAAAAGATTTACAAAAAATTGTCAATTTCCCTGTTTTTCACCTTTTTCCTGATGATGAAAAAAAAGCATCAGAAAATCAGAACTTTTTTTTTACATAGTTCATGAACACTGTTGTTACATACTTAGTTGGATCTTGAATTGAATTAAAATTTGGTGTATTTTTATGAGATTTTTTAGACAGCAGATTTCTAAGTGTTTTAACACAAAACTTGAACACTTAAAATAATAGAATTGTGGAATAGATTATGTAAAACTGGAGAGAATCTCTTGCTAATGAAAAGTCCAAAGAAATGAAATGATTAACTTAAAAAAATAGGCAAATAAGAAATTGCAACCTAAAGTTTATGACATTACTTACTTGCAGGTAATCTCGGACTTCTTCAATCACCAGATTGATCTTTTCTAGCCAATTTGTGGAATTTGTCAAAAAGTTCTTGGCCATTTCATTTGCAGTCTCGAAAAAGGAAAGCAAAGTCTCATTTGCATTTCCTGTCAACGTTGTGTTGGTCAGAAGTTCTTCAAGAATTTCTTGAAATGGCAAATTTTCGGGTTTGAGCAATTCCTGGAACAAATAAGTCAGTTAAAGTTTGTTTTAATTTCTTTCTTTTATTTTAAAGTTTTATTTCTTTTCATTTCAAACTTCATTGGCTGGTAACATAATTGGTTGGTCAGTTGTATTACAATTTCCTGGTATAAAGGATTACAGTTCGGGGCCATACCGTGCTGGAACTAAAGATCTATAGAAAGGAAACCTTATAAAGAGTCTAGTATGGGTAACTGTCCCACAATTGCGTCTCGAATGGGAGAAAAACAGTAAAACAAACCAGGAAGATGAGCTAGCAAGGTCAGACAATATGCCTTCAACAGCCATTATGTGTACTGATTTTCTAGGATATGAACCACAAATGACCATATTGCTGAGCTATTAGTTGAGTGAAATTTAAACATATTTTCACTGTGATGAACAATTATTGACTCTTATTATTTTTTCATTATGTTGATATTTTAGAGCAAGAGATTGAGCAATTAAAATGCTTCTTTTAAAATCCTTGGTGAAATTAATTGCAAGGTATAATGAGCCTATTTACAACTTCCATTTATTTGTAAAGTAAGTTTTATACTTAATATACAACACTTAGCAGATAGAATATTGTGAAATTATCATCTATACTTAGTTTTGTATTTGACAGGGTTGCTTATTATAAATAATGAAGTTACCAAATTGATTCTAGGGCTCAACAAGAGAAATTGGAATCTTATATTTGTTTTCAAAATGATTAACTTATTAAGACTTAGGGGGCTTGGTACCCATAAAAATATTTTTTTAATTTAAGCCTTTAAAATTATAATTTTACATATTTGAAAGTATAACTTTTCAGAAACAATATTTTACTGTAAAAAAAGTTCACATAGGGCTCCAAATTTTAATTTTTTTTTTTAAAAATTCATAAAATTTCAAATTCTATCTTTTTTTTTTCAATTTTCAATATATATATATATTTGCTCCTAGTAATATACTCTTTAGCTTTTAGGCATCGGATTTTGAGTAAGTAAAATAGTTTTCGAGAAAAACTATAAATACTGTATCTATAGCTAAAAAAATCATAAAAAAGGGATATTTTTCAACATTTAAACTTGTAAAAAAAAGTTTATTTCTTTACTTGAAAATCTATGCCTATTTTTGTCAAATAGATCTTTAGAATAGCAAAAAAAAAAAAAAAAAAAAAAAAAAAAAAAAAAAGCATTTAAAACATTGAAGGAGCTGTTGCAGAAATGCTAAATTCTCCAAAATAATATATATATAATTTATGCGATTGCAGTTATCAGATCAGTTCAAAATTTGTCTAGAATAAGGAGTTATAAACACGCAATAAACAGAAAATCGATATTCAAAAAATAAAATTGTGAAAACAAGGGGTACCAAGTCCCCTTTAACAAAACAGAAAGATAAAAATTTTGAAACAATGATTCCCAGAAAATTAACTGAAAAGCCAATTTAGTCAGAAATGTGCCGTCATCAATGAAAAAAAGAATGAAATCCTTTTTATAAAGACCTCATTAACCAAAATCAAAAAAATCATAGTTCATATTAAGCAAATAAAAATAAAACTGAAGTCAATTAGGTGAATCAGAGTATAAAACTCTTGCATTTACTTACTTCAATAATGCTTAAATGTTCGGAGCTGTTGGTCAAGACATCCAGCACTTGCACTGACCAGTGATCCAGCCACTGGTTGCTTAGTTCTACAGCATCAACAAGGGGTGAGAAGGTCTTATTTACCTGGAAGGAAAAATATTCTGAGTTAAAGAGAGGATGATGAGTTTTGAAAATGCAGTAGTAGAGCTATTACAAAACCTTTTAAAGGATAATAATAAGTCCAAATGGTTGGTTGTTTTCAGATTATCTGGAACCGTCAGCAACACGAGGGCTATAGTGCGCCGAAACATTCGTCATTAGACAAGCCAACATACATTTACAAACACCCATGCCAACACGGGACTCGAACCCGCAACCTCGGTGTCTAGAAACTAGCATGCTAACCACTACACCATTTGGTCGGCAATAAGTCCAAATGGAAATAAACTTAAATTTCTTGGACATTTTCTTGTCTTAGCAATTTCTCAACAATAGAAAAAAAATACAGCTAATTAAGAAATAAAATATGAATTTCAAATATTAATCCAAATAGAAGTGCAATAATAGTAAACAAGTATGAAGAAAACGATGAAATCAGAGTTGAAATATGTTGTTTATAATATTAAGTAATACCACTAATTTTACCAATTTAAAAAAATATATATATATTTAAATATTTAATACACACAACAAAATCCATACTGATTTCTGTATTAAATAATATAACCCATAAAAATAAAGTTTTGAATATAAATCTCTTATATGCATTGACAATTTTTCTATTCATTAACAAAGCGCCGTTTTTGTTGCCAGAGTGTGCTTGGTGTTTGCATTTAATTTTAAATATTAAAAACATCTCTATCAGTAAAATATGTAGTAAACTACTTTTCAAAATTTATTCATTAAAAATAAATGTGAATTTATGCATTCACATCCAAATATCTTTTATTTTTTTCGATAAAAACAATTTTATTATTTATGAAAGCAATTTTGGCAACAGGAAAGAGTTTCTTCAATGATTAGTTAAATGTTATTTCAGCGTGATTAGATGACTGCAAGTTAGTTTATTAGTATTCCATAAAAGCAACCCTTTAGTGATAATAACAGCCCACAAAATTTGATAGAATTCCACAATCCCTATTAGTAAGTTATTTAAACAACAAATTAGCATATTTTATATACTGATTTAGTTAACCTCATTGGTTTGTCAGTATTGGATATTGTAAATGTAATAATCAGCTGTCAAAAGGGCAATTAGAAAATACTTTTTATACATCAAAGGTTGACAGTAAAAGCAAGTTTAACGAAAGTTACAACTTCTTGAAAGCATATTTTAACATATTAACGACGGTTCATAAGAAAAATGGCCAACCAACATTTTAGGTTTTTTCTTTGCTATAAATTGCTATTGTGGTTCCAGTTAGTGATTTTTAGAAATTATAAAAATAATTTTCCAAAAAATCTGAAAAATTCAAAATATACTTTAAATGATTTAAATAAACAAGGTTTAGGATAAGAAGTCATTGTTTTTAATAATTTCAAAGTTGTCTTTTATGGGCTAATTAAATAACAGAATTAATAGTTGGCTATTGTCTTATAAAATGGGGTACACAGTGATTTTTTTTATTAACGAGACTGTAACTTACTCTAGATATGATTTTTTCAGCAGCTCCGCTATTGGGGGAATAAATAATTTTCCCCCTTACAAAAGGCTTCATCTGACTCCACAGCATTCTTGTGAGCTGGTTCTGCTCCAATGTGCGAAACAAACTGTTGCACTTTGCGGCTGAAAACAAATATATAATGAGTACTCTGCACTTCCTTACATAATAGTCCGAGAGGCGATTGCAATTTTAGGCCCTCATCGAACATCGTTCTAAATTTTTTATAGAAATTAGAGAAAAGTGAGTAGATTACGAATCCACTGGTCTGCCATGACAAAAATGGCCGAAACTGATCAAAAATCGACTTGGAAGGAGTTAAACTAAAATCTGATTGCTAAATATGACATAACTTGCCAAAAAGAGAACAAACTTTTTCGTCTGGCAACCCACTCCATTTTAATTTTCAATGAGAAAAAGCGCAAACGATTTCTGATCTCTGGCTCGGAAAACCTGTATCTTTTAAAAGTAAGCCAAATTGGCGACATCAGTTACGTCATCCGTGACGTAATGTTTATTGCCAATTCGGCTCATTTGTGAAAGATGCAAGTAAGCCATCGCCACTCATCCGAATCATCTGCAACCTTCTTAATTGAAAATTAAAGAGTGAGGGTTACCAAATAAAAAAAAATGCTCATTATATGGCAAGTTATTGCACATTTAGCAATTGGATTTAGTTCAACTTATTAAAAGTCGATTTTTGACCTGTTTCGGCCATTTTTGCCACGGCAGACCAGTGGATTCGTAATCTACTCACTTTTCTCCAATTTCTATAAAAAATTCAGAATGATGTTCGATGAGGTCCAAACATTGCAGTCGCCTCAGTCTATAAGTAATTACACAACACATAAGAGGTCATAAAGTGACACTGTGCTAGAAAGTAACATCAGATTTGTAGCATTTAATTAAGGTGGTAAATAAAACTATGGTGTTCATGTCACACACACAAAAAAAAAGTACTTAAAGGAAAATGACAAGGTTGAAAAATAACTCATTGTTGAAGTACATTCAATTGGAACCACTATTGCTAGGTTAAAGGGTCTAAAGTTAAGGGTCCCTAGCGTCTTAAAAGCAACGCCATCAAATAACTTTACAGTGGTTGGCTTTTATGCGCAATTACAGTGCAAGGGCACAGTGACTTTTCTAAAAAAATTAGTAGGAATTTTAGGGATACTTCTAAAAATTTTAAAGATAATTCCTAAATATTTTAGGGGCAACTCCAAAAATGTTAAGGGTAATTTTAAAAAATTTAGGGATATTTCTTTTACAGCTGACATAGACTCCTAACACAAACATTCTTTTCTAATGCTGTTTCAATACTGGAAAAAAACTGCCAATTTTCAAAAAATTTAATAATTAAAATTTCAGAAAAGATTTTCTCCTCAGGACGATTAACTGGGTTTTTTCGGGGAGTTTTGAAAAAAAATTGGGGAATTTTTAAAGTATTTAATTTTTTTTAGGAATCGTCAAAAAATTTAAGAACAAGTTTAAGAATTTTAGGGAGAAACAAAAATTTAAGGAATTTTAGGGCAAATGCGATCTCTGCAACTACCTATTCTTAGACATAACAATGGCCAATTAGGTTGAGACCTACAGCTTAGTCAGTGTTCCCACTCAAATCACAGAATGAAAATCAATGACTTTTAAGGACCTAAATAATGTTTTTAAGGACCTTTGAAAATTTGTTTTCAGGCATCGTCTATGTATAAATTTTTAATAAAGTATATATTCTACTAAAAAGTTACAAGTTGGTGGATGCATAATACAAATATGTCAGATAATTTTGATAAGGTGCAGATAAGTGGCGGTCAGGCGGGAATAGCAAGTTCGAGTTGTATTTTATAAATTTTGCAGTTGAGCACACAACATCTGCAAAAATTAAGGACTTTTAAGGACCTCTAAACCTTTTTCAAGGTCTTTTAAGCACCTCTAAACATTTTCAAGCACTTTCAAGGCCTTGAAAACAAGCTCAAAAATATTAAGCACTTTTAATGACTTTCAATGACCGTGGGAACCCTGTTAGTGTGGATTTCGAATCCCAGCGAACATCCATGCCTAACCCGGGATTTGCACTTGGTACCTTTGACTTTACAAGTTGGAATTAGAACCATGGCCTTTATCAAAATGAATTTATTGCCATTCAAAAACTATTCATCAACACTGAAATTCACAGAAGCTAAGCTACTCACTTGTCGTGTTATCGTAGACATATTTAAAGTCATCGTTCTTCACGAATACTTCCCTCTCGTTCTTCATCTGCTGCCTTAGCTCTTCGAAGTGCCTCGCAGGACCCTGCCTGTCCTGGTCGAAGAGCGACGACATGTTCCTTCCGCATGTGAACAGCTGGATTAAGTGTGAGGTTCGGTTCTCGTCGTTTGAGTCAAACACCTCAAGAAGTTTCTGCCATGTGCTGTTGAAGTTGCTCACTATGCTGAATAGACTCTCACGATCACGGATCTAGAGGGGTAATTGATAGTGTGTGAAATAAATAGTTAACAATACTAGGCTGGTTGGACTTGTATTGCTTCAGAGGAATACCAAGGCTATACTATGTCAAGATATTTTGAAATAGAATTTTTTTAAAAAAGCCATAAGTTCAAGTTTTATAATATTCAGGGTAGCCACAAAATTCATGAACAAATTTTCACTGATAATTTCCTGACATATTTCTAAAAAATTCCCTGATCTCATGGCAATCTTTTTTTTTTTTAAATTTTCCCAATTTTTCAAGGTTTCCATGATGTGTAGACACCCTGATCAAATAAAATATATATGTTAAAGAGATAACATTTAAAAAAAAAAGCTTTGGTGGTAATGAAAAGTCTAAATTATTCCGTAACATTAAACTTTGAATGATTTCTACCACAAGTCTCATTGTAAATGGAGCCAAAATATGGATGAGCAGGAAAAGATGCCTTAAAATTTCACTGATTTTCGTATATTTTTTAAAAATTCCTCAACATTTGCCTGATTTTTTCCAGAATCGGAAAGCTACCTGACATTTCACTGATTTCCAGGTTCTGTGACCACTCTGTTAATTCTCTTCATTGGGATCATGTATTTGAATAATGAATGTTTGTTAGAAATAAAAAGACCTTTACTTTAAAAGTTTGCTTTGAGGTAAAAATATCCATAGGGTTGCCACTCAAAATTCCTTAACTTTTCCACGTTTCCAGAATTTTTTTTTTAAATTTCTAGATTTCATTTTAAGCCAAAGTACACAAATTTTTTTGTATGCAATTGCAGTTAAAAATTGTAATTTTAAACAAGGATTATAAAGAAAATTTTTACTTAATGCGAATTTTTATCAATTAATCAAAACTTTGGTTAAAAAAAAGCAGAAATCTGCTGTTTTGTGGAACAGTAAAATGTTTGCGATTTGTGTCATCAAACACTGATGTACTTGCACACAAAGATAAATTGATTAGATGGTATAAGTAGCAATCTGTGGATGTATCTCAGTTTATATTTCCTGGGGGGTAAAAACAGTCAAAATATGAAAAAAGAGGAAAATATATATGCAGTGTTATTTTGAAATGCAAAATAGCAGAATAAAAATATATTTATGAACTAATGTATGTACAGCACAGTGGCACAACAAGAAATAAATTTTTTCTAGGGAGTTGTTTTGGGCAAGTTTAGTCTGATAAAGCCCTGCAAAGTTCATTAAAAATAATAAAATTATAGAAAAAGTGAACAATCTCAGAAAAAAAAAGAGGAAATCGGCGTAAAAACAAAAGATTTTCACTTGTTTTTCAGACAATTTGCTTTCAGCCGGTGCTTTTTACAAATTGTGACAAAAAAATATCAAATTTTCAGAGCGCACATCTGCGTTTTGAAAATAATTACTGAACTCCTTGGACGAAAACTTGAATCTGAAAGAAATTCCTTGACTTCTTCAGAAAATACAATATTTTTTAATTTTCCCTGACCTTTTTTAGGCATTTTCCTTTTTCCTGGCAATTCCAGATTTTCCAGGTGCTTGGCAACCCTGATCCATTTAGACAGGGGAGGAGAGTATAGGCTTTTAATGTATAGAATATAGGAAAAAGTTCCTGAACACTGTTTATAAGACAAAGTTCCCAATTTGAATCATACATGGAAAATAACACATTAAATAAAATCCTTTTTAAAATTATTTCATTACATACATAATGAATAATTTACATACATGGTTTAATGATTAATGATTTTGGTTATCTTAAGTTTTTTTGAGAAATATGATTCTTTAAAGAACAAATATAACTGATAATGAAAAAAAAATTGTAGTTTATTTTTTAACTAAACCAGAATACAACACATGGATTATAAAAATATACATATATATACATAGAATAATCCATCCAAAATTATAATATACTATATTGAAAGATTAGTTATTATTTCCTAAAGAAAAAGCAAGATAAAAATATGCCTTTTAAAAAATTTAGAATTAGGAGCAATTTAAATTATATGTGTTGAAAATGGAACAAAAGTACAACCAAGAAAATTGTTAAAGAGTTGTGTTAAAATAAACAATATACACACAGAATTGATATAAATAGAATTTACATTTTAAATAAAAGCTCAAAAGTCTAATTGTAACATTTTCCTGTCTAAAATAGCAATAGCTAAAATGCATCCATACGTTTAGTACATTGTAATTGTTATATGAATCAATATCTTAAGATGAAACTAAAATTTGTGATTTCAACTACTTAAAAAATATAACTTCAAAATACCATACGCATAGATGGCACATTTAAAATAAATATAAACAATTAATAATGGCATTAAAAAGTACTTAATGCTGAAGAAAAGGTGCCATTATTAGTTATTAAATTGGGTTATAATTTCATTAAAGTTTAATTACTGCATGAAACAAGTACATTACTTACATCATTCAGTATATTTCCAGTAATGCTCATGATATGCTGCCATTCATTAATATGCAAATTCTTTCCAGTATTTTTTTTACTTATACTTGATAACTATAAATAAGAAACAAATATTCAGTAAGACAGAGCTAATAATCATTAACATCTTTCATAAAACATCAAAGAACTTAGTATTGCAAGCTAATAATTATACAGAAGACTCATAATAAGACATTACTTGGTTCAAAAGTTCCACATAGTTCAAATGCTTTGCGGATTCCAAAGCGATTTTCCTAATTTTTATTGGACTCAAACTGCACAGTTCCTCTGCCAAAACAACTTGATTGGAGTCCAAAGTTTCTATGAGGCTCTCTATTCCGTTTGAAGAACAAAGGTGTTCGGCAAGGCTCAGACGACCCCGATCAAAAATCTGCAAACAATAAAATAGATTACAGTTAAAAATAATTATGTAGTATTAACAGAACCATTGCATATCTTGAATTTACTTAAACTCATTTTTATTTGCTGATCTTTTGCAAAAGGGTGAATTAAAAGCCAGTTCTTGCATTAGTATTTCTCCTTCAACGATCATTCAATAAAAATATGCTTAGCTCAGCAGTTTTTCATGTCTCAACTTAAAGCACATCTGACCAATCTAGGTAATCACATTCATGAAAATAAATAAAAATCATAAAAATTCCTTTCGTAATTAAAGTTCAAAATTTTGTCCTTAAAATGAAGGGTCAGATCTTTTATATGCTTACAAATTTATAGCAAACCTCATGCATGCAATAATTTTTTAATTCATCGAAAGTATTGTTACTTAATACCCAACACAATATAATTGCTGAAAAAAAATACCACAAATGTAAAAAAAAATTAGTCTGTTTATGGGAATTTGTACACTTTCTGCAAGCTAAAATTCATTGAGATCAAATTGCCATTCCCATTTTATACATCATAAAATATTTCAGAGAAAATTTTTATGGAATAAGTGTTAATAAAAACTAAATCTAGTAATATGCCTGCAAATAATACAAATACACGTGTAGCAAATGTGAAATTAGAATTAAAGTAGCAAAAACATAACTTACCTTTTGGATACCAGAAAAGCTAATATTTGATGAAACTAAAGCTTCGAACGCTGGCTTTGAAAACCTTACATTTTTTTGGCGGAGAGATTTTCTAAAACCTGATTTATTCTTCAGAAGACTGTTTATATTTAAACCACCTAAAAATATTATTCAGTGTATTATAACTGCTACATTATAAATATTACCTTGATATGATACATGTTATAACCCTTCACAAAAATTATAATAGCAAGTTCTAAAATGAATGCAAATGTATCATATATTCAGTATTAAATACTATAATACAAAGATAATCAGCTTGAAATATACTTATCATCTTAAAAATAAATGTCTATTTCCTTATCATTTTACTCCTACTATTATATAATAGAAAGGGGTATTACTTACTTGATATTGCTAGTGTTATTAATATTTTAGATTACAGATTAAAGTTAACTATAATATCATAACATATAACATACATAGCATATTTAATTATGTTTAGTTCAGGGTTCCAACTGAAATCATAGATTGAAAATCAATGACTTTTCAAGGAATTTTAAGGAAATAACAGGGTGGCCACAAAACTCAGGATATAAAGTTCCCTGACAATTTCCTGATTTCCCTGACAGATTTCTAAAAAATTCCCCGATTTAAAGGAAACTTTTTTTCAAATTTCACCAATTTTTCCAGATGTGTAGATCAAATAGAACATTTGTGCCAAAGAAGAATATATGCCTATTTTTTTAAAATCGTTTTGGCAGTAACGAAAAGTTTAAATGAGGAACTTTCACGTTTTTTGGTTTTATTTTTAAATAAAAGTAGAGGAAAAATCACGAAAAACAATACCATTTATTCAAAAATTTGAGCTTGGATAGATAGTTAAAAAAATATTTAGTTTTTCACTTTGCGATTTGGCGGGAAAAAGCCACTTTTGCGTGAACGTCAACGCGCAGATAATGAACCAGTCTAAAACCTGTTTTAGACGAGGAATGAGTAAGGTTTCTCCTTCTTTTTGCGACTTTATCTCTGAGAAACACGTCACGGTTTTTTTATGCGTTTTTGGTCATGTGACTTTTGTTTTGATTTTGGCTAATTTCAAACTCGATTTTTATTAATTGAAAGCATAAGGATAAACAGGGTTCCCACTCAAATCACAGAATGAAAATCAATGACTTTTAAGGACCTATATAATGTTTTTAAGGACCTTTGAAAATTTGTTTTCAGGCATCATGTCTATATATAAATTTTTAATAAAGTATATTCTACCAAAAAAGTTACAAGTTGGTGGATGTGTAATACAAATATGACAGAGAATTCTGATACAGTGCAGATAAGTGGCAGTCACGCGGCGATAGCAAGTCTGAATTGCATTTCTATAACTTTTGCAAATGAGCACAACATCCACAAAAATTAAGGACTTTTAAGGACCTCTAAGCATTTTCAAGGACTTTTAAGCACCTCTAAGCACTTTCAAGGCCTTGAAAACAAGTTCAAAAATATTAAGCACTTTTAATGACTTTCAATGACCGTGGGAACCCTGATAAAAAATAATTGCACTGCTCAAATATATTCGTTGGATAACACTAGAAAATACAAAAAATATTCATTTCCCCCACATGTGCAAGTTCCTCATTATACCCTAACATGAAATTTCTAACAATTATCACAATTCTCTGGGAAAATGACGCCAAAATACAGATGAACAGGAAAAGTATCTTCAAAACAATAGAAAAATTCCTTGATTTTTGTAAAATTTTTAAAAGTTCCCAGACCAGAGTTCCCACTCAAATCACAGAATGAAAACCAATGACTTTTAAGGACCTAAATAATTTTTTTAAGGACCTTTGAAAATTTGTTTTCTAACATCATGTCTACAAATAAATTTTTAATGAAGTATACCCTACCAAAAATTTACAAGTTCAGGGTGGCCACAAAATTTAGGAAAAAAAGTTCCCTGATTTCCTCGACAGATTTCTAAAAAATTCCCTGATTTTGGGGCAAACTTTTTTTTAAAATTTCCTCAATTTTCTAAGGTTTACCAGATGTCTAGACACACTGATCAAATAGAACATGTATTCTAAAGAGATAATATGCACACACAAAAAAAAAAAAAAAATTAAATAGTTTTTCTGGTAATGAAAAGTTTAAACTATTCCGTAACATTAAATTTCTAACAATTATCACCATGAATCTCCAGATAAAAAGAGTCAAAATACGGAAGAACGTGGCTCAAACAATAAAATTTTTCCCTGTTTTTCATGAAATTTAAAAAAATTCCTTGACATTTCCCTGATTTCCTGGTTTTTCCGGTTCTGTGGCCACCGTGAAGTTGGTGGATGCATAATACAAATATGACAGAGAATTCCGATACGGTGCAGATAAGTAGTGGTCATGCAGAGATAGCAAGTCCGAGTTGTATTTTTTATAAATTTTGCAGTTGGGCAAACAACACCAGCAAAAATTAAGGACTTTTAAGGACCTCTAAGTATTTTCAAGGACTTTTAAGCACCTCTAAGCATTTTCAAGCACTTTCAAGGCCTTGAAAACAAGTCCAAAAATATTAAGCACTTTTAATGACTTTCAATGACCGTGGGAACCCTGCTGACATTTCCCTGATTTTTTCCAGAATCGGAAAGCTCCCTGATTTCCAGGTTATGTGACCACTATGAATAAATAATGTTTTTTAATGACCTCCAAATATTAGTTTTCATACATTAGGTCCTTAATGTGTGACTTTAAAGCTGCTATGCCCAGAGTGGTAATATCAAAATATCTCATGTACAATTTGCATTTTGCCTTATAAACAGACTTTGATGATGGACTTTGATTTTTTTGCTCGCAAAACGCAAATGCTAATCTCGCATGTTCATCTTACAAAGTACAGTGTTTAACTAAAATCATTCGATTTGTACTCCACCAATCAGTAAATACGAACCAAACGATGTATAAGTTGATGCATACTTAATACAATAAACAAAAAAAAAAAAATTGCTGATAAATGATACAAATTAAGCGCTTGGGACAAAGCTGGTTTCTGCGGTCACAGGGCTTAGATCGTGGGACCTTTGGGTTTTCCTTTCAGATATCTTGCTGCTATGCAAAAGACAGGGATGAGAGTGATCAGAGAGCAAAAAGGAGGAAATTAAAAAATTCGTTGAAAAAGCTCGCGGATGGAATACACAAAATTTCAACAAAAGAGTATGCAGGAAGGATGATTCAATAATTTAAAAGACACAATGAAATTTCTCATACTATATTATAATTACATTTCAAATATTAGGAGTTAGTGAAGTAATCTGGGAGGAAAGGGGAGCCTAGAGAGAAAATCTTATGTTTAGATATGAGGAAAAGTATACTTTTTGCAGGAAAAACTGGTTCAGATCAGAAAAATGTGGATCCTCAAGACAGGGACAAAGAGGAGGAAAATGTTACATAAAAAACCAAAAAGGAGGAAAACTGGCATCCCTGAAAAGAGTACTCTGCTGCATAGAAGCTTTATCTGTTAATTAGAAGGCAACACCACATACCCTCCGTCCAGCGACAAAGGAGCAATAGTGTTGTACCAATCAGCGTCTGATCGGAGTTGGATTGGTTGGTTGTTTTCAGATTATCTGGCACCGTCAGTAACACAAGGGCTATAATGCGCCGAAACATTCATCATTAGACAAGCCAACATACATTTACAAACACCCATGCTTAACACGGGACTCAAACCCGCAACCTCATGGTCTAGAAGCTAGCACGCTAACCAACATATCGTTTGGTCGGCGATCGGAGTTGGAGGTTTTGGGATGCTGGTAGCATCGTTGAGCGTGCAAGTTGCGAGAGCTCGTGCATTGATTGCTTGTTGCGATGAAATTTCTCCTTTCAGAAATGCTGATAGATGGCAACATGGTTGGTTGTTTTCAGATTATCTGGCGCCGTCAGTAACACAAGGGCTATAATGCGCCGAAACATTCATCATTAGACAAGCCAACATACATTTACAAACACCCATGCTTAACACGGGACTCGAACCCACAACCTCATGGTCTAGAAGCTAGCACGCTAACCACCATATCGTTTGGTCGGCGATCGGAGTTGGAGGTTTTGGGATGCTGGTAGCATCGTTGAGCGCGCAAGTTGCGAGAGCTCGTGCATTGATTGCTTGTTGCGATGAAATTTCTCCTTTCAGAAATGCTGATAGATGGCAACATGGTTCAGTTGTCCGAAGTCATCAATGTGGTGACGCTGGTTTCTGCGGTCACCGGGCTTCGATCGTAGGACCTTTGGTTTTCCTTTCAGATATCTTGCTGCTATGCAAAAGAGTACTCTACTGCATAGAAGCTTTATCTTTTATTTAAAAATGACACCACAGACTTTTAAGGACCTATAAGCCTTTTCAAGTACTTCTAAGCATTTTCAAGTCCTTTTAGAGCTTAGAAAACCAGTTAAAAAATATTAAGCCCTTTTAATGACTTTCAATGACCGTTTGAACTCTGTAATTGCACGCTCAGTGCTCAGAAGATACATAACTTGAATTTCTCAGACAATTTATAATTAAATCTGATTTATAGTAATACAAATTTAAAGTATTAAATGTAAAAATTAAAAACTATTTTAACACACAAAATTCATTTGTTTCTAAATGTTTTAAAAACATTAAAGCCATAAAAGAAAAATATTATTTGTCTCTCGTTGATTTCTTTTTAAGTTAACAATGAAAAAAAAAAAAAAAAAAAAAAAAAAAAAACGAAGGAAAAAAAAATTTAATTTCCTGAATTACTAAAATAACAAAATTTGGAAAACCATTACAAGCCTCTGATAATTACAAAATTGCCAATTTCCCTGTTTATGCATATATTTGCTCGGTACTACTTGAATTTCAGACCCTTACAATAAACTGAAAAATTATGTTAGATAGTCAAACACAGAACAATCTTAAAGTGTCTCTTTTGATTGCTTTTAGCTGAATCTGATAAACCTCATATTTATCAAAACTATTTGTAGTTTAATCTTGCAAATAGTCTTGGTGGCGTTATCATAATGAGTAGTACCATTCGCTTTTGCTAGACATTTATTTTATAACAGTTAAATATAAGATAAATTAATAATTTATATAGAAAATGAAAATGTTCCACAAGATCAGAAGAAAAAAAAAGAGACGAGATTAAAATAAATGTATTTAATAATTCTTCAGTTAGAGAAAGCAGAGAAAACCTACCATAAATAGGAACTTGAGGATCGGTCAATTTTTTTATAAAAAGATTGATGGCTTTAAAATCTTGCAGTCCTCTATCTAGTGACTTCTTTACATCTTTTGTATGATTATTGCTAAGTATTTCTTCAAACTCTTCAAAAAAACTGAGCATTCTGGAAAGAAAATTAGGAAAACTTATAAATACTTTAAAAATATTGAAATATTCATCTATAAATCTAAACAGATTAAGGAGCATCATCGTAAGTTAATAATAATATTTTTAACCCTCAGGATTAAGCAAAATAAATTGACAGCTGAATTTGAGCACAATGTACTTGATATGAAATATAATAAACACATAATTAAGTTAATTTATGCAACTGTCTAGGGATGAACATCATTACAAGGTGTGATAAAAGGAAATACTATAACCCGTAAAAACAAAGTTTTTAATATAAATTCTTCACATGCATTTATATTCATTCACATAGCACCGTTTCTGTTGTCAGCCTTTGCTTGGTGTTTGCATTTAAATTTAAATATTAAAAATATCTCTATCAGCAAAATATGAGCTAAACTACTTTTCAAAATTTATTCAGTAAAAATGAATGTGAATTTATGCACTTGCATCCAAATATATTTATTTATTCTGATTCCAACAATTTTATTATTTATTTCTTAAAAACATTTTGGCATCAGGAAAGAGTTTCTTCAATGGTCGGTTAAATGCTATTTTAACACGATTGGACGACAGCAATTTTTTTTAATAGTATTCGGTAAAAACAACCTTTTAGTGACTGTGACAGCCACCAAAATACGATAGAATGCATTGCCAACAAGATTGATCTACATGCCAAAATTTAACCTGATTGGATGATGGCAAGAGTGTTAATTAAGCCTGCACAGATTTGCCCGCAATCAACATACTCAGCCACACACAAAATTGAAGTTAACATATAGGATTTAAAAAATATATATAAATTTCTACAAACAAACCTTATATTTAACATACAACTAGATGACAGAGAGAAGCAGCAAAATCATTTAAGTGTGCCTGTCAAATTGAATGTGCATGATGGAAGGTTAATAATAATTTAAGCTTGCGTATTAATTATCCTGAATCAGGATTCCCACTCAAATCACAGAATGAAAATCAATAACTTTTCAATGACTTTTAAGCACCTAAATAATGTTTATAAGGACAGTTGAAAATTTGTTTTCAGGTATCATGTCTACATATAAATTTTTAATAAAGTATATTCTACCAAAACAGTTGCAAGTTGGTAGATGCGTGATACGAATAAGTCGGAGAATTTCGATACGTTGCGGAAAAGTGGCGGTCACGCGGGGATAGAAAGTCCGAGTTGTATTTTCATAAATTATGCAGTTGGTCACACAACATCCACAAAAATTAAGGACTTTTAAGGACCTCTAAGCATTTTCAAGGAATTTTAAGCACCTCTAAGCATTTTCAAAGCCTTATAAGTTAGTTAAAAAATATTAAGCACTTTTAATGACTTTCAATGACCGTGGGAACCCTGTGAATATAATAAAAATTCCTATAAGTCTTTATAATAAAGAAAAATCTCTTTTTGGCAATTCATTTAGCAAAAATAATTCATCCCATTTACTATGCTTACTTCAAGCAAGTTCAGTCTTATGTGAAAAATAATTAAGGCCTACTTTGAAATAGATTTTTAAAATGTTTAAACATAGACATATATCCCACATTATCTCTATAATTATATGTATGTCTCTATTAGTACTTACACAAGCTGTTATTTTAAACTTATTCCCTTTATTCTAATTTCCGAAAAATATTATTCAATTCATAAAGATAAAATATAGTGCACTTGCACATACAGGGTTCCCACTCAAATCACAAAATGAGAATCAATGACTTTTAAGGACTTAAATAATGTTTTTAAGGACCTTTGAAAATTTGTTTTCAAGCATTATGTCTACATATAAATTTTTAATAAAGTATATTCTACCAAAAAAGTTACAAGTTGGTGGATGCGTAGTACAAATATGTTAGAGAATTTCGATAAGGTGCAGATAAGTTGCGGTCACGCGAGAATAACAAATCAGAGTTGTATTTCTTATAAATTTTGCAGTTGGGCACACAACATCCATAAAAATTAAAGACTTTTAAGGACCGCTAAGCATTTTCAAGGACTTTTAAGCCCCCCTAAGCATTTTCAAGACCTTGAAAACAAGTTCAAAAATATTAAGCACTTTTAAGGACTTTTAATGACTGTGGGAACCCTGCACATATTTTTCCATTTTATAACCAATTTTACTTCAAGGCTTTACTAATTTTCGGCAGAGCAAATTCTAAACACATATGCTTTTGACGTTTATAACAGTAACTGTAATGAGGAAATTTTGAAGAAAGGCTTACATGGAAGAATTAAACCCAAAGAGGTTCTCTCTAACATCTTCACTGACTGAAGTTGGATAACAAGTGTTGTTGAATGTGCATATAGAGTTCTGAAGAAAAGGCAAAATGCCTGCTGAAGGCATGGCCTTCTCGTCAAAATAACCTGCAAGGAAACAAGATAATTACAAATACAAATTTTAAGACCAACAACATTCTCAAGGCCCAACAGGGTTGGTTGGATAAAAAATATATGTATACAAGGTACATAGAAATAGAATTTGCATACAATAGTTACAGGATCATACAAACAATATACAATAGTTACAGGATTATAAATGATAATAAAATACAATACACAAAGTTGACGCAGTGTTGACAACCATACTGGAAAAATGCAATACATAATGCAAGCTGACAAATTTTATAAAATCAAACAGTACGCAAACATAAGTAACCAAATACAGTAATTAAATAACCTAAATTAAATAAATACAAGTTTTGTAGCACAAAATATAAGTTACCTACCTAGCCAGTGTAATCCAATTATTGTTCATTCACGATCCCCCAGTACATATTTAACTGTTTCTTAAAACTATTTACGCTCACGGAATTTACAACATTTAAGTGAGAATGTAATTTGGAAATTAAATGTGATGTACTGAATAACAAAACTCTAATAAATTGAATTATACCATTAAAATAAAAAAATTATATCCTTATTTTTGACCATTATTATTTCCTTCTCTCATTCAATACCTTATTTGCTACACAACTTTTAAAGGGATATAAAGTTCCAATTATAATTGCCTGAAATTTTAAATGAAATTGCTCTGAAATGTTTTAAGTACATGTATATTGAAAATTGGAATTAGAAAAAAACACTTTACAGAAAAATGCCACTTGTTAAATTTTATTTTTTCTTTCAAAATTTAAAAAAAAAAAAAATTACCATTTTAAGTGTTGATATAAGACTAAAAATTATTAAATTTAAAAATCTATTTTAACACTTGGAGCGGCACATGTACTTTTAAGGAAATCCTCTACAGGCCTTGTGTGCTGCTTAGAAGCGCTCATATTTTGATACGAAGAAAATGTGACAAAATCTGGTAGAGCAATGGCCAGAAAAATTACTAAACAAGTTGCCTCACTTTGTGACACATACGAAGAACAACTGTTTTTATGTTTACCTTGTTTCAATAAAATCCATTAAAATTGTTTGATAAGAAATATATATGTGTATTAATGAAACAATTTTGTAAAAAGTAAAAATTAAGTAAATTTCAAATAACAGGGCGGCCACAAAATTTAGGTTAAAAAGTCCCCAGATAATTCCCCGACAGATTTCTAAAAAATTCCCTGACAGATTTCTAAAAAATTCCCTGATTTTAGAGCAAACTTTTTTTCAAATTTCCTAAATTTTCTTAGGTTTTCGAAATGTCTAGACACCCTGATCAAATAGAACATGTATGCTGAAGAGATATTATGCAAATTTTTTTTAAATAATTTTTGCAGGTAATGAATAGTTTAAATTATTCCGTAACACTGAACTTCTAACGATTACCACCACAAATCTTCGGGTAAATAGCGCCAAAATATGGATGAAAGTGCGATAAACAATGGAAAATTTCCCTAATTTTTTTGAAGTTTAAAAAAATTCCCTGAAAATTCCATGATTTTTTCCAGAATCAGAAATCTCCCAGACATTTTCCTGCTTTCCAGATTTTCCCAGTTCTGAGGCCACTCTGAATAAATTTTCAGTAACTACTTAAAACGATGTTAATTTTTTAGTTTTATATTATAATTTACACTGTCAGTCACTAATGACTGACACTGTCTAAAAGCAGAGTTCAATGTCAGTCACCTGTGACTGACACGGCCTAAACGCAAAGCTCAGTGTCAGTCACAGATGACAGCAGTATCACTCAACATGTTAAAAAGGGTTCCCACTCAAATCGCCGAATGAAAATCAATGACTTTTAAGGACCTAAATAATGGTTTTAAGGACCTTTGAAAATTTGTTTTCAGGCATTATATCTATACGTAAATTTTTAATAAAGTATATTCTACCAAAAAGTTATCAAGTCGGTTGTTGCGTGATACAAATATGTTGGAGAATTCTGTTGCAGTGCAGATAAGAGATGGTCAAGCGAGGATAGCAAGTCCGAGTTGTAGTTTTATAAATTTTGCAGTTGGCCACACAACATCCGCAAAAATTAAGTACTTTTAAGGACCTCTAAACGTTTTCAAGGACTTTTAAGCACCAATAAGCATTTTCAAGGCCTTGAAAACAAGTCCAAAAATTTTAAACACTTTTAATGACTTTCAATGAGCATGGGAACCCTGTTAAACAGGGTTCCCACTCAAATCATAGAATGAAAATCAATGACTTTTAAGGACCTAATTAATGTTTTTAAGGACCTATGAAAATTTGTTTTCAGGCATCATGTCTGTATTTAAATTTTTAATAAAGTATATTCTACCCAAAAAGTTACAAGTTGGTGGATGCGTAATACAAATATGTCGGAAAATTCCTATACGATGCAGATAAGTAGCGGTCACGCGGGAATAGCTAGTCCGAGTTGTATTTTTATAAATTTTGCAGTTGGATAACATCTATACAAATTAAGGACTTTTAAGGACCTCTAAGCATTTTCAAGGACTTTTAAGCACCTCTAAGCATTCTCAAGCACTTTCAAGGCCTCGAAAACAAGTTCAAAAATATTAAACACTTTTAATGACTTTCAATGACCATGGGAGCCCTGTTAAATAACTCACAAGGATGTAAAAATACATTGCAGTTTAAATTTTTCTCAATACTTTTTAATGTTTTTTCAAACCTTACACAAAACAAATAATAATAAATATTAAGATATAATTTGAGAAACTAAGTGTAGCAATTTTGAGATACACCTCAGTAGAGTAATATGACTTACATTGATGGGCAGCAAACTTCAATCCTTTACTTCTCACCCACATCAAAATAAGAAACAGAGACAAAGGCCACAGAACTTCAACGACCAGGCGGACCTACAACACACAATATATTTCTAAGCACTTTAATGTGTATGTATACCCTACAATTCACGAAAATCGATCAGAATATTTATTTTGTTATTATATCACAATATTCTCTGATATTTAGCTTTTAAACAATACAAAACTTTGGAAAATATCTTTAATATTTTTTAAGTTACTATTATTATTTAAGTTACTATCCATTATGGGTAGGTACTACCGCTGTTAGGTAATACGCTTCTAAAACTTTAAACCTGTTTTCTGACAAACTGCATTTTGATTAGGTCACTCTTTATTCAAACAATGATAATTCAACAACAAAATGCTCAATTATAATTTGTTAGTAATCTACATAATATGTTAGATGTTTTGAAACTCAATTATATAAAATCGGTTGTGAAATTGATTTTTTAGTGATGAACGCTGCTTTAAATGATCTAAATAAACAAGGTAAAGTTAGAAACAATGACTTTTTATCCATTTCAAAGTAGTCTTTATTAGTTCCGAAACCAGGGCAATTGCAAAATCACAGGGAAATCGCCTCGCCGTCTTTGGGAAAGGTATTAAGGAAGATTCTTGTTGCAGTGGATATCAACAAGGTGCACAAAAATCATGATTTGTTTTTAAAATATCAGATT
This sequence comes from Linyphia triangularis, assembly GCA_963978545.1. NCBI lineage: Eukaryota > Metazoa > Arthropoda > Arachnida > Araneae > Linyphiidae > Linyphia > Linyphia triangularis. Next base: position 5,708,420 of record OZ021731.1, read on the forward strand.
TATTTGATTTAAATCTGATTTGCTTTTGTTTAAATCAGATTCTTTTGATTTTTTTTACTAAAATCAGATTTTTAAAAAAACAAAGCAAATTATAACAGATTATTTTTTTAATAAGTTTAACTACTGTTACTGTCTATATAGAGAGCTGGTAAATACCCAGTTGATAGTATAAATCTAACTAATGATTTAAATCAGATTTGTTTTACTAAAATCAGATATAAAAAAAAATAACAGATTTCTTAGTCCATATAATGATTAACTTAAAAAAATTTAAAACAAAGATTTTACAAAATTAAAGGAGAAAGGTTGTTCTGACTACGAAAAAGGCAGCACTAGTGAGATTTAGATTTTAACCTGTTCAGGACCGGCGAAAGGAGAAAGAAGCGCTTCCCCAGGCCCGCGCGCTCAAAGAGACTACGCACGCACGGGACCGGGCATTTTTCCCCGTTAAGCATTTTGCCCCGTTAAATTCAAATAAAACGTTCCAATCTGAAATCACGTCTGTGTGATGATGGGCCGGCTGGCACGGAAACACTGATCACAAATACGATATCGCGGGCCGTGTGGGAAGAATCGTCTGATCACATATACGCGATCACGGTCCTGAACAGGTTAAAGAGGAGTTTTAAGGTATAAGTTAAAAAATTATTTAAATCAATGATTATTTAAAAAAAATCAATTGATTTTAAATCATGATTAAAATCACCGATTTAAATTAATTGATTTAAATCATTTACACCCTGGATATTAATGACGAATGGAAGCACAACTGTAACAATGAGTTGTACGAGATTTACCAAGAGACAAATATTATCAAATATATTAAAATTAATCTCTTAAAATTTGATGGACACATCTGCCGAATAGATTCCTTCTATTTAACCCTCTGAGTGAGTGGAATGGGCAAAATTGTACAATTGTTTTCCCTGCATTAATTTTTAAAATATATTCCTAATTCAAATAAATAATTTTTTATTTATTTTGTTTTAAATGGGTTTTAAACTATCATCCTAAAAAAATATTTTTTTTCAAATTTTAAATATAAAATGTTGTGCTGCATTGCTGGAAAAACTGGGGATCAATGGACATATAACAAATCACCAATTAGAACACCTTGGCAAGGAAAAGACCAGAACAGAAGATTTTAAAAAAGGCTTTAGCCCAGAAAGGGCTGTCAAGCCAATAGGAGAAGAAACATAGCATCTGTTTAGTTACAAATCTATAGAAATTCACTAAGAAAATCTAGAATCAACAACAAGAAAACACTGCATGTTGAAAATATTCCAAATTTAGTCTTGTTTCTTCTTTGTCAAACCTGTATTGTAGATAAAAAGGAATGTAAGATACTAAGGTCATGAGGTAAGGTTTTGTGTTCTTCTGAGGAACAGAAATAAATTTAAATTTTTTGAATTACTTTCCCTTAACAAAACTCCAGAAGAAGTTGGTAGGTTGTTTTCAGATTATCTGGCTCCATCAGCAACATGAGGGCTATAATGTGCCGAAACATTCGTCATTAGACAAGACAACATACATTTACAAACACCCATGCCTAACACGGGACTCGAAAACGCAACCTCGCGGTCTAGAAGCTAGCACGCTAACCACTATACCGTTTGGTCGGCCTCCAGAAGAAGAATCTGATTTTTCTTATTTAGGAACTTTACAAGTATCTCCCCAAACTCGTCATATTTGTAATATTTTTACTTACAAATTAAGTTTTGTAATTAAATTTCAGATTTTTCGTTACAAGAATTGCACTGTGCCGGAATACCTTTAAAACAAGATCTGGAATGCTGATAGTCCAAGAGGCAACAGCAATTTTCAGACCCCATTGAACACCATTCTGAATTTTTATATAGAAATTGCAGAAAAGTGAGTAGATTACAAATCCACTGGTCTGTCATGGCAAAAATGTCCGAAACTGATCAAAAATCGATTTGGAGTGAGTTGAACAAAAATCTGATTGCCAAATATGTCATAACTTGCCAAAAAGAGAACACACTTTTTCGTCTGGCAACCCACTGCATTTTGATTTTCAATGAGAAAAAGCACAAACGATTTCTGATCTCTGGCTCAGAAAACTTGTATCTTTTAAAAGTAAGCCAAATTGGCGACATCAGTTACGTCATCAGTGACGTAATGATTATTGCCAATTTGGCACATTTGTGAAAGATGCAAGTAAGCCATAGCCAACATCCAAATCGTCTGCAACCATCTTAACTGAAAATTAAAGAGTGAGGGTTACCAAATAAAAAAAATCCTCATTATTTGGCAAGTTATGGCACATTTTGCAATTGGATTTAGTTCAACTTATTTAAAGTTGATTTTTGACCAGTTTCAGCCATTTTTGCCACGGCAGACCAGTGAATTCGTAATCTAATCACCTTTTCTCCAATTTTTAATAAAAATTCAGAATGATGTTCGATGGGGTCCAAAACTTGCAGTCGTCTCTCAGTCTATGAGCTTAGTTTGAATGACAAGGGAGGAATGACACGCAGAAGGTTTTTCAAGGGGAAAAATGAATTCAATATTAATTGATTATAAAAGTACCTTTTGTCTCTTGTGAAGGGTGAAATTCTTCCATAGCAGAAGATAAAGTTGGTTCCAAAACCCCATTTTACCTGCAATGAAACATAAAATGACTGAAAAGAGTTTAAAATTTGGAATTATGTTACGAATATTCGTGGTAAGCAATTTTATCTACAAATATATTAGCAGAAAGTGGTTATTAATTACCTTTAGTAATATATAAATAGTTTGATAAGTATAAATGTGATTTTGGAAAATATTTTTTAAAACAAAATAGTAGATGCAAATAAGCTTTTCTTATTTATATTTATTGCTTTTTATATTATCAAAATTTTTTTGATTCTCTGAAGCAGAATTAAGTTTTAATACAATACAGTAATATTTTTAATTAAAAAGAAATTTTTTAACATTTTTCCTTAATTACAAAATGCCACTTTATATATATATATATAAAACCTTTTCAATCTAAATTCATAATTAATGGTTCAGAGAATGTAAAACTATCTTGTGTATGCTCATAAATTTTTTTGAAGTGATAGAACAACAAAAATCTTTTTAGTCTTGTGAGTAGCTTATGTTGAGAATTTTATTTTGCAAAATTTCCATCATTATATTTCACGCATTTCTCCACATTTTGGAATATCGTGATTTCAAAAAAGTGATATAGAAAAAATTTCTGTCTCTGTGTGTGTACGTGGTCGACATAACTCCCGAATAAATTGACCTACGATGTTCAAATTTGGTATGAGGGTTAGGTGGCGGCCATGGGACATACCATTAAGGTTTTCGTCAAAATCACGCATGAGCATAAGGTTGCTGTCATTGAAAAAATATTGTTCTTCTACGATTTCAAAATAATGGCTCAAACGATTTTGATAAAAATCGCTGTAGTAATGCCTTTTAAGATGTTCTAAACATCCCCACCTCTGAAATTCCCGTAAAAATATTTTAATGGCATAAAAAGTTGAAAAACGAATGATTTCAACACAGAGTTCTCTTTCCTTGAGCATACCTCATCAACGATCGTTTTTTCTTCTTCTCCCAGTTTCGCTTGTAATAAAGGATAATATAAGGATTATCGAAAAGTATATCGCCAAAATCATTGCAAAAAATATCGCCAAACTGGTCATTAATTCTAAATGAAGGATCAAAATATACAAACGGTATATGACACAAATCCACTTGAATATTATAATGTAACTGAAAGCTGTGCAATGTTCCACACCCCTAGTTTTCAACAAACCCCAGGTATTCATATAAATATATTTTAGTTAATATTCTTCAAAGAATTCTACAAGTTAGGATAGTTTATCAGATCTATTAGTTTGTCACAGAAAGCGCAAAACAAGTTTGCTACAGGAAGAGAGATAAAGTAAAATTCTGTGCCTAATTAAAAATGGTTGATGAACTAAGTTATATCAAAACAAGATGTTATAGACTGAAGGGGACTACAATTTTTGGACCCCATCGAACATCCTTCTGATTTTTTTATAGAAATTAGAGAAAAGTGAGTAGATTACGAATCCACTGGTCTGCCGTGGCAAAAAATGGCCGAAACTGGTCAAAAATCGACTTTTAATAAGTTGAACTAAATCCAATTGCCAAATGAGCAATAACTTGCCAAATAATGAGCATTTTTTTTTTATTTGGTAACCCTCACTCTTTAATTATCAATTAAGAAGGTTGCAGACAATTCAGATATCTGGCGACGGTCTACTTGCATCTATTAAAAGAGAGCCAAGTTGGCAATAAGCATTACGTCACGGATGAAGTAACTGATGTCGCCAATTTGGCTTACTTTTAAATGATACAAATTTTCCAAGCCGGAGATCAGAAATTGTTTGCGCTTTTTCTCATTGAAAATCAAAATGCAGGGTTGCCAGACGAAAAAGTTTGTTCTCTTTTTGGCAAGTTATGACATATTTGGCAAACGGATTTTTAGTTCAACTCATTCCAAGTCGATTTTTGATTAGTTTCGGCCATTTTTGCCACGGCAGACCATAAGGATTCCTAATCAACTCACTTTTCTCCAATCTCTATAAAAAATTCAGAATAATGTTCGATGGGGTCCAAAAATTGCAGTCGCCGCTCGGACTATTAGAAAATTGTCATATATTTTAACATGGGAAAAGGTGAACTGAATTAGGAAAAAATAAAACAGTGTAGTATACCTATTGGCTTAGTCGTTACAAATGTGTTTTTTTGCAAATCCAGTTGCACGTCATCTCTAGTTTAACAACTTCACTTTAAAAAATAAATAATTGCACACAAAAAGAGAATCTGAAAACGAAAAAAATATTATTAGTTTTCTATTGAAGCAAGAAATGGATTTTAATACACATATATCCAATCATTTGTTAACTATTGAGCCATATTTAAAATAAATTGATGCAAAATAATCATAAACAACAATTTTAATGAATTTATTTTAGTTTTTAAATTGTTTATAAGTACCAAGACAATGTGCAAGGGAAACCTACTTTCAGCTTAGAAAAATTAAAAAGTACAGCCAGACTAATATAGGAGCCCTTATTTAACACATTCGCGGCCACCGACGCGTTGGCGCATCAGCATGGCGCTACCACCCTTGCCGGCGACGACGATCGAGTATGATAAGTAAACTGCTTTATTTTGAGTTCGGATTTGGAGGTTGAACGATGAGGTTTTTGAGGCACGTTAGTGAAGCATTATTTTTATATTTTTAGTGCTTGGTTTTTTAATTTTTTTATGTGCATTTTTAAAAATGGCGGACAGTACAAGTATTGCAGGACCTTCACAGCCCAAGAAAAGGAAAGTAAATAAAAAACTGACTGATGACGAAATATTAAAATTACTATAAAAGAGTGATCTTTCTGATTATGACAGCGTAGACGATGAAGATTACAGTTGGGATTCTACGAGCGAATCGGAAGGAGATAGTGATGTCGCTGTGTCACTTTTTTTAAATTCGGCTTCTGAGGATGGATATATAAATTTTGGTGGCAGTGAATGTGTTAAAAAATGAATATTATCAGATAAGAATATGTTCCTTTAACCCATTGCGGTCATGCACGTATATGTGCGTCACCTGATCTCCAGTTTTTCCAGCAATACGCAACATTTTTAAAGTTATAAATAAAATTAAAATATTTTATTACAATGATAGCTTATAACCTTTCTAAAACAAAATAAATATAAAAAAAATTTAAAAATTATATATTTGAATTAAAAATATAATTTAAAAATTATTGCAGGAAAAACAACTGCAGAATTTCGCTCATTCCCTGGACCAACAGTGGGTTAATAACTGTTATACATAAAAGCTAGAAAAATAAATCAGCGTTCCCACTCAAATCACAGAATGAAAATCAATGACTTTTTAATGACTTTTAAGGACCTAAATACTGTTTTTAAGGACCTTTGAAAATTTGTTTTCAGGCATCGTCTATGTATAAATTTTTAATAAAATATATTCTACCAAAAAAGTTACAAGTTAGTGGATGCATAATACAAATACGTCAGATGATTTCGATACGGTGCAAATAAGTAGCAGTCATGCGGGGATAACAAGTCCAAGCTGTATTTTATAAAGTTTGTAGTTGGGCACACAACGTCTGTAAAAATTATGAACTTTTAAGGATCTCTAAGCATTTTTAAGCACCTCTAAACATATTCAAGCACTTTCAAGGCTTTGAAAACAAGTTCAAAAATATTAAGCACTTTTAATGACTTTCAATGACCGTGGGAACCCTGTAAATGTATATATATTAATATTGTACTAAAAATTTTCGGAGTATTAATCTTAAGAATGCTTATAATGTAGCGCAATATTTATAAAGAAGATTTTTGTCCATATAAGTTAAGAGATCTTCTAAATTAAATAATAAGAACTAAGTGAAAAAACACTGAATGAGATTTTGCAAACAAATAGATAATATATATTTAATAGTTGGTCTTTTAAAAAAATATCAGTAAGATATAGACTTTTAATATTATTCACATGTATTAACTAAGAATAGGTTTTTTAATAAGCATTGAGGAAATCTTGATGCAAAGATGAAACTGGGTTAAACTTTATGAACATAGTGCCATACAGGATATCGCATACTTTTTAAATTACGTGTGCCAAAGTGTTATTTTTCATACTTTATAAAAAGTTTCCACTTGAGGTCAGGTATATTTTTCTATTTCTGTAATCTGAGCTAAGTCAGGTTTTAGCATCAAATTTAAAAATAGAAAATTGTAAAAGTTACATTAAGTAAAAGATTGAAAAGTTATGAAATCCCGACTGGATCTCCAGTCGGGATTTTTTAACTTTTCAATCTTTTATGTAACTTTTACAATTTTCTATTTTTAAATTTGATATATTTCAGATTTTAGCATTCTATTTTCATCCAGCATTGCGCTGAAAATGAATTTTTAAAGTTTTTACAGTTTTTCAGTATAACTATAGTTTTGTACTTCACTTTTATACTTGCTCAGGTTTTAGCATACAACATATATAGTCATAATTTGACGAATGGCACCATGTCTTTTAATTTTAACTAGACACACACATAAAGATCAGTTCTATGTCATTAAAAACAAAAAGCAATCATAAAAACACATTTAAATTAAAACTAACACCTCTCTAGACGAAAGTCAAAATACAAACAATATTTTTTTCACTTAAAACACGAACAAAATAAAAATACTTAAACTTCAATAAGCGAGACACAGTTTCCATTTCATTTTGCACAAAATGTAAACAACACAAAAACTCAATAAGCATGGATACAAATCGAACATATGCATCGGATATTTATAATTAAAACACATAAATACTGCAAACACATTTTCAAAGCAAGCCAATAGCAAGTACAAAAACCAACATTCAACCATCCAATATACTCAACCCAAGTCGAAGCGAATTTCCGATCAAATGTAAACAAAGTAAACATCATCATCACAAATTCATCAAATAAACAATACGGAGGGCCGAAACGTAAACAATTAACTTCCCCTTTTAGGAAGGAAGCAGTCTTCTTAACGATACAGCTAAGGACGAAATCATAACCGGAAATAAGACAAGTAAGGAAACTCACACTGCTGAACGATTTTTCCTCTTCTTGAACTTGACCCAAATAGCATTAAGCCTTTCTCGCCTTTAATAACATAATAACACTTTCGTTTTCAAATCATCCATGTTTGCATGTTTCACGGAAGTGTGTCAATATTCGATGAGGATTGAATGGTTTATCGGAGGCTCCATTGCATAATAAGCAGATGAGGTGGGGGCAAGGTGGTTTTCCCCTCGGTTTGGGATGCACTGGATGAACTGGGATGATGCTGATCGGATGGTGTTCCCCTGACAATTAGGGTTGCAACATCTAAACAATGTCTTGGCGATGGAACGTCATCGCCAAATGCGGAATTGCGACTTTGTGTTTGTTCATCAGCTGTTTAAACCACTTTTTAGGCGTTTTTAAAGGATTTTAAGCATTTTTTTTCCTCTTCTAATTTTAGTGTACACAAAATTTGATTTCTTTAAAATATTTTGTAAAATTTTAAATATTAGCTGTCAGTCAAGGGCGTACTGGAAGACTGGAACATAAAGTTCGTGATATTAAATTTATGCGAGCCGAAATTTCCAATACAACCAATAATCAAATTTTAATAATTTTTGTTCAAAAATATTAAGCACTTTTAATGACTTTCAATGACCGTGGAAACCCTGTACGGATACTCGTTTTTCAAATTTTTAGGCTGTTATCGTACAACAGGAATTTCGGAAGTGGGGTTAAAGCACCTTAAAAGGCATTACCACAGAGATTTTTATCAAAATCGTCAGATTTTTTTTTTGGCAAGTTGCTGAAAAACATACATTTTTCAATGAAACAAATAGACTGAGAGGCGACTGCAATTTTTGGACCCCATCGTACATCATTCTGATTTTTTCATAGAAATTAGAGAAAAGTGAATAGATTACGAATCCACTGGTCTGCCGTGGCAAAAATGGCCGAAACAGGTCAAAAATCGACTTTAAATAATTGAACTAAATCCAATTCCCAAATAAGCCATAACTTGCCAAATAATGAGCATTTATTTTTTATTTGGTAACCCTCACTCTTTAATGATCAATTAAGAAGATTGCAGACGATTCATATATCTGGCGACATTCTACTTGCATCTATTAAAAGGGAGCCAAGTTGGCAATAATTATTACGTCACGGATGACGTAACTGATGTCGCCAATTTGGCTTACTTTTAAAAGATACAAATTTTCCAAGCCAGAGATCAAAAATCGTTTGCGCTTTTTCTCATTGAAAATCAAAATGCAGGGTTGCCAGACGAAAAAGTTTGTTATCTTTTTGGCAAGTTATGACATATTTGGCAATCGGATTTTAGTTCAACTCATTCCAAGTCGATTTTTGATCAGTTTCGGCCATTTTTGCCACGGCAGACCAGTGGATTCCTAATCTGCTCACTTTTCTCCAATCTCTATAAAAAATTCAGAATGATGTTCGATGAGGTCCAAAAATTGCAGTAGCTTCTCGGACTAAAATGTTGAACAACTTAGATCAATCCATTCGCGATTTATGCTGATCGTAGACAAACACACGGATACTTTTTCTGTATACCACTAGTTTGAACCCACCCTGTTCCAAACAAAGGCGGCCCTAGGTTCATTTTTCAGGGGGGGGGGGCATTTTAAACTTTAAATTCGTAAAATGTATGCACTATGTAACCTAATTGTAATAAACTAACTGCTGATTAAATGCTTGATTGCAATGATAAGTGTAGAATTTTCTAAATTAGTAATTTTCATTTGATGCAGAATTAAAAAAGTTAATTTAAGCTTGAATTGCTCTGCTGAAAAATAAGAAAAAAGTAAAACAAAGAAATTACAAAAAATAAAAATAGTTAATAATTGTTTTACAATCAAACTTCTTAATTCTTTGAAAGCCTAAAGAACCAAATCCAATTTCCTCTGTTTTGTTTTGGCAAATCTGTCTATGACACAGCACACAGCTCACATCAATGTTTTTGTCTCTGTGAGTATGCAACAAGCAAAGTCCTGCTAGCCTTTCTTCCCCCATTCTATCTCTTAGCCACGTTTTCAAGCGTCGAAGGGTAGAGAAACTTCTTTCAGCAGAGGCAACGCTAACTGGTAGTGTTGCCAAAATTTTAAGTAACGCGTAAATAGTAGGATATACATCTTTGTCACAAGCTCTCATTGCATCTATGGCAGAAGTGGGTCTTCTTTTTTCCATTTCTCTCTCCATATTGCTCTCCACTAGGGCGTACTGGGACATAAAATCGGCCTGGTGATTTTAGATTTCGGCCGGCCCAAATTTTCAAAATCATCACTAATAAAATTTCAATAAAATCATTCCAATAATTAATAATAATTAATTTTAAAAATTAACATATTTTATTATTTAAATATATGTATTTAATCATTGATTTCAATAATAAGTTATTTTTATTTATAAATTTAAAAAATTGAATTGTTTTAATAATTAGTTTAATTAAATAAAATCTTCTCTGTCGCTAGTATTTACATCTCCTTTGAGTGAACTTAGATTCCATAAGTCATTGATAGTTTATTGCAAAAAGAAATATAAGTAGTAAAATAAAGAATGTCCAGGAATATAACTATAGTAGGTTCATTAGAAAATGACATCCGAACTGATAATAAATATTTAACCATAAAGACTATAAAATAGGTAAAAAGTAATATGATAATATATAAATCTTAGTACGTTTTTCTCACTATACCATATGGAACTCTATGATTGTATCAAAGCTATTCACTTCAGAAGTTTGCCCTGACTCACGGCCAAACAGACTAGCATGTAAAATGTCTCGGGATCGAGTCACGCCGCTTAGTGCAGTCTTTGATTTTTAGTTGACCGACACTGTGAAGTGTCGAGAAGAAAGTTTCCGGATATTCCCAGGGGCAGTTTTCTCTTGAATTACCTCCCAGAAAGCAATTTACCTTCAAAAAGATGTGGAACTAACGATTTTTCGGTGAGTCAGAAAAAAAACAATAATAGTTCGAGAGGCGACTGCAATTTTTGGACCTCATCGAACATCATTCTGAATTTTTTATAGAAATTGGAGAAAAGTGAGTAGATTACGAATCCACTGGTCTGCCGTGGCAAAAATGGCCGAAACTGATCAAAAATCGACTTGGAATGAATTGAACTAAAATCCGATTGCCAAATATGTCATAACTTTCCAAAAAGAGAACAAATTTTTTCGTCTGGCAACCCACTGCATTTTGATTTTGAATGAGAAAAAGCGCAGACGATTTCTGATCTCTCTGGCTCGGAAAACTTGTATCTTTTAAAAGTAAGCCAAATTGGCGACTTTAGTTACGTCATCAGTGACGTAATGTTTATTGCCAACTTGGCTCCCTTTTAATAGATGCAAGTAGACCGTCACCAGATATCTGAATCGTCTGCAACCTTCATAATTGAAAATTAAAGAGTGAGGGTTACCAAATAAAAAAAAATGCTCATTATTTGGCAAGTTATGGCGCATTTGGCAATCGGATTTAGTTCAACTTATTAAAAGTCGATTTTTGGCCAGTTTCAGCCATTTTTGCCACGGCAGACCAGTAGATTCCTAATCTACTCACTTTTCTCCAATTTCTATAAAAAATTCAGAATGATGTTCGATGAGGTCCAAAAATTGCAGTCGCCTCTCAGTCTATAACAAATGCAACCAATCTCCTTGCCAACACCAAGCTCACACTATACTAAACTCCAACTTAACTTGACATCACTAGACGATAGATCTTCACCGTGCTCATAGACATTTAATCCATTTTGGCGGCGTGAAAGCATAATGCTCGACAAACCACAACCCTGTAGAGAACAAAAGGCTCTAAGGTTTGGCGAGCATTATGTCTTCACTCTGATAAAATGGATTAAATGCCTATGAGCACGGTGAAGATCTATCGTCTAGCGATGTCAAGTTAAGTTGGAGTTTAGTATAGCAACAGAAACGCCGTGCTATGCTAATGAATATAAAAATCGCCAATGCATTTAAAGGACTTATATTAAAAACTTTGTTTTTATGGGTAATATTATTTAATTTAGAGGTTTAATTTACACACTAGCCCCGTTCGGTACTCAACAGCCTCACATCATTTACGAGTACCACGTTTCCTAGTCCAAGGGAAGGAAAAACTAAGGGTGTGGAACATCGCACAACTTTCAATTACGCTATAATACTGTTGTCAAATTGTGTCATTTACCGATATTATATTTTCATCATTCATTTAGAAAAAATGACTAGTTTGGCGATATTTTTTGCAATAATTCTTGTACAGGTCTTTAAAACAAAAAAAAAATCGCCAAAATGGTGATTTTGGCGACATACTGTTCAATCATCCTTTATTATAAGTAAAACTGAAGGGAGAAGAAAAAACGATCGTTGATGATGTATGCTCAAGGAAAGAAAACTGTGTTGAAGGCATTCGTCTTTAAACTTTTTACGCCATTAAAGCATTTTTAGGGAATTTCGGAGGTGGGGATGTTTAGAACACCATAAGAGGCATTACCACAGCGATTTTTATCAAAATCGTTAGAGCCGTTTTTTAGCAATCATTGAAAAACATGATTTTTTCAATGGCAGCTACAGTATGTGCCTGCTCGATTTTGACGAAAACCTTAATAACAGGTCCCATGGCCACCAGAAATCCTCATATCAAATTTCAACATCGTAGGTCAATTTGTTCGGGAGTTATGCTGACCACATACACACACACAAATTTTTTCTAGATCACTTTTTTAAAATCAGGATGTTCCAAAACGTGGAGAAAGGCAAAAAAATCGAAATGTTTTTATGGCCGAACGCTATACTTTCATTAACCTATGTATACTGTTATGAATTTTTCCGCTGAGGCAATGATGGCACAGTTTTTAAAATAAAAACTACTATTTATTCACTCTTCAAAGGCACACCATTTATTCACAGACAGCAGTTTAATCACCCGCAAGCTTCAACACAAGCTTCAGTAAGAACAACTTCGAATGCAGCGATTATACAAGTTCACTCTAGTAAACAAAGCGATCAGCTCACATCGAAGTCCGAAGTCAATCTGAAAACTTTCCCTATCCCCGGTCTTTATATAGTAGGCACGTGAGAACATTCCCGAAATTTCCAGCCAATTCATCGTAAAAGAAACATCTCGAAATTTCTCGATTGCTTTAGGTGTTGCCACCTTTTTCTAACCTGTATAATCGCTGTTAATAAATAAAATAAGATAAAAATAAATTACAATAGAATTTTAAAATAATACGTCACTAATTTACACTTTATACAGACAATTTGTGCAACAATACGAATGGGTTCTTGAAAGTAACAAACTAAAAGTCTCCTTGGCTGAGTCCTAAAGAGCAATAAGCAGCCAAATATGGAAGGCTGCCCGATTCATTTCCTATCATTGATTGGATACAAATAGTTGGTCCCATAAATACCTAATGGATTTCTTTTGTTCCAAATGGGTGCAAAAGAAGAGTTGAGGTATTTATAAGCTCATTACCAATTCAAGAGGCTATTTTTGTGTTTAAGGACATATACCGATGAGATGGAATTTCAGGAATTGCATTGGCCTAGATTATGTTTTTGTAAAGAAATATTTGGAGGTTGATTGACAACGGACTGAGTGAACCCTTTTTCGTGGAATTAAGATATGGCTCATTCAACAAAAAGTAGGAAAATTTACAGTCAACTTTTTGTCTAGGTTAAAAAAGTTTTTTAACTAGTGGTGTGGAAAATCGCACAACTTTCAATTACACTATAATTGTTATTACTCAAATAATAGTTCGTAGTCACTGGTACATAGTTTATTGAAGACGACGCTCACATACGTAACTACACACACAGGACAAATTTCGTACATCTTGAGTAATTTAAACGTAAAATAAACGTATATTAATTAGCTTTTAGAATAAAAGTAAGCCAACGACAAAACCAAAGCAAATCCAAAATGTTCTGTTCTGTTGCCAGATTCACCAAACATAAATACAATACAAAGCGGAAGTGCAAAATGTTAAACGAGTGGCAACAATAATAGTGACATGAATTTGTGTCATCTAACGCATTTATATTTTCATCATTCATTTTGTAAAAACGGACAGTTAGGCGAAATTTTATGTGATAGTTCTTGAATGAGACTATAAAAAAAACAAAAAAAAACTCACGCAAAATGATGATTTGGGCGATATTCTTAACCGATAATTCTTACATTATTCTTTCTTATATGTGAAACTGGTCAGAGAAGAAATAACAATCGTTGATGCGGTATGCTCAAGGAAATAAAACTCTGTGTTAAATGTATTCCTTTTCATTTTTTTACGCCAGTAAAGCATTTTTATAGGAATTTCAAAAGTGAGGATATTTAGAACAACTTAAGAGGCATTACCACAGCGATTTAGCAGTTGTATTTTGTACTTTGTATACATTTAATTTAGGTTATTTTGTTACCATATTTGGTAACTTATGTTTGCGTACTGTTGGTTTTTATAAAATTTGTCAGCTTGCATTATGAATTGCAATTTTCCAGTATGATTGTCAAACGCTGTGTCAACTTTATGTATTGTATTGTATTATGTATATTGCATTGTATTATGTATATTTTATTGTATTATGTATATTTTATTGTATTATGTATATTTTATTGTATTATGTATATTGTATTATGTATATTGTATTATGTATATTGTATTGTATAATCCTGTAACTATTGTATATTGTGTCAGCTTGTATATATTGTTTGCATTATATATTGCATTTTTCCAGTATGATTGTCAAACGTTGTGTCAACTTTGTATATTGCATTGTATTATGTATATTGTATTGTATTATGTATATTGTATTGTATTATGTATATTGTATTGTATTATGTATATTGTATTGTATTATGTATATTGTATTGTATTATGTATATTGTATTGTATTATGTATATTGTATTGTATTATGTATATTGTATTGTATTATGTATATTGTATTGTATTATGTATATTGTATTGTATTATGTATATTGTATTGTATAATCCTGTAACTATTGCATATTGTGTGTATGATCCTGAAACTAAGCTATATTGTATGTATGATCGTGTAACTATCGTATGCAAATTATTTTCTATTTCTATATACGTGTATATATATATTTACTCGACCAACCCTGTTGGGCCTTGAGCCTGTCGTTGGTCTTAAAATTTGTATTTGTATTTGATTTTGAACAAAATCATTAGAAAATGTAGAGCTGCGATTTTGACGAAAACCTTAATGATAGGTCCTTGTGCAATCACCAACCCTCACACCAAATTTGAACATCGTAGGTCAATTTGTTCGGGAGTTATGCTGACCACGTACACACAGACAGACATTTTTTCTACATCACTTTTTTTGCGATCAGAATGTTCCAAAGCGTGGAGAAATGCAAAAAAAAAAAAAAAAAAAAAAATCGAAATTTGGTTTTCGACTGAATACTAAACTCTCATTACCCTATGTATTTACATATGGGTAATTGAAAGTAAAAAAATGTAGTTGGTTTATAGTACAGTTGAATATATTTATCTCTTTTACATTGTTTCAAATGATATAACCCATAAAAACAATTTTTTTAAATATAAATCTTTTATATATGTATTGCCACTTTTTATATTCATCAAACTACGTTTCAAAATTTACTTATTAAAAATGTACGTGAATTTATGCTCTCACATCCAAATGTCATTTATTTACTCTGAATAAAGTAATTTTATTATTTATTTATTAAAAAAATTTTTGGCAACAGGATAGAGTTTCAACAATGGTCTGTTAAATATTATTTCATCGCAATTGGATATATCAAGTTGGTTTGTTAGTGCTTCGTGAAAGAGACTTTTTAATGATAGTAACAGGCCTAAAATTTGAAAGAATACAATGTCATCGACATTGAATCTATCTGCCAAGTTTCAACCCGATTGGATGACGGCAAAGCGGTTAATTAGGCGTCGACACCTACACATAATCAAAGTTAATATAAACGATTTAAAAATAGGGCTTTTTTTTTTTTTTCGATTTTTAAAACATTTAAAAAATTAATTTAAAAAAATGCTAATTTTTGAGAACGGCCACTACACTATATTCTAAATCACAGTAAAGTGAAACAAAAGAGTCAAATGGGACAAAAATGTTCTTTCGAACAAGGAACACATTTTATTTTAATAAAAAGACGAGGAAAAAAACTAAAAGCAAACGATTCTTAACTATGCATAAATTAAATTAGATCTTTCCCCATAACAATGAATTATCAGAGTGACTGTAACCACGAAATTAAGCCTCCTAAATTCGTTAAACACAACTACTACAGACAAATTTCAGCCTCGCTATCAGCTCATCTTTCCTAATCCAAAAATTACACTTCCACTTCTATTTCCGCATCTTCCCCTAAACGATAATCCCGAACCAAAGCAGACGATATTCCATCCCCTCTCACAAAATAACAACAAGGAAGGAACACGGAAATTGGGCGTTAACGTAACAGTGTTCTACATATCTCTGGAGCTTTTGGTCAACTGCAAAAGCCACCGCCCATAACTTTTATTATTGGCCGGAGCGGGTGTTATCTTTAGGCACTGAGGACTGAAAATAACTTCTGACATTTAACAAGCGGAGTTTTTGATGGATGGACGCAAGAAGCTGTGTGGTGTGTGCTATAACGTATTTATGAGGAGCTGTCGTCTGCTCTATACTGTAAATGAAAGTTCGCAAAGGTCGAAGGAAATGTGCCAAATATATCACGTGGTCCACATTTGGTGCACCAAATAGGACAATGGGGTTATGATTAGATCAAAGTAATGCTTCATTATATTTAGAATATCTGAATACCTGTGCTTTAAATTTGACCAATTTTCAGATTTCTGACGTTGCGGAAAAGAGTTATGTATAAATATTTATCTTTAATGATTATTCCCCCATGGCCGGGCCGACCAAACGGTATAGTGGTTAGCGGGCTAGCTTCTAGACCGCGAGGTTGCGGGTTCGAGTCCCGTGTAAGGCATGGGTGTTTGTAAAAGTATGTTGGCTTGTCTAATGACGAATGTTTCGGCGTATTATAGCCCTCGTGTTGCTGACGGCGCCAGATAATATGAAAACAACCAACCAACCCACATGGCCGGAGTAGTACGTATACAAAGTTTTCATGAAGATAGGATGATCGGTCGGTAAGCGGTAAACACATTGTATATAACAACTACTAGAACTGTAAAACTTCATGCCAGTCACTGGAATAGCCAGTTTTTCAATGACCTGTCCCTACCTGGCAACTCATTAAACTTTTTCTATTTGCTAATTCGACAACTAGGATCACTGGCGGAGTAATGTTCGTTCTATAGCTGAACTGTCCTAGTTGCTGGCACTGTTCAAGCGAATTTCAATCAAAGAGTGAATGGTGACCTTCCAATCAACTTACCAGCTGTCATTCCAGCAGCATGTAAATCAGCCTTGATTCCAGATAACTAAACATTTGTCTATTATATCTAATACTAATAGTAGAGGTTGACGATATATCGATACGACGATATTTTTATCTATATTTCTAAAAAAATATCGATAAAAGTCACCGATATATCGATATTTTCAAAAATGTTTAGTTTTTTGATGATCGTTTTGTAGTTCCATGTGCTTTTTCGATTTTCTTTATTCCCTTTTCAAAAACTTCAAAACTAAAGTTTGAACTTGGCTGAGAGACAGTTAAAATGGCACCAATATTCAATATTTTTCATACACTTAAAAGCTATTAAAAATTATCTAAATTTTTCTTAAAATCACTGCACTAACTTAAGCGAAAATATAACTTTTTTTCTTTTTTTGTAATAGATCCATTTCAGTTGAAAAAGTAGTCACCTTACAAAAAAGCAATAATGAAAAGTAGAAATTTGCCTCGAAAAACTTTGTTTCAGGCAAAATTGAAAATCAAATAAAAAAAAAATCATGTATCGATAAATCGATATTTTTTTCAATGCAACCATATAGTATCGATATTTATTTTGATCGATACTTCCGACCTCTAACTAATAGACTTCCAGTTACCGATGTTCCCTTAGCACTAACACTTTCTCACTCACTGAAAAGTTAATTTTTGCACATTTCTATTTATCAGGGATGAGTTTGGTAAAAAAATCAAAAAGCCAAAAACAAAAATCCAAAAATTTTATGCGTGAAACCCATTTTAAGTTAATTTTTTAAAAAATTTTATTTTTCTATTTGCATTTACCTTTTGCGTAGGTATTAGAGGTCGGCGATATATCGATACGACTATATTTTTATCGATAGTTCTAAAAAATTATCGATATTAAAAATATCGATTAAAGTCACTGATGTATCGATACGACTATATTTTTATCGATAGTTCTAAAAAACTATCGATATTAAAAATATCGATTAAAGTCACTGATGTATCGATATTTTTATATCGAACCCATTTTAAGTTAATTTTTTAAAAAATTTTATTTTTCTATTTGCATTTATAACACTACACCATCTATGTCCATCCGTGAGCAAAAATGGCTTAAGATAGAGGCACCTAGGCGTAGGGATACACTTTAATAGCGTAAATTAGTATGAAGGAAATTACACAAAAAGATCAAGTTTCGGAGCAATTTCAAAAGTCTAAAATGCGAGTTTAAGCGCCAACCTAACTAAAAAGTGCTTTCCAGTAGATTTTTGTATTTGGAGCAGGAAAGCCGTAGGTTTTCCGCTCTTCCCTATCGGGCGGAAAGGAAGCTGCTTCTCGATTCAGCCTTAGAGAAAAGGTTATTTTTCTGTGGGATAGAAAAATCGTGAAAGAACGATTTTTTTTTCTTCAGAAATTAGAAAAGCGGAACTTTCTTTGAAAAAGCGGAATTATTATTTTTTTCTAAAAAAAGCGGAATTCAGCCACATGGCGCAAAAAACTCATCCATGATTTATTAATTAAAATATATTTACTTGTGACAAATTAATCTAAATTTGATGTGAAAAATGAATAAAACATGACCTCTGTAAACTTCTCTAATACCTCTAAATTAAACGATATAGTGGTTAGCGTGCTAGCTTCTAGACCGCGAGGTTGCGGGTTCGAGTCCGTGTTAGGCATGGGTGTTTGTAAATGTATGTTGGCTTGACAAATGCCGAATGTTTCGGCGCATTATAGCCCTCGTGTTGCTGACGGCGCCAGATAATCTGAAAACAACCAACCAACTAATACCTCTAAAAAATATCATAATGCTTATCTTAAGATACATTCATTTTATTAAATCCTTTATAATGTTTGTCGATTGCGGTGGAATCTGCGGAGGCCTAATTAACCTTCTTGCCGTCATCCAATCGGTCTGAAACTTGGCAGATAGGTTCGATGTCGATGACCAGGGTTCCCATCTAAATCACAGAATGAAAATCAATGACTTTTAAGGACCTAATTAATGTTTTTAAGGACCTATGAAAATTTGTTTTCAGGCATCATGTCTGTATTTAAATTTTTAATAAAGTATATTCTACCCAAAAAGTTACAAGTTGGTGGATGCGTAATACAAATATGTCGGAAAATTGCTATAAGGTGCAGATAAGTGGCGGTCACGAGGGAATAGCAAGTCCGAGTTGTGTTTTTATGAATTTTGCAGTTGGACAACATCTGTAAAAATTAAGGACTTTTAAGGACCTCTAAGCATTTTCAAGGACTTTTAAGCACCTCTAAGCATTTTCAAGGCCTTGGAAACAAGTTCAAAAATATTAAGCACTTTTAATGACTTTCAATGACCGTGGGAACTCTGATGACAATGCACCCTATCAAATTTTGAGGCTGTCACTGTCACTAATAGGTCGCTTTTACGGAATTCTAATAAACCAACTTGTCATCATCCAATCACGCTGAAATAGCATTGAACCGATCATTGAAGAAATTCTTCCCTGTTGCCAAAATTGTTTTGATAAATAAATAATAAAATTGTTTTAATCGGAATAAATAAAAGATATTTTAATGTGTGTGCATAAATTCACATTAATTTTTAATAAATAAATTTTCAAAGGTAGTTTACAGGATATTTTTCTAATAGAGATGCACACGCTGGCAACAGAAATGGCGTTTTGTTAATGAATGTGGAGATAGGGGGCGCACCACTAGAGAACCCCTCGTGGCGACTCCTAGCGGCAGAGGGTGGTATTCCTCATTCTGATGAGAGAGACAGATCACTGAACATTCTCGATGTGAATATTCGTAAGAAAGGCGCTTGTGCCTAATGTAGTATGAGATAAGAGGTAGTAAGGATTCATTAAAGCTGGATTCTACACTCAGCAAGTGTCCCTTCTCTGATCGTCTACTTCCACATGAATACAAAAATTAGAGAAGCATATAAAGGATTTATATTAAAAACTTTGTTTTCATGAGTTATATTATGATTTTTTTTTAATAAATAAAAAATATATAAATATATACTAGGGATGCACCAAATAGTGGTTTTGACCAAATACCGAATATTCGGACAATGGACAAGCCGAATACCGAATATTCGGCTGGCCGAATATCTGATGTATTTTTTCTTATAAAATTTGTCTTAATTGCTACTTATAATAAAAAATAGGATTTTATACTATAAAGACATAGATGTATGGACCTACATTAATGACAATGGACAATTCCAGCATTTTTTTAAAAAGTGTGAAATTAGTTTATATTTATGAAGAATTTTATTTATGATTCCAAATATTTAAACAAATTTTTTTTACAAAAATTAGTTATTTAAATATTAAGAAAAGAAAATGCCCCAAAACCAGTCCGATCAAAACACTCAACAAAATCTGTGACGTCAAAGCTTCCTTCCGTTTCTATGGTTATCGTGAGGTTTCTGCCAAATAGTTAGCGTTGGTAGACCATTGCCACATTCCGTACAGGTTGGCGTGATTTGCGAGAAACTTGCAAATCTGGTTTCCGCTGCTGCATTTCAAGCCAAGATGTTTGCGAAGCCGTGACGTCGCACTCAATGCCACCAACGTCTAGTGATCGCAAATTAAAAAAAAAAAAAAAAAAAAAAAGCTCATTGAGCAGAAATTTTTGTGTTTATGGCCATTTCGAAACATTTAGAATTAGATAAAATAATAAAATGCAGGAATTGTCCATTGTCAATGGAGTTGGCAATGGATGGCAATGCAAATGGAGTTATATTACAAAAATAACTATTTTTGAACCTGTAAAACCATTCAAAAGGACACATCCTATATGATAGGAAAATTTAAGGGTCAAGGCACTTCCTGAAATTTATATAAAAAAAAAAAATTAAATTGCTGTGTATGTACCTTTATAAGTTTTGACATTTTTTTTATAAATATTGTATATTTAAAATAAAATCATATTTCTATTGAGTGGTAATCTGCAATAATAATAAACAGAAAAAAATTTATTCGGTCGCCGAATATCCAGATATTCGTCCAAACCGAATATTCGGCTCAATGGCCAAATAATCCGAATACCGAATAGATATCGAATATTCGGTGCATCCCTAATATATACTTGTTTTTAGTTCGTAGTCTGTTGTATTCAGATTATCTGGCGCCTTCAGCAACACGAGGGCTATAATGCGCCGAAACTTTCGTCATTAGACAAGCCAACATACATTTACAAACACCCATGCCTACGCGGGACTCGAACCCGCAACCTCGCGGTCTAGAAGCCAGCACGCTAACCACTATACCGTTTGGTCGGCCAGTTCGTAGTCTGAGTCAAATGATTAGTTACAGAATAACACTGATTTAAGTTTAGTTATCTACAGGGACTGATCATCGCCTAGGCCCACAAGGCCCGGGTTTAGGGCCCCCCGAAATAGTCTGTAAACCATTTTTGTTTCACAAAAGCTATGTGAATATCTTTTATAATCTGTATAAAATAATGTTTACATAAAAATCATTCCGTATTGATCTTGAACCGTCTTTAGTTTCCCAGAGTGTATTTATTCAAATAAACCGTTTAAAAGCGTGAAACACAAACTTTTTTGAAAGATAGCGGGAAAAAAAAATTGAAAGGAAGTCTTGATGAATTTATTAGCAAATGTTGACTCTGAAGTTGTGAATAATGCTGCAGATATTGTCATCCCCGGATATACACATTGTTATAGTGAAATGCAATGTTATACATAACAAAGTTTTACCTTTTTTATTTATAAATTTGATTGTTTGAAATTTGTTTCTTTTTTTGTGATAAAAAAAAAAGTTTAGAAAACAATATTAACATTAATTCATCAACTTTTTCTATATTTCATGTTAAGGTATTTTGCTACGTTCGGAGCACTTTTTAAAAAAAAACTTTTTGTAGGAATATTTTAAGTACCTTTTTATATTTAGTACTACTATGGATTAGTAATACAGTGAAAAAAATTCTAATTTATTGCTACTATTTTTCAAAAATTGCAATTTTGCATGAAATTTTGATGAAATATTTCAAACTTAAAATAAGATAAATGAAAAACTATTAAGTTTCTTAGGAAATAAATTGTATATAAATAAACTACATGCTTTTATCAAGGGCATATACTACCTTAAGAAAAATATATTCATTAAAACTTTTTTTATGGATAGTCGAAAAATAAGTTAATGATTTTTTAACAGTTTCACCTTGTTTATATTCAAACTAAAGGTTGTATTTCATAAAATAACCATCCAATCTCAATTTCGATAGCACATTCCCTAGAAAACAATCAACAAGAGAAGCAAAAAAAAATTTATAATGATTCGTGAACAATTTTTTGAGTTATGACATTTCAAATTAGCAATATTTGTATGAAAATCAATTCCGAGAAAAATGCATTTAAACTTTAAAACACACAATTTCTGTGTAAACCATATTACTTACACACTTAAAATGCACCTTATCCTCTTTCAATTTTTTTATTTATTAAAAAGAAGAAAATATTAATATTTATAGGGAAATCACTTTTTAATCGGCGGCTTTTGGTTTTGGTGTGCTATTTCTGGTTATATTTTACAGTTTTTGATCAGTTTCAAATTGTCATAACTTTTGTTCAAACCAACGCAGAGTTAAAAAGAAGATAGTTTTGGAAACTTAAAGATTTGGGCTAATATATTCACGAATAATATTATTTTTTTCGTCAGATTTCATCAAAATCGACCTTTTCAACGTAGACAAGTACCTTAATTCATTTGACTTTGCATCAAGCCCATTTCCAATAAATCACGCGTTTGAAAAAGGGGCCCCTGAATGTGTCCAGGCCTTGGGCCCAGTGGCGGATCTAGGATTTTCCTGAAGGGGGGGGGGGGCGCAACACCTGTGCCTTAGCCAGGATGAAATCAAATATTTAAAAAAAGTTTTAAAAAAAAAATCTATGCAGTGTTCTAGAAATATACTTCAAGATAATCTGTATCCATTGATTGACCTCACCCCCTTCCCCTTTTTCGTCACATTTCTGACTCGCTATCTTAGCGTAAGGTGAAATGCCCAGGTTATACCAAAATTACTTTTCAATTTAAAAAAAACAAAAAAACTCCCCCCTCCCACTCCTCAAAAAACACCCTTCTATGCTAGATATTTTTACGAACTCTTTTGTTTCTTTATACTCATGACAAATAAAACGTTTTTGCAAAGTTTCATGAACGGACCAATTTTTTATTTTTTAAAGTCGTATTTTACCTTTCCTTGGATTTTACATGTGTTTTCGTTTATACAAAAGAACTGTAACTTTTTTTAGATTAGTTATATCGTTTTGCTTTTTTTCATTCGATTCAGCAAAAAAAAAAAAAGGACTCTAAAAACATGTGCCACATGCTTAGATTGCTCCAAAATTAATTTTTCGGACACAAAACATTTCACTTTTTTCCCCCTGGTTGGCGTTGGACATTACGCATGTGAGTCAAAATCTCTTCCTCCCACTCGACAGAAAAGGGATCGGGTATCAGGGGTCCAAGATATCTTCAAGGTCAAGAGGAGGGAGGTTTGAATACTTGTACAGTCTTCCAACATCCGTTTGAATGGGGAGAGAGAAAGCTATAAATGGAACCTTGGTACAAAAATAAGCATTTTTTTGTTGCTTCTTTTGGAAATTAGATGAAGTTAAAATATAATTGTTGCTTGAACTTATTGAAAAAAACTTGGAAAAAAATATATATATATTTATTATTATTATTATTTATTTCTGTAAATTGTAAAAAAAGACTCAACCTGAGGAGGGGGCGCGCGCCCCCCGCGCCCCCTGGCTGGATCCGCCATTGCTTGGGCCCCAACTTGTCATGATCAGGCTCTGGTTATCTATATAGACTCCGGACTGTTCGAAACAGCGTTAGTTTATCATGGTTATACGCTTACGCTGTCCTTTTAGTTGATATTAATTTTGCGCGATGTCAACCGTAAGTAAGTAAGTAAACCCAAACTGCAACGACAAATTCGCTATGTATAAGCTAACATAACAAATGTAGAAACTTAGGAAATGAGAAGTTGATAAAAGAATACAAATCATATACAATGAACTCAATAACTTTCTGACGTTACAGAAGCTCATCTCTAACTTAGCGAAAAATTGCGAGTTGGAAAGGAAATGTTCACGCAACATTTATTTTGGGCAAACAAACGTCGGGATGGAGCTTTGCCAATAACCGGACACAACACCAGCAAAAGAGGATGTTTTCACAATACCCCAAACGTATTAGAAACAAAGAAGCTGAGTAAATATTCTATTTAAAACATTTTTGCAGACTATAAACATGAAAAAAAGAGTTTAGAATTTTTCTATTTAAAATTCAATTTCAGAGGTCGCCAAAGAGCTATCTGGGTCACGAAAAACCAGTAAAGTTGGCAGATTTTCTTTTCAATGTAAAGAATTACACCAGTACAAAGGAATGTTAAATATGTTAACTTTTTAAAGGAAGTTGGTACCCATATTTTTATAAAAAAATTATTTTGAGTTTACTATAGTTTATTAAGGCGTCTTCTCACTTTAGGCACCTCGAAAATAGGCTATTTTCGCGATTTTTTTTCGAGGATTTTTGCAAACAATTATGGGATAAAATGGATCCTATATAATAAACACATCTTTCAAGTACAAGAAGAAAAAAAAATTATTTTTTTGAACAATTATTATAATAAAACAGTAGCATCGAAAAACCCGTGTAGAAATGTAATGTTCGTGGCTTGTTGATGAAATTTCGGAAACTATCCTGCCGATTGTCATGAAATTTGAATGACATTCTTCATAGTTATGGCTATAGCGCATATCATCAGATTTTTGATATTTGCGAAAATAACAAAATGGCGCACGTTTTTCGAAAAAGTAAAAAAAAAAAAAAACGCGTTTTTTTGCAGTTTTTTGTAAAAAAAAAATACTTCAAATCAAAATTTCAAAAATCTGATGATATGCGCTATAGCCATAACCATGAAGAATATGTCATTCAAATTTCATGACAATCGGCCGGATAGTTTCCGAAATTTCATCAACAAGCCACGAACATTACATTTCTACATGGGTTTTTCGATGCTACTAATTATAATAATTGTTCATAAAAATAAAAATAAAAAAATTTCTTGTACTTGAAAGATATGTTTATTATATAGGATCCATTTTATCCCATAATTGTTTGCAAAAATCCTCGAAAAAAATCGCGAAAATAGCCTATTTTCGAGGTGCCTAAAGTGAGAAGACGCCTTAAAATTTAAATTTTTCCCTTTAAAGTGGTACCTGATTTGTAATAATTCCTTATTTAGAAGTATTTTTAATAATTTTTTGAAGATAAAATTATGAACTATTAGGGTAAGTAAGCTTTTCTTTAGAATGCGTTTATATCAAAACGACATTTTTCATTACTCATGTACCTTTTTCTCAGAAAATACTTGATCTAAAATCCTAATTCTTTTTGTCATCACATTTAGTAGAAACTTGTTATTCTACTGAAGTTGGGTTTTAATAGTAATGCATTTACTTTTTTATAAAAAATTAATTATCTAATGAGTCGATCAGATTAATTAAAAATCACAATTTTTTTTTACGAAATAAGTCAGAACAAAAAATATTTTAAAATAATAACAAAATCTCCCTTTAGTATATACAGATACATAAAAAGAATATGTGGTAAAAATGTTAGGTAGATATCTTGAGCAGTTTCTGAGAAAAAGGTACATGAGTAATAGTCCGAGAGGCGACTGAAATTCTTGGACCCCATCAAACATCATTCTGAATTTTTTTATAGAAATTAGAGAAAAGTGAGTAGATTAGGAATCCACTGATCTGCCGTGGCAAAAATGACCGAAACTGATCAATAATCGACTTGGAATGAGTTGAACTAAAATCCGATTGCCAAATATGTCAACTTGCCAAAAATAGAACAAACTTATTCGTGCACTTCATTTTGATTTTCAATGAGAAAAAGCGCAAACGATTTCTGATCTTTATCTCGGAAAACTTATATCTTTTAAAAGTAAGCCAAATTGGCGACCTCAGTTACGTCATAAGTAACGTAATATTTTTTGCCAACTTGGCTCCCTTTTAATAGATGCAAGTAGACTGTCGGCAGATATCTGAATCGTCTGCAACCTTCTTAATTGAAAATTAAAGAGTGAGGGTTACCAAATAAAAAAAATGCTTATTATTTGGCAAGTTATGGCGCATTTGGCAATTTGGATTTAGTTCAACTTATTAAAAGTCGATTTTTGACCAGTTTCGGTCATTTTTGCAATGCCAGACCAGTGGATTCGTAATCTACTCACTTTTCTCTAATTTCTATAAAAAATTCAGAATGATGTTCGATGGGATCCAAAAACTGCAGTCGCCTCTCAGTCTATAATGAAAAATGTAGTTTTGAGAAAAAACGCATTTTAAAGAAAACATTACTTACACTTTTAGTTCCCAATTTTTTGTTCCAAAAATCATTAAAAATACTTCTAAATGAGGTATTATTACAAATGAGGTATCATTTTAAAGGTAAAAATTCAAATTTTAATAAACAACCATAAACTTAAAATTGATTTGTTAAATATTTTTAGGTACCAACTCCCCTTAAAGGGACTTGAATAGGGTTATTTCGTTTAATAGGGTTACTTCGTTTAGGGTTACCTTGTTTAAAAATTATTACGCATGCGTACAAAGGAAGTTCTAGAGAAGATACAATACAAAAAATCATGGAATGCCACACCAAAACTTCACTCTAAAATTTTCCAGGATTTTACGCTAACTAACGCATACGGACAACCCCATAACCAAATAACACCAACTGTCGCAAACCGATTACTGATCCGTTAATAACCACGACTCGTCAACAACACAACTTATTCCCAGCAACTTCAACAACAACCCTTTTACGTCCACCCTCCTAGAAGCATCAGCAACTCGTCGCGATCACAATTAAATCTACCGAACAATCCCCCTTGAGTCACCCACGAGAGGAGGAACATCTACCTTAAATCGCCCCTTTGTTCCCTGACCCCTGGTGCAGCCGGACACCACGGAATAGCCGGACGGTGCGTCACACGTGGATCAAGAGAAGGAAAACAACAACTCAGCCCCTGGGGGGGAAGGGATTACTCATAATCTCATCTTTTGCGCTGAGGTTGAGTCATTGGCAATGGTCACTGGACGGCATTGTTAACAGTTTTTGGGAAGGTTGGCCCCAGGATTGTTTGTTATAAGTAAGCTGGGGAGGATAGTATAGTATTTGGAAGGTCTGGATTTGTATTGATATAGTCCAGGTCTATTTATTTGTTCCAGTGGAGGGGAAATTATGTGTCGAAAGCAAAAGGAATCGATGGAGGGGGTTTAGGAACGAATCAGAATCCAAGACCAGATTTCTACCAGACATAATTCTCCATGATGAATTATGTATTCCGTTACAATACTATACTAAACTTCAACTTAGCTTGACATCACTTAGACGGTAGATCGTCACAGTGCTCATAGGTATTTAATCCATTTTGGCGGAGTGAAGACATAATTCTCGCCAAACCTTAAAGCCTTTTGTTCTCTATAGGGTTTGGCGAACATTATGCTTTCACGCCGCCAAAATGGATTAAATACCTATGAGCACTGTGACGATCTACCGTCTAAGTGATGTCTAGTTCAGTTGAAGTTTAGTATAGACATCACTTAGACGGTAGTTCGTTACAGTGCTCATTGGTATTTAATCCATTTTGGTGGCGTGAAAGCATAATGTTCGCCAAACCACAACCCTGTAGAGAACAAAAGGCTGTAAGGTTTGGCGAGAATTATGTCTTCACTCCGCCAAAATGGATTAAATACCTATGAGCACTGTGACAATCTACCGTCTAAGTGATGTCTAGTTCAGTTGAAGTTTAGTATAGACATCACTTAGACGGTAGTTCGTTACAGTGCTCATTGGTATTTAATCCATTTTGGTGGCGTGAAAGCATAATGTTCGCCAAACCACAACCCTGTAGAGAACAAAAGGCTGTAAGGTTTGGCGAGAATTATGTCTTCACTCCGCCAAAATGGATTAAATACCTATGAGCACTGTGACGATCTACCGTCTAAGTGATGTCTAGTTCAGTTGAAGTTTAGTATAGACATCACTTAGACGGTAGTTCGTTACAGTGCTCATTGGTATTTAATCCATTTTGGTGGCATGAAAGCATAATGTTCGCCAAACCACAACCCTGTAGAGAACAAAAGGCTATAAGGTTTGGCGAGAATTATGTCTTCACTCCGCCAAAATGGATTAATTGAATATGAGCACGGTGAAGATCTATCGTCTAGTGATGTCAAGTTAAGTTGGAGTTTAGTATAAGTCCAATCTCTACATGAAAGAAAATTCTAGTTTATGAAAGTTAAGGAGGCGGTGGCCGTAGCACACTCACTATCCCCAGTGACTATAACCTTTTGCACTCGAGGCCTTCTTCACGCGGAGGAACCAGCAACTCGAGACATTTAGCCGCATTTTTGTTTCGGTTCGTGGTTGCGGACTCACTTCAAAGAAACTAAACATAAACAGCCATTGCATCGAATTTCCGCATTGAACCTAGTGGTGAGTGAGAGTCACCTCTCGAGTGCAAAGAGTTATTTGTAGTGTATGTACCACTACTCCATGAGTTGGCCCTGAGTGATTAGCAAGGTATTGTGGTCCGTATTTTAATCTGATCCATTACCAAGATTCGTTTTTTTTATTATTATTATTATTATTACATTTTAAAAACTGTTGTCTTTGAAAAATAAATTTTAAATCAAATGATCCTTATTTATTGTGATAGTGTATCATAATAACCTGTTAAAGCATTTCTAAATGTTTTTTTAATGAATTAAGTATTGAGGTACGATATCAGAGTTTACGATGGCTGTGATCTTCACCTGGTTGGTAACGAAGGAAGTTTGTGATCCACTCACTTAGAAGTTGCATTGTGACAAAACAACTGATCTTTAATATTAACCCTTTACTTATTATTTTTATCCATTATAGCAATATGAGAGGCCCAGTTCATTCTTCTTTTAATTTTAAAGCTTTTAATGATATCGGAGTGTTTAAAAAATCTATAAATCTTCGAATTAAAACGTCTTAGTCATACACCATTTTCTTTCACACCACCAAGGATACTCCTTTCTCTCGAAAACTGCAACGTGAAATTTAGTAGTTTTAACCCTTTTCACTCGTATGTCCCCGTACAGGGGACATCGCATCTGTATTGGACAAACTGTGATAACTTAGAAATACTTGGAACAGAAATATTTTGGTTAAGTTGATTTGTTGGTGGAGCTGCTGGCATTACGTTCCACCCCTAAATATTGTTTATATAGTTTGTTCATATTATTACACTTCTTAGATTTTTTTACCTTTTGCACTCCGAACCATTCTGGACGGTTACCAACAGCTCAGCCCTAGTGTTGCCCTTGCGCAAGTAAATTTCAACAAACCCAACCATCGACAAACTCTCCTTATCGCTCCTTTCAAGTGATGCAGAAAAGTGCTCGGACCGTCGTGAACCAACACTTTTGACACAAAACCCCGCTGAAATGTTTTTTTTATATATATCTTGCTGATTTTAGCATATTTTGATTTGATTTCTTGTGCCATTTCAAGAGAAAACTTCAGGAAAACAAGTATTTCTCAAAAAGTTGAACTGGAAAAAGTTAGTTCTCCGTAATCACTAATAAACTTTAACATATAAACATATATACTTAAGTATTCTTAGTAGTTTCAATAAATTATTTTGGCACGTTGAAAAATAAAATATTATGTGGCCACATTCCCATCCTAGGTAAAGGAGTGTATTCAGGGGCTATATTTTAAAAATTTTGATTTAAGGATGGTAAACCTTCTAGTTAAGTTGAAACAAATTTCCATAAAAAAAAAAAAATTCATCTTGAATGAACAAGAAAAAAAATTCCGAGTTATTTGCTAACTTTCTAAAGCATAATTACGAGTGCAAACTGTTAATTTTCACCCCAAAAAATTATGACCATAAATAATTCTTCTTCAATTACATAGATTACTCCAGCATCATAAGTAACCGGTGTTATTATTACATCTTTATTTCGGATGCATTTAGGGTGGGGGGTATCGGAGAATGAAGAGAGGATACCTCATAATCTCTTCTTTAGCTGACTCACTGCCGATGGTCAAGCAGCAGGGGAGAGTTCTTTTGTGAAGGTTGCCATCTGTGTGCTTTGATTTGGTACAACTGGACGGAATGTTATTGTGTGTCTGGATCTCGGGAGTGTGGGAGTGCTTATTTGTAATCTTCCCAACTACGGGGGGGGGGGGGGGGGATTATGTGATTGCAGAACTGGAATTAGGTAGCAGTTGTAGACGTAATCTGGGTGCAGATATTAACATGGTAGGGATGGGAAATCTGATTGGAAAGCTTAAGAGTTCTTTGTTTTTTTCCCCTTCTTCTTCTTTCAAGCTATTCAATTTACGGAACCATTTTCAGAGAATCTTTGTTTGTGCGGCAAGGTAATAGACTGAGAGGCGAAAGCAATTTTTCGACCCCATCGAACATCATTCTGAATTTTTTAGAGAAATTAGAGAAAAGTGAGTAGATTAGGAATCCACTGGTCTGCCGTGGCAAAAATTCTGAAACTGATCAAAAATCGACTTTTAATAAGTTGAACTAAATCCAATTGCCAAATGAGCCATAACTTGCCAAATAATGAGCATTTTTTTTATTTGGTAACCCTCACTCTTTAATTTTCAACTAAGAAGGTTGCAGACGATTCGGATGAGTGGCGATGGCTTACTTGCATCTTTCACAAATGAGCCAAATTGGCAATAAACATTACGTCACTGATGACGTAACTGATGTCGCCAATTAGGCTTACTTTTAAATTATACAAGTTTTCCGAGCCAGACATCAGAAATCGTTTGCACTTTTTCTTCATGAAAATCAAAATGCAGTGGGTTGCCAGACGAAAATTTTGTTCTCTTTTTGGCAAGTAATGACATATTTGGCAATCGGATTTTAGTTCAACTCATTCCAAGTCGATTTTTGATCAGTTTCTGTCATTTTTGAAGGTGGCAAACACGTTGATTTCTAATCTACTCACTTTTCTACAATTTCTATAAAAAATTCAGAATGATGTTCGATGGGATCCAAAAATTGCAGTCGCCTCTCGGACTATATTGAATACAAATGGGTTTACTGCGATATTTAAGTCGTTTAAATGAGTTATTCACTATCAAAAACGTAAATATACGACGTAATATTTCTTCAAACTTCTTGTAAGGGATTTCTGATAAATTTTTACCTAACCGATTTTACATTTTGGCAATCAGTAGTAAGTTAATTTTTCTTTCAGTTGTGGATGGAATAAAACATAATTTAAATGTCTTGACTGAAAATTTTTAATTTAAAAAAAAAAAGAATCCTAATCGAGAATGTTGAATTTCAAACTTGTCAACGATTAAGTGGGGAGAGGAGAAGGGGGAAGGGGGGGGGGGGAGAGAATTCCCGAAAGTTTTGTTAAAGTCATTTACAAGTTCTTGTTTTATGTATCTTTACCTCAAAAGTCAATGGCATACGATACCGACTTAAAATTTTGCGCAAACAATTTTCAAGTATATTTACTTTATTAGAAATATGCTTTTAAAGATATAAACAAAAAATTTGGATTTCTATGAATTTTTGAAAAGTATTTAAAAAGTAACCCAAAAATGTACACTTAAAATTTTTTATAAATTACTTGAATAAAAAAGCATGTGTCTGTGATAGGGGTTAAGGCACGATTTAGAAAACCAATTACTGTACGCATAGAAACTCGTCAGATGGAGCCACCCATTGACGATTGACAATTTTTATTACAGATTTGATTACATTAATGTCAAGATATTAATATTTTTAATTAGTAATGAGTTATTAAAATCTTAGGACAATAATCAAGTGCAATGATTAATGTCCTGAAAATTCAAGGGCCCTTGATACAGTTATTACTGGTCTTTGTAAAAAGAACGCGTATGTAAACAGGTTCACTAAGAGGTCTGATTCACTTCCGGTTGAATTTCGGTATAGGCACCAGATCTCGATGTGACCTTTCATTTGACATATCGCATTAGTATGTTGTATTTGTAGTTTTGTCTAGAAATACTGACCTCGTATAGACAGGCAAAGACCCTGTAAAAAATTCTTTCTTTATTTCTATAAGAATACAGCTTCTGTACTACATAAGTAGTACAGAAGCTGAAAATATATTTCAAGTAATTTAGACTTCCAGATCCCTAAGTACAATATACATTAAGTACATTACATCAATCAGATGCATTAGGAACATTAATGTACTCGAAATGCATTTTCAATTTCTGCATTTCTGCCCAACTTTAGCGTAGAAAGAATCTTTACAAGAACAAGCACGCTGTCCGTCTATATGAGATCAACAAATCCTAAACAAAGCTACAAATACTACATACTCGTGCGATACGTCAAATGAAAGATCTCGCCGAGACGAGTTCCTATACTGCTATCACAAGTTAAAAAGTCCTAAATTCAACTTAGCGTGCTATAGCTTCTAGACCGCGAGGTTGCGGGTTCGAGTCCCGCGTTGGCATGGGTGTTTGTAAATGCATGTTGGCTTGTCTAATGACGAATGTTTCGGCGCATTATAGCCCTCATGTTGCTGACGGCGCCAGATAATCTGAATACACCTAAATTCACCCCCCCCCCCCCTATCTCCAAAAAAGAAAAAAATAATAATCAAAAGCGTATTTTGACGCTTTTGCGTCCGTCTTTTTAAATTATATATATTTTTTATTGTTGTAAAATTACGCAAGAAAGAAAAAAAAAAAAAAATTCCAAACGATAGCTGTATCTTGTATTCGAATAGATGAAATAACAAAAGTCAAGGACCATTGTAAATCGTGGAAGGTCTTTATTAATTGTATACAATTTTTTATATCCTCAGGGGTCATATACATTAATAAACGAAGTATTCTAAATCGAATAAAAACATAACAAATAAGGGGTCGTATTGAAATTTTTAAAGATAGCGTTAATTGACTTAGTTTACAGCCCCTTAAGAAAAAAGAAATATGCACCCGGCATATAGAAAATAGTAAACAAAACATTTTGGTGCAAACCGCAAGATTCTACCATAATTAGAATCGAAGATATAGCCATCGTACAGATTTTTTTTTTGTCGCGTACTGTACAAGTTTGTACAATCTAAAAACTTTAGCCATTCAATGAAGTAAAAAGGTTATTATCTAAAGACTAATCAGAAAATATCAAAATTTGCATTAGGGCCTTTTAACTAATGACGCCAGTAAACAGAAATTCAACCGGAAGTTACGACCGGAAATTCACCAGTGCCCTCAGTCAACCTGTTTTATATATATGGGCTCCTATTACCAACAAGGCCTGATCATGACAAGTTGGGGCCCAATGGCCGGACACTTTTAGGGGCCCCTTCATCAAATGCGAGATTTATTGGAAATGAGCTTAACTCGTTGCAATTTAATTAACGTTAAATATAAAAAAAGTTGATAAATTAATGTCGATATATTGTCTTCTTAAAGTATTTTTTTATCATAAAGAAAGGAAAAAAAAAATTCATATAACCAAATTTATAAATCAAAACAGGTAGAACTTTGTAATGTAGCATTGCATTTCCCGATCACGATGTGTAGTAACATCCGTGACAACAATATCTGCGTCATTATTCACAACTTCAAAGCCGACATTTGCTGATCTCGCAATTAAGTTGTCAAGACTTCCTTTCAATATTTCTTCGAGAAATATTGTTCTTTTACGCTTTTAAATGATGGTTTGACGCATCTATATAGTTAATAGGTAATACGTTTTTTGGGGTTAGTCCGTCCGCCTAAACTGCTCAACCAATTTCAATGATCAAGGTGTCATTTTAAAGGAAATAAGCTGTAGATTTGCCAAAACGTGCCAAAATAATTTATTAACGCTTTATTAATTAGTTAAATTTCAATATTTTTCATCATTAAGCTACTACAAAGCCTCAATGATTTTGAATATATGAATGGCAACATCCTTACGTATGTAAACAACAAACCCGCTGCTCGGGGGTTCAACCACCCAACCAACCGTTGCTAATTTTAAAGCTATCCTTACGTATGTAAACAACAAACGCGTTGTTAATTTTAAAGCTCTTTTTAAAATCTTCGTTTCAAAGTTGATTTTTTCTGTTTTTCTGAAGCATTTTTGTATTAGAATAATTAAAGCTCTCCTTATGTATGTAAACAACAAACCCGTTGCTAATTTTAAAGGTCTTTTTAAACTCTTCGTTTCAAAGTTGATTTTTTCTGTTTTTCTGAAGCATTTTTGTATTAGAGTAATTATTATTTTGAAGTATTTCTATCCAGAAAATGCCTCGCGTTGGACGTCGTTCTCTAACGGGGCGACTTATCAGAATAAATAAAAGATATTGGGACTTCAATGTAAGGGCATAGCTAATGAAGTTTTAAGTCAGAATGTTGGCGGATAGTATATTTAACTTTCTATTATGAAACTTGCAATTTGGGTGTTTTCTCTATTAGGCCTTACATTAAATTTATAAAAATTTGGTTACATTTTTTATGGCTGGCAAACCTATTTGAGTGCAGCAAGATGTTTTAACCACAAATTCGAGCGGCAATGCCGCTCAATCCGAGCGCAACGAGGCGTTTGGGGGTTGGCGAGCGTTAGCGAGCAGGGGGCGAAGCCCCCTAGTTTGAATAAATACACTGGGATAGTAAAGAGGGTTCAAGATCAATACAAAAATATTTTTATGTAAAAATTCTTTTATACAGATTGTAAAAGATATTCACAAAAAGAAATAAAAGTTATAGGTTTACAGGCAATTTCGGGGTCCCCTAAAATCATGGGCCCAAGGCCCGGGCCTTATGGGCCTAGGCGATGATCAGCGGCTGATTACCAAGTAACCACAACCATAGACCCAAAACAACTCTCATTTGGAATTGAATAAAGGAAACCACTAAAACTAAGTAACCCGTTGCACTCCTCTACATGTGTGAATCATGATATTGAATGCAAGATAGGAGGAAGGGAGGGTTACTGTAATGTGATGTCATGATGCTATCGGGACGAACAGATTCAATTTGTCCATCTACCATCTGTAATGTGAATTGGAATAAGGGGGAACATGCATGAGGGAACAATGACATTATGTTCTAATGAATTCTGATGGGGAAGGGGAGGGATTTGAATGGGATCAGCCCCCCCCCCCCCCAACGCAAGCAAAAAGGGGATATTGAAACGTAAGAGCGTGGAATATTCCGTAATTACTTTCCGCGATGTCCGGAAATGAGTCGATAGTGCGATTTTCGGTCGCGCTACTACTTCGGAAGAAATCAGATTTCGTTATTGATTTGGAAATAGAAATAGTTTTTTTTCACCCATCCCAGGGCCGTAGTGGGTTCGAATCCTGGATTAGGCAAGGGTGTTTGTTGTGGTTCGGAATCCACGTTAAGCTGTAGGTCCCGGCCTGATCTCCCATGATCACCGACAGATGGCGCAGCGGTTGCTGAGCTGACGTCGCAGAACTGGCGATCTCAGCCGGAATCCCGATAGGTAGCGTGTAAATCCGGCTTTAGTAGTGATCCAATGGCAATGAATCTGATTGGTTGTTTGTTTTCAGAATATCTGGCGCCGTCAGCAACACGAGGGCTATAATGCGCCGAAACATTCATCATTAGACAAGCCAACGTACATTTACAAACACCCATGCCTAACACGGGACTCGAACCCGCAACCTCGCGGTCTAGAAGCTAGCACGCTAACCACTATACCGTTTGGTCGGCTTGAAACACTCGGATCCCTGTTCTTATTATAGAAACGGCGAATATGTTTGTCCGTGAAGTTGCTTTGTCAGGTCAACAACTCTCGCTAATAATTGATTTGATTTACGTAATAATTATATAATTGAATTATATTAAATTGCAATGTCCTAATACGTCGATTATAGAATGACATATTTGGGTTTCGAGTGCAAATGGAATTTATAACTCATTTGCTAATTCACCCACAAAATCCAGATTATCTATTCAATGCCTTGATCAAGTTCAAAGCAATGAACCATTTCAATTAGCAAAAATGTAATCTGCTCAATGAAACGATTACAGGGCGGCCACAAAATATACAAAAAAAAGTTCCCTGATTTCCATGATAGATTTCTAAAAAATTCCCTGATTTCCATGATAGATTTCTATAAAATTCCCTGATTTCCATGATAGATTTCTATAAAATTCCCTGATTTCCATGATAGATTTCTAAAAACTTCCCTGATTTCCAGGATAGATTTCTAAAAAATTCCCTGATTTCCATGATAGATTTCTAAAAAATTCCATAATTTTACGGAAAACTTTTTTTCGAAATTTCCTCAACTTTGCCAAAAGTGTAGCCATCCTGATCAAATAGAACATGTATGCTAAAGAGATAAAATGCCAATTTTTTGAAAATAATTTTGGCGGTAATGAAAAGTTTAAATTATTCCGAAATATTAAACTTTAAACAATTACCACTACTATTCTCTGAGTAAATGGCTCCAAAATGTGGATGAATTAGGAAACGTACCTTCAAAACATAGAAAATTTCCCTGATTTTCGTGAAATTTTAAAAAAAAAATCCCTGATTTTCGTGAAATTTAAAAAAAAAAATTCCCTGATTTTCGTGAAATTTAAAAAAAAAATTCAATGACATTTCCCTGATTTTTTCCAGAATTAGAAAGCTCCCTGACATTTCCCTGATTTCCAGGTTTTCTCGGTTCTGTGGCCACTCTGAATTATCAAGAACAATTCATTTGGATTTTTATTAACCAATATTAATTAGAATGATATAATTAATAATGCAGCTACAATTAATTATAGGCAGCTTTTAATTAATTTAATGTTAAACAAACAGTTTGTATTATGATTATCAAAAGAGCTTTTAAGATACTGTTTGGTAAACTTGTTACTTTTATATCATTAAATATATAACATGCTTTCTCATCCGAAAGATCTTTAGCTACTTGGAGTAGTTGCCACAAGTTAAGGGGACTTGGTACACCTTGTTTTCAAAAAAATAATAAGCAGACCAAACGGTATAGTGGTTAGAGTGCTAGCTTCTAGACCGCAAGGTTGCGGGTTCGAGTCCCGTGTTAGGCATGGGTATTTGTAAATGTACGTTGGCTTGTCAAAAGGACAAATGTTTCGGCGCATTATAGCCCTCGTGTTGCTGACGGAGCCAGATAATCTGAATACAACCAACCTTATTCTGGCAAGTTTTTTAGCTGATGCGATTACTGCAATTGCAGAAAAACTATCTTTTTATGGAGAATTTAGCATTGCTGCAATAGCTCTTTCGATATTTCGAACGCATTTTTCTCAGTTCGTGATTTTTAAAATTCTCACCTTACTCAAAATGCTAAAACTTCAGCAAATATGCATGAAATGGTTTTTAAATTTTTTGTGTGTCATTCTTAATATCCATTTGACAAAAATAGGCATACATTTTTAATTAAAATTTTTTTTTTTACAAATTTAAATCTTGAAAAATACCCGTTTTTTACGCTTTTTTTTTACCTATAGGTACAGTAATCATCGTTTTTCTCGGAAACTATTTTACTCATTTTAAATCCGATGCCTAAAAAGTTAAGAGTATATTACTAGGAACATTAAAAAAAAAAAAAAAAAAAAAAAAAAAACACAAGGGAAAAATATTGAAAAATGAAAAAGAAGATAGAATTTGAAAGTTGATGAACTTTAAAAAAAAAAAAAATAATAATAATAATTTAAAAAATGTAGAGCATTATGTGAACTTTTTTTAAATAAAATTTAGTTTTTACTTAGTAATACTTCCAAATATGTAAAAATTATAATTATAAGACAATTAAGATTAAGCGTTCATAAATGATTGTGAAAAGTGTGTGGTGTTGAAAGAAGTGGGAGAGGGGGGGGGGGGGGACATGTTCCGGCTGCAGTAACATTTTCGATCACTGGTCGCCACTGCAAAAATTACTGCCAAAAATATCGCCAAACTGTTCATTTTTATTTCAATGAGTGAAAACATGAAAACGGTAAATAACACTATTATATCAAAATTTAATGCAATGACCAATATCACAATAGCAATTGGAAGTTGCGCAACCCTAGTTTAATGAGGCCCATAGTAAAGATAACAGAAGGAGAATTAACAATAAATTCTATTTCTATGGATAAAGTCGTTTTATTTACCTAAGGAGTCATCATATTTGAACGCTAGAGTTTCAAAGTAAACAAAAGAACGAGGTGCAATTTCGAAGTAAAAATGTTTCACCGTTCAACTAATTTATTCATTCAGTATTCGCCAAACGATTTTAGGAAGCCATTGCATGCTTTGTAGTAATTCGAAGTAGGCGTGAGCGAATGCATATCACTTGAGAATACATTGTTGCTATGGAGAGGAGATGTTAATTTAGTTGCCACTTGTGTGCGGTTTGTAATTCAAACATTTTTTAAATATATTAATTTATTCCCCTTTTATGCTGCCAATGCAACAAAACTTGTTGTATAACTTCGTTCTTCAATTATTCGAAACGAAGTAGAGGAAACCTGGTTACCGCCAAGCTGTGCAACACATTTCTGTGGCATCGGGCTTATTATGAGTCCTACAATTTATTGACAAATTTCGCATCCAGATGCAGCAAAATAGAAATAAGTAGTAAGGTATACATATACATTAGGAATTGCGAAATTTGACTCAAGTCTGCGTTTTTATTTTTTGGTTTTAAAATATTCCGGAATTCGTTACCATTAAAATGATACCATTTTCTTTCCGAGACTCAAATTACTTTTTAAATTACAGTAGGTTTTGTGAATCTGTTTTGTATCACGTTCATTAGTGTAGTAAATTTTAAATGCGTTTTCTGAGGAATGACATTTTGGTGTTATAGGACTTTAAGCCAAAGGCCATAACTTCATAATAAATGGTCCAATTACAAAATTCTAATTTTGTTTTGTAGACAATAGTTGTGAATGTGTTTTCTATGGAGAATAGAATATATATTGTTATAAACACATTTTTTATTCATATTTTAATCTTAATTTTTTGTTAAAAACTATGTATTTTTTTAAACTTTTTATTTAAAAACTTATAATTAAATAAATATTGAAGCCAAATTCAAAATTCTCTACAGGAACATGCGTCAATATAATATCTCTTATTTGCAATAAAAATAATACCTCTAAGTTAATTACAAGTTTATTTATGCATGTTCTAATAATGTCCTAATTAGTCACTTTAATTGCAATTAGCTGATTAAAAAATTGACTGAAAAAAATGCTTGTATATAAAAATGCACTGCTTTTAATTTTGATATACTGCCAAAACGTTTGAAATTATAACCTAAAAATTAAAGAAAATCATCTCAATTGTATATGTATACCATCACGTTTCAAACAGTTGTGCATCTCAGGAGGATATAAAAACTGTTGACAAGTGGCACTGTAGTGTTCAGTTAAATGGAAAAATAAAAATATTGTTGCGTGGATGGGTTCGAAAGATTTGAAGCCAAAGCAGATCAACACTTGCAGAAATTTATTCCAATATAACTCTTCACAGATTCCTTTACAACTCCAGAACTTCTCGTTCTAGTAGACTCAATACAGCTCTTTTCACAACAATAGAGCACAAAACAGCAGTTAAACTTGACACACAACTGCTAAATCGACGCAAAAGACAATGCAATACAGTTCGCTTTCGGAACTCTCTGAACGCTAGCTGAGACTCAGTATCTCAACTCAGTAATTCCAGTCAACTCACTGACTAACTAACCAACTCCACTCACGGCCGGTCTTATATAGGAGTCAATACTTCGTCAATCTTCTAGAGATAGATATTTGGAGAACTTTCCGGATCGTAGTCTAAAAGTCCTATACATGTACATGGGGACCGAAAATGTAGCCAAATAGACACCAAGTTTGTCGACATTTGGCGATTTATCGCTGAATTTGGCGACAAAAATTAGTCACCAAAACCATCGCCAACTTGGCTCTATCTCGCCAATTTGGCGGGATTGCCATTACCATAATGCTAAATGCCCTGCTCCTTGTAAAACTCGCTTCCCAGCGTTACCTCTGTAAAACTCGTTATCAAGCATTAAGTCACATATTGCAGGGAAGCCAAGTTAAGACGAACTATTGCACTGCCTTATGCGAAATGTACATACATTTTCCTATTTACAAAATTAACACTATGAAATATTTGCAAATATACAAAAATTCGTAACAATATAAAAAAAAAAAACTCTGCGGATCTACATCACACCACTTAGTAATTTCATATTTAGGGTTACTAATCGATTATTTTGAATACTTTTCAGGATTTTATACCGCTTAATTTTATAGGTACAATTTTATCAGGATTTCGAAAGTTATTGGAGTAAACGTACGGGGGTTGGCGAGCGTTAGCGAGCAAGGGACG
The DNA here is from genome assembly GCA_963978545.1 of Linyphia triangularis. Classification (NCBI taxonomy): domain Eukaryota; kingdom Metazoa; phylum Arthropoda; class Arachnida; order Araneae; family Linyphiidae; genus Linyphia; species Linyphia triangularis. The sequence continues at coordinate 5,748,781 of OZ021731.1, forward strand.
GAGACAGTAATCAAACACCCGATTTATTACAAGCATCAACCGTATCTAATAGTTAATAAATAATAAAGTCCCCCTTTCATTAGATAATGGAATTCTGAATGTTTGGACAATGGTCATTAACGCGTTAAAATGGTGTCATACTTGAAATGACTTTTCCTCAACAAAGTGTAACAAAGAATTGTATTTAACTGCTACGTTAGACCTATTTTCGCATTACGGTTCATTAATATTTGTATCCATCAAATTCAAAAAGCTGAAGTTATGGCCAATGAAATCTACGTTAGGTAACTTCAATGATTCGTTCCGTTCCATTTTATTTCAAAAGGACGGGGTATTATTTTCAATTTAAAAGTTTTCACACAATACTATATTCTTTAAAAAGTTTAAATTTGTTGGAAGAAATATTTTTTACTTGTTATTACTTTCAATTACCCATATGTATGCATAGGGTAACGAAAATATAGAACTCGGTCCAAAAAAAAAAAAAAAAAAAAAAATTGACCCCCCCCCTCCCCCCTGCATTTCGCCACGTTTTGGAATATCTTGATCTCAAAAAAGTGATATAGAAAAAATTTCTGTGTGTATGTATGCGTGTATGTGGTCACCTTAACTACCGAACAAATTGACCTACGATGTTCAAATTTGATGTGCGGGTTGGAGATGGCTTAAGGACCTACCATTAAGGTTTTCGTCAAAATCGTGCATGCACACAATGTAGCTGCCATTGAAAAAAAAAAATTTCAGTAATTGCTAAAAAACGTCTCTAACGATTTTGTTAAAAATCGCTGTGGTAATGCCTCTGAAGGTGTTCTAAACATTCCCACTTCCGAAAATCTCTTAACAATGCGATAAAAGCGTAAAAAGTTGAAAAACGAGTGCCTTTAACACAGAGCAATCTGCCCTTGAGCATCGTCTATCAACGATTGACTTTTTTGAGCTCCACGCAGAAGCAAGAACAATGTAAAGTCTGTCGAATAAAACCAACAATTTTGCCATTTTTTCTTTTTTAAGCTCATGAAAATATTGTTACGAATTTTTGTATATTTGTAAATATTTCTTAGTGTTAATTTTGTAAATAGGGAAATTTATGTACATTTGCATAAAGCAGTGCAATAGTTCGTCTTTAGTTTGCTTCCCCGCAATGTGTATCTTAATGCTTGATAACGAGTTTTACAGATGTAACGCTGGGAAGCGAGTTTTACAAGGAGCGGGGCATTTAACATAATGGTAATGGCAATTTCGCCAAATTGGCGAGATAGAGCCAAGTTGGCGACGGTTTTGAAGACTAATTTTTGTCGCCAAATTTGGCGACCATTTGGCGACATTTTCGGTCCCCATGTACATGACTTTTCGACTACGATCTGGAAAGTTCTCCAAATGTCTACCTGTAGAAGTTTCAAGAATGTTCGCCTCCCCTATATAAGACCGGCCGTGAGTGGAGTAGGTAGGTTAGTCAGTTAGTTGACTTGAATTACTGAGTTGATATACCGAGTCTCAGTGAGCATTCAGAGTAGTTCCGAAAGCAAACTGTATTGCATTGTCTTTTGCAGTGATTTAGCAGTTGTGTTGTCAAGTTTTTAACTGCTGTTTTGTGCGCTATTGTTGTGAAAAAAAGAGCTGTATTGAGTCTACTAGAACGAGAAGTTCTGGAGTTGTAAAGGAATTTGTGAAGAGTGATATTGGAATAAATATCTGCAAGTTTTGATCTGCTTTGGTTTCAAATCTTTCGAACCCGTCCACGCAACAATATTTATGACATGTTTCTTTGAATAAATGATTAAAAAATATGGATATCGCACCTTTGGATCTGCACTCTTGGATCTGCACTCTTGTGATAAGAATATTCTGAAAACTGTTCGGAAACCGAAACGCGGACTGCATAATTTAACGCAAAAGGAATTCGTTCTTTTAAGATAAAGTAGTAAACAGAAAAAGCACGTGCGAAACTTCCTACGTGCGAGAAAACGTTTTAATTTGACGAATTCGAGGAAGTGATTATGCATTGCATAGTAGCCCGAGAGGCGACTGCAGTTTTTGGTAGTAGATTGCGAATCCACTGGTCTGCCATGGCAAAAATGGTCGAAACTGATCAAAAATCGACTTGGAATGGGTTGAACTAAAATCCGATTGCCAAATATGTCATAACTTGCCAAAAACAGAACAAACTTTTTCGTCTGGCAACCCACTGCATTTTGATTTTCATGAAGAATAAGCGCAAACGATTTCTGATCTCTGGCTCGGAAAACTTGCATTTTATAAAAGTAAGCCAAATTGGAAACATTAGTTACGTCATCAGTGACGTAATGTTTATTGCCAACTTGGCTCCCTTTTAATAGATGCAAGTAGACCGTCGCCAGACATCTGAATCATCTGCAACCTTCTTAATTGAAAATTAAAGAGTGAGGGTTACCAAATAAAAAAAATAAAAAAAATGCTCATTATTTGGCAAGTTATGGCGCATTTAGCAATTAGATTTAGTTCAACTTATTAAAAGTCGATTTTTGATCAGTTTCGGCCATTTTTTCAACGGCAGACCAGTGGATTCGTAATGTACTCGCTTTTCTCTAATTTCTATAAAAAATTCAGAATGATGTTCGATGATGTCCAAAAATTGCAGTCACCTCTCAGTCTATAGTTAAAGACCATTTTCGAGAGGTCGGGTAAATTAAATGGAGTGAGAAAAAAAATTTAAAATTCTAAATGAAGTAATCCATTCTTGTCTAACACAGACAAAAACTTTCCCAACAATAAAACCACTCACGTACTTGTCTTAAACTAAATAAAATTATTTAAGGTATACATATACATTTGGGATTATTTTCTTTAATTTTTAGTTTATAATTTCAAAAATTTTTGGCAGTATATCAGAATTAAAAATGATGCAATTTTATAAATAAACTTTTTTTCCGTCAATTTTTTAATCAGCTAATTGCAATTAAAATTACTATAATTAGGACATTATTAGAACACACATAAATAAACTTGTAATTAACTTAGAGGTATTATTTTGATTGCAAATAAGAGATATTATATTGACGCATGTTCTTATGGAGAATTTTTAATTTGGCTACAATATTTATTTAATTATAAGTTTTTAAATGAAAATTTTTAAGAAATACATAATTTTTGACAAAAAATTAAGATTAAAATGTGCATAAAAAATGTGTTTATAACAATATAAATTAGATTCTCCTTAGAAAACACATTCGCAACTATTTTCTACAAAACAAAATTAGAATTTTGTAAATCGGACCATTTATTATGAAGTTATGACCGTTGGCGTAAAATCATATAACACCAAAATGTCATTCTTCACAAAACGCGTTTAAAGTTTGCTACACTAATAAACGTGATACAAAACAGGTTCACAAAACCTACTGTAATTTAAAAAGTAATTTGAGTCTCAGAAAGAAAATGGTATCATTTTAATGGTAACGAATTCGGGAATATTTTAAAAACAAAACACAAAAACGCAGAATTGAGTTAAATTTCGCGATTCCTAATGTATATGTATACCTTAAAAAGCGAGCAGTGACATTCTCAGAATAGTTACGAAAGCATTTCGAAAGAATATGTTTATCCGGTCGAATTTATGAAAAGGATCGTCCGTGATATTAGAATGAATCGACATAAAAAAAAATATTACTTACGCCATTGTGTACAGGTATTTGAATTTCTAGGATATTTTTCAGACGATTCCTGGTAAATCGTGCTTGCAATATCATAGACTGAGAGGTGACTGCAATTTTTGGACCTCATCGAACATCATTCTGATTTTTTTATAGAAATTAGAGAAAAGTGAGTAGATTACGAATCCACTGGTCTGCCGTGGCAAAAATGGCCGAAACTGGTCAAAAATCGACTTTTAATAAGTTGAACTCAATCCAATTGCCAAATGAGAGATAACTTGCCAAATAATTAGCATTTTTTTTTATTTGGTAACCCTCACTCTTTAATTATCAATTAAGAAGGTTGCAGACGATTCAGATATCTGGCGACGGTCTACTTGCATCTATTAAAAGGGAGCCAAGTTGGCAATAAACATTACGTCACGGATGACGTAACTGATATTGTCAATTTGGCTTACTTTTAAAAGATACACATTTTCCAAGCCAGAGATCAAAAATCGTTTGCACTTTTTCTCATTGAAAATCAAAATGCAGGGTTGCCAGACGAAAAAGTTTGTTCTATTTTTGGCAAGTTATGACATATTTGGCAATCGGATTTTAGTTCAACTCATTCCGAGTCGATTTTTGATCAGTTTCGGCCATTTTTGCAACGGCAGACCAGTGGATTCTTAATCTACTCAATTTTCTCCAATCTCTATAAAAAATTCAGAATGATGTTCGATGAGGTCCAAAAATTGCAGTCGCCTCTCGGACTATTACGCCGTTGTGTACAGGTATTTGAATTTCTAGGATATTTTTCAGACGATTCCCGGTAAATCGTTCTTGCAATATCAGGGATAAAGCAAATATCAGGGTTGGAAACAGTCAAAATGTAAAAAAGAGGAAAATTATACGCAGCGTTGTTTTGAGCTACATAAATAGCTTAAATATAATGAGGTACTTGCACAAGTGAGGAAAATGAAGATTTTTTGTATTTTCTAGTGTTATCCAATCATCTATATAGATAAACAACTGGATTGACTGCTCCATTGTCAATGCAAAGAGAAAAACGCGCCCGGGATTGCGAAGCTGGTGGGATGATTAACCAATCACAGTTCACTTTTATAGTTGGATGGGAATGTGAAAAACCTTGTAAAGTGTTAGAGTAAATATTTTTTTGCACATTATTACTAATTAAGGTCTACTATTGACATTTCTGCTGTGTACAACCCAAAATTTTGTTTTCAATCGTCGGCAATCCGTATTTTTTATCCCACCAATTGCAACTGGCAACGGCTTCATTTTCCCAGCGTTAAGCAGTTTATCCAGTTGTTTATCTATATCGATGACTGGAACCAGTTGCCTCATGACGTCACAGACTTATTTTTCTGGCGGCAAAATGTAATTCTCTTTCACAGTACAAGTCTCGATGACTTAGAATCGGATTCATAGTTGGTTGTTTTCAGATTATCTGGCGCCGTCAGCAACACGAGGGCTATAATGCGCCGAAACTTTCGTCATTAGACAAGCCAACATACATTTACAAACACGCCATGCCAAACACGGGACTCGAACCCGCAACCTCGCGGTCTAGAAGCCAGCACGCTAACCACTATTCCGTTTGGTCGGCGAATCGGATTCATAAACTTACCATGAGCGTCAAACCAAAGCTAAGCCGTATTTTTTTTTTTTTTATGTTCTTTTTCTTCAGTACAGTTGCACTTCATGCGGAAAAGGCAGAAACATGGAATGAGGAACTTCCACAAGTGAGGAAAATGGAATATTTTTTGTATTTTCTAGTGTTATCCAACGAATATATTTGAGCAGCGCAATTATTTTTTATCTTTATGCTTTCAATTAACCAAAAATCGAGTTTGAAATTAGCCGAAATCAAAGCAAAAGTCACGTGACCAAAAACGCATAAAAAACCCGTGACGTGTTTCTCAGAGATAAAGTCGCAAAAAGAAGGAGAAACCTTACTCATTCCTCGTCTAAAACAGGTTTTGGACTGGTTCACTATCTGCGCATTGACGTTTCACGCAAAAGTGGCTTTTTCCCGCCAAATCGCAAAGTGAAAAACTAAATATTTTTCTAACTATCTATCCGAACTCAAATTTTTGAAAGAATGGTATTGTTTTTCATGATTTTTTCTCTACTTTTGTTTAAAAATAAAACCAAAAAAACGTGAAAGTTTCTCATTGTGTACTAATGTGTGTACAGAACAATGATGCAGTATGATACTTTCTGAGGGGGTTTTCAGGCAAGTTTAGTCTGATAAATCCCTATAAAGTCCATTAAAAATAATGAAATTGTAGAAAAAGCCCAACTTCTCGGAGAAAAAAAAAAGCTGAATTCTGGGTAAAAGGGGAAGATCCCCCCCCCCCCTTTGAAAGGTAAACGTTTAAGAACTTAATTTACGAAGTCTAATCACACAAAAAATTTATTTTAATATTAAAATTATAGATATATATGTTATTCCTCACTCTTGAGAAATTTCTGTTTATCGTTTTATATTTATTTTTTGACAAGAACGAAAAAAATAAAAAAATTCGAATAGTATAATAATTATCGCAGATAGGGTTTTAATAAATCTAGACAAGATTTTCTGCTGTTTGAGAAGTAAAATTAGTATATGCCTGGCCAGTTTCTGAAACAGTTAACAAAGGAAAACATAAGTTTTAAATTGATAAACAATTGTTTTCTAAATAACAAGGATTCAGGAACCACACTAATATAAATAAATCCTAGATTTTTTGTGTTACTTAATATAAAACACTTTATTTTCTTTCAAACCTATATAACTTATCAACCATTATTATAAGTCAGAATAATCAATGAGATATCCACAACAAAAGAAGGAATATCACGTTTACCTTCAACATAATGATACGACTGCTGACTCAAATCTTAATCTTGACGAAAACACAGTATTCAAAACTAGTACTTTGGCGGAACAATTACAAAACACTGTTGGAATTCGCGACAAAGAACAGATTAATAAATAGTTTTCTTTCTACCTTTTTGCTTTCTTCTGTTTTTCTTTCCCTTTGTTCTTTCTGGTTTCGTTTTCTACCTGTTCCTTCGCCCTAATTACCGAGAAAACTACTTTTTTTTGTTTGTTTGTTTTCTAAGTTCTTTTGGTTCGACCAGATGTCCGACAGACTTCAAACAGGGTTGTTGGTTTTTTTTTAAAAAAAAAAAGTTGTTTTGGCGATGTAGTGAAACCGCCAAGTCGAAAGAAAAATCACAGACTCAACTGTAAGCGCTTGGTTTCTTTTTGCTTGCAGTTCAACTTGAGCACAACTGAGAACATTTTGAATTACAATGATATTTCAGTGACGAATCTCTATAAATCGTATCCTACTTAAATGATAATCTAATTGTACACGAATAATTTATTGCACAAACTTAGTTTATAAATTTTTTAAAAGCATTAAATTTACTGATGGGGATTTTGATCTAGAACAGTGTCAGCCACTACGCGGCCCGCGGGCCGGATACGGCCCGCGACAGCTTTTTCTCCGGCCCGCCGGCAGTACAGAAGAGCAAAAATCAAATTTTGCGGAAATAATTTTAACTTGTTTACAATAGTATGTGTTTGCTACTAAAAAATGCGTTTTCCATTAAGTGGCCCTCGTCAGTAAGTCTAAAAATTCCTTTTTTCTTTTTCTGAGACTGCTAACGAGAAAAAAAAAGCAAAGCAATAGTTTGAATTATTACTAAATACGCATTCCTTCGCATTGCTTAGTTTTGTACTTATGATACCCTACCCCTTTGATTCGTGAATGGCACAATTCGATTTCTGCTTTTCTGAATGTGATGGGTAGGAGTTGGGTGTTTTAATGCATACTGGCCTCTTTTGTTTTGACGTGAAAAGAAGTATCATGATCTCTATGACTCCAGTGCAATACTGGCGTCGAAGAGTAGTTTTAAACGCAAAGTAGATAAGGAAAAGCGGACCGGCCGTCATCGTCTCGCAATTAACTTCGACTAAAATGGAAGATTTAGGAGGTATGGTTTAAATATCTTCATTGATTATGAGTTTATGTCAAGTGACATTGTAATATTGTCACAAAGATTAAGTTTTTTTATGACTTTGATTTGTGATGTAAAGAAAATTATTTTTTTAATTATTTGAAACAAGAATCAAATATCAATTGTTATTTTATTAATATAAAAAAGTTAAATTATTGTTTCAGTTTTCAAAATTATTTTAAATTGTTGAATTTTTAGTAATTATCACATTTCTAACATTGAACATATGTTAGTAAAGCAATATATTTATTGGCGTATTCGGTATAAATCTGAGGCCCGCGGAAAGTTCCAACAAAAGTCACGCGGCCCGTCTCTAAAAGTTAGTGGCGAACGCTGATCTAGAACAAGGCGGCCACAAAATTCAAGAAAAAAAATTCCCTGATAAATCCCTGATTTCCCTGACAAACTTCTAAAAAATTCCCTGATTTTAAGACAAACTTTTTTCCAAATTTCACAAATTTTCTTAGGTTTTCCAGATGTCTAAACACCCTTATAAAATAGAACATGTATTCTAAAGAGAGAATATGCAATTTTTTTAAAAAATAGTTTTGCTGGTAATGAAAAGTTTAAATTATTCCGTAACATTTGGCTTACCACTACAAATCTCCATGTAAATAGCGCCAAAATATGGATGAACGTGCCTTAAGCAATACAAAATATCCCTGATTTTCATGAAATTTTAAAAAGCTCCCTGACATTTCCCTGATTTTTTCCAGAATCAGAAAGCTCCCTGACATTTCCCTGATTTCCAGGTTTTCCCGGTTCTGTGGCCACTCTGTAGTAGATTTTATTTCATTTTTAAAGTTTTCCGGAAATGTTCGGTTTTAAATGCAATCTTTCCATAATTTTTGACATTTCCAGAATCGCCAAATTATCTTATCTATTATTAGACACCCAGTAATGGTTCGAATCCAGCACTTTTTAGCATGGCAAGCAAATGCTAGAACTCAAACTACTGTAACGAATTTTTGTATATTTGTAAATATTTCGTAGTGTTAATTTTGTAAATAGTAATTTATGTACATATCGCATAAGGCAGTGCAATAGTTCAATAGTTAAATTGGCTTCCCTGCAGTGAGCATCTCAATGATTGATAACGGGTTTTACAGAGGTAACTCTGGGAAGCGAGTTTCAAGGGGCAGGGCATTTAACATTATGGTAATGGGAATCTCGCCAAATTGGCGAGATAGAGCCAAGTTGGCGACGGTTTTGGCGACTAATTTTTGTCGCCAAATTTGGTGAGAAATCGCCAAATGTCGCCAAACTTGGCGACCATTTGGCGACATTTTCAGTCCCCATGCACATGTATAGGACTTTTCGACAACAATCTGGAAAGTTCTCCAAATGTCTACCTCTAGGAGTTTCAAGAAGGTTCACGTAAGTTCACCTCCCCTATAAAAGCTCAGGGAGCGAGTGATGGAGTCAGTTCTTGGATTTTGAGTCACTGAGTTAGTTGTTAGCTGAGTTCATTAGTTGACTGGAATTACTAAAGCGAACTGTATTGCATTGTCTTTTGCGGCGATTGAGCAGTTGTGTTGTCATGTTTTTAACTGCTGTTTTGTGCTCTATTATTGTGAAAAGAGCTGTATTCTGTGTACTAGAACGAGAAGTTCTGGAGCTGTAAAGAAATATGTGAAGAGTGATATAGGAATAAATTTCTGCAAGTTTTGATCTGCTTTGGCTTCAAATCTTTCGAACCCGTCCAATGCAACACTACTTATCCATGAAATGTAATATACACAGAGTTCGCCAAAATGCATGTAATCTGCGGGAACACGCATTGAAAATCAATTTCACCCATCACCCCCAAAGAATTAACCGCATGCGTGAATTCACGCAATGACACATCATGGTTAAATTTTTAAAAATAATCCTCTGTTTTAATAATCCGTTTTCCAAAGGGCGAAGCTACCACCGTGCCCTTTTTCTTTGAAAATAGAGCCCTTTCCTGAAAAAAATGCAATATTTTCGTTTATATTCCAACGAAAAACGATATGCGAAACATCTCCCTCCGAAATCACGTGCCACGCATGCGCATTCATGTTCAAACCATTGATATAGATCAGGGGTTCCCAACCTTTTTACACCTGCGTACCACTTGACTTTTTGAGAAATTTTGGCGTACCACCAGACCTAAATATTTAAATAAACGTATAATATTTACTCTTCTAAAAGTGTTCAAAGGATTTTTGAATTAAATTCCTGAGAAAACTTCATATTTAATGGCTAGATATTTGTTTATTTATAACACGCTTATAATAAAGAAGAAATAAAAAGATTAAAATGGTATTAATTTACAGTTTTATTTATTACCCATAGGTCTAAAAACATACAAATAAAAAATTAGTACAAACTCAGCAAAAAATTAATCATCATACAAAATATACTTTTATAGTCTTTAGTGCGAAACTTGTTGTTGTATGCCTGTGATTAAAATATCAACATTAGGAGTAATGGAGCTTATCTTCAATCTTAAGTCCTCTTCAACACTTATTCTGCTTCTATGTTTATTTCTTATGTACAAGAGTTCAGAAAATCCACTCTCACACAAGTAACTCGTAACAAATGGCATAAAAAATAGCAGAGCTTGCCGAAAGATCAAAGGGTACTCGGTTTTACATCCGATCCAGAAGTTAATTGAAGATTTCTCTTTAAAATAATCTTTCATGGAACTATCTTCTGTAAGATCGATAAAACTTTCTTTTAGTTCACCTGAAACCACCGTACCACCTGAAAAGTTCCCACGTACCACCAGTGGTACGCGTACCACCGGTTGGGAACCCCTGATATAGATAAACAACTGGATAGACTGCTCCATTGCCAATGCAAAGAGAAAAACGCGCCGGGGATTGCGAAGCTGGTGGAAAGATTAACCAATCACAGTTCACTTTTATAGTTGGATGGAAATGCGAAAAACCTAGTAAAATGCTAGAGTATATATTTTTTTGCACATTATTACTAATTAAGGTCTACTATTGACATTTCTGCTGTGTACAACCTAAAATTTTATTTTCAATTCTCGGCAATCCGTATTTTGTATCCCACCAACGGCATCTGGCAACGGCTTCATTTTCCCAGCGTTAAGCAGTCTATCCAGTTGTTTATTAATATCGATGGTTCAAACAAGCCTCGCACAGACCAGTGACCATTGAACTCTAGTGACGGACTGAAGTCTTTGAATGTCTGCTGATACTACGGGTTTCATTAGTAGATGGATTGTAGGGGGTCGTCCCACAATTTCCAAATGCTAGTTAGCACTATCTATATAGTTAAACAACTGGATAGACTGCTTAACGCTGGGAAAATGAAGCCGTTGCCAGATGCGATTAGTGGGATAAAAAATACGGATTACCGAGGATTGAAAACGAAATTTCGAGTTGTACACAGCAGAAATGTCAATAGTAGACCTTAATTAGTAATAATGTGCAAAAAAATATCTACTCTAACACTTTACAAGGTTTTTTGCATTCCCATCCAACTATTAAAGTGAACTGTGATTTAACCAATCACATCTTCCCACCAGCTTCGCAATCCCCGGCGCGTTTTTCTCTTTGCATTGACAATGGAGCAGTCTATCCAGTTGTATATCTATATCGGTGGTTAGCACGAATGGCCATTTCTTGATTAAGTCTATTTTGTAGGATTTTTATTTTACCATGCCTTTCAACACAAAATAGGGAAAAAAAGGTAACGGAAAACGTAGATTAATAGTTAGTGTAAGATTTATAACCATCAAGTGTTTTTAGTATGCATTTAAAAAGCATATTTCCGTTTTGATACGAGAAATCACGATCGTATATCACTGTTATTGTTTTAGTTATTAATTTTTTCAAAAAGCTTATTTTGTTTTAGTTTAAAAAAAAAAAATCGTAGTTAAAAAAACTACCCTTTGGACTTAAAAAATACCCCTTAAAATTTAGAGAAGGGGTGAAATTACCATTTGGAAATATTTAACTGGCAAACACTGAATATATGTATTGTTAAAAAGGCAAAAACAAGTGCAATTTATAACTGAAAAGGGGAGAAATCTCTGGCTACTTTGACCTAAAAAATAATAAAAATGTTATAAATCTTGTTCAGTTTAAATTCTTTTTCAGTTCAATTCAAAAATCAAATTGGGAGAGCATTTGTGCTTAATTTGATGAAAAATTCGAACTACCACATAAAAGGTACCAAATTTAAGTTGCAGTAATAATTATAGTATAGTAATAATTATAGTATAGTAATAATTATAGTATAGTAATAATTATAGTATAGTAACAATTATAGTATAGTAACAATTATAGTATAGTAATAATTATAGTATAGTAACAATTATAGTATAGTAACAATTATAGTATAGTAACAATTATAGTATAGTAACAATTATAGTATAGTAACAATTATAGTATAGTAATAATTATAGTATAGTAACAATTATAGTATAGTAACAATTATAGTATAGTAACAATTATAGTATAGTAACAATTATAGTACAGTAACAATTATAGTACAGTAACAATTATAGTACAGTAACAATTATAGTACAGTAACAATTATAGTACAGTAATAATTATAGTACAGTAATAATTATAGTACAGTAATAATTATAGTACAGTAACAATTATAGTAGAGTAACAATTATAGTAGAGTAACAATTATACAATTATAGTAGAGTAACAATTATAGTAGAGTAACAATTATAGTAGAGTAACAATTATAGTATAGTAACAATTATAGTATAGTAACAATTATAGTATAGTAACAATTATAGTATAGTAACAATTATAGTATAGTAACAATTATAGTATAGTAACAATTATAGTATAGTAACAATTATAGTACAGTAACAATTATAGTACAGTAACAATTATAGTACAGTAACAATTATAGTACAGTAACAATTATAGTACAGTAACAATTATAGTACAGTAATAATTATAGTACAGTAATAATTATAGTACAGTAATAATTATAGTACAGTAATAATTATAGTACAGTAACAATTATACTACAGTAACAATTATAGTATAGTAACAATTATAGTACAGTAACAATTATAGTACAGTAACAATTATAGTACAGTAACAATTATAGTACAGTAACAATTATAGTACAGTAACAATTATAGTACAGTAACAATTATAGTACAGTAACAATTATAGTACAGTAACAATTATAGTACAGTAACAATTATAGTACAGTAACAATTATAGTACAGTAACAATTATAGTACAGTAACAATTATAGTATAGTAACAATTATAGTATAGGAACAATTATAGTATAGTAACAATTATAGTATAGTAACAATTATAGTATAGTAACAATTATAGTATAGTAACAATTATAGTATAGTAACAATTATAGTATAGTAACAATTATAGTATAGTAACAATTATAGTATAGTAACAATTATAGTATAGTAACAATTATAGTATAGTAACAATTATAGTTTAGTAACAATTATAGTATAGTAACAATTATAGTATAGTAACAATTATAGTATAGTAACAATTATAGTATAGTAACAATTATAGTATAGTAACAATTATAGTATAGTAACAATTATAGTATAGTAACAATTATAGTATAGTAACAATTATAGTATAGTAACAATTATAGTATAGTAACAATTATAGTATAGTAACAATTATAGTATAGTAACAATTATAGTATAGTAATAATTAATAGTATAGTAATAATTATAGTATAGTAATAATTATAGTATAGTAACAATTATAGTATAGTAACAATTATAGTATAGTAACAATTATAGTATAGTAACAATTATAGTATAGTAACAATTATAGTATAGTAACAATTATAGTATAGTAACAATTATAGTATAGTAACAATTATAGTATAGTAACAATTATAGTATAGTAACAATTATAGTATAGTAACAATTATAGTATAGTAACAATTATAGTATAGTAATAATTATAGTATAGTAATAATTATAGTATAGTAACAATTATAGTATAGTAACAATTATAGTATAGTAACAATTATAGTATAGTAACAATTATAGTATAGTAACAATTATAGTATAGTAACAATTATAGTATAGTAATAATTATAGTATAGTAATAATTATAGTATAGTAATAATTATAGTATAGTAATAATTAATAGTATAGTAATAATTATAGTATAGTAATAATTATAGTATAGTAATAATTATAGAATAGTAATAATTATAGTATAGTAATAATTATAGTATAGTAATAATTATAGTATAGTAACAATTATAGTATAGTAATAATTATAGTATAGTAATAATTATAGTATAGTAATAATTATAGTATAGTAACAATTATAGTATATTAACAATTATAGTATAGTAACAATTATAGTATAGTAACAATTATAGTATAGTAACAATTATAGTATAGTAACAATTATAGTATAGTAACAATTATAGTATAGTAACAATTATAGTATAGTAACAATTATAGTATAGTAACAATTATAGTATAGTAACAATTATAGTATAGTAATAATTAGAGTATAGTAATAATTATAGTATAGTAACAATTATAGTATAGTAATAATTATAGTATAGTAATAATTATAGTATAGTAATAATTATAGTATAGTAATAATTAATAGTATAGTAATAATTATAGTATAGTAATAATTAATAGTATAGTAATAATTATAGAATAGTAATAATTATAGTATAGTAATAATTATAGTATAGTAATAATTATAGTATAGTAATAATTATAGTATAGTAATAATTATAGTATAGTAATAATTATAGAGTGAAAAAGTAATTTACACTTTTTCTAAATTCCTTTCAAAATAGAATTTTTTTATAAAATTCTACTGAATATCTGGAAGAATTTTACATTTTCAGTTCAGATGTAATTGGAGGTCAGATAAAGCTTTTATCAATGCCAATTAAATTTTGTTCATTTAAACATCAATGAATTTCTTGTTGCTTTTTCCAAATACAATAATTTAACTAAATAAGAGCAACAGAACTATACTACATTACTATTATTATTATTAATGGAATTTTAACTATCCCTTGAGGCACAGGAGAAGGAAACACAATGCTTTAAATATTTTAGTACGAATTCGAAAAACACCAGGAGTGTGAAACATGGCACAACTTTCGATTACACTGTAATAGAGATGTGGATTTTTGTCATTTATCCTTTTTATACTGTCATCATGTTCAAACAAAGAGAATTTTGTGTTGAAGGCATTCGTTTTTCAACACTTTTTTTTCCTGGAATTTCGGAGGTGGGGATGTTTAAAACACCTTAGGAGGTATTGCCACAGAGATTTTGAACAAAATCGTTAGAGCGGTTTTTTAGTAATCATTGAAAAACATGATTTTTTTTTAAATGGCAGCTAGCTTATGCGCATGCGCGATTCTAACGCAAACCTATATGGTAGGTCCCATTTCCACCACCAACACTCACACCAAATTTGAACATCGTAGGATAATTTGTTCGGGAGTTATGCTGCCAACAGACACACACACAGACATTTTTTCTATATCACTTTTTTGAAATCAGGATGTTCCACGACAAGGAAAAATACAAAAAAAAAAAAAAAAAAAAAACACGAATTTTTTTGTGACCGAATCCTATACTTTCATTACTCTAAGTATACATATGGGTAATTGAAAGTAAAAATTCCCAAAGAATTCCTGAATAATCAATAATAATATTTCACAATAACAAAGAACAGACACAGAAGTCAATAAAAAAAAAAGGCAAACATAATTTACTAATTTCCTTATTATTTTTACTAATTTCCTTATTTTTTTTACCAAATCCTATACTTTCATTACCCTATGTATACATATGGGTAATTGAAAGTAAAAATTTCTAAAGAATTCCTGAATAATCAATAATAATATTTCGCAATAACAAAAAACAGACACAGAAGTCAATAAAAAAAAAGGCAAACATAATTTACTAATTTCCTTATTATTTTTACTAATTTCCTTATTTTTTTTTACCAAATCCTATACTTTCATTACCCTATGTATACATATGGGTAATTGAAAGTAAAAATTTCTAAAGAATTCCTGTATAATCAATAATAATATTTCGCAATAACAAAAAACAGACACAGAAGTCAATAAAAAAAAAGGCAAACATAATTTACTAATTTCCTTATTATTTTTACTAATTTCCTTATTTTTTTTTACCAAATCCTATACTTTCATTACCCTATGTATACATATGGGTAATTGAAAGTAAAAATTCCCAAACAATTCCTGTATAATCAATAATAATATTTCGCAATAACAAAAAACAGACACAGAAGTCAATAAAAAAAAAAGGCAAACATAATTTACTAATTTCCTTATTTTTTTTACTAATTTCCTTATTTTTTTTTACCAAATCCTATACTTTCATTACCCTATGTATACATATGGGTAATTGAAAGTAAAAATTTCTAAAGAATTCCTGTATAATCAATAATAATATTTCGCAATAACAAAAAACAGACACAGAAGTCAATAAAAAAAAAAAGGCAAACATAATTTATTAATTTCCTTATTATTTTTACTAATTTCCTTATTTTTTTTTGACCGAATCCTATACTTTCATTACCCTATGTATACATATGGGTAATTGAAAGTAAAAATTTCTAAAGAATTCCTGAATAATCAATAATAATATTTCGCAATAACAAAAAACAGACACAGAAGTCAATAAAAAAAAAAGGCAAACATAATTTATTAATTTCCTTATTATTTTTACTAATTTCCTTATTTTTTTTTACCAAATCCTATACTTTCATTACCCTATGTATACATATGGGTAATTGAAAGTAAAAATTCCCAAACAATTCCTGTATAATCAATAATAATATTTCGCAATAACAAAAAACAGACACAGAAGTCAATAAAAAAAAAAAGGCAAACATAATTTATTAATTTCCTTATTATTTTTACTAATTTCCTTATTTTTTTTTGACCGAATCCTATACTTTCATTACCCTATGTATACATATGGGTAATTGAAAGTAAAAATTTCTAAAGAATTCCTGAATAATCAATAATAATATTTCGCAATAACAAAAAACAGACACAGAAGTCAATAAAAAAAAAAGGCAAACATAATTTATTAATTTCCTTATTATTTTTACTAATTTCCTTATTTTTTTTTACCAAATCCTATACTTTCATTACCCTATGTATACATATGGGTAATTGAAAGTAAAAATTCCCAAACAATTCCTGTATAATCAATAATAATATTTCGCAATAACAAAAAACAGACACAGAAGTCAATAAAAAAAAAAAGGCAAACATAATTTACTAATTTCCTTATTATTTTTACTAATTTCCTTATTTTTTTTTACCAAATCCTATACTTTCATTACCCTATGTATACATATGGGTAATTGAAAGTAAAAATTTCTAAAGAATTCCTGTATAATCAATAATAATATTTCGCAATAACAAAAAACAGACACAGAAGTCAATAAAAAAAAAAAGGCAAACATAATTTACTAATTTCCTTATTATTTTTACTAATTTCCTTATTTTTTTTTACCAAATCCTATACTTTCATTACCCTATGTATACATATGGGTAATTGAAAGTAAAAATTTCTAAAGAATTCCTGAATAATCAATAATAATATTTCGCAATAACAAAAAACAGACACAGAAGTCAATAAAAAAAAAAAGGCAAACATAATTTACTAATTTCCTTATTATTTTTACTAATTTCCTTATTTTTTTTTACCAAATCCTATACTTTCATTACCCTATGTATACATATGGGTAATTGAAAGTAAAAATTTCTAAAGAATTCCTGTATAATCAATAATAATATTTCGCAATAACAAAAAACAGACACAGAAGTCAATAAAAAAAAAAGGCAAACATAATTTACTAATTTCCTTATTTTTTTTACTAATTTCCTTATTTTTTTTTACCAAATCCTATACTTTCATTACCCTATGTATACATATGGGTAATTGAAAGTAAAAATTTCTAAAGAATTCCTGTATAATCAATAATAATATTTCGCAATAACAAAAAACAGACACAGAAGTCAATAAAAAAAAAAAGGCAAACATAATTTATTAATTTCCTTATTATTTTTACTAATTTCCATATTTTTTTTTGACCGAATCCTATACTTTCATTACCCTATGTATACATATGGGTAATTGAAAGTAACAATTTCTAAAGAATTCCTGAATAATCAATAATAATATTTCGCAATAACAAAGAACAGACACAGAAGTCAATAAAAAAAAAGGCAAACATAATTTACTAATTTCCTTATTATTTTTACTAATTTCCTTATTTTTTTTTACCAAATCCTATACTTTCATTACCCTATGTATACATATGGGTAATTGAAAGTAAAAATGTCTAAAGAATTCCTGAATAATCAATAATAATATTTCGCAATAACAAAGAACAGACACAGAAGTCAATAAAAAAAAAAAAGGCAAACATAATTTATTAATTTCCTTATTATTTTTACTAATTTCCATATTTTTTTTGACCGAATCCTATACTTTCATTACCCTATGTATACATATGGGTAATTGAAAGTAAAAATTTCTAAAGAATTCCTGAATAATCAATAATAATATTTCGCAACAACAAAGAACAGACACAGAAGTCAATAAAAAAAAAGGCAAACATAATTTACTAACAGTTAACAATTAACTCAACTGCAACATCTTTTCCATTTTCCCTTCCAACAAGCTCACAGCGGATTCCGCGCCAAGAATAGCAACCCTGCCCTTCAGGTGAGTAACCACTCCGCCAGTAGGGGGATATCCTCTCCCGAGTGCATATGCACCGAGAAAGGATTGACAGGTCAAGGGCTTTCAGTGCATTCTTACTCAATACCTCTTTCCTAGAACATCACATCACATATATTTTTTTTTTATTGTTTAGTTGTCATTTATCCTCGTTGTTTTGTAAGGTTGGGATGAGAAATATGAGGGATAAAATTGTTAATTTCCGGCTGCTAGAAGTGCACTTTTATTCTGTTCGGCCTTGGCAAGGTCGTCTGGCTATGTTCTTGTAAAAAGCAGTTGCAGTCAAGCGCTTCGGTAAGCAGGTGGACTATGACGAACTGTCCCTTGCAGAAACTATTAATTTTCATCATCGGAATTTCGAGCTCTTAAGGCGTCTTCTCACTTTAGGCACCTCGAAAATAGGCTATTTCGCGATTTTTTTTTCGAGGATTTTTGCAAACAATTATGGCATAAAATGTATCCTATATAATAAACACATCTTTCAAGTACAAGAAATTTTTTATTTTTTATTTTTTTTGGACAATTATTATAATAAAACAGTAGCATCGAAAAACCCGTGTAGAAATGTAATGTTCGTGGCTTGTTGATGAAATTTCGGAAACTATCCGGCCGATTGTCATGAAATTTGAATGACATATTCTTCATAGTTATGGCTATAGCGCATATCATCAGATTTTTGATATTCGCAAAAATAACAAAATGGCGCACGTTTTTCGAAAAAGTAAAAAAAAAAAAAAAAACGCGTTTTTTTTGCAGTTTTTTGTAAAAAAAAAAAAATACTTCAAATCAAAATTTCAAAAATCTGATGATATGCGCTATAGCCATAACTATGAAGAATATGTCATTCAAATTTCGGGACAATCGGCCGGATAGTTTCCGAAATTTCATCAACAAGCCACGAACATTACATTTCTACACGGGTTTTTCGATGCTACTGTTTTATTATAATAATTGTTCAAAAAAATATTTTTTTTTCTTGTACTTGAAAGATGTGTTTATTATATAGGATCCATTTTATCCCAAAATTGTTTGCAAAAATCCTCGAAAAAAAATCGCGAAAATAGCCTATTTTCGAGGTGCCTAAAGTGAGAAGACGATTTAATATTTTATGTGGGTTTCAAAAAAAAATATACCATTTTACTTTTAATTATCCGTATACATAGGGTAATAAAAGCGTAGCGTAATACATAGGGTACCGTAAAATGGGGTGAATCGGAACACTTTTCAACTTCCAAAGTAATAATCGGTTGTAATAAGATCGTTAAGGAACATATTTTTGATATTGAAACTTGGGTCTTACCTTCTTCTTTAAGAATCAACCCAAAAAATTTTGTGAAAACAAGGACTTTAATTTATTTTGAATTTTTTCATGGTGTTCCGATTCACCCCGCAGAAAGGGGTGAATCGGAACACTCGTTACAATTTATGTCTGATCTTATTTAAATGTTTACAGGATGGCAAAAAACAAGTAATAATGCACTGTGGATAGGAACACAAAAAAGGACAGTGTTGAAAACCCCACAAAACATGTTAACCAAATGAAAATATATATATAATTAATAAAACTGCTTTATTTGTGTAAAATAATAATTTTTTGGTAATATCATGAAGTTTCGTTCCGATTCACCCCGCTGTTCCTATTCACCCCATTTTACGGTGATAAAAGTAGAGTATTCGGTTAATTTTTTTGCATTTCTCCACGTTTTGGAACATCCTGATTTCAAAAAAGTGATATAGAAAGAATGTCTGTCTGTGTGTGTGTCTGTAGTCAGCATAACTCCCAAACAAATTGACCTACGATGTTTAAGTTTGGTGTGCGGGTTGGTGATGGCACAAGGACTTACCAATAAGGTTTCTGTCAAAATCGCGCATGCAAATATGGTAGCTGCCATTGAAAAGAAATTACGTTTTTTAATAATTGCTAAAAAACAGCTTTAAGGCGTCTTCTCACTTTAAGGCACCTCGAAAATAGGCTATTTTCGCGATTTTTTTTCGAGGATTTTTGCAAACAATTATGGGATAAAATGGATCCTATATAATAAACACATCTTTCAAGTACAAGATTTTTTTTTTTTTTGAACAATTATTATAATGAAACAGTAGCATCGAAAAACCCGTGTAGAAATGTAATGTTCGTGGCTTGTTGATGAAATTTCGGAAACTATCCGGCCGATTGTCATGAAATTTGAATGACATATTCTTCATAGTTATGGCTATAGCGCATATCATCAGATTTTTGATATTCGCGAAAATAACAAAATGGCGCACGTTTTTCGAAAAAGTAAAAAAAAAAACGCGTTTTTTTGCAGTTTTTTGTAAAAAAAAAAATACTTCAAATCAAAATTTCAAAAATCTGATGATAAGCGCTATAGCCATAACTATGAAGAATATGTCATTCAAATTTCATGACAATCGGCCGGATAGTTTCCGAAATTTCATAAACAAGCCACGAACATTACATTTCTACACGGGTTTTTCGATGCTACTGTTTCATTATAATAATTGTTCAAAAAAAAAAAAAAAAAAAAAAAATGTTCTTGTACTTGAAAGATGTGTTTATTATATAGGATCCATTTTATCCCATAATTGTTTGCAAAAATCCTCGAAAATCGCGAAAATAGCCTATTTTCGAGGTGCCTTAAAGTGAGAAGACGCCTTAACGATTTTGTCTAAAATCGCTGTGGCAATGCCCCTCTAGGTGTTCTAAACATCTCCACCTCCGAAATTACCGTACATATGCTTTAATGACGTAAGAAGATGTACAACGAATGCCTTTAACACAGAGTTCTATTTCCTTGAGCATACCTCATCAGCGATCGTTTTTTCTTCTCTCCCCTCAGTTTCACTTATAAGAAAAGATAATTTAAGGATTATCGAAAAGTATATCGCCAAAATTCCCATTCTGCGGAGTTTTTTATTATCTATATATTTAATAGGCAATACATTTTTTGGGGTTAGTCCGTCCGCCTAAACTGCTCAACCAATTTCAATGATCAAGGTGTCATTTTAAAGGAAATAAGCTGTAGATTTGCCAAAACGTGCCAAAATAATTTATTAACACTTTATTAATTAGTTAAATTTCAATATTTTTCATCATTAAGCTACTACAAAGCCTCAATGATTTTGAATATATGATTGGCAACATCCTTACGTATGTAAACAACAAACCGGCTGCTCGGGGGTTCAACCAACCAACCGTTGCTAATTTTAAAGCTATCCTTACGTATGTAAACAACAAACCCGTTGCTAATTTTAAAGCTTTTTTTAAACTCTTCGTTTCAAAGTTGATTTTTTCTGTTTTTCTGAAGCATTTTTGTATTAGAGTAATTATTATTTTGAAGTATTTCTATCCAGAAAATGCTTCAAGTTAGACGTCGTTCTCTAACGGGGCGACTTATCCGAATAAATAAAAAAATATTAGGACTTCAATGTAAGGGCATAGCTAATGAAGTTTTAAGTCAGAAGGTCGGCGGATAGTATATTTAACTTTCTATTATGAAACTTACAATTTGGGTGTTTTCTTTATTAGGCCTTACATTAAATTTATAAAATTTTTATGAAATTTTTTATGGCTGGCAAACCTATTCGACCGCAGCAAGATGTTTTAACCACAAATTCGAGCGGCACAGAGCGCAGCGAGGCGTTTGGGGGTTGGCGAGCGTTAGCGAGCAGGGGGCGAAGCCCCCTAGTTATTATTATTATTATTTTTAAAGAGCCATATTACAATTATCTCAAAAAATATCGCCAAACTAGCCATTTTTTCTAAATTATTGAAAAATACATAAAAACGGTAAATGACACAAATTAACATCAGTATTATAGAGTAATTGAACAGGATGGCCACAAAATTCCGAAAAAAAAGTTCCCTGATAATTCCCTGAGAGATTTCTAAAAGATTTCCTGATTTAGGGCAAACTTTTTTTCAAATTTCCCCAATTTTCTTAGGTTTTCCCAGATGTGTAGACACTCATATCAAATAGAACATGTATGCTAAAGAGAAAATATGCAATTTTTTAAAAAAAGAGTTTGGTTGGTAATGAAAAGTTTAAATTATTTCGTAACATTAAGGTATACATATACAATTGAGATGATTTTCTTTAATTTTTAGATTATAATTTCAAACTTTTTGGCAGTATATCAGAATTAAAATTGATGCATTTTTATATATAATCTTTTTTTTTCTTCCTGTCAATTTTTGAATCAGCTAATTGCAATTAAAGTGACTAATTAGGATATTATTAGAACATCCATAAATAAACTTGTAATTAACTTAGAGGTATTATTTTTATTGCAAGTAAGAGATATTATATTGACACATGTTCTATGGAGAATTTTGAATTTGGCTACTATATTTATTTAATTGTAAGTTTTTAAATAAAAAGTTAAAAAAAAAATACATTGTTTTTAACAAAAAATTAAGATTAAAATATGCATAAAAAATGTATTTATAACAATATAAATTCGATTCTCCATAGAAAACACATTCACAACTATTGTCTACAATTGTTTAGAATTTTATAAATTGGACCATTTTTTATGAAGTTATGACCGTTGGCGTAAAATCATATAACACCAAAATGTCATTCTTCAGAAAACGCGTTTAAAGTTTACTACACTAATAAACATGATACAAAACAGGTTCACAAAACCTACTGTAATTTAAAAAGTAATTTGAGTCTCAGAAAGAAAATGGTATCATTTTAATGGTAATGAAATCGGGAATATTTTAAAACCAAAAAACAAAAACGCAGACTTGAGTCAAATTTCGCGATTCCTAATGTATATGTATACCTTAAACTTCTAATGGCTTACCACTACAAATCTCCATGTAAACAGCGCCTAAATATATGGATGAACGTGCCTTAAACAATACAAAATTCCCCTGATTTTCACGAAATTTTAAAAAGTTCCCTGACATTTCCCTGATTTTTTCCAGAATCAGAAAGCTGCCTGACATTTCCCTGATTTCCAGGTTTTCCCGGTTCTGTGGCCACTCTGTTGAAAGTTGTGCGATGTTCCACGCCCCTAGTTATATCTTAGCGTGTGAGCGTTTGCAAAAAATCCAGAATAAACGATCTGGCTGTCAGAACCATCGATATAGATAAACAACTGGATAGACTGCTCCATTGTCAATGCAAAGAGAAAAACGCGCCGGGGATTGCGAAGCTGGTGGGAAGATTAACCAATCACAGTTCACTTTAATAGTTGGATGGAAATGCGAAAATCCTTGTAAAATGCTAGAGTATATATTTTTTTGCACATTATTACTAATTAAGGTCTACTATTGACATTTCTGCTGTGTACAACCCAAAATTTTCTTTTCAATCCTCGGCAATCCGTATTTTTTATCCCACCAACGGCATCTGGCAACGGCTTCATTTTCCAACCATTAAGCAGTCTATCCAGTTGTTTATTTATATCGATGGTCAGAACGCGCTAGAAAGCATCTCGAAATCTCTGCATTCAAGCGAGCGTTGAAAACTTTTTCAGACCTGTCTTAATATATAAATTTAACAAAAAAAAAAAACTTTCAAAAGAAATGTGTTCACTCTTCTTGATTATAATAAATATCCATGAATGCTGAACATTGTGAAAAAGATCTAATTAAATGTGGTCGGTTGGTTTGTACGCTCAACGACCTATTTTTATGCACAGTAACTGCTAATCAGGCCGGAACCTACAGCTTAACTTGGATTCCGAACCAGAACGAACATCCATGCCTAATCCGGGATTCGAACCTGGCACCTTTGGCATGCAAAGCCAGAGCGCTAATCCAACAGGCATTAGGTGAGCTAATTAAATGCGGAAAATGAACACTTTCTCTTTGAAATTTACCTAAAATATCAGCAATTTTGCGCATTAATTTTACTTTGGTATATAGATCCGATGAATGTCAATATTGTTGCGTGGATGGGTTTGAAAGATTTCAAGCCAAAGCAGATCAAAATTGCAGAAATTTATTCCGATATAACTCTTCGCAGATTCTTTTACTACTCCAGAACTTCTCGTTCTAGTAGACTCAATACAGCTCTTTTCACAACAATAGAGCACAAAACAGCAGTTAAAAACTTGACAACACAACTGCTCAAATCGCTGCAAAAGACAATGCAATACAGTTCGCTTTAAAACTACTCGGAATGCTCACTGAGACTCAGTATCTCAACTCAATAATTCCAGTCAACTAACTGACTCAACCAACTCATGGCCGGGCTTATATAGAAGTCAAACCTTCTTGAAACTTCTAGAGGTAGATATTTGGAGAACTTTCCAGATCGTAGTCGAAAAGTCCTATACATGTACATGGGGACCGAAAATGTCGCCAAATGGTCGCCAAGTTTGGCGACATTTTGGGATTTCTCGCCAAATTAGGCGACAAAAATTAGTCACCAAAACCGTCGCCAACTTGGCTCTATCTCGCCAATTTGGTGAGATTGCCATTACCATAATGTTAAATGCCCTGCTCCTTGTAAAACTCGCTTCCCAGCGTTATCTCTGTAAAACTCGTTATCAAGCATTAAGACACACATTTCAGGAAAACAAATCAAGTAAAGACGAACTATAGCACTGCCTTATGCGAAGTGTACATAAATTTATCTTTTTAAATAATTAATGCTACGAAATAGTTACAAAATAATATACAGAAATTCGTAACAATATTACAAAAACGAACCATCAGCCTAACCGGAAATATCTTATTTTTTTACATTATATCATTGTTATTTGTGTTTTTAAAACCCCGTCATTTATTTTAACGATACAATTAAAGTACACCCTAGGCACTTGCTATTTCTTACATTGGGTCCAATTACTGACTCAGAGTGATAAGTAAACATCCCAAAATTGTTCTACATTATGCAACGGGAAACCGAGCAGCTAGTACTAAAAACAAAGAAGCACAGCTATCAAGTTAGCACCTCTACACTGCCGAAAAGTTGCTTAGATTCTAGTTTTGTTTAGCTGCTATTCATGCATAGTTGTAATTGTATTGCTGGTTGGTTGGTTGTTTTCAGATTATCTGGCGCTGTCAGCAACACGAGGGTTATAATGCGCCGAAACATTCGTCATTAGACAAGCCAACATACATTTACAAACACCCATGCCAACACGGGACTCGAACCCGCAACCTCGCGGTTTAGAAGCTAGCACGCTAACCACTATACCGTTTGGTCGGCTGTAATTGTATTGCATTTCGTTGATTTGTAACATGCAAAACAGAAATTTCATTTCAAGCAAAAAAATTGCCGTTTGGATAGACTCTACACTTTCTGGACCCACTCGATGACTGTGTGGTTAGCGCTCTGGCCTCGCTATCCAAAGGTGCCGGGTCCGAATCCCTGAATGTTCGTCGTGTTTCGGAATCCACATTAAGCTGTAGGTCCAGGTCTGATTAGCCGTCATTATGTAAGGTGGCCACAAAATACAGGAAAAAGAGTTCCCTGATAATTCCCTGACAGATTTCTACAAAATTCCTTGATTTTAGGGCACATTTTTTTTAAATTTCCCCAATTTTCTTAGGTTTTCCAGATGTCTAGACACCCTGATGAAATAGAATATGTATGCTAAAGAGATAATATGCAATTTTTTTTAAAATAATTTTGCTGGTAATGAAAAGTTTAAATTATTCCACAACATTAAACTTCTAATGGCTTACCACTACAAATCTCCGTGTAAATAGCGCCAAAATATGGATGAACGTGCCTTACCCTCTGAGCGTCAAGGGAATGGGCGAAATTATACAGTTTTTTTCCCTGCAATAATTTTTAAATTTTATTTCTGATCCAAAAATATAATTTGTTTTAATTATTTTTTATTTATTTTGTTTTAAGTAGGTTTTAAACTATCATCCTAATAAAAAGATTTAAAAAATATTGTATTTTACATTTTATTTATAAATTCAAAAAGGTATTGCTGGAAAAACTGGGGATCAAATGACGGATATATACGCCCGTGACCCTCAGAAGGTTAAACAATACAAAGTTTTACTGATTTTCACGAAATTTCAAAAAGCTCCCTGACATTTCCCTGATTTTTTCCAGAGCCGGAAAGCTCCCTGATATTTTCCTGATTTCCAGGTTTTCCCGATTCTGTGGCCACTTTGTTATGCATAAAAATAGGTCGTTGAGCGTACAAACCAACCAACTAAACTTTCTAGTAGTAATAAGTCCTATTCTGTATGCAGAGCGCCTAAAAAATTCAGGAGAAAAATTTCACTGATTTCCATGGTAGATTTCTAAAAAATTCCTCGATTTACGGCAGACTTTTTTCAAAATTTCCCCAACTTTATCAAGTGCATAAACACTCTGATCAAATAGAACAAGTATATGCTAAGGAGTCAATTTTTTTAAGGGGGTCCAGTACCGAAATTTCTTCAAAAATCCCAATTTTTTTTTCTGATTTTAAAAAATAGTTCTTACTTTCCTGAAGAGAATGATGCTTGTACCTTATTCCTCCGGTGATTAGAATGCCTCAAAATTATCCGTGATTTAAACATCACTAATGGGCGTAACGCCTTGAAGCGCCTGCTTAAAGTGCGTTTTTCGAGCACTAGTGTTTTTCACAGATGTTGCATATTCAAATCGATATATCTCCAGAACCATTAACAATTGGCTATTCAAATTTTTGGAGCATTTAATTCATATAGTTTTAAATATTTTGTCGTCACAGATTTTTATTTTTTTAATTTTGTTTAAAAATATAACATTTAGCGTAAAAGATAACATAAAAAAAAGCAAAAATTTCAATATTTTAACTTTGAGAATTTTTAATTTTTTTTTAGTTCACCTATCAAAATTCTGTGAAGACAAAATTTTCTTTATATAATTATGTATTACAGAAAGCTTTCACTTAGAATTTTTTTTTATTTTTTCTTGACTTATATCAAAATACGCAAACATCAATTATTATGGATTTTTCTTGGTTTTTAATTTTTTTTTAAATAACAAAACACAATATTTAAAAAAAACATTTTCTCAAAGATATATAAATAGTATTTCATACATAAAATAAATTTTTGACGTAAAAATGTACATAAATAAAGATTTTTTTATTTTCGGTACCGGACCCCCTTAAAATAGTTTTGGCGGTAATGAAAAGTTTAAATTATTCCGTAACATTAAACTTTTAACGATTAACACCCCAATTCTCCGAATAAATAGCGCCAAGATATCGATGAAGGGCTAAACGTATCTTCAAAACAAAGAAAATTTCCATGATTTTCATGAAATTTAAAAAAAAAATCCCTGACATTTCCCTGATTTCCAGATTCTGTGTCCACTCTGTGTATGTCTATTAGGAAATAGCTCCCTTCAGATAATCTGGTTGGTGTTGGTCCCGACAGAAACAAGGCTCGTCGATTATGTAGGATAATGGATTTCAAAACAGGTTATAATACGGCAAATGTAGATGTCTTTCTCCTGGAATCTACCGTCGAAAATAGGGCTAATGTTTTCACGGCAGCAGACAACGCTAGACTGCGTGGCGGGAGCTATTCCAGTGACAGAGAACGTAGGAATGTAAGATGCCAGTTTATTTCGATTTACCACAAAGATTGTTTATATCTATAAAATTATACCTATCTATTCAAAGAGGAAAGAAAACTGGGTATGACCTATTACTATATCCAAGCTAAATACGAATAATTTTTTTTAATCATACTTATTAAAAGAGACAAAAATAATTATGTTTCACACAAGATTTCATCTTTACTTCGAATAAAAACTCTTTAATTAAGGTATACATATACAATTGAGATGATTTTCTTTAATTTTTATAATATAATTTAAAACTTTTTGGCAGTATATCAGAATTAAAAATGATGCATTTTTATATATAAACTTTTTTTCCCGTTATTTTTTTTAATTAGCTAATTGCAATTAAAATGACTAATTAGGACATTATTAGAACTGACATAAATAAACTTGTTATTAACTTAGAGGTATGATTTTTATTGCAAATAAAAGATATTATATTGACGCATGTTTCCATACAGAATTGGGTTGGTTGGTTGTTTTCAGATTATTTGGCGCCGTCAGCAACAGGAGGGCTATAATGCGCCGAAACATTCGTCATTTGGCAAGCCAACATAGATTTACAAACACCCATGCCTAACACGGGACTCGAACCCACAACCTCGCGGTCTAGAAGCTAGCACGCTACCCACTATATCGTTTGATACAGAATTGGGAATTTAGGTTCAATATTTATTTAATTACAAGTTTTTAGATAAAAAGTTTGAAAAAATACATAGTTTTCATCAAGAAATTAATATTAAAATATATATATAAAAATATAACAATATATATTAGATTTTAGTAGGAAATACATTCACAACTATTGTCTACAAAACAAGATTAGAATTTTTTAAATCGGACGATTTATAATGCAGTTATGACATTAAAGTAATATATACAAAAATGTCATTCTTCAGAAAACGCGTTTAAAGTTAACTACACTAATTACTGTGATACAAACTGTAATTTAAAAAGTAATTTGAGTTTCAGAAAGAAAATGGTATCATTTTAAAGGTAATGAAAATTCGGAAAAACCAAAATTCAGACATGGGTCAAATTTCGCCATTCCTAATGTATATGTATACCTTAACCGAAAAAGGGCTCTCTTTATTAACCCCAGCCCCAATTCAATTCTTGCATCAAATCGCTTCCCTTAAGTTAGTCAGAGAGGCGACTGCAATTTTTGGACCCCATCGAACATCATTCTGAATTTTTTATAGAAATTAGAGAAAAGTGAGTATATTAGGAATCCACTGGTCTGCCGTGGCTAAAATGGCCGAAACTGATAAATAATCGACTTGGAATGAGTTGAACTAAAATCCAATTGCCAAATATGTCATAACTTGCCAAAAATAGAACAAACTTATTCGTTTGGCAACCCACCTTCATTTTGATTTTCAATGAGAAAAAGCGCAAACGATTTCTGATCTGTGGCTAGGAAAAATTATATCTTTTAAAAGTAAGCCAAATTGGCGACATCAGTTGCGTCATAAGTAACGTAATATTTTTTGCCAACTTGGCTCCCTTTTAATAGATGCAAGTAGACCATCGCCAGATATCCGAATCGTCTGCAACCTTCTTAATTGAAATTAAAGAGTGAGGATTACCAAATAAAAAAAAAAAAAATGCTCATTATTTGGCAAGTTATGGCGCATTTGGCAATTGGATTTAGTTCAACTTATTAAAAGTCGATTTTTGACCAGTTTCGGCCATTTTTGCCACGGCAGACTAGTGGATTCGTAATCTACTCACTTTTCTCTAATTTCTATAAAAAATTCAGAATGATGTTCGATGGGGGTGCAAAAATTGCAGTCGCCTCTCAGTCTATTATTTTATGAAGAATAATAAAAATAAAAAGCAACATAAAACAAGCTAACTTTATTCCGTATTTGACGAAAACTTCATAAAAATGTTATGCCTTTTTCCCATCTTTTTGCCTGCCACGTTTGTTTTCTATTTAATGAAACCATATTTTATCGTCTGGATTTATGCTTCTTTTGTTCTCAAAAGTAAATGGAAAAAAAAAAAAAAACTACTACAACTTCAGAGAGTTGCAATTCGTAGAGAATTTTGTTTACATTCATTTTGTTTACGAGGAACGTGCAGAATTAAAAGACGGTGCCTTTTCCTTCATGAGATATTTCAACTTGGGAGGAAATTGCTTCTACTGTTGAAATGTTTTTGCGAAAGGCTATTTTCGGACAGCCCAGTGGTTGGTTGCATTACATTTTCCAATTGCGCAGGATCTCTGTAGAGACTGTGTATTTAGTCGATAAGGAAACCAATCGCCTCGTTTGCATGTTTATGTTCGTAAAACAATTTTTAAGAATTTTTTTAATTTTCTGAAGAAAAATTTCATGTGTACTCAATAAGTTTTAATTACTTTCAATATATACTGGGTTCCCACTCAAATCACAAAATGAAAATCAATGACTTTTCAATGACTTTTAAGGACCTAATTAATGTTTTTAAGGGACCTATGAAAATTCGTTTTCAGGCATCATATCTATATTTAAATTTTTAATAAAGTATATTCTACCAAAAAAGTTAAAAGTTGGTGGGTGCGCAATACAAATATGTCGGAAAATTTTGATACGGTGCAGTGGCGGTCACGCGGGGATAGCAAGTCCGAGTTGCATTTTTATAAATTTTGCAGCTGGAGAACATCTGTAAAAATTAAGGACTTTTAAGGACCTCTAAGCATTTTCAAGGACTTTTAAGCACCTCTAAGCATTTTCAAGCACTTTCAAGGCCTTGAAATCAAGTTAAAAAATCTTAAGCTTTTTTAATGACTTTCAATGACCGTGGGAACCCTGTATGTAGTATACAATCAATTTTTTTTTTTTTTTTTTTTTTTTTTTTTTTTTTGCACTTCTTCACGTTTAGGAACATGCTGATTTCAAAAAGTGATCTAAAAAAAAATGTATGTCTGTGTGTGTCTGTGACAGCATAACTCTCGAACAAATTGACCTACGATGTTCAAATTTGGTGTGCGGGTTGGTGATGGCACAGGGACCTACCATTAAGGTTTTCGTCAAAATCGAGCATGCGCATAAGGTAGCTGCCATTGAAAAAATCATGTTTTTCAGTAATTGCTCTAAAACGGTTCCAACGATTTTGTTCAAAATCGCTATGGTAATGCCATTTAAGGTGTTCTAAACATCACCACCTCCAAAATTCCCATAAATATGCTTTAATGGTGTAAAAAGTTGAAAAACGAATGCCTTTAACACAGAGTTATATTTCCTTGAGCATACCTCATCAACGATCCTTTTTTCTCCTCTCTTTAGTGTCACTTATAAGAAAGGATAATATAAGAATTATTGAAAATATATCGCCAAAATCATCTATTTGTTGAAGGGTGTTTTTTTTTCCCTCTCCAAGGCTCATACAAGAATTAGTTTAAAAAATATCACAAAAACCGGCAATTTTTTCTAAATGAATGATGAAAATATAAAAACGGTAATTGACATACACAAATCGACATCAGTATTATAGAGTAATTGGAAAGTTGTGCGATGTTCCACACCCCTAGTTTTTTTATTCCGATTATTCAAGATCATTTAGTTTCGTGTTATCTGTTTCAAAAGTGAGTAAACATTTAAAGAAATATCCTTACTGCATGTTTTTGAAAAAGATATTTCGAAAGTAATGCCGTCAAGGTAAGAAACGGAATTCGATTCGTCAGCGCCCCCATCGTTAAAAAAATACAACTATCTCCATTATCCGCAATAATTTTGTTTCTTGTTATCTGTGATGCAAAAATGGCTGTGTCGTTGTTTATATCGAAATGTGTTGTAAGGGAGGAAACGACAAAATTTTGTAAGAAATCATAATTTACCCAATCATAATATACCGATATTAATCATGCAGAAAAATAACATGCCTAAATACTATTATGCACTACAGTCAATATACTAACAAAGGAGACACAAATTTCGACAACTAACAAGCTTTTTAAATCCTTTATATTAACTTCAATTTTGTTGGTGTGTGGATGTGAATGTAGATCAACTAGCAGCAGGGGCGGTCTTTAGTGCAATCCTAGCATGCCTTCGCTTGGGGCGCCAATTTTTGGTGGGGCGCCAAAAATCAGTTTACATAATTGTTTTGTTAATTCAGTCATTTTTTAATTTAAAAATTAACATTTTCAGGATTAAATCAATAAATTTGTCTCTCTGCCTCCCTCTCTTCCCAAAATGAAAAATGCACCCCCTTCCATACCGAAATGAAAAAAGCGTCCCTGTGCCTTATCGGGAAGAAATGTGATTTTTGAGTATCATCTAAATCTCAAAAATCGCTAACGGTCTGGTGATACCTGAAGGACACTTCTTTAAAATCTATGTACCTCAATTCTATTTCAGTTTTTACCATCGTGTTGTATCTTGAAAAGAAAAAATAAATGCATTTATTCTAGGAAAATTTCGGAAATTTGGGAGGGGTGCCAAAAGATCAGTTCTGTATGATTTTTTTTCTTGAATCAGTCATTTTTCAAATTGCCGACCAAACGGTGTAGTGGTTAGCGTGGTAGCTTCTAGACCGCGAGGTTGCGGGTTCCGAGTCCCGTGTTAGGCATGGGTGTTTGTAAATGTATGTTGGCTTGTCTAATGACGAACGTTTCGGCGCATTATACCCCTCGTGTTGCTGAGGGCGCCAAATGAGTTTAATACTTAGAAATTAGTTTACAATTTGCATAGAACAAAAATCTTTAAAAATGATTGGATTCAGAACTCTAAAAATTGGAAAGAAATAGCAGCTTAATAAAATTGGGAAGGAGGGGGGGGGGGGGCGTCAGAATTGTTCTCGCTTATTGCTAAAAATTTGCTTTGACCGCCCCTGACTAGCAGTTTGTGCGCTCGTACAGAGTGGCCACAAAATTCAAGAAAAAAAGTTCCCTGGTAATTCCCTGATTTCCCTGACAGATTTCTAAAAAATTCCCTGATTTTAGAGCAAACTTTTTTTTCTAATTTCACCTATTTTTTTAGGTTTTCCAGATGTCTAGACACTTTGATCAAATAGAACATGTATGCTAAAGAGATAATATTGAATTTAAAAAAAAAAAATAGTTTTGCTGGTTTTAAAAAGTTTAAATTATTCTGTAACATTAAACGTATAACGATTACCACCACAAATCTCTGGGTAAATAGCGCCAAAATATGGATGGACATGCCTTAAACAATACGAAATTTCCCTGATTTTCAGGAAATTTAAAAAAATTCCCTGACATTTCCCTGATTTCAAGGTTTTCCCGGTTCTGTGGCCACTCTGTATATATATATATATATATTAAATATATAATTAAAATAAATAGCAAAGGTAAAAATAGAAAATCCGATCTCGATTAACTAATTTTAAAAGGTCGAAATGTTTCATACGAAGACTATCTTAATGCCCTACTTTGCAGCTGAAAGTAAGATGATATTTTTTGGATATCCTTTACTTCACACAACTTCTATTCTATTTATCACATCTGCTACAAACAATGGAGATCTTAACCGCTGCACATCAACTAGCTGTTTGTGCGCTAGTAATACCATGCCACGTCGGCTCGTGGCACGACACCCATAGTTCAAAAAAGGTATTACGATTTTGATCAATTTTTATGGGTCAAAATAGGATCAAACGTCACAGAATGTAGAAGGCATGAATGTCTTTTGACTGATAAAATACATATGGTAAAATTTCGTAGCGAAGCATGGGTATTTAGCTAGTACTATATCGGAATAATATACAGTAGAATCTCGATTAACGGACCTAATTCGGACCAAAGGTAGGTCGGTTAAGCGAAAATTCCGGATAAAAGAAGTTGTAAAAAACAATAAAAAGTAAATGATTTTCGTTTATTGAATACAGGACTTTTAATGTTTTTTTATGAAATAATTGTTGGAAATGAGTTTTTGTTTCAATAATCTTGATAATCTTTGTTTCGCTGCTCTATCCCGGAGTCTCTTTGAAGGCAATAGTTCAGTTTGATCTGCATCCGATGGTTGCTCTAACCATGTTAGTTCTTTAGAAAAACAGTCAAAAGCCTCACCATTACTTATGTAACTTTAGAGCAAGGGAAAAGATTGCGGTTTAAAAAGGAACAAATGATTTATTACTCATTTGGGAGATTTTTGATGTCGACTAAATGATTGCCGGTTAACAGAGAGTTCCGGATAAAAGAGGGACGGTTAATCGAGGTTCTACTGTAGTAGTATAATAACACTATCACATAAAGGGTAATTGAATGTAATAAACATATTATACACGTTTGTAAGTGAACAACATTTGCTTGGTTATTTTACTAAATAAAATCTATAAGGTTACGTAAAACGATTAAATATTTTTAAAACACTTGAATAAATCTGCACCACTTACCAATTATAGAAATAAACAGTCACAATTTCAGTCTTCTAATGGGTTGGTGAGAAAACACAAAAAATATCCTGAAAAAATAAGTAACATAAATATATATTTGCAAAAGACAATTAGAAAAAAAAATAAAGAAATTTTTAAACAAGCATGATGACATTTCTTCCCTTTTTTTAATTTATTGTTTATAGTCCGAGAGGCGACTGCAATTTTTGGACCCCATCGAACATCATTCTGAATTTTTTATAGAAATTGGAGAAAAATGAGTAGATTACGAATCCACTGGTCTGCCGTGGCAAAAATGGCCGAAACTGATCAATAATCGACTTGGAATGAGTTGAACTAAAATCCGATTGCCAAATATGTCATAACTTGCCAAAAATAGAACAAACTTTTTCATCTGGCAACCCTGCATTTTGATTTTCAAAGAGAAAAAGCGCAAACAATTTTTGATTTCTGGCTTGGAAAACTTATATCTTTTAAAAGTAAGACAAATTGGCGACATCAGTTACGTCATAAGTGACGTAATATTCTTTGCCAACTTGGCTCTCTTTTAATAGATGCAAGTAGACCGTCGCCAGATATCTGAATCGTCTGCAACCTTCTTAATTGAAAATTAAAGACTGAGGGTTACCAAATAAAGAAAAAGCACTCATTATTTGGCAAGTTATGGAGCATTTGGCAATTGGATTTAGTTCAACTTATTAAAAGTTGATTTTTGAACAGTTTCGGCCATTTTTATCACGGCAGACCAGTGGATTGGTAATCTACTAACTTTTCTCCAATTTCTATAAAAAAATTCAGAATGATGTTCGATGGGGTCCAAAAATTGCAGTCGCCTCTCAGTCTATTAGTTAAAAAGTTTGATTTTTATATGAAAGTCCAGTTTGAGAAATTGTTTGTCCATAAAACAGAACGCATTTCAAAACAACGATTGTTTGGGAACTCGTTTGACCTTATTGTTAATTTCAAAACAATGAGTAATAATCTTTAGCTTTTTGTATTGAAACAACACATACGTGACCGGATGATCTATACGTGGCCAGTTTCACGGTTGATTTATACGTGGCCAGTTTCACAGTTGATTTATACGTGGCCAGTTTCACAGTTGATTTATACGTGGCCAGTTTCACAGTTGATTTATACGTGGCCAGTTTCACAGTTGATTTATACGTGGCCAGTTTCACAGTTGATTTATACGTGGCCAGTTTCACAGTTGATTTATACGTGGCCAGTTTCACAGTTGATTTATACGTGGCCAGTTTCACAGTTGATTTATACGTGGCCAGTGACTGGAACGCCAGCCGGTAAGTTGATTGGATGGTCACGCGTAGACTGGAATGCTAACTTTGAGTTTACACCGTTCAAGCGGTTGGAACAATCCAGCCGATGACGAGGATTACGCGCATACCCTGTCGGGAAGGGGATGATGGGAATTGACGAGTCAGTAAAGAGAAAATGTACAATCTACTGGAGCTCTCAGCTGCTGGTGATTACGTCACAAACTGGTGTCTCCAGTGAGTGGAATGAAACTAGTCACTGGCATCCTGATTGGCGACTTTAAATGGTACACTAACTGTTAAACAGAAACGTATAAATCAGCCTTAAGTTAACTTTTTTATTTGTCTGAATTCTAATACAGTTACTTTTTATTTTTAAAGGGCTGAACTTATTTTTCACAAAAATCGAAAGTCGCTGAAAGGTATTTTAAACCTTTCGACCCGATTTTTGTACAAGTAAAATTTAACTATTTGAAAGACGAA
Organism: Linyphia triangularis; assembly: GCA_963978545.1. Lineage (NCBI taxonomy): Eukaryota > Metazoa > Arthropoda > Arachnida > Araneae > Linyphiidae > Linyphia > Linyphia triangularis. The sequence goes on from OZ021731.1 coordinate 5,784,793, forward strand.
TATCTTTAACACGGAGTTCTCTTTCTTTGAGCATCGCCCATCAACGTTCGTTTCTTCTCTACTTTACTTACAGCAAAAGATAATATAATATTTATCGTGAGACATATCGCCAATTTTGCAATTTTGACAGATTTTTTTTTTTTTTGCCAATGTAATAGTTATTGCCAAATTGGACATATTGTTTCAAATTAATGAAAATATGAAAAAGAAAATGTTAAATTAGACCAATCCGTGGCAAATATAAATGCAGTGACCAATATTATCAGTACTAAGGGGACATAGTACTCAAAAAATGACGAAAATTTTCATTTTCAATTTTTATCTCATAATGTGGAAAATATCTTTCTGAATAGCTGTGCAAAAATTTATACTTCTACCTTTGACAAATAAAAAGTTATATTGTATTTTCTAAACCATCTCAAACTTTCAAAGCTGAAAAAGAAATCTTTAGCAATGTGTTTTTCTCAGTTCGTTATTTTTCAGTCTGAGTGTTTTCTAAATCAAAAAAGCTTTTTTCTAAATTTAGTTAGGATTAAAAAAATTTTAGATTGTATTTATACACATCTGATAAACAAAAGTTAGTATGAAATAAGGTGTGCTATGTTTTTTTTTTTTTTTTTTTTTTTTTTTATTTTAATTAAAAAGTTGAAAGCTTGAGGGAAAAAAAACGTCGTTTTTCTGCTGTTTTGAATGTAAAAACATATAAAACCTTTTTCACAGATTGCATCTTCAAACCCATTCTAACTATTGTTAACAATTATAATACGAATATACAGTAAAAATTTCATGGAAAAATATTCAAAATTGTGGAAGGAGTAGCATTTCAAAAAAAGTTTGAAAATTTTGAAAAATTGAATTAATCAAAAATTATTTATTTAAAATATTTTAGTAGGTTAAATTATATTTATTTACCATCAAAACAATTTAAAATTACTATAGTTTAAATTTTAGTGGTGCAATTTCTGAAAATAATTTTTTGGGTACCATGCCCATATAGTGTAACTGAAAGATGTACGATGTTCCATACCTCTAGTTTTGGTTGCTTCAACGGATGAAAGATTTCCCTAAATTTATCAAGGGGGGGGGGGGGGAAGGCTCAAGGTTAAGTCTTCTCTGCAACAATCCTCCTATAGCAGTAAAAGGGGATTTACAGAAAAAAATCCGACTGCATTTTTATCTTGGGATAATGTTATTTGCACTATGTGTTGACGACTTTATAAAGTTTTGTATAAAAATGTGCTTCTTGAGAGGCCATTCTTATTTATTTAATTAAAATATTTGAAAAATTTAAGGCAAGCCTCTATTTAACATCGCGTTATTCGATTTAAAATACTGCATGTTACAAAATTTCTTTCTTTTACGTGGAAAACTATGTCTTATATGAGCGATAATGCATTTGCCGTTTGTATCAATATTGAGAAGGACTGTTTGTATAACACTCAGAAAAAAAGTTACCCTGCTCTTAAATATATGCGACGAAAACTACGGTGTTTTTATATTTTCACAAATATCAGGCAACCAATAATCAGGATAAATAAATAAATAAATTTATGAATGGATAAATAAATAAATAAATTTATGAATGGATAAATAAATAACTAAATAAATAAATAAGTAAATAAATAAATAAATAAATAGATCATTGAATGAATGAATAAATGAATAAAAAATAAATAAATCATTGAATAAATAAATAAATAAATAAATAAATCATTGAATGAATAAATAAATAAATGAATAAATAAATGAATGAATAAATGAATAAATAAATGAATAAATAAATAAATAAATAAATAAATAATTAAATAGATCATTGAATGAATGAATAAATGAATAAAAAATAAATAAATAAATCATTGAATAAATAAATAAATAAATCATTGAATGAATAAATGAATGAATAAATGAATGAATAAATAAATAAATAAATAAATAAATAAATAAATAAATAAATAAATAAATAAATAAAAAATAAAACATTGAATAAATAAATAAATCATTGAATGAATAAATAAATGAATAAATAAATAAATAAATAAATAAATAAATAAATAAATAAATAAATAAATAAATAAATAAATAAATAAATAAATAAATAAATAAATAAATAAATAAATAAATCATTGAATGAATGAATAAATAAATAAATCATTGAATGAATGAATAAATAAATAAATAAATCATTGAATAAATAAATAAATAAATAAATAAATAAATAAATAAATAAATAAATAAATAAACTTCGGTGTATTTTCTAATATTCAGAAGACTAATGAAGAAAAAAAAATATGAGTTTGAAATTTAAAAAGTTAATTTTTTCATTAATTTAAAAATCGTTTAAACTAAATGCTGCGTGCTATTTATGTTTGGCCTTAAATAATCTATCTATAAAGATAAAAAATAATAAAATATATTTATTACTTTTCAATTTACATCAAAAAACAAATGCTTCAATTTTTATTTTTTTTTACATTAGTTGGTCCTTTTCTTTTTGCGTCATAATCTCAAAATCTTTGAAATTTACGAAACGTAGTACATCCGACATTTTCTTTTATGCTAAATGCAAAATATGGATGGCACAGTTTGATACTTGCATTGTCTTAGCCCCAAACAAATTGAAATAAAGCCACGAACCAAAATATAGAGGAAAACATATGGTGATTCTATAGAATCTCTTAAATACTGACGCTGTTCTAATATGTATTTGATTCATTATAACGAAAAAACTGTACATATTTATAAAATAAATTTTGAATTACACGGTACATCCAGTTTTTCTGAACAAAATATAAATCCAGGGTTTGGATTTTTTTTTTTTTTAATATTGTACAGAGTTTTAAAACTATAATGATTTAACTATAGCTTAGCGAAAAAACAAATTTCAGCACCAGAACTATAAATATAGTGCAAGTATAGAATAAAAGCTGTTCTTATAACACTTTTTCACAATCACTAAAATTTGATACACAAAAGAATAAACTTTGAAAATAAAAAAAATGATGAGAGAAGAAATTGTTTCATATTGTATCTTGTAAACCCAAAAGCAGACAAAAAAAAGTTATTGATTTTTTTTAAAAACATAGTAAATAAATTATAAAATATGCATGTTAGACATCAAATGGAAAATACGGAAGAAGGATTTTGAAATTTAATGGCCTATTTAGGAGTTAATTTATTTTCAGTTGGTAAATAAGCATTTAAAAATTCATCCAACTAAGTTAAACACTTACAAGAAAAAGAAGAACAACAAATCGGACCTACATGGTGTAAGCATTAGTTTTAAAAACTGTTTTGATTCACAAAATTATTTTAATTTAAAAGATGTAAATTTTGAACATAATTCACTTGCGAGCTTTTATTAATCGACAATAGGTGGTGCTACGTCTCAAAAGATTACGGAGTTACAAAACCAGTCAAGTTCAAGTGCTCAAATGTCATATTCATCTACGGAACACTCAGATTGTGCGATCTCGTATACGTTCATTTTCCCAACAACTTATTATAGTCCGAGAGGCGACTGCAATTTTTGGACCTCATCGAATATCATTTTGAATTTTTTATAGAAATTGGAGAAAAATGAGTAGATTACGAATCCACTGGTCTGCCGTGGCAAAAATGGCCGAAACTGATCAAAACTCGACTTGGAATGAGTAGAACTAAAATCCGATTGCCAAATATGTCATAACTTGCCGAAAAGAGAACAAACTTTTTCGTCTAGCAACCCACTGCATTGTGATTTTCAATGAGAAAAGCGCAAACGATTTCTGATCTCTGACTCGAAAAATTTGTATCTTTTAAAAGTAAGCCAAATTGGCGATATCAGTTACGTCATCAGTGACGTAATATTTATTGCTAAATCGGCTCATTTGTGAAAGATGCAAGTAAGCCATAGCCACACATCAGAATCGTCTGCAACCTTTTTATTTGAAAATTAAAGAACGATAAAAAAAATGATCATTATTTGGCAAGTTATGGCGCATTTGGCAAATGGATTTATTTCAACTTATTAAAAGTCTATTTTTGACCAGTTTCGGCCATTTTTGCCACGACAGGCCAGTGGATTCGTAATCTACTCACTTTTCTTCAATTTCTATAAAAAATTCAGAATGATGTTCGATGGGGTCCAAAAATTGCAGTCGCCTCTCAGTCTATAACAGTTAGATCGCTAGTTCGTGCTCCACTGCCCACTGAAGATTCTCGTCAAAAACAATATCTGGATGCCACAGCGTAACACATTGAGCGCCGCGTAAGCCATCGGTGGTTGACAGTGTAAAATGTGTTATAAAACTAACAAAAAAATTTAATATTTTAAGCAATTACTGAAAATTTATTTAATTTTTATTTATTACAGGAGAGTATCATTAACAAATTGAGTGCCACGTCAGCCATCGGTGGCTTGCAGTACGCTGCAGTTTTCCTCACAGTTATAATTTTACATAGTGTCCTTCATAGTACTTTTTAAAGGGCAGGAAGTCTAAGTTTTTGAAGTACTATTGATATTTCAACAGATAAAAATATTATTAAATATACTATGTTCAAAATGCTCTTGTGAAAAGTTGCTTAGCTAAGAATTAAAAGGGCAGGAAGTCTTAGTTTTTGAAGTACTATTGATATTTCAATAGATAAAAATATTATTAAATATACTATGTTCAAAATGCCTTCGTGAAAAGTTGCCTATCTAAGAATTAAAAGGGCAGGAAGTCTTAGGTTTTGAAGTACTATTGATATTTCAACAGATAAAAATATTATTAAATATACTATGTTCAAAATGCCCTTGTGAAAAGTTGCCTATCTAAGAATTAAAAGGGCAGGAAGTCTTAGTTTTTGAAGTACTATTGATATTTCAATAGATAAAAATATTATTAAATATACTATGTTCAAAATGCCTTCGTGAAAAGTTGCCTATCTAAGAATTAAAAGGGCATGAAGTCTTAGTTTTTGAAGTACTATTGATATTTCAATAGATAAAAATATTATTAAATATACTATGTTCAAAATGCCTTCGTGAAAAGTTGCCTATCTAAGAATTAAAAGGGCAGGAAGTCTTAGTTTTTGAAGTACTATTGATATTTCAACAGATAAAAATATTATTAAATATACTATGTTCAAAATGCCCTTGTGAAAAGTTGCCTATCTAAGAATTAAAAGGGCAGGAAGTCTTAGTTTTTGAAGTACTATTGATATTTCAATAGATAAAAATATTATTAAATATACTATGTTCAAAATGCCTTCGTGAAAAGTTGCCTATCTAAGAATTAAAAGGGCAGGAAGTCTTAGTTTTTGAAGTACTATTGATATTTCAATAGATAAAAATATTATTAAATATACTATGTTCAAAATGCCTTCGTGAAAGTTGCCTATCTAAGAATTAAAAGGGCATGAAGTCTTAGTTTTTGAAGTACTATTGATATTTCAATAGATAAAAATATTATTAAATATACTATGTTCAAAATGCCTTCGTGAAAAGTTGCCTATCTAAGAATTAAAAGGGCATGAAGTCTTAGTTTTTGAAGTACTATTGATATTTCAATAGATAAAAATATTATTAAATATACTATGTTCAAAATGCCTTCGTGAAAAGTTGCCTATCTAAGAATTAAAAGGGCAGGAAGTCTTAGTTTTTGAAGTACTATTGATATTTCAATAGATAAAAATATTATTAAATATACTATGTTCAAAATGCCTTCGTGAAAAGTTGCCTATCTAAGAATTAAAAGGGCAGGAAGTCTTAGTTTTTGAAGTACTATTGATATTTCAATAGATAAAAATATTATTAAATATACTATGTTCAAAATGCCTTCGTGAAAAGTTGCCTATCTAAGAATTAAAAGGGCAGGAAGTCTTAGTTTTTGAAGTACTATTGATATTTCAATAGATAAAAATATTATTAAATATACTATGTTCAAAATGCCTTCGTGAAAGTTGCCTATCTAAGAATTAAAAGGGCATGAAGTCTTAGTTTTTGAAGTACTATTGATATTTCAATAGATAAAAATATTATTAAATATACTATGTTCAAAATGCCTTCGTGAAAAGTTGCCTATCTAAGAATTAAAAGGGCATGAAGTCTTAGTTTTTGAAGTACTATTGATATTTCAATAGATAAAAATATTATTAAATATACTATGTTCAAAATGCCTTCGTGAAAAGTTGCCTATCTAAGAATTAAAAGGGCAGGAAGTCTTAGTTTTTGAAGTACTATTGATATTTCAACAGATAAAAATATTATTAAATATACTATGTTCAAAATGCCCTTGTGAAAAGTTGCCTATCTAAGAATTAAAAGGGCAGGAAGTCTTAGTTTTTGAAGTACTATTGATATTTCAATAGATAAAAATATTATTAAATATACTATGTTCAAAATGCCTTCGTGAAAAGTTGCCTATCTAAGAATTAAAAGGGCAGGAAGTCTTAGTTTTTGAAGTACTATTGATATTTCAATAGATAAAAATATTATTAAATATACTATGTTCAAAATGCCTTCGTGAAAGTTGCCTATCTAAGAATTAAAAGGGCATGAAGTCTTAGTTTTTGAAGTACTATTGATATTTCAATAGATAAAAATATTATTAAATATACTATGTTCAAAATGCTTTCGTGAAAAGTTGAATATCTAAGAATCAAAAGAGCAGGAAGTCTTATTTTTTGAAGTGCTCAATATATAAAAATATTATTAAATATACTATGTTCAAAATGCCCTAGTGAAAAGTTGCCTATCTAAGAATTAAAAGGGCATGAAGTCTTAGTTTTTGAAGTACTATTGATATTTCAATAGATAAAAATATTATTAAATATACTATGTTCAAAATGGTCTTGTGAAAAGTTGCTTAGCTAAGAATTAAAAGGGCAGGAAGTCTTAGTTTTTGAAGTACTATTGATATTTCAATAGATAAAAATACTATTAAATATACTATGTTCAAAATGTCCTTGCGAAAAATTGCCTATCTAAGAATTATAAGTTCGAGGCCTGGCAACGCTGCGTAAACGTGGGGAGGAATGAATGTCGATAAGCATTTCATTCTAAGCGTAAATATCTTCTACCTGCGATATGAAGCAATGTCCCTAATATATTTACACAACTGTATCGAGTAAATTTCAATCTGTTAGCAGCGATGCGCTGGTATTGCGGTATATGCAAAGCGAAGCATACTACTACGTGTTGTCTGAAGGGGATTTCCTTAAGAATTTGTGTGGCGCTCAACAGGTTAAGGCTAAGAACACACGAGCGTCTTTCTGCAGCGTAAATGTAGCTTTTTTTCAAGCAGTTTGAAAATCTACACAAGCCAGCTAGACGTGCGTGTTCTTTAACTCGAGTTCAGTCGTTTGTTTGTGATCTCTAGTGTAATAGTCCGAGAGGCGACTTCAACTTTTTGGACCCCATGGAACATCATTCTGAACTTTTTATAGAAATTGGAGAAAATTGAGTAGATTACGAATCCACTGGTCTGCCGTGGTAAAAATAGCCGAAACTGGTCCAAAATCGACTTGGAATGAGTTGAACTAAAATCCAATCGCCAAATATGTCATAACTTGCCAAAAAGAGAACAACCTTTTTCGTCTGGCAACCCACTATATTTTGATTTTCAATGAAAAAAAGCGCAAACGATTTCTGATCTCTGGCTCGGTAAAACTTGTATCTTTTCAAAGTAAGCCAAATTGGCGACATCAGTTACGTCATCAGTGACGTAATGTTTATTGCCAACTTGGCTCCCTTTTAATAGATGCAAGTAGACCGTCGCCAGATATCCGAATCGTCTGCAACCTTCTTAATTGAAAATTAAAAAGTGAGGGTTACCAAATAAAAAAAAAAATGCTCATTATCTGGCAAATTATGGCGCATTTGGCAAATGGATTTAGTTCAACTTATTAAAAGTCGATTTTTGATCAGTTTCGGCCATTTTTGCCACGGCAGACCAGTGGATTCGTAATCTACTCACTTTTCTCCAATTTCTAGAAAAAAACTCAGAATGATGTTCGATGGAGTCCAAAAATTGCAGTCGCCTCTCAGTCTATAACATGAATATATTTTCAATTTCAAGAATGATAAGTTGGATTCAGCTCATCAATATTAAATAATCTGTAAGTATTTCACACCAACGAATTATTTTATGATTTATTTACAGAGCATGTTAGTCTTGATAGGAGTACACACTCCAAAAACCCTTCTGATGGGTTTATCGCAAAGATTTTGGTTGACGTTTACCCGGTAAAGCTGTCCAAGTATAAACATATGGCGCAGTACAGTCTTAAATTTTTGATCTTTAAAATAACGATTTCTGATCTCTGGCTCGAAAAACTTGTATCTTTTAAAAGTAAGCCAAATTGGCGGCATTAGTTACGTCATCAGTGACGTAATGTTTATTGCCAACTTGGCTCCCTTTTAATAGATGCAAGTAGACCGTCGCCAATATCTGAATCGTCTGCAACCGTCTTAATTAAAAATTAAAGAGTGAGGGTTACCAAATAAAAAAAAAAATGCTCATTATTTAGCAAGTTATGGCGCATTTGGCAACTGGATTTAGTTCAACTAATTATAAGTCGATTTTTGACCAGTTTCGGCTATTTTTGCCACGGCGGACCAGTGGATTCGTAATCTACTCACTTTTCTCTAACTTCTATAAAAAAATTCAGAATGATGTTCGATGGGGTCCAGAAATTGCAGTCGCCTCTCAGTCTATTAGTCTAAGTTCGATGTGGTTTGCCCTTAACATTGTTTAGAAGTTGTGTGCCTACCAAGATGTCGGCAACTTCAACTGAGCATTGTTTAAAAATAAATGACGTCGCCTGTAGGCAAGTAACAGTAGGTCAACAAATCGTTGCGTAATATTTCAAACAATGTTACTGCTGCTTGTCTTTGTTTAGTCGCTCCGATTTATGGAAGAACAGCTTCAAAAAGAAATGGCTCCCACCACCAAAGGTTTGACGTCATTATCTCATCTATGTTGCCATTCTTCAGTCTGCTAATAAAAAAAAAGAGAAACTGATTCGCTCTAGTTGTTCCAAAAGTCGTTCCGAAGAATGAGACAACTTGTGTAGCCACCTTGAATGTGATTTTACGAAAAGGAAATTGGCGATTAAGGTCTTTACGTAAGTACTAGTCTCTACTGTTGGCTGAATTCAATCAATGAGCACTTCCTTCAACGTCAAGCACGTTTGGATAAGAGAGGAAAAATTCACGTGACTGTCACTTCAAGAAAACTTTATGTGGTGACAAAGAGAATGCTAGAAAAACACGAGCATTCAGAAAAACAAATCATTTTTTAATGCCAAATGTTCGTGGGCACCGATAACCTTGCGGTAGAGTATCGAGCTCGTAACCGGAGGGTTGTGGGTTCGGGCCTCCGTCCGCCAAATATCGATGTATACCAAGGAGGACTATCTTCTAACCTCCTCGGTGTATACCTAATGGGGGGCTGGTGCACATTAAATCTGTCGTTGCCTCAATGTCCTCTCGTTGGTGTGGTGGGGTCGGAGAGAGGGGTTTACACTAGAAGATTTCGATCTCGTATTCTTCTAGATGCTCAAAATTACGAGACGTATTTGGCTGTGTTAAGCACTTTATAAGTGGCAGAAATAGACAGTCGGTAGTTGCAAAACAAAACAAAATGTTCGTGTAATATCTTATTGATGCTTCTCATACTAATGCACAAAGATGCCTCAATCTCGCGGTATGTCACATAACAATCTTACTTGATCAGTTCATGCACAGCATCGATATTTTCTGTCACAACAACCGATTTTGGACGACCTTCAAGGAATTCGTTTAGGAGCGAACGTCGACCACAATTGAATTCCCTATACCAGTTTTTTACAGTGCTGTAGGATAGTGTTTTATAGTCCGATAGTCCGAGAGGCGACTGCAATTTTCGGACCTCATCGAACATCATTCTGAATTTTTTATAGAGAATGGAGAAAAGCGAGTAAATTAGAAATCCACTGGTCTGCAGTGGCAAAAATGGCCGAAACTGATCAAAAATCGACTTGGAATGAGTTGAACTAAAATCCGATTGCCAAATATGTCATAACTTGCCAAAAAGAGAACAAACTTTTTAGTCTAGCAACCCTGCATTTCGATTTTCAATGAGAAAAAGAGCAAACGATTTTTGATCTCTGGCTTGGAAAATGTGTATCTTTTAAAAGTAAGCCAAATTGGCGACATCAGTTACGTCATCCATGACGTAATGTTTATTGCCAACTTGGCTCCCTTTTAATAGATGGAAGTAGACCGTCGCCAGATATCTGAATCGTCTGCAACCTTCTTAATTGATAATTAAAGAGTGAGGGTTACCAATTTAAAAAAAATTGCTCATTATTTGGCAAGCTATGGCGCATTTGGCAATTGGATTTAGTTCGGCTTATTAAAAGTCGATTTTTGACCAGTATCGCCAATTTTTGCCACGGCAGACCAGTGGATTCGCAATCTACTCACTTTTCTCTAATTTCTATAAAAAAATCAGAATGATGTTCGATGGGGTCCAAAAATTGCAGTCGCCTCTCAGTCTATTATCACTGTATAAAGAATTAAATTCGTCGAAGCACTCTTCCCTTGATAATCCACGTCGAAAGTTATGAAAAATAATCGCTCGAAAATGTTTACGAGATCAATTTTTCAATTTTCTGTAAACAACACAAGTCACACTAAAACGACAAAAAGTTCTAAAAAAATTATGGTTAAGAATATTAAGTTATCGTTTACAAACGTCAGCGGTTGCCTAGCAACAGTTACTATTGCCAAGGCCAGAAACCCTCGTATTCCCTATTCTCGCTTATGTTACAATCTTCTAGCCCAGTGCATTAACAGGAAAGCAGTGAGTTTTCAAAAAAATTTAGGTATGAATTTTAAGGGTTATTTCAAAAATTTCAGGAACCTTCAAGGGATGATTCTTATAATTTAAAGGATAATTTAAAAAAAAATTAGGGATAATTCTTAAACTTTTAGGGATAATTCAAAAAAATTTAGGGAAATTTCTTTTGAAGCTGACGTAGACTCCTAACACAGACATAATCTTTCCAAAGCTTGATTCAAAACTGTCACAAAAAAAAAAAAAAAAAAAACCTGCCAATTTTCAAAAAATTAAACGTCAAACAACTATTAAGCAAAGTAACTGTTAAATAATTAAACAATTATAATATTTAACAAATATTTAATGAAATCCACCTTTCTCATCTGGAGGAATATCGGTAATAGTCCGAGAGGCAACTGCAATTTTTGGACCCCATCGAACATCATTCTGAATTTTTTTATAGAAATTGGAGAAAAGTGATTAGATTACGAATCCACTTATCTGCCGTGGCAAAAATGGCCGAAACTGATGCAAAATCAACTTGGAATGAGTTGAACTAAAATCCGATTGCCAAATATGTCATAACTTGCCAAAAAGAGAACAAACTTTTTCGTCTGGCAACCCACTGCATTTTGATTTTCAATGAGAAAAAGCGCAAACGATTTCTGATCTCTGGCTCGGAAAACTTATATCTTTTAAAAATAAGCCAAATTGGAGACATCAGTTACTTCATTAGTGACGTAATGTTTATTACCAATTTGGCTCGTTTGTGAAAGATACAAGTAAGCCATAGTCACACATCCGAATCGTCTGCAACCTTCTTAATTGAAAATTAAAGAGTGAGGGTTACCAAATAAAAAAAATGCTCATTATTTGGCAAGTTTTGGCACCTTTGGCAATTGGATTTAGTTTAACTTATTAAAAGTCGATTTTTGACCAGTTTCGGCCATTTTTGCCACTGCAGACCAATGGATTCGCCATCTACTCACTTTTATCCAATTTCTATTAAAAATTCAGAATGATGTTCGATGAGGTCCAAAAATTGTAGTTGCCTCTCGGATTATGTGCTGTATGATTCAAAAATCAATATTCCACAAACAAACATTCTCGTTGACGTCTATCCATCCTCCTATATTTTCAAGAAGGATAATAAGAGTTCATCTAAACACCATTTATCTGCATTACAATCAAGGTTATATAAAAGAAAGTGCCAATGGACTTGTATTAACATTTTCGGTATCAAAAGTATCAAATATGTACATAACAACTCGAGATTTCGCGTCAGGCGTTTTGCCAAAAAAGAAGACCTTTCAAAAAAATAACCACTCCATAGAGTTTAAAAGAACGACAAATCGTCTGCTCTTCGAATATTCACAGCTAGATGAAATTTCGTTGCCAATTTTTGGATGCGAAAAAGTGGACGGAAAATGTTGTTAACATTTATGTGAAAAAGAGAAGTTAGGAGCGGTAATAATCGGTGTCGTGTTCGCTTCACAGTGGGCTGTCCGTAAGAATCCGGGCTGGTCATTAATGCATTTGACCTTCACGCTTTTGGAACGAGTTGGTTTGACTTTGAAATAAGTCAAAGGTCCAGTGACTTTGCCGCTCGTGCGGCAATTTTCTGTATCACCAAGAGATGAACTGTCTTGGCGATTTTTTTGTTTTTGTTTTCCAGACACGGGATGAGCCTTGAACACGACATCTTTTGGAGTGGGGTTGTATCATCTGGCAACTCCGCGCCAATCAATCCAGCCAAGCACGATTCGCCTTCAAAAATAAATTCGAATTTCCAGCCAATCACAAACGTGAATTTCATTTCAGGCATTTTGAAAATGGCGCTGTCATGCATAAAATCCATGAACGAATAAATTTTTATCTTTTGATGTTTCTGGTAAATCGAAACTAGATAACATAAGTCAACACATTTTCGAAGTGATTTCTGTACTCCATAGCAAAGTGTATATTTTTTTGCTGTTTTAAAAATGGGAATTTTTGTTTAATTGCAGTATTATGTCTTCTAAGTTCGTTTCCTACCAAACCAAAACCTAGTAATTCAATCAGTGTTTTAAAAAAAAATTAAATTCCTCTGATAACTTCCAAAGAATTCTTCATGCTTTTACAATAATACGAATGTAGATTATTGAAATTATGCATGCAGAAAAATTTACACTAAAAAATTGATGCTGATATTTTTTCCAAATATAATTATAGAAGAAGAATATTATTTTTTTTCTCTCGTGGAATATGTTTTGCATTATGACTTAAGGCGTCTTCTCACTTTAGGCACCTCGAAAATAGGCTATTTTCGCGATTTTTTTTCGAGGATTTTTGCAAACAATTATGGGATAAAATGGATCCTATATAATAAACACATCTTTCAAGTACAAGAAAATTTTATTTTTTTATTTTTTTGAACAATTATTATAATAAAATAGTAGCATCGAAAAAACCGTGTAGAAATGGCTTGTTGATGAAATTTCGGAAACTATCCGGCCGATTGTCATGAAATTTGAATGACATATTCTTCATAGTTATGGCTATAGCGCATATCATCAGATTTTTGATATTCGCGAAAATAACAAAATGGCGCACGTTTTTCGAAAAAGTAAAAAAAAAACGCGTTTTTTTGCAGTTTTTTGTAAAAAAAAAATACTTCAAATCAAAATTTCAAAAATCTGATGATAGGCGCTATAGCCAAAACTATGAAGAATATGTCATTCAAATTTCATGACAATCGGCCGGATAGTTTCCGAAATTTCATCAACAAGCCATTTCTACACGGTTTTTTCGATGCTACTATTTTATTATAATAATTGTTCAAAAATATAAAAAAATAAAATTTTCTTGTACTTGAAAGATGTGTTTATTATATAGGATCCATTTTATCCCATAATTGTTTGCAAAAATCCTCGAAAAAAAATCGCGAAAATAGCCTATTTTCGAGGTGCCTAAAGTGAGAAGACGCCTTAACTCACAAATAAGTTTCATTTCTGAATAATCTCAAAAATTCCCTGATTAATCGATGATACTTCCGTCGCCCTTTCAGTATAGGGGTTAGAGGTCGGTGATATATCGATACGACGATATTTTTATCGATATTTTAATAAATATATCGATAGTAAAATTATCGATACATATCACCGATATATCGATATTTTCAAACATTTTTAGTTTTTTGATGATCGTTTTTTAGTTCCATGAGTTTTTTCGATTTTTTTTATTCCCTTTTCAAAAACTTAAAAACTAAAGTTTGGCCTTGGCTGAGAGACAGTTAAAATAGCACCCTAACAAAAAAGATAACATAATTTAATGGAAAGATAAGATCATTTATTAGTAGTCATTAGCATAGCGCATTTCTGTTGGCGGCGTGTACCTGGAATTTGCATCTAATGTTAAATATTAAAAACCTCTCTATCAACAAAATATACGATAAACTACTTTTCAAAATTTCTTTTTGGAATTTATGAATTGACATCCAAATGTATTTTATTTATTCTGATTAATATAATTTATTTATTAAAACAATTTTTATAATTTATTTAGTAAAACAATTTTTATAATTTATTTACTAAAACAATTTTTATAATTTATTTATTAAAACAATTTTGGTATAAATTTATGAAAAGTAGAAATTTGTCCCGAAAAACTTCGTTTCTGACAAAATTGAAAATCAAATAAAAAAAAATCACGTATCGATGTATCGATATTTTTTCTCTGCAACTATATAGAATCGATATTTATTTTGATCGATATTTCCGACCTCTAATTTAGAAACTACTTTATACAAAACCTTGAAATTTGGTGAGTAGGTACGAAAAAGATCATTTAATAAAATGACATAAATTAAAAACACGATAATAGAGTCTAATATATTTTATTTTATGTTTCAAATTCTTACGTCAATCCATATGTAGTGGCTCCACCTGGTTTTGTCTTTTGCTATTTAAATTTTCATTTATAATAAATAGACATTAAATCAAAACAATTGATGACATTTCATTGAGTGATACTTTTTGTACCTACTCACTAAATTTAAAGGTTTTATAGAAAGTAGTTTCTAAACGCTCTGGGCTAGAAGATTGTAACATAGCCAATATAGGAATGATCCTTGCTAGGAATTTCTCTTAATAAAAGACTCCGATAATCCTATATAAAGCTTATAGTCCGAGAGGCGACTGCAATTTTTGGACCACATCGAACATCATTCTGAATTTTTTATAGAAATTGGAGACAAGTGAGTAGATTACGAATCCACTGGTCTGCCGTGGCAAAAATGGCCGAAACTGAAAAAAATCGACTTGGAATGAATTGAACTACAATCCGATTGCCAAATATGTCATAACTTGCCAAAAAGAGAACAAACTTTTTCGTCTGGCAACCCACTGCATTTTGATTTTTCAATGAGAAAAAGCGCAAACGATTTCTGATCTCTGGCTCGGAAAACTGGTATCATTTTAAAAGTCAACCAAATTGGCGACATTAGTTACTTCATCAGTGACGTAATGTTTATTGCCAACTTGGCTTCCGTTTAATAGATGCAAGTAGACCGTCGCCAATATCTAAATCGTCTGCAACCTTCTTAATTGAAAATTAATGAGTGAGGGTTACCAAATAAAAAAAAATGCTTATTATTTGACAAGTTATGGCGCATTTGGTAATTGGATTTAGTTCAACTTATTAAAAGTCGATTTTTGACCAGTTTCGGCCATTTTTGCCACGGCAGACCAGTGGATTCGTAATCTCTTCACTTTTCTCTAATTTCTATAAGAAATTCAGAATGATGTTCGATGGGATCCAAAAATTGCAGTCGCCTCTCAGTCTATACATAAAGCTTACAGTTCTTTCATTTCTCTATGTACCAAACACAAAACATCGCGACAAATATCAAATCACTAAAACATAGTTTCATACAATAGGAAAGATAATTTTTTAATGGAAACTTTCAGACCTGATATGAGAAAGAGTTTCAAGGAGAATTTAATAGTTAACTTAAACGATTAACTAAGCTCTTTCGAAATTGAAACTGGTAACTATTAGATACTTTTTGGCTGCGTTTCAAAGTTTAGAGACACGTCAAAATAATGATAAAAAAACAACCGTTGACGTACGTAAGAAGAATAAAAAGATAAATTACTCCAATGCATCACTATCAGATGAATTAAGATAAATGTTGTTTTATTTGTCTGAGTACTTCGCGATTCTCTGTATCGTAATAAATACATAACATACATGAAGATATACATTAAAACCATTTCTTTAAGAAAGATACTTTGTATTTTTTTTATTTTCTTGCGCTAGACATATATTTTAATAAACACAAAATTCAAACTGTAAGTGCAGTAGTACCTGACAGTTTTTAGAACGTTATTTAATGACGTCAGACTCTTGTCGTTAGGCCAGGCATAAAAATATTAAAGGCTACTTGTG
Source organism: Linyphia triangularis (assembly GCA_963978545.1). Taxonomy (NCBI): domain Eukaryota; kingdom Metazoa; phylum Arthropoda; class Arachnida; order Araneae; family Linyphiidae; genus Linyphia; species Linyphia triangularis. The sequence continues at coordinate 5,801,004 of OZ021731.1, forward strand.
AGGACAGTAGTAGAAGAGAGTTGTTTGTAAAGATATGGGTAAGAACGCCATTCGTTGGACTTTGGTAGTGTGGTGTTTGCGGAGCTCGGTGTCATGGAGCTGGTATTAACGAAACTGCCGCATTAAAAAAATGCTCAAGAGCCAAGGTTATTAAGATGTTTAAAAACTTAAACGCAGAAATAAAATGACGTGGTTTTGTTCGCAATTTTCTTTTCAGTACCAAGTATTTCGCCGAAAAGTAAACATTTGAAATAATTTTTATGAACTTAAGGGGTCCGGTAACGAAAATAAAAAAAAACTTTATTTATGTACATTTTTATGTAAAAAATTTATTTTGTGTATGAGATACTATTTATATATCTTTGAGAAAATGTTTTTTTAAATATTGTGTTTAGTTATTTAAAAAAAAAAAAATTAAAAATCAAGAAAAATCCGTAATAATTGATGTTTGCGTATTTTGATATAAGTCAAGAAAAAATAATTTTTTTTCAAACTGAAAGCTTTATGTAATACATAATTATATAAAGAAAATTTTGTCTTCATAGAATTTTGATAGGTGAATTAAAAAAAAATTTAAAAATTCTCAAAGTTAAAATATTGAAATTTTTGCTTTTTTTTTATGTTATCTTTTACGCTAAATGTTATATTTTAAAACAGAATTAAAAAAATAAAATTCTGTGAAGACAAAATATTTCAAACTATATGAATTAAATGCTCCAAAAATTTGAATAGCCAATTGTAAATGGTTCTGGAGATATATTGATTTGAATATGCAACATCTGTGAAAAACACTAGTGCTCGAAAAACGCACTTTAAGCAGACGCTTCAAGGTGTTACGCCCATTAGTGATGTTTAAATCACATGTAATTTTGTAGCGTTCTAATCACCGGAGGAATAAGATAAAAACATCATTCTCTTCAGGAATGTATGAACTATTTTTTTAAATCAGAAAAAAAAAAATTGGGATTTTTGAAGAAATTTCGATACTGGACCCCCTTAAGTTTATTTTCACACTGAATAAACATTTAAAAAAAATCCTACATACCTTTTTTATTCGGGAATTATAATCGGGTAACCTTCACGCACGTATATGATCATCCATTATGGTCTTTATTGAGCGAAGAACTCTATTGGAATCTTCTAAACGATGACGATGATGACTAATGGTTTTTAATCGTTTTTCTTTTTCCGATTCGGAAGCAGGCGTAATGCGTACAAATTGTTATCGGAATGGGATACCCTTGGACTTTTTATATCGAGTGCAGGATGCCTTGGTTATTGTGTTTTTGTTTTTTTTATCACGACTTTTTTTCCGTTGATACGTTTTGTTGGTATTGTTTGTTTATTATTTTCTTTTGTAAATAATTTCGCTTATAAATCACCACATTTAGTCCGAGAGGCGACTGCAATTTTTGGACACCATCGAACATCATTCTGAATTTTTTTTATAGAGATTGGAGAAAAGTGAGTAGATTAGGAATCCACTGGTCTGCCGTGGCAAAAATGGCCGAAACTGATCGAAAATCGCCTTGGAATGAGTTGAACTAAAATTCAATTGCCAAATATGTCATAACTTGCCAAAAAGTGAACAAACTTTTTCGTCTGGCAATCCTGCATTTTGATTTTCAATGAGAAAAAGCGCAAACGATTTTTGATCTCTGGCTTGGAAAATGTGTATTTTTTAAAAGTAAGCCAAATTGGCGACATCAGTTGCGTCATCCGTGACGTAATGTTTATTGCCAACTTGGCTCCCTTTTAATAGATGCAAGTAGACCGTCGCCAGATATATGAATCGTCTGCAACCTTCTTAATTGATAATTAAAGAGTGAGGGTTACCAAATAAAAAAAAAAATGCTCATTATTTGGCAAGTTATGGCGCATTTGGCAACAGGATTTAGTTCAACTTATTAAAAGTCGATTTTGGACCAGTTTCGGCCATTTTTGCCACGGCAGACCAGTGGATTCGTAATCTACTCACTTTTCTCTAATTTCTATAAATAAATCAGAATGATGTTCGATGGGGTCCAAAAATTGCAGTCGCCTCTCAGTCTAATTATTTAGGCGGTCACATTTTCTGCCGAAAATTGAAGGACGCCTGGGACTAAAACACCAAAACTTTTACTTTATTAATGTAAAAAATAATACACATATTTCTAAATAAAATGACACAATTTTTTTTTCTATCATAGGTAGAACTTGATATATTTGAGTTACTGTTAAATGATAACTGCATCTTGAACGAATTACTTTGAAGCTGTTTTTCTCGGCGATTGTCTTATTTCTCTTTTTTGATTTTAAATGGATATAACTTAAAAACTACTTAATTAAAATAACAATAAAAAAAACTACTTATAAATACATGAAACTTTCCACAATAATTTTTCATCTATAAACAACCACAAGTTATCACCCTTGTAAACTTTTTTAATTATCTTTCATTATCACTATTATACCTGGTGGAAAAATTCATATGCTTTAAAACATACCGTTTTCGTTTTCATATTTTCATTATTTTGAAAAATAGCTAGTTTGGAGATATAATTATATTAGTTATTATAATTATATAATATATATAATATAATATATGTAATATAATATATATAATATAATATATATAATATAATATATGTAATATAATATATATAATATAATATATATAATATAATATATATAATATAATATATGTAATATAATATATATAATATAATATATATAATATAATATATATAATATAATATATGTAATATAATATATATAATATAATATATATAATATATTATATATAATATAATATATATAATATAATATATATAATATAATATATATAATATATGTAATATAATATATATAATATAATATATATAATATAATATATATAATATAATATATATAATATATGTAATATAATATATATAATATAATATATATAATATAATATATATAATATAATATATATAATATAATATATATAATATATGTAATATAATATATATAATATAATATATATAATATAATATATATAATATATGTAATATAATATATATAATATAATATATGTAATATAATATATATAATATAATATATATAATATAATATATGTAATATAATATATATAATATAATATATATAATATAATATATATAATATAATATATATAATATAATATATATAATATAATATATATAATATAATATATATAATATAATATATATAATATATGTAATATAATATATATAATATAATATATATAATATATATAATATAATATATATAATATGTATAATATAATATTATATAATTATATTAAAAAAAATTATAAATAAAAAAGAACTTCCAAAACGGCGATATGTTTTTCGATAAATATTAAATTATTCTTTTCTGTCAGTGCGACAGTGTAGAGACAGTCGGTGATGGGCGATGCTCAAAGGAAGAGATTGGTTGGTTTGTACGCTGGACGACTTATTTTTATGTACAATGACGACTAATCAGGCAAGGACTTACAGTTTTACGTGGATTCCGAACCACAACGAACAACCCGGGATTCGAACTCGACATCTTTGGCATGCGAGGCCAGAGCGCTAATCACTCAACCATCAGATTATTTTTTACCGAATCCAATACTTTCATCAGCCTTTGTTAACATATGGATAATCGAAAGTAATAAAGAGGAATAAAAGTGGTAAGATTCACAGATTTTAAATTATCCATTCGAACAGAAAATCAATACACAACTATTAACTTATATTTTAGAAAAAAAAAGCTCCTAATTTTATTATTTTTGAAAAAACAATCAATCTTTGCACAAAAAACTTTAGTAACCTCTCTGTATGCAATTTTCGTCCCCTTGCAAATAATTCCGCTGGCTCCCACGTGATCTAACAAAGTTCATGTGCAGTAGATCCTTCGTGTAATTCTTGCGCAAGAAACTATTCGTCATAACCAACCACAATGCTGCGATAGTTAACAGACATTCCAAAAAGAGATATCGTCTCCCAGTACAGCTGAACTAAAAACTAACATATCACAGCGTTATCCCAGTACGTCACTTTATAAGATACATTTAGTCAGCAGCTCATGTATAAGCGCGTGACATCACTTTTAGGAAGTACAGAAGAAGAAGAAAAAAAAATGTTTTGAATGCGTCGCAGAACAGAATGTGTCACTTCCCAATCCACTCAATTCTTTTGTGATGTTCTTTTATTCGATTTATCAGCTGTAGTTGCCGAGTTGTAAAAAACGACAATCAGACGATTATGGAGAAGTTGTTTACAATGGGGAGGCATCAGTGAGGTGTGAAATTTTGTTTACCGTTTGCATTGTTGTTGATGTTTATTATGAGAAATTTGGAATGGAAAAAATTTATCATTCTTGTTATAAAAGTAAATTTTCAGTAAAGAGTGTTTTAATGTGATTAAGGAAAAATAGAGAAATAGAAATAATTGAGAATAGAGATTAGAAATAATTGAGAAAATTGCCATACATCAGAATAGATAATACAACCTATAAAAAAATGCCTTTTTTTTGTATTCATTTACAAAGCACCATTTCTGTTGACAGCGTGTGTTTGAAGTTGGCATGTAATTTTAAATATTAAAAACATCTCTATCAGTAAAATATCCGATACATTACTTTTCAAAATTTATTCATTATAAATTAATATGAATTTATGCCCTCACATCGAAATATTTTTTATTTATTCTGATTAAAATAATTTTATTATTTATTTAATTATTAAAACATATTGTTGCCCAAATTGTCTGTATATAGTGTAAATAGTGACGTATTATTTTAAAATTCTATTGTAATTTATTTTATCTTATTTTATTTATTAACAGCGATCATACAGGTTAGAAAAAGGTGGCAACACCTAATGCAATCGAGAAATTTCGAGATGTTTCTTTTCCGACGAATTGGCTGGAAATTTCGCGAATGTTCTCTCTCGCCAAGTATAAATAAGACTGGAGAACGTGAAAGAATTCAGATTGACTTCGGACTTCGATGAAAGCTGTTCGCTTTGTTTACCTACTAGAGTAGACTTGTATAATCGCTGTATTCGAAGTTGTTTCTTACTGAAGCTTGTGAGTGATTACACTGTTGTCTGTGAATAAATTTTGTGAGTTTTCGGAAGAGAATAAATACTAGTTTTTATCTGAAAAACTGTGCAATCATTGCCTCAGTGGAAAAAAATTCATAACAATATATTGCAACAGGAAAGAGTTTCTTCAATGATCGGTTAAATGCTACTTAAGCGCGATTGGATGACGGCAAGTTGATTCATCAGTTTTCCGTAAAAGCTATCTTTTAATGACAGTGGCAGCCCCAAAATTTGATAGAGTGCATTGTCATCGAATCTATCTGCTAAGTTTCAATCTGATTGGATGACGGCAAGGGGGTTAATTAGACCTCCGCAGATTTTCTCACCATCGACATAAAAAAAGGTCAAATGTAGGTCTGTCAGGTGGAATGTTCTACAACTTAAAATATAAATACAAGATCTGTTTCCTTCATTCAAGAAGAACTATTTATGAACCTGTAATTTCCACACAAATTTTTGTTCCAACATTGCAAAAGATCTTAAGGCGTCTTCTCACTTTAGGCACCTCGAAAATAGGCTATTTTCGCGATTTTTTTTCGAGGATTTTTGCAAACAATTATGGAATAAAATGGATCCTATATAATAAACACATCTTTCAAGTACAAGAAAAAAAAAATTTTTTTTTTAGAACAATTATTATAATAAAACAGTAGCATCGAAAAACCCGTGTAGAAATGTAATGTTCGTGGCTTGTTGATGAAATTTCGGAAACTATCAGGCCGATTGTCATGAAATTTGAATGACATATTCTTCATAGTTATGACTATAGCGCATATCATCAGATTTTTGAAATTTTGATTTGAAGTATTTTTTTTTACAAAAAACTGCAAAAAAACGCGTTTTTTTTTTTACTTTTTCGAAAAACGTGCGCCATTTTGTTATTTTCGCGAATATCAAAAATCTGATGATATGCGCTATAGCCATAACTATGAAGAATATGTCATTCAAATTTCATGACAATCGGCCGGATAGTTTCCGAAATTTCATCAACAAGCCACGAACATTACATTTCTACACGGGTTTTTCGATGCTACTGTTTTATTATAATAATTGTTCTAAAAAATAAAAAAATAAAAATTTCTTGTACTTGAAAGATGTGTTTATTATATAGGATCCATTTTATCCAATAATTGTTTGCAAAAATCCTCGAAAAAAAATCGCGAAAATAGCCTATTTTAGAGGTGCCTAAAGTGAGAAGACGCCTTAACTGTGATTAAAATATGAAGAGCTTTCGTTAAAATATATTTCAGGAACAAAAAATTCTTAGGAATATCAGGTAAGAAATTTAGAAAAGGATGTTGCAAGTATTTATTTTAAAGTTTGCTTTGTCAAATATTATCTGATGCAAGAGTTACGCTGCGACGAAAATAGCTGAAACTGTACAGGTTCCAAGGCCTTCTGGGAGGTCTTTCAAGGGGAAACTGCTCCTCAGTTACAGTTTGAAATAAGAATAAATAAACATAAAAAAAGAAGAAAAAAGAAAGAAAGAAAGAAAGCATGCTTACTATAGGTCAAAAAGCGATAATTGATGTATGAAATGCTTAGGAAATATTTAATGCACTTCACAAAGGAAAGATTCTAAATGTAGATATAATTTTTCCCCAAAAATTTTATCGTTTTAGTATGAGTATATCTAGCGTTTTGACAATGCTCAAACGCGTTTGACATTTGTCCAAAGTATTTTATGAGGCTAAATATCACGGAAAATATATTTTCAGAACACGAGAAATTACTCTAAAGAATGAAAGTGTTAAGCTATTAAATAAAATACATTTTTGCACAAAAGAAATTGCTGAATGTTTCAGCCCATATTAAGTTCATTTTTATTGATCTCCTATACAGTGTTAAGTTTTCCACTTTAAAAAAATTCCAAATTGGTTTTAAAAAGCCATTGATGATTTTAGTAAGGAATGAGAAATCGTTTCCAACCAAAAGAAAAATAGCACAATGAAGGTAGTCCTTACGTAACCCTTTCAATCCAAACGAATAACTCGTTCTGACGTCAGAATTAATTTTTTTCTTCCTCTTTTCCCATGTTCTAAAAAGGATTCGCTGGACTGTTGCCAAAACGCTCCCGGAATTATCCGCGGTCGCGTGTTCTTTCAGGGTAACTTTTTAAAAAATTGATTACGTTCAATACCAGAGAAGCTATTACTGTTGGTTTCCAAGGAGAATGCGATGAAATATGTAGCGTGGGATTGGCAACCGGAAAAAAACGCAATTTTGTTATTCTTTGATGCGGGATGAATGTCAAAGTTTCGAATTTATTTTAACTAATTATATCCCGATTATAAGCCTCAATTGAAAATTTACGAATGGCAATGCCTGAGACGTTTTTGTGACCTATAACAACGCAACTTAAAAAAGCGAATTCGAATTTTCAAATTCCATTTGCCAATCATTATGTGTGTTTTATTTTTTCCCAATCAAAGGAACTCTGTTATGATTATCGTTTGCTCAAAATTTGCTTATAATAGACATATTACAAGTCAGCAATTTTTGATTTTATAAAATTCTTTGTTTAAGTTGGCAGAGCTGACGCTGGCAGTTTCGCCGCCCCGGGCGAAAAGGTTAAATGCCGCCCCTTCATAACACAAACTAAAAGAGATAACTTAAACACTCCCCGCGCTTAGTAGTAAAATAAAATGCAAGCAAAAAAATTGGTAATAAAAATGTTGAAATTTTGACCTGTCAAAATACAAATTTCTTATTATTAGAAATTAGAAAATTATATATAAAATTGAAATTCAAAAAACATTGTCCAAAAATAATATATAAGATTAAAATTAAAAAAAAAATCGTCCAGAATATATAAGATTGGAATTCAAAAAACATCTATTAGTTTTTCGTAAAAAGGACTTTTTAGAGACAGTAACAGCCCCCAAATTTTATAGAATGCATTGTCTTCGAGATCGAATCTATCTGCCAAGTTTCAGATCGATTGGATGAAGGCAAGAGGTTTAAATCGGCGTCCACAGCTTTGCCTCCCATCGACACACACACACACAAAATTGAAGTTAATACGAAGGATTTAAAAAAGAATGAAAGAATGCTCAATATTTGGCAAATTATTATAGATTTTTATAAATCAGATTTAATTCTACTAATTCAAAGTGATTTTCGAACAGTTTCGGACATTTCTTCCCTGGCACACGTGTATATTTATAATCTGTTAAAAATTCCCTACATTCTATATAGATACATATATATATATATATATATATATATATATATATATATATATATATATATATATATATATATATATATATATATATATATATATATATATATATATATATATATATATATATATATATATATATATATATATATATATATATATATATATACATATATATTACATATATATATATAATATATATATATATATATATATATACATATATATATATATATATACATATATATACATATATATATATATATATATATACATATATATATATATATATATACATATATATATACATATATATATATATATATATATATATATATATATATATATATATATATATATATATATATATATATATATATATATATATATATATATATATATATATATATATACATATATATATATATACATATATATATATATACATATATATATATATATATATATATATATATATATATATATATATATATATATATATATATATATATATATATATATATATATATATATATATATATATATATATATATATATATATATATATATATATATATATATATATATATATATATACATATATATACATATATATTACATATATATATATATATATATATATATATATATATATATATATATATATATATATATATATATATATATATATATATACATATATATATATATATATATATATATATATATATATATATATATATATATATATATACATATATATATATATATATATACATATATATTACATATATATATATAATATATATATATATATATATATACATATATATATATATATATACATATATATACATATATATATATATATATATACATATATATATATATATATATATATATATATATATATATATATATATATATATATATATATATATATATATATATATATATATATATATACATATATATATATATACATATATATATATATATATATATATATATATATATATATATATATATATATATATATATATATATATATATATATATATATATATATATATATATATATATATATATATACATATATATACATATATATTACATATATATATATATATATATATATATATATATACATATATATTACATATATATATATATATATATATATATATATATATACATATATATTACATATATATATATATATATATAGATATATATATATACATATATATTACATATATATATATATATATATATATATATATATATATATATATATATATATATATATATATATATATATATATATATATATATATATATATATATATATATATATATATATATATATATATATATATATATATATATATATATATATATATATATATATATATATATATATATATATATATATATATATATATATATATATATATATATATGTAAATAAAAGCAACTTGATGTGACGTGCATCAAAAGTGGAAGCAAATGAACAAAGACAAGTATTCCAGTAAATCTTTTTCAAAAACATTCTCTTAGAATATATGTTTCAAGTGGTTAAAAAAGAACAAACTATTTATTTCCCTGTGTATTTACTTCATGACAACATAGTGAAAAAAAAAAGTAACTTACTTTCTGAACGTATGAAAGAACTGAAGAATGGGGAAGGGGGGGGGGGAGTTGATGTAAATATCGTCTGGTGTTTGAACAATGAAACCAAAAGGAACAAAAGCGTGTGTAGAGAGAGTATTTATCGAAAGAAGAACCGAAGAGCAAGATATGCTCGAATAAAGCAAAGGTGACCTTCCGTTTTGGCAGTCTCTTTATGCGTGTGAAAGGAACGAGTGCCAGTTTAATTTTAGACGAATGCCTCATCCGATATCAAATTAAATGTAAGAGATGGTCAGAAATCCATTTGGTCCGAGAGACGATTGCAAGATTAGGTTCCCCATCGAACATCATTCTGAATTTTTTTTATAGAATGTAAAGAAATGTTAGTAGATTATGAATCCAGTGGTCTGCCGGAGCAAAATTGGCCGAAACTGTTTAAAATCGAACTTTAATGATTGAACTAAATCCGATTGCCAAATGTGTCATAACTTGCCAAATAATGAGCATTCTTTTTGATGTGGTAACCCACTGCTCTTTAATTTTCAATGAGAAAGAGTGCAGACGATATTTTTTCTGTGGCGAAAAATATTTCCATCTATTAAAAGTGAGCCAAGTTGGCGATAAATATTAAGTCACTGATGACGTAATATTTATTGACAATTTGGCTGACTTTTGAAAGATGAAAGATCTTGGCTCTAGGAAAGACAAATCGTCTGCAACCTTCTTAATTGAAACTTAAAGAGTGGTGGGTTACCAAACTAAAAGTTTTAAAGTTAAAAGTAAAGTTTTGAATGAAACTGTAAATTTATAAATATGAGATTATTAAACATATATCTGCACAATTAGTTCTATAAAATAAGTAATTAATAATAAACATTTAATTATTATTAACTAATTTAATCTTGACCACGGAAATGATGGCATGATCTTTACAATTGCACCTAATGCATTGTCATCGACATCGAATCTATCTGCAAAGTTTCTGACCGATTGAATGACAGCAAGAGGGTTGAATAGGCCTCCACAGATTTTTCCGCCATCGACAAACATACACACAAAATCAAAGTTTATTTAAAGGATTTGGTTGGTTGTTTTCAGATTATCTGTAGCCCTCAGCTACACGAGGGCTATAATGCGCCAAAACATTCGTCATTTCACAAGCCAGCATACATTTACAAAAAACACCCATGCCTTACACGGGACTCGAACCCACAATCTCGTGGTCTAGAAGCTAGTATGCTAACCCCTATACCGTTTGAACGGCAGGTAAACAGATAAGAATCGTACATTTGAGATTAATCTAATTGTTATGTATTTGTTTTATACTAGGGGGCTTCGCCCCCTGCTCGCTAACGCTCGCCAACCCCCAAACATCTTGCTGCGCTCGAATAGGTTTGCCAGCCATAAAAAATGTAACCAAATTTTTATAACTTTAATGTAAGGCCTAATAGAGAAAACACCCAAATTGCAAGTTTCATAATAGAAAGTTAAATATACTATCCGCCAACATTCTGATTTAAAACTTCATTAGTTATGCCCTTACATTGAAGTCCCAATATCTTTTATTTATTCTGATAAGTCGCCCCGTTAGAGAACGACGTCCAACGCGAGGCATTTTCTGGATAGAAATACTTCAAAATAATAATTACTCTAATACAAAAATGCTTCAGAAAAACAGAAAAAATCTACTTTGAAACGAAGAGTTTAAAAAGAGCTTTAAAAATAGCAACGGGTTTGTTGTTTACATACGTAAGGATAGCTTTAAAATTAGCAACGGTTGGTTGGTTGGTTGAACCCCCGAGCAGCGGGTTTGTTTACTTAAGGATGTTGCCATTCTTATATTCAAAATCATTGAGGCTTTGTATTAGCTTAATGATGAAAAATATTGAAATTTAACTAATTAATAAAGTGTTAATAAATTATTTTGGCTCGTTTTGGCAAATTTACAGCTTATTTCCTTTAAAATGACACCTTGATCATTGAAATTGGTTGAGTAGTTTAGGTGGACGCACTAACCCCAAAAAACGTATTGCCTATTAAATATATAGATAATATTACTTGGCGACAAAGTTATATCGAAAAATAATTACTTTTACTCGAGGTCAAATATGGATCTATATCCACCGACGCATGTATCGGTGATTTATAAATGTATATTTGCCCTAGTTAAAATAATAATTTTTGAATATAACTGTACCGTTTGGTCGGCAATTTAAAGGATTTAAAAATATATATTGTTAAGAATTTTTGTATATTTGTAAATATTTCGTAGTGTTAATTTTGTAAATAGGAAAACTTATGTACATTTCGCATAAGGCAGTGCAATAGTTCGTCGTTAGTTTGCTTCCCCGCAATGTGTGTCTTATTGCTTGATAACGAGTTTTACAGAGATAACGCTGGGAAGCGAGTTTTACAAGGAGCAGGGCATTTAACATTATGGTAATGGCAATCTCGCCAAATTGGCGAGATAGAGCCAAGTTAGCGACTAATTTTTATCGCCAAATTTGGCGACCATTTGGCGACATTTTCGGTCCCCATGTATATGTATAGGACTTTTCAACTACGATCTGGAAAGTTCTCCAAATATCTACCTCTAGAAATTTCAAGAAGGTTTGACTCCTATATAAGGCCGGCCGTGAGTTGAGTCCGTGATTTTGAGTCACTGAATTAGTTGACTGAGGTTAGTCAGTTAGTTGACTGGAATTACTGAGTTGAGATACTGAGTCTCAGTGAGCATTCAGAGAGTTCCGAAAGCGAACTGTACTGCATTGTCTTTTGCGGCGATTTAGCAGTTGTGTGTCAAGTTTAACTGCTGTTTGCGCTCTATTGTTGTGTATAGAGCTGTATTAAGTCTAAAAAAATTCGTAACAATATAATTTCAAAGGGGCGAACACAAGATTGTTAGAGTATGCATTTGATTTTTTTTTTTTTTTAATATAAGCCTTTTTTAACTTATGATGGCAGTATTGATCTGTCTCCAATGATTTTAAGAACTGTAGTCCTCTTTGTTTCTTTCAGCCATGTTCTCTTTGCAACTTGCCATCCATTCGATGAACGACGCACAGACGACAGGTACTTGAACCCAAATATTGCCACCAAGCACAAACCGCGAAACAGCAATCTTCTCCGGAAATGTAAAATTTTCTTGGATGGTTCCCAAAGCACGCTTCCCTCCCCCATTGTCGTTTGTCTGGTTGGCTTTTTAAAGGTCAATTAAGGGTAAAGACAATTTGCTGGATTTTATGTAAATGTCTCTGGATAAGTGTTGTCTTGAAGGAAATTGTGCCGACGAGTGTTGGGACATTGAAAAACTGTCAGCAGGGGCGTACTGGCCATAGGGTTTGCAATCACCGGGCCGGTCAGTGTCACTGTAAAAAATGGGCCGGACCGGTATGAAAGTAATTTTTTTTTTTCATTTTTTTTTTTTTAATGTAAAGTAGTTGCTTTCCTTAACTTTTTCGGGGGGAAAAAAAAAAAAGAAAAAAATGCATTCAATTTTATATTTAAAAAATAGACGCACTAAGATTTATATACTATAGTAATGCGAGTTTTTACTTATTTTATGACTTTTATGGTAAAATATATGTAATGTATTCGCATTGGGATAGTCAATGAAGCTATTAGATCGCTCTAGTAAATTCTCCAGTTAGCGAGAACCACTTAGAACATAGTAGAACGTCCCTCAAACTCATATAAGCTACGTAATCCGTTTTGACTCCGCCTCTTAACATATCAAATCTTGACTAGTGATTGCATCATCCACTTCGCTCAGAGCCTCTCTGACAATAAATTTTTATATTTGTTTAATCTCGGCTGCTTTTTTATATCCTAAGAGTGTCAACACTATTTTACCGTTACAAAAGTCGACAGGATGTGATCTTCTGTAGGGGAAACAGTTTAAATTAAAGACGTAAAGACTTCGCAGTTTACCTCTTGATATTTTGACGTCTGTCAATCAGATGGACATGGTGCCCGTGTGTCTTTGAAAACAACAGGAGCCGAGTTCTAAGCCACGCCTTCTTCGTCTGTAATTGGCAGAAAGTTTCACCGAAGGAGAAAAGAGTGGTAAGCGGAACCCTACCGTAGACTTTTAGGCCTGAGTTTTGAGAAACGTCCGGTGACCTTTGATCCGAAGAAAAATAGCGTTGAAGTGTGATAAGTGCTTCTGAACTTACGGACTTTTTGGAACTTTTTCTCTAAGGATTACTGATAACTTGACTGAAGCGGAAGAAGAATACCATTTGGGTATGTACAAGGAAAAACATGTATTTTGTTTAATTTCTGTAAAATCTATATTGAAATGTTTTTAATTTAATATTTGACTTCAAGTTAGTTTTGAACTTTAAAGAATTGCGATAAAAGTGTCTAGATATTTAAGTAAAATATTTTTGTATTAATTAAATCAAGTAAGCTTAATAACGATATTTTATTGACTGTGATTTCATCTTATGTTACTACTTTCTGGAAGACAATTATACGAGATAAATAGTCGACAAGTATTAACAAGTGAGAATATGGATAAAGAAACTGCCACACTCAGTAATATGAAAGGAATGCTTCCAGAAAATTCGTTAACTGCTTTCCAGAACGAAGATATGCTTAACAAAGATTCTGTTGGTTCTTCTGGTACTGTTCCTAATTCTGTTGTAAAAGATATTAATGAAATTAATAGTGTTGCTGTAAGTCAAACCAATAGCATGAATCCTTTTGAAAAAGTAAACTCAAATAAAGCATGGGATAATATCCCTGAACTTATTGCTTTTAATCCTGAAAATGGAATTAACATAAATAATTGGTTACAGTATTTTGAAACTAAAACCTTACAATTGGGGTTTTCAGATGATTGGAGGCTTAAAAATCTAAACAGATACCTTCAAGGTACTGCCTTTAAAGAATACATTAACTGTTGTCTTTTAATCACTAATTGGAATGAATTGAAAGAATTGCTTCTTGAAAAATTTGCCCAACCAAATTGTGTGAATTTTGGAGATTTTTATCATCAACAATTAGGAGATCAAGATGATTTATTAAAATATTTTCACAGTAAGATGGAAATTGGTAGGCAATTGGGTTTAGACACAAAATTAATCTTAGAAGCTTTGTCGGAGGGTATTAAAAATCGTAATGTTAGACAATTGCTGATAGCTAATCCTCCTAAAACACCTATAGATTGGTTAAATTTAGTCACTCGTTTACACTCTCCTTAATAGTCAACATAACTGAAGTCTATTGCTATTGTGCTATTGTAGGATGTATTATTATTTATTATTATTATTATGTTATTGATTTTATTATTAGTGTGAATTTGTGTTACAATTCAATGATTTACAATAATGATAAGGTGTTTATTTTGAACATGTTATAAAGTATTTTTTTTTTTAAAAAAGGACATTTAGTATTATTGTGTTATTTCAGTTGCAATTCAGCATTTTGTAGAAGTATTATGAAAGGTTGTATCGTTCAAAATTTTGTTTTTCAGAGTGATAGGAGATATTATTTTATTAAATGTTATTTGTCTTTATTTTATTTGTTGGAAATAATAAGATATAGAAGAAATATGTGAAAAAGAAACAACTGAGTATTAAATTAATAATGTATTATAGGAATATGAAGAATATTTATTAATTAGTATGTTTTTCTAAGAATCTAAACTGTAATATAAAGGGTTTAATCTGGTTTAGTAAGGAAAAGTTCATAAATTACCACAAATGTCAATGAACTTTTGTCCTGTAACAAAGGAACTTTGTCCTTGATAACTAGATTAATACTAATTTTATACTATACAGTGAGAGTAGATTCTTTAACAAATAGTGTATTTCACTAAAGTATTGAAAATTAATAAGATAGAGTAAGCGTTTAAAATTTAGGTACTCCTCACTCTGACTGTACAATTTATTTTACAATATTTTGAAAATTCAAAGTGTATTCTAAATTTTATTTTGAATGTAATGTTGTATTGTTAGTATGTTGTTTCTAGTTATATTCAAAGTCTGTTCCTGTTATGATCCTTGTACTCTTGTTAAAGAACAAGTGGGTGATTTTTGCTAGTGTAAGACAAAATTTAAATTGTTTGTTTGTTTTAGACATTTCTCCTTTCTGGACGGACCGCGGCCGTCTTGAAAGGGGGGATGTTGTAATGTATTCGCATTGGGATAGTCAATGAAGCTATTAGATCGCTCTAGTAAATTCTCCAGTTAGCGAGAACCACTTAGAACATAGTAGAACGTCCCTCAAACTCATATAAGCTACGTAATCCGTTTTGACTCCGCCTCTTAACATATCAAATCTTGACTAGTGATTGCATCATCCACTTCGCTCAGAGCCTCTCTGACAATAAATTTTTATATTTGTTTAATCTCGGCTGCTTTTTTATATCCTAAGAGTGTCAACACTATTTTACCGTTACATATATATTATCATTTCGGGTGTAATTTTCCAATGATCTGGGCATTCTTTAGTTTGTAATTTAGATTTCTTTTATTTAGTTTTAGCGACAAATAGTAGAGTAAAGCGAGTTATAAATAGTAGAGACAATTTGATGTAATTAAACCAATTATCAAAATAATTCAATTATTAAAAATACTAAAACTTTAAAATTATTGAAAACTATAAAAAAATTATAGAAAATAATTATTAAATATAAATATTTAAATAATAAAATATACTGATTATTACAATTAGTTAATTGTTGGAATTATTTTATTTTTAACTATAATTACTAATATTTGATTAATGACTATATTGAAAATTTGACCGCCATAAATCTAAAAATCACCGGGCCACTATTGCGTCCCAGTACGCTCCTGAATGTCAGCCATTCCTCCTGTTTCACTTATTGCAAATTGTACCGACATTAGCAAAGCCATCTTGTTGTTTCGTGCTGGGTTTTTATATCCTACTGTCAGGGGCGTACTGATATACGAAATCAGCCAAGTGATTTTAGACCTATGCCGGCCCAAATGTTCAATGTAATCATGAAACAAATTTTAATAACTTCTGTTGATGATAAATTAATTCCAATAATTAATTAATTTTAATAATTAATGAATTTTATTATTTAAATATTTAAAGTTGATAAATAATTTCAATAATTAAATAATTTTTAATTATTAATGGATTTTAAGAATTGATTTGTTTTAATAATTAGTTTAATGAAATCAAATTTTTCCGTCTAATACTTAAACCTCTTTTGAGTGAACTTGGTTTCAGAAAAAAAAGAAGAAAAAAGATAGTTTGTTTCAAAAACTAAAAAAATTGAAAAAAAATGTCCAGGTATATAACTATACTAAACTTCAACTTAACTTGACATCACTAGACGGTAGATCGTCACAGTGCTCATAGGCATTTAATCCATTTTGGCGGCGTGAAAGCATAATGCTCGCCAAACCATACAGCCTTTTGTTCAACAAACGGGATGGACAGGAATACTGTATCACCCCATTCCCTTTTCATTCTTCTCCCGTCCCACCAGAAAAAATCACGCTAGGAAATTCAGCCCAGTAACCCTGTAGAGAACAAAAGGCTCTAAGGTTTGGCGAGAATTATGTCTTCACTCCGCTAAGATGGATTAAATGCCTATGAGCACGGTGAAGATCTATCCAGGGGTGTAGTGGAGCGGGAACGCGTGGGAACGGCGATCCTTTACCTTTTTAGAAGGCGGAACGGCGTTCCCTCACCTATTTTTTTTTTTTTTTTTTTTTTTTTTAATTTTATTACGTGACGTTAAACACACAGTCCAGAAAGAAAACGAAACGGTTCTTTCGTGAGAACTATGCTGCCGTTTTCGATATGCAACTTCAGAGCTGAGCAAGCAAGTTCAAGAATTTGCAAACACTTGAAAGAGGCACGGCAACCCACACATATAGCCATTCGAAAAATCGAAACTCGATCTCTTATGGAAATTTTTCTGAATGATAATTGTTTAAGAAATCATGTAAATAATCGGTTTAAAATAAATTGTACATAATTTGTTTAAAAATTGTTGCAAAAAATCTATTTAAAAATTTGTGCCAATATTATGTTTGAAAAGATCTTCTAATCCATTTATAAAGTATCAAATAATCTGTTAAAATGGGTTGTGCAGAGCCAATTGTTAAAAAATCCAGATGATTTAATAGTTTTAAAAAGATATTTAAATAAAAAAGCCTAAACACACATGTTTTTCTTTTCAATTTTGAGGAGCTCATTATCTGTTTTGAGATTATTAAAGTAAAATTCAGAAAGTTATTTATTCTTAGTTGCAATTTTCACTCCCCCCCCCCCCCCCACACACACAGAAAAAAACAAAAGTATACGTTTATAACGATGCGACATAGCGTTCCCATATCTTTTTATTTTACACTACACCACTGGATCTATCGTCCAGTGATGTCAAGTTAAGTTGGAGATTAGTATAGTATGTTTATTATCTAACTGAAAGATCCATTTTTTACACTCAACGACCGGCCCCGTGATTGCACCTCGACTACCCTATGGTCAGTACTCCTCTACCTACAGTTAGTTGTACCTTAGTGTTTCTGATGGCAGTTTAAGATAATCTCAATAACTTCTACAACTGATAACTGTTGCTTGCTCTCTCTAACATACTCTGCTAAGATCATACCCAGCAACAACGTAAATAGAAGGAAAGCAATTTAAATTTCCTTAAAATTCTCCAGAACTTTTATAATCTGATACAAATTTAAACGATTGGAAACTAATTTTTAAGAAATGTATTGCAAAATAAATTCGTTTGTAATTTTCGAAGAAATTTTAAAGTTATTAGGTAGATTGATAACGGTATAGTAACTGGAATAATACGCTATACAGAAGTAGTACACTGTTAAAAAAGATTCCACTTTGCATTAAAAATTTGTTCTCATTTAGCTGCAACCAACATTTGGTGCTTAGTTTCACGATTTAATGGTGCTTATGGTCCGAGGTAGCACCATTAAATCGTGAAACTAATGTTGGTCGCAGCTAAATGAGAACAAATTTTTGGTGCAAGGTGGAATAAAATCTTTATAGTTCGAGAGGCGACTACAATTTTTGGACCCCATCGAACATTATCCTGAATTTTTTATGGAAATTGGAGAAAAGGGAGTAGATTAGGAATCCACTGGTCTGCCGTGGCTAAAATGGCCGAAACTGATCAAAAATCGACTTGGAATGAGTTGAACTAAATTCCGATTGCCAAATATGTTATAACTTGCAAAAAAAATAGAACAAACTTATTCGTCTGGAAACCCACTGCATTTTGATTTTCAATGAGAAAAAGCGCAAACGATTTCTGATCTTTGACTCGGAAAACTTATATCTTTTAAAAGTAAGCCAAATTGGCGACATCAGTTACGTCATAAGTGAAGTAATATTTTTTGCCAACTTGGCTCCCTTTTAATAGATGCAAGTAGACCGTCGCCAGATATCTGAATCGTCTGCAACCTTCTTAATTAAAAATTAAAGAGTAAAGGTTACCAAATAAAAAAAAAAAAAAAATGTTCATTATCTGGCAAGTTATGGCGCATTTGGCAATTGGATTTAGTTCAACTTATTAAAAGTCGATTTTTGACCAGTTTCGGCCATTTTTGCCACGGCAGACCAGTGGATTTGTAATCTACTCACTTTTCTCTAATTTCTATAAAAAATTCAGAATGATGTTAGATGGGGTCCAAAAATTGCAGTCGCCTCTCAGTCTATTAACAGTGTAGAAATCAATGGGTATATTTTAGAGAAATATCTCGTAATATGGCACCAATGATTTTTAACCCTTGTCAACTTTTTTTTTTTTAAAACAAACCTTGACATCACAGCCATCAGTCGTGACATACAGAACATAAAACCAATGACATACAGACCATAAAAAAAAAACTAGAGTTCATAAAATATTAAAACCCATAAAATGAAGCATCCTTGCATAAAAACAACAACAGCCGTAATCCACCACGCATCACTTCTACCTATGCTTGTCGACAATCCTTGACAAAACGATGACAGGCAATAAAAAAAAAAAGAATAAAAAAAAAAAAACACCGAACGGATAAAACTAGAAGATCCGAAGACCTTTCGGACGAACCTTCGCAACCGTTGCCTAATCCAATTTATTGCTAAACCTCCTTCTTCAAACGATTAAGCGGTGACTCCTAATGAGCTTTCCTTGATGTCAGACTCCCCTTGAAACAATTTGTGATATTGTGTCAGATGGTAATAACAGGGACAAATGAGGAAGACGGTTTTTCATTCTGACATTGAGGTTCGTCTCAAGGGCAGGCCATTACCACACACTGGAAATTTGACTTTCTAAGCATCAAATTTAGAGAACTTGCTAGTACAGAAATTTGTTCAGTATTTTTAATATTTAAATAAATTCGACGCAATCCAGAACCAATTAGAGGAAGTTCCAGTGGGGCGCATTCACTATACTCGCTGTGTAACAATCTTCTAGGCCAGTGCATTTATAGACTGAGAGGCGACTGCAATTTTTGGACCCCATCGAACATCATTCTGAATTTTTTATAGAAATTAGAGAGAAGTGAGTAGATTACGAATCCACGGGTCTGCCGTGGCAAAAATGGCCGAAACTCATTAAAAATCGACTTGGAATGAGTTGAACTAAAATCCGATTGCCAAATATGTCATAACTTGCCAAAAAGAGAACAAACTTTTTCGTCTGGCAACCCACTGCATTTTGATTACGATTTCTGATCTCTGGCTCGGAAAACTTGTATCTTTTAAAAGTAAGCCAAATTGGCGACATCAGTTACGTCATCAGTGACGTAATGTTTATTGCCGATTTGGCTCATTTGTGAAGCCATAGACACACATTCGAATCATCTGCAACCTTCTTAATTGAAAATTAAAGAGTGAGGGTCAATAAAAAAAATTGAATTAAAAAAAAAAAATGCTTACTATTTGGCAAGTTATGGAGCTTTCGGCAATTGGATTTAGTTCAACTTATTAAAAGTCGATTTTTGACCAGTTTCGGCCATTTTTGCCACGGCAGACCAGCGGATTCGTAATCTACTCACTTTTCTCCAATTTCAACAAAAAATTCAGAATGATGTTCGATGGGGTCCAAAATTTGCAGTCGCCTCTCAGTCTATTAGCTTCGGGAAAAAAAATGAGAAGACGGAGGTTGGAGATGCCGTTGACTGGGTTGTCAAAATAAAGGCTAATAATTTAAACCAAGATATATCTTTACTATTTAATGAGATGTAATTAATATCCATTGATATTTACTTAAATATTGCACCTAATTACAAAACACTCCCCATCTAAGCTACGTAATAAGTTGCCCATGGTTACAAACATATCCTAACCAGTTAGAAGGGAAGTTAATAATATAGATCTCTATGGTGATTGTTAAGTCTTCTTTGGCTTACCAAATATCTTCTTCGGTGGGCCAATAGTAGAGGTCGGAAATATCGATCAAAATAAATATCGATACTATATCGTTGCGTGGAAAAAATATCGATAAAATATCGATACATGATTTTTTTTTATTTTTTGTTATTTTCAATTTTGCCAGAAACGAAGTTTTTCGGGACAAATTTCTACTTTTTCTGATTGCTTTTTGTAAGATGACTACTTTTCCAACTGAAATGGAACTATTACAAAAGAAAAAGTTATATTTTCGCTTAATTGGGGCAGTAATTTTAAGAAAAATCTAGATAATTTTCAATAGCTTTTAATGGCAACGCTGAATATTTAGATCAATATTTTTACAATGTAAATAGTTGAAAAATTAACAGAGCGATGAATACATACATACATACATACATACATACATACATACATACATACATACATACATACATACATACATACATACATACATACATACATACATACATACATACATACATACATACATACATACATACATACATACATACATACATACATACATACATACATACATACATACATACATACATACATACATACATACATACATACATACATACATACATACATACATACATACATACATACATACATACATACATACATACATACATACATACATACATACATACATACATACATACATACATACATACATACATACATACATACATACATACATACATACATACATACATACATACATACATACATACATACATACATACATACATACATACATACATACATACATACATACATACATACATACATACATACATACATACATACATACATACATACATACATACATACATACATACATACATACATACATACATACATACATACATACATACATACATACATACATACATACATACATACATACATACATACATACATACATACATACATACATACATACATACATACATACATACATACATACATACATACATACATACATACATACATACATACATACATACATACATACATACATACATACATACATACATACATACATACATACATACATACATACATACATACATACATACATACATACATACATACATACATACATACATACATACATACATACATACATACATACATACATACATACATACATACATACATACATACATACATACATACATACATACATACATACATACATACATACATACATACATACATACATACATACATACATACATACATACATACATACATACATACATACATACATACATACATACATACATACATACATACATACATACATACATACATACATACATACATACATACATACATACATACATACATACATACATACATACATACATACATACATACATACATACATACATACATACATACATACATACATACATACATACATACATACATACATACATACATACATACATACATACATACATACATACATACATACATACATACATACATACATACATACATACATACATACATACATACATACATACATACATACATACATACATACATACATACATACATACATACATACATACATACATACATACATACATACATACATACATACATACATACATACATACATACATACATACATACATACATACATACATACATACATACATACATACATACATACATACATACATACATACATACATACATACATACATACATACATACATACATACATACATACATACATACATACATACATACATACATACATACATACATACATACATACATACATACATACATACATACATACATACATACATACATACATACATACATACATACATACATACATACATACATACATACATACATACATACATACATACATACATACATACATACATACATACATACATACATACATACATACATACATACATACATACATACATACATACATACATACATACATACATACATACATACATACATACATACATACATACATACATACATACATACATACATACATACATACATACATACATACATACATACATACATACATACATACATACATACATACATACATACATACATACATACATACATACATACATACATACATACATACATACATACATACATACATACATACATACATACATACATACATACATACATACATACATACATACATACATACATACATACATACATACATACATACATACATACATACATACATACATACATACATACATACATACATACATACATACATACATACATACATACATACATACATACATACATACATACATACATACATACATACATACATACATACATACATACATACATACATACATACATACATACATACATACATACATACATACATACATACATACATACATACATACATACATACATACATACATACATACATACATACATACATACATACATACATACATACATACATACATACATACATACATACATACATACATACATACATACATACATACATACATACATACATACATACATACATACATACATACATACATACATACATACATACATACATACATACATACATACATACATACATACATACATACATACATACATACATACATACATACATACATACATACATACATACATACATACATACATACATACATACATACATACATACATACATACATACATACATACATACATACATACATACATACATACATACATACATACATACATACATACATACATACATACATACATACATACATACATACATACATACATACATACATACATACATACATACATACATACATACATACATACATACATACATACATACATACATACATACATACATACATACATACATACATACATACATACATACATACATACATACATACATACATACATACATACATACATACATACATACATACATACATACATACATACATACATACATACATACATACATACATACATACATACATACATACATACATACATACATACATACATACATACATACATACATACATACATACATACATACATACATACATACATACATACATACATACATACATACATACATACATACATACATACATACATACATACATACATACATACATACATACATACATACATACATACATACATACATACATACATACATACATACATACATACATACATACATACATACATACATACATACATACATACATACATACATACATACATACATACATACATACATATATAAATGTTTTTTACAATTTTATTTTAATTTTCAAGAGCCAAGGAGGTGTACCCCCTTGTACCCTCCTTTTGAAGCCCATGATTATGATGTGTATGGCAAAATATTGAATATTGGTGCCATTTTAACTGCCTCTCTGCCAAGTCCAAACTTTAGTTTTGAAGTTTTTAAAAAAGGAATAATAAAGTAAATAGAAAAAACACATGAAACTACAAAACGACAATTAAAAAACTAAAAATCTTTGAAAATATCGATATATTGGTGACTTTTATCGATATTAAAAAAAAAAATATCGTCGTATCGATATATCGCCGACCTCTAGTCAATAAGCCAAGAATGCGCTATCCAGAAGTTGAAGTTAAGTAACAATGATTAACATCCCCACATTTCATAACTTATATCAAACGAATTTTGTTAACAATATTATCAAAAATATGAATGTTGTATTAAAAGTATAACAAATTAAAGGTGCGAAACATGAATAAAAAAATATATGTCTAAGTTTATCAGCGTTATATTCAAATTTATTTGCCTAATAAAACTTACACGAACGACAATCACGATAGTATGATACACTACAATAACTTATTGCCAAATATGATTATTAAGATGGGTAAAAAAAACGAAATATATATCATAGAAAAGTAATAGCCCGTTAACAGAATAATAGTGCCTTAGGAATAAGAAATAAATTTGAAAAAAATTACATCAGCTTGTTAATATCTTTTACCTAAGGGGCCAAAGTTTCGAAAAAATGGCAAAAAAAAAAAAAAAAAAAATGTTTTTCTCGATTTTTGAAATGTTTATAATATGCTTGCAATTAAATAAATTTACATTATATGTACTAATAAGTTATAAACTAGTAATTCTAAAAATTAGATTAACAGTTGTTATCCACCTTGCGTGGGATATTGGTTAAGGGGGGTCCGGCACCTCTATTGGAGCCCATGTTAAATTCAACAACTTTGGGGGCATCTCATTTAATAACCTATTCTTCAATCATTATGAAACTTTCGCAGTATAATATTTGGATACTTTTGAATACTTCAACACGAGATTTTTGTTATTTTTTAAAAATTAAAATAATTATGATTTTCTAAAAATATGTTTAAGAAAAATTATAAAATTTTAGACTAATTATTTTCTTAAAAAAAAAGTATGCTACTTATCAATAATTCCTCGTGTTAAAGTACTTAAATACATTAGAGAAACATGTCAAAAAAAATTCAAGCATTTATGTCATATGGATTTTAAGCTATGTGCTCCCAAACATGAAAAAATGGCATTTTGAGAAATTCGGCTTTGAAGTTAAGAAACGTGCATTAAATACCTACATTTTGTTTACTTCAAAAAATTATTAAAAAATACTTTGAAATAAGATATAATTCAAAATGTGGCATCATTTTAAAGACATAAATTTATATTTTAATAAACAGTAATAAACTCGAAATCAATAATCTGAAAAATTTTCATGTGCCGGACCCTCTTAAGGTCTTTGGCGAGAAAGTTCACTCGCTTGTTGAAACAGCTTGCGATATTTTAAACAGATATGTCTGGACAGTTGACAAATCGTCTTCAGCAACAGCTGGGAATTCAGCTTTAATTGGCTTTAATTTTGCAATTGACATTGATTCACGAGTCGAAAAGGATTTATCAATTTGGCTACAATACGAACGAGGATCCGTCGTTTGTCCATCGAGATGTTTGAAAAGATATCTCAGCGAAACATAATTTTAAAATTAACAATTTAGCCGATCGATCTTACTGAAGTTTTTATTTTGGGTTTTTTTTTTTCTTTTTAAACTTGTTCTCAAGCAAACGAATAACATCGTCTTCGCTTCCTGTGTTAAGGACAGTTCCGTCACATCCGATTGCAATTATTTTTTTATAGACTGAGGGCGACTGCAATTTTTGGACTCCATCAAACATCATTCTGAATTTTTTATCGAAATTAGGGAAAAGTGAGTAGATTACGAATCCACTGGTCTGCCGTGGCAAAAATGGCCGAAACTGGTCAAAAATCGACTTTTAATAAGTTGAACTAAATCCAATTGCCAAATGCGCCATAACTTGCCAAATAATGAGCATTTTTTTATTTGATAACCCTTACTCTTTAATTTTAAATTAAGAAGGTTGCAGACGATTCAGATATCTGCCGACAGTCTACTTGCATCTATTAAAAGGGAGCCAAGTTGGCAAAAAATATTACATTACTTATGACGTAACTGATGTCGCCAATTTTGCTTACTTTTAAAAGATATAAGTTTTCCGAGCCAAAGATCAGAAATCGTTTGCGCTTTTTCTCATTGAAAATCAAAATGCAGTGGGTTGCCAGACGAAAAAGTTTGTTCTATTTTTGGCAAGTTATGACATATTTTTGGCAATCGGATTTTAGTTCAACTCATTCCAAGTCGATTATTGATCAGTTTCGGCCATTTTTGCTACGACAGACCAGTGGATTCGTAATCTACTAACTTTTCTCCAATTTCTATAAAAAAATTCAGAATGATGTTCGATGGGGTCCAAAAATTGCAGTCGTCTCGCGGACTATTAGGTTTCCACATTAATTAACCTTTCAGCGAGTGAAGTGAGCTTATGCTAGCGCGACAACTTTTCAGCGAGCGAAGCAAGCCTGCACTTGGCTGGCAGTAAACCTTTCAGCAAGCGAAGCGAGCCTATGGCTGCATTGAAACTTTTAGCAAGCGAAGAAAGCATGAGTTTATGTAGCAACTTTCAGCGAGCGAAGCGAGCCTTATTCGCGAAGTGTCGAAAGCTGAGACTTATAAACAATGACGGGTGTCCGTAACGCGGGGCCATACAACAAGTCAATGAATAAGACCCTACTAGATATCACCTATTCTGATAATTAGAATTCGGCTTAATCCGAAAGCTTTTCCAAAATACAACTAAATAAAGCTTAAGTAAACTGTTTACCATCATCACAGTTCTTTTTACATCCGACTGGCGCATAAAGCCTTATAAACAGTTCCAATTAAAGCTTATACATTGAGAAATCGAATCTTCAGAATAATTACGAAAGAAAGTTCTTAGAAGGATTCATTTCCAACTTAGAACAGCACGGGGGAAAAAATAAACACGGACATTTTTTTAACACCATTCACAAGCAAAACACTTCTGTGAACTGTTGCTTCACGGCAAAACATCTTGTGTAAGAACAAGGTGATAGAAATAAAATTAAAAAAAAGAGGAATGGGAAAAGTGAACGACTTGTTTGTATCGAGGACATTTCCCATCGTGTTTCCTTTCTTAAGGATATAATGACGTCACGTGAAAAAAGCCTATCTCGAAATTTGGAATTCCAGGCACGAATCAACACACTTTCACTCGATGTCACGATCACGTGAGGAAGATATTTACGGTCGTCGTTATCTTGTTTACATTTTTTTTTTATATATCAAATATGCAATCTATATTTTTAAAGTAGATATTCGATAGATTGCACAAGACCTAATTTCCACACGGACAAAAGTAGCACCTGCACAAGATACATTTTTTATCCCAAGTGTCCACTTATTCATAATAAAATGAAATTTTCTCTAACAATTTAACTCCAAGGTGTTATTTTGAGTTCTAATTTGTGGCATCACTTAGAACATGCTCGTGGACCAATCACAATACAACTTTGAAAACGAATTCAAATTTTCATTCGTGTCACAAATTCATTTCTTGTTCCTGCGAAAATAATATTTGACCGTGACATACAGTTTAATTTGGGCAAAAATTTTTAAATTTTAATTTACTACTCCAATAAATACAGGGTGTTCGCAAATTAATTGGGCAATGAGTGCAAATTAGAGTGCAATAGATCTGTATCATTACCAACTATTTTTGCATTCCGAATGGAATGGTGAACATAAATTTGGGGGAAAATAGAATGGTTTATAATGCCTGGTTATTAAGTTATACAGATCTATTGAAACTCCACTGCCTAACTAATTTTTGTTCACAGTGTATTAATCTGTTAGTGTTAAATTTTTTTCAGTAGAAGGTTTCGAAATTAACAGCATCGACGCTGATGTAAACCAATTTACAGAATACATTATCTAATCCAATCACAGAATACATTATCTAATCCAATCACAGAATACATTATCTAATCCAATGACAGAATAAATATCTAATCGACAGAATCACTGTTGCGTATTAATACTTTAAACGATGAATATTTCACAGAGAATGAACAGCCACAACCTTTTTCTTAACAATTTTAATAGAACACAGAAGTTTTCCGTTTTTTAAGTCTGTTGCCAAATACATTCACACAGTAAAACAGCAAACGATTATATTATGCGCAAACAATTATATTATGTGCGGTGACGTCATCGCCGTCTGATCTTAGAGCGCAACAATCACCAATCCTTCCATTGGACAATTTTTAATTTCCTAACAATTATTAAACATAACAGGTACACAACCACAAACACCGCCACCAGGCATCCTTGAACTTTCAACACAAAAACTCCCTTATTAAAATAACTTATATAAGGAAATACTGACTTCCAATAAGGAAATAAAACTGAAAAAACAATAAAGATATAAGAACGTTTCCGGAAGAAGTTCGCCTCTTAAGAAAAGAAACGCGTTTCATTGACACACATAAAGAAACCTGAACTGCGGAACAAGCTACTTTCCCATTAAAAGATTGGGACAGTGGAATGCGCCCCTTGGTGGTGGAAAGTGGAAGCTATCGATCCACTTTCTTCCGCCCTTCCGAAGCTGAAGAAGTCGTCTTTTCGAGAGGATATTGAGTCTCGGATGATAAGGTGGGAGAAATTGATCCAGTCAGCAATGAATTGGTGATGTTATTAAAGCCTCTTTGGAATGTTTAAAGAATCATGAGCTAGAAATATTATTTCAAAACTATCCATATTTTTGCCGCCTGTATGACAGTAGAAATTAATAAGAAGTAAAAATTTATTTAGAATCTTTTTAGAAAAGTTCACGAGGCTAACTTACTTCATATTAATTTTATTCAGTGGTAAAAGTGAGTAAAAAAAAAAAAGCGGGGGGATGCCCAAAATTTGGTGACAAGTGCATCCCCCCCCCCCCCCCCCTCCTCGAATGAAGCATTTTATAATTTTGTATCTTTTAATAAAAATGTTAACTAGTAAGGAAATAATACTTCCTAACACATTGAACAAAGGTACAAAATGTATTGGTATTTTAATGATTATTCTGTGATTTAGTTTTTTTTCCTTGGAACTAAGAGATTAAGAGAAGTAATAATCCACCATTTTATTTAGATTTAAATGGTGCTTCTAAACGTGCATACTTTCATGAAATAAAATTAATTGCGAACACTAAAATGTATTTTTTAAATAGTTTATTGTTTTTTATATGGAACGAGAATAGAAATTTAACTTTTAAGAAAGTTCCTTCAAAGTTAAATGTTGAACAAGTCTAACAAACAGTATTTGTAAATAAATATACTTTTTATCTTATATTTAAACTAAGTAGTATAATACATTTTTATAATAGTATGATATATATAGTGTTACGAATTTCTGTATATTTGTAAATATTCCGTAGCATTAATTAAGTAAAAATGACAATTTATGTACATTTCGTACAAGAGTTTGTTTTCCTGCAATGTGTTTCTTAATGCTTGATAACGAGTTTTACAGAGATAAAGCTGGGAAGCGAGTTTTACAAGGAGCGGGGCATTTAGCATTATGGTAATGGCAATCTCGCCAAATTTGGAGACATTTTCGGTCCCTATGTACATGTATAGGACTTTTCGACTACGATCTGGAAAGTCCTCCAAATTTCTATCTCTAGAAGATTCACGAAGGATTGACTTTCCATTATAAACCCGGCCATGAGTCCGTTAGTTGACTGAAATTACTGAGTTGAGATACTGAGTTAGCTGTCTCTCAGTGAGCATTCAGAGTAGTTTTAAAGCGAACTGTATTGCATTGTCTTTTGCGACGATCTGTAGCAGTTGGGAAGTTTTTTTTAACTGCTGTTTCAGCTCTATTGCTGTGTAAAGAGCTGTATTGAGTCTTCTAGAACGATAAGTTCAGGTTTTGTAAAAGAATCTGTGAAGAGTATATCGGAATAAATTTCTGCAAGTGTTAATCTGCTTTGGCTTCAAATCTTTCGAACCCACCCACGCAACAATATGTACCATAAATAGTTTTTTATTTACATTTGAAAACTTTAAATCACTTTTTCTCGGGTCACTTATTTTAAAAGTCTTTCTTTAGTAGTTTTTAGATGGAATGAGGGTTTTATTTAAAAGGTGGGGTGGATTTCAGTGGTTTTAGAAGTGGGGAGGGGGGGACGCATGGGTATTTTCTTGAAAAGTGGAGGGACGCGTCACCCCGCGTCTACCCACACTTCTATACTAAACTTCAACTTAACTAGACATCACTTAGACGGTAGATCGTGACAGTGCTCATAGGTATTTAATCCATTTTGGCGGCGTGAAAGCATAATGTTCGCCAAACCACAACCCTGTAGAGAACAAAAGGCTATAAGGTTTGGCGAGAATTATGTCTTCACTCCGCCAAAATGGATTAAATACCTATGAGCACTGTGACGATCTACCGTCTAAGTGATGTCTAGTTAGGTTGAAGTTTAGTATAGCACTGATTTTATTTCGGAACATTGTAGGACTTTTCTTTTTGTACGTGGTGAGCCTAAATTCTAGAGCGCATTTTAGAGTTCCATAAAACAAACACAGGGCAAGTTACTAACATGTTTAAGGCGTCTTCTCACTTTAGGCACCTCGAAAATAGGCTATTTTCGCGATTTTTTTTCGAGGATTTTTGCAAACAATTATGGGATAAAATGGATCCTATATAATAAACACATCTTTCAAGTACAAGAAATTTTTATTTTTTTTATTTTTTTGAACAATTATTATAATAAAACAGTAGCATCGAAAAACCCGTGTAGAAATGTAATGTTCGTGGTTTGTTGATGAAATTTCGGAAACTATCCGGCCGATTGTCATGAAATTTGAATGACATATTCTTCATAGTTATGGCTATAGCGCATATCATCAGAATTTTGATATTCGCGAAAATAACAAAATGGCGCACGTTTTTCGAAAAAGTAAAAAAAAAAAAAACGCGTTTTTTTTGCAGTTTTTTATAAAAGAAAAAATACTTCAAATCAAAATTTCAAAAATCTGATGATATGCGCTATAGCCATAACTATGAAGAATATGTCATTCAAATTTCCTGACAATCGGCCGGATAGTTTCCGATATTTCATCAACAAGCCACGAACATTACACTTCTACACGGGTTTTTCGATGCTACTGTTTTATTATAATAATTGTTCAAAAAAAAAATTTTTTTTTCCTTGTACTTGAAAGATGTGTTTATTATATAGTATCCATTTTATCCCATAATTGTTTGCAAAAATCCTCGGAAAAAAATCGCGAAAATAGCGTATTTTCGAGGTGCCTAAAGTGAGAAGACGCCTAAATGCTTTATTGGACAAGCATAATTGAAACAGTTTTGAGTTACATGTTCGATACATGCTACACGAGCTTCATTTGTCGCCCGTAAAATATCAAGTTTGTATTCAACTTTTTGTATTGTAACTTGTTTTGCGTTACATGTTCGATAAATTCTACACGAGCTCCATTTGTCTTCCGCAAAATATCAAGTTTGTATTCAACTTCACACTAAGTGCTGAGGAGCATATCCGCCGTTATTTCTTCTCCATTAACACTATACTAAACTTCAACTTAACTAGAGATCACTTAGACGGTAGATCGTGACAGTGCTCATAGGTATTTAATCCATTTTGGCGGAGTGAAGACATAATTCTAGCCAAACCTTATAGCCTTTTGTTCTCTACAGGGTTGTGGTTTGGCGAACATTATCCTTTCACGCAGCCAAAATGGATAAATTGTCTGTGAGCACTGTGACGATCTACCGTCTAAGTGATGTCTAGTTAAGTTGAAGTTTAGTATAGATTGTCTAAGCAAGTCATTTTGACTGCTTTTGAATTTCAATTAAAAAAATAATTATTTAAATAAATGACACAGCTTCTTATAATTTTGTGACTTTTTCTACAACATATAAATGGGTTAGTTAATCATTGTTGTTGCCCCCCCCCCCCACCTTCACTTCCGGTATATATATGTGTGTTATACCTATATTGCCGAAAAGCAGTCATTTTGACTGCTTGGAAAAGACCAGTACGGCTCTGGATTGGAATAACATGATAACATACAAGTTCATGATAAATTGTCGATTTCGACATATACTTGATAAGTTGCAGTTGTTCAATAACTAAAGTTATTGTTATTTCGTACTTGTTATTCGAATCTTTATGCCAGGCCTGGCCAAGCGCTTTGTTCCCTTTGAACGCGCTGTAACGTAATTCAGATGGGAAGGAGGATCACTGAGTGTATGATCTCATACTGTAATCGGTACGGCTAAAATGTCCAGATAATGTATCAATTATTTTTTTTTCGAACTGAAATACATTTTTTTTTATTGTTAATACTTATTAATAACTTGTTATATGACTGTAAGTGATATAAAATATATTAAAAATTACTGTTAAACAAATTTCTTTGCGCATTAGTTATTTTTTAACAAAGCAGACATTTTGACTGCTTTCAGGCAATATAGGTATATACTAAGATCCCGTCTTTCTAGTGTTAAGTCTCAGTGATTCATCGTTTTCTTTTATCAATATCCCGAACGTGTCGCTCAGTCAAATAGTGGTTAGCGCGCATCAGACTTCTACGCTGATGGGTCTCAGTTTGAATGCGGGATAAGACGTGGATGTCCTATAGACTGAGAGGCAACTGCAATTTTTGGACCTCATCGAACATCATTCTGAATTTTTTATAAAAATTAGAGAAAAGTGAGTAGATAACGAATCAACTGGTCTGCCGTGGCAAAGAGAGCCGAAACTGATCAAAAATCGACTTTTAATAAGTTGAACTAAATCCAATTGCCAAACGCGCCATAACTTGCCAAATAATTAGCATTTTTTTATTTGGTTACCCTTACTCTTTAATATTTTCAGTTAAGAAGGTTGCAGACGATTCGGATGTGTGGCGATGGCTTACTTGCATCTTTCACAAATGAGCCAAACTGGCGATAAACATTACGTCACGGATGACGTAACTGATGTCGCCAATTTGGCTTACTTTTAAAAGACACAAGTTTTCCGAGCCAGAGATCAGAAATCGTTTGCGCTTTTTCTCATTAAAAATCGAAATGCAATGTGTTGCCAGACGAAAAAGTTTATTCTCTTTTTGGCAAGTTATGGCGCATTTGGCAATCGGATTTTAGTGCAACTCATTCCAAGTCGATTTTTGAACAGTTTCGGCCATTTTTGCCACGGCAGACCAGTGGATTCGTAATCTACAACCAAAAACTGCAGTCGCCTCTCGGACTACTAGGTTAGGGGCAACGATGGCCCTCCCACTGGATGTCCCTTCATAGTGACATAGTTCATAGTGACATAGTTCATAGTGACATAGTTCATAGTGACATAGTTCATAGTGACATAGTTCATAGTGGCCAAGTGACTGAGAGCCCATTGCAAGTGATTATGAGTACTTGGGGCCGGTATTAAAAAAAATAAAAAAATATTCCGAACGTTTGATGTGTACCTTTGACACCCCCCCCCCCCCCCAAAAAAAAAAAAAAAAAAAAAAAAAAAAGAAGGGGGTGTTATGTCGGGTGATCGTGCAGCAGGCCAAGAAATCGATCCACCTCGACTAATCGGTTGTTGGAGAGATGCTTCTTGCAGGCATACATTGGGACAAGCTTATTTGAGCTCATTAAATAAGCTACAAAGTTGTGAACGGGTTTTACTACGTCCTGATTGGCTGACTGGAACGGTGTGTGGCAGATTCGTTAAAACTCTTATAGTGTCCGTGGTAAGAGAAGCGAAATATTAGTTAAAATTCAAACTTAAAAGCGCTTATTTTTCTTTTTATTATTAGCATATATTTTAGGTTTAATACAAAACTACGTGCGCAGAGATTATCAATATTAGTATAAAAGTTGTGATTTGTCTGGAACTATATCTTGACGCGGAAGGATTCATCATACAGCGTATATATACTTAAGGCGTCTTCTCACTTTAGGCACCTCGAAAATAGGCTATTTTCGAGATTTTTTTTCAAGGATTTTTGCAAACAATTATGGGATAAAATGGATCCTATATAATAAACACATCTTTCAAGTACAAGAAATTTTTTATTTTTTATTTTTTTGAACAATTATTATAATAAAACAATAGCATCGAAAAACCCGTGTAGAAATGTAATGTTCGTGGCTTGTTAATGAAATTTCGGAAACTATCCGGCCGATTGTCATGAAATTTGAATGACATATTCTTCATAGTTATGGCTATAGCGCATATCATCAGATTTTTGAAATTTTGATTTGAAGTATTTTTTTTTTACAAAAAGCTGCAAAAAAACGCGTTTTTTTTTTTTACTTTTTCGAAAAACGTGCGCCATTTTGTTATTTTCGCGAATATCAAAAATCTGAGGATATGCGCTATAGCCATAACTATGAAGAATATGTCATTCAAATTTCATGACAATCGGCCGGATAGTTTCCGAAATTTCATCAACAAGCCACGAACATTACATTTCTACACGGGTTTTTCGATGCTACTGTTTTATTATAATAATTGTTCAAAAAAATAAAAAAAATAAAAAATGTTCTTGTACTTGAAAGATGTGTTTATTATATAGGATCCATTTTATCCCATAATTGTTTGCAAAAATCCTCGAAAAAAAATCGCGAAAATAGCCTATTTTCGAGATGCCTAAAGTGAGAAGACGCCTTAAGGCTCAAGTAATGTTGTCCTGAGATATAGTCGCTAACAAAGGTACCTCATTATGATAGTGTCCCATCTTGCTGGAAGTAAACTTGTGGTTGTTCCATCCGAAGCATATAACGTCAAGGCCTGATCATGACAAGTTGGGGCCCAAGGCCCGGACACATTTAGGGGCCCCTTCATCAAATGCGAGATTTATTGGAAAGGAGCTTGACCCGTTGTCAAATGAATTAACATTAAATATAGAAAAAGTCGATTAATTAATACCAATATATTATCTTCTTCAATTTTTTTTTTTTTTAAGTTTTTTTACCATAAATAAAAAAAAACAAATTTCAAATAACCAAATTTATAAATCAAAACAGGCAAAATTTTGTAATATAGCATTGCATTTCACGATCCCAATGTGTAGTAATATCCGTGACAAAAATATCTGCAT
Organism: Linyphia triangularis; assembly: GCA_963978545.1. NCBI lineage: Eukaryota > Metazoa > Arthropoda > Arachnida > Araneae > Linyphiidae > Linyphia > Linyphia triangularis. The sequence goes on from OZ021731.1 coordinate 5,836,831, forward strand.
CATTATTCACAACTTCAAAGCCGACATTTGCTGATCTCGCAATTGATTTGTCAAGACTTCCTTTCAATATTTCCTCGAGAAATATTATTTTTTTTTTACGCTTTTAAGTGATGGTTTGATGAATTTGAATAAATACACTCTGGGATACTAAAGCAGGTTCAAGATCATTACAAAATTATTTTTATGTAAAAATTCTTTTATACAGATTGTAAAAGATATTCACAAAAAGAAAGAAAAGTTATAGGTTTACAGCCAATTTCGGGGCCCTCTAAAATCATGGGCCCAAGGCTTGTGGGCCTAGGCGATGATCAGGGCCTGCATAACATAACACTATAACATGTCGAGATACCCTAGTAGCAATCACTGAATACCTATTCCTCGGCCAGTGATTGAAACTCATCCGATTCACCGTTAACCGTAGTTCAGTACCAGTAACTGATGTTTGTTTACTAAGTTATGTTTATTGATATAAAACTTATTAGGCTTAACAAAAAACATTCGTAAATTACAAAAAAAAAATAAAAAATTATTGATTTTAACCACTTTTTTAGTGTGAAAATGCCAGGTATACAGCAGCCCTCAACAGGTTTTACTGTTGAAAAAATGTCAGAAACTACAGAACTGATCCTTATGAAATTTTAACCACATATTCTGTACACTTATCGCTATATCCTGTACCAGAATGATTGCAAAATTGTAATTTTTACTATTTTTTTGTTGTATTTTTAGGCAAAAAACATGCAAAAAAAAAACCCCTTTTTTTTGTTTGTTTGTTATTTTTACATATAAAGTAATATTAAAGGTATGTGATATAGCCACTGCCACATTAAAAACACTAAACCTAAAAATATTCAATTAATTTGTTTTAGATGGGTCGTTGTTCCGAATTTTTTCAACAGCGCACAACTATCTACTATTTGAGGACTCCTATTTACCTGGCATTTTCACACTAAAAAAAGTGGTTAAAATCAATATTTTTTTATTTTTTTAGCAATTTACGAATGTTTTTTGTTAAGCCTAGTAAGTTTTATATCAATAAACATAACAGTATTCTTAAAAAAAAAAAAAAAAAAAAAAAAAAAAAAATTAAATAATAATGAATAAAAATAGCGTTTTTTTTTCTTTCACGCATCCGAAATAGACAAAGACCTTAAGAAATGTGCGATTAACAGAACTATAATGTTCTAATACGAAGAATATAATTATAAACTATCACGAAAAAGTTATAGCGCGTACGCCCCACACATCAATGTCTTTTTCACTGAATATTTTTTTTTTTAGTTTAACTTAAACAATTCGACGAGATTAATTCTTTGACAAAATTTCTTCTCTAATTCATTTTTAGAATCGAACTGATTCCTCCATTCTGAAGTATTAACAATTTGCAAAATTTTTAATATTTGCTAAAATAGGCAGGTTACAACATTAAAAAAATCCCCAAATTTCAGATAATGAGATTTTTGGTGCCTGAAAAACATCATCACATTAAAATTATGTTGGGAATTTGCAAACAACAAAATCTGTAATACAATATAACCTGTAGTACAGCAACTTCTCATTAAGAATTCCAAGAAAAATGGGTCAAGGGGATAATTAGGTCAAGGTAAACGAAAAAATTTAAAACAGATTGTCTTTTTCAGAACATTGCTCTAAGTTTCCATACAAATTCGATAAGATTCCACAAATAGTTATTAGACAAAGTAAAATCTTTTAAACCACTCAGTTTTTCAACTACAACTGTTAAACAAAAATCGAAATGTCATTTTCAATTTAGTCTACTTAAATTCTTTATTGAACGTATGTATACTAAACATTATGGCAAAATATTTAAAAATTTATCGCCTTGTATACGCAGCTTGACAATATTTAAAAAATAGGTAAGGAAGTTATAGACTGAGAGGCGACTGCAATTTTTGAACCTCATCGAACATCATTCTGATTTTTTTTTTATAGAAATTAGAGAAAAGTGAGTAGAATACGAATCCACTGGTCTGCCGTAACAAAAATGGCCGAAACTGGTTAAAAATCGACTTTTAATAAGTTGAACTAAATCCAATTGCCAAATGAGCCATAACTTGCTAATAATGAGCATTTTTTTTATACACATTTTCCAAGCCAGAAATCAAAAATCGTTTGCGCTTTTTCTCTTTGAAAATCAAAATGCAGGGTTGCCAGATGAAAAAGTTTGTTCTATTTTTGGCAAGTTATGACATATTTGGCAATCGGATTTTAGTTCAACTCATTCCAAGTCGATTTTCGATCAGTTTCGGCCATTTTTGCCACGGCAGACCAGTGGATTCCTAATCTACTCACTTTTCTCAAATCTCTATACAAAATTCAGAATGATGTTCGATGAGGTCCAAAAATTGCAGTCGCCTCTCGAACTATTAGATCCTAATATTTCAAATTAAAAGAGCAACCACCGTTGAACAGTCACACTTTCAACAAAATAAGTATATATATATATATATATATATATATATATATATATATATATATATATATATATATATATATATATATATATATATATATATATAAATAAAACACGTCTGCATAATATATTCGATTTTGTCACCTCAAGCATTACAATATTCTGAAATCAAATCAGAATATCCAAAATTAAAACAGAACATACCACAAGAACTGACCTTGATTTCCGCCTTTTTGCAAACTGCTGCGTTCCAAGACACAAAACTCAATGTATCAGAGAGAAAAAAAAAAACTTCGCAGCTGGTACCGTGTATCAGTTGTATTAACTGTTAAGAACAAGACTAACTTTTTAATCATATTTCGCTTGATAGCGTGAGTGATTAAATTTGTAATCCATTATGAAACAAAACACACTGAAATTGATCATCTTTTTATTTCATTCCAGTGCAACAGTTTTCCTCCCGCTCAAAGCGATTCCATTGTTCTTCGGTGGAAACGCACTGGGGCTGATTATAAAAGGGTTCAAACTGCAGGTGATTACAGGTGTTTATTTTTATAACGAAGTGTAATTCTTGTGGACTCGTCAGGAGGTGAAAGATAAAAAAATAACGTACTTGTGGAAAGTTCAAAGTTGTTAGTAAAAATGATGAACATTGTTAAATTTTTGACGATAATTTTTTATTTTTTTAAGAACAGAGCACTGAATTTATAGAAAATTTCATACTTTAAAAAAAAGAGAGGGTTACCATAACAGGGTTCCCACTCAAATCACAGAATGTAAATCAATGACTTTCAAGGACCTAATTAATGTTTTTAAGGACCTATGAAAATTCGTTTTCAGGCATCATATCTATATTTCAATTTTTAATAAAGCATATTCTATCAAAAAAGTTACAAGTTGGTGGATGCGCAATACAAATATGTCGGAAATTTTTGATACGGGGCAGATAAGTGGCGGTCATGAAGGGATATTACAGCAAGTCCGAGTGGTATTTTTATAAATTTTGCAGTTGGACAACATCTGTAAAAATTAAGGACTTTTAAGGACCTCTGAGCATTTTCAAGGACTTTTAAGCACCTCTAAGCATTTTCAAGCACTTTCAAAGCCTTGAAAACAAGTTCAAAAATATTAAGCACTTTTAATGACTTTCAATGACCGTGGGAACCCTGCATAATTAATCCTAACACAGACATTCTTTTCCAAGCATGCTCACACGGAAAACCGCCAATTTTTAAAAAATTCCCTACCGGCAAAACCGCAAATTTTTTAAAAAATTGAATAATTAAAATCTCAGAAAAGATTTTGTCCTCTGGAGGAATATATGTTTTTTTTTTTTTTTTTTTGCTGGTTTTGGAGGAAAACTGAAGAATTTTTGAAGTTTAATTTTTTTTTAATGAATTATCGAAAAATTTAAGTACAATTTTAGAAATTTTAGGGAGAAACTAAAATTTTGAGGATTATTAGGAATTTTAAGGCGAATGCGACCCCTGCTATTTTCTTTCTCATATCATTATTAGACTGAGAGGCGATTGCAATTTTTGGACCCCATCGAACATCATTCTGAATTTTTTATAGAAATTAGAGAAAAGTGAGTAGATTACGAATCCAGGTCTGTCGTGGCAAAAATGGCCGAAACTGGTCAAAAATCGACTTTTAATAAGTTGAACTAAATCCAATTGCCAAATGCGCCATAACTTGCCAAATAATGAGCATTTTTTTTTTATTTGGTAACCCTCACTCTTTAATTTTCAATTAAGAAGGTTGCAGACGATTCAGATATCTGGCGACGGTCTACTTGCATCTATTAAAAGGGAGCCAAGTTGGCAAAAAATATTACGTTACTTATGACGTAATTGATGTAGCCAATTTGGCTTACTTTTAAAAGATATAAGTTTTCCGAGCCAAAGATCAGAAATCATTTGCACTTTTTCTCATTGAAAATCAAAATGAAGTGGGTTGCCAGACGAATAAGTTTGTTCTCTTTTTGGCAAGTTATGACATATTTGGCAATCGGATTTTAGTTCAACTCTTTCCAAGTCGATTATTGATCAGTTTCGGCCATTTTTGCCACGGCAGACCAGTGGATTCGTAATCTACTCACTTTTCTTCAATTTCTATAAAAAAAAATCAGAATGATGTTCGATGGGGTCCAAAAATTGCAGTCGCCTCTCGGACTATATGTAAATATAGAAAGGAATCTTTGAGTAATTAAAATTATAAAATTCCCATTCATGAATGAGTATATTAAGTGGGGGGGAGGGGAGGGGTGTGACTGTTCCGGTTGCACTAACTTCTTTGACCACGGGCTGCCACTGGAGCTCACTGGATCGATAGTTAAAGGAAACAAAAAGTACCGTAAAATGGGGTAAATAGGAACAGCGGGGTGAATCGGAATGGAACTTCAGGAAATTACCAAGGTTCCCACTCAAATCACAGAATGAAAATCAATGACTTTTCAATGACTTTTAACCCTTAAATGCATATTGTTGCCAATTTGATACATTCCTTAAATGCGTAGAATGTAGATCACTTTATGTAGTAACCTTTGCATAGTGTTTTTATTTTAATTTTACCGAAACTATTTTATCGTTTTCGAACGCAACTATAATCTTTGACAGTTTATTTCTTTATCTGTGACAAAACATGTTGTCTGAGTACAATTTCCTTTCGGCGGGTGTTACGAATTACGATAATTTATATAAAAAGTAATAAAAACACACACGAAAAATTGTTTTCTGGTATAAACAAGGTAGAGTAACGAATTATATTTATATTTTTGCATATACTGATAAATTTATGCGAGGAAAATGCAGCTTTTTTTGTGATGTAAAACTACATCAATATGCAAAATCCTTATGTTGTTTTTTTTATTATTATTTTTCTCTTTAGCTACACCCATTTCTTAGTTGATTTCAAATTTTATTTATTGAAAATAAAATTTCATGCATTTAAGGGTTAAGGACCTAATTAATGTTTTTAAGGACCTTAAAAATTTGTTTTCAGGCATCATGCCTGTATAAAAAAAAATTATTAAGTATATTCTACCAAAAACAGTCACAAGTTGGCGCATGCGTAATACAAATATGTCAGAAAATTCCGATATAATGAGGATAAGTGGCGGACACGAGGGGATAGCAAGTCTTGAGTTGCATTTTTGTAAACTTTGAAGTTGGTCAACATACACAAAAATTAAGGACTTTTAAGGACCTCTAAGCATTTTCAAGGACTTTTAAGCACCTCTAAGCATTTTCAAGTACTTTCAAGGCCTTGAAAACAGGTTCAAAAATTTTAAGCACTTTTAATGACTTTCAATGACCGGGGGAACCCTGATTAGAAAAAAAATATTATTTTACACAAATAAAGCAGTTTTATTAATTATAATTTTTTTTTATTTGGCTAACATGTTTGGAATCTTGGAACATATGTTTTGTAGGGTTTTCAACACTGTCCTTATTTAAAAAAAAAAAAATCTGAAACAGCGTGCATACAATCCAATGAGTTTTAACCTCTCCAAATCTTATCCCGTAATTGCTAACATAAATCTATTATAGACTTAACTAATATATTTTTAGATAAGTATAAACATCCACACAACAGCATGTCTTACTTAATTTAACTTGGTTTTAAAAACTTTTTGTTTTACGAATTTTTATGTTTTGCCTCGACTCGATTTTGTGATTTGCGGGGTGAATCGGAACACTTGAAAAGTGATATTAAAAAGGTGTGTTTGGCAAGATTATGTTCCACACAAGATTCAACGACTGAAGAAGAGTCTAATTACTCCCTTCAAGACAGTAATCAAGATTGCAGGCTTGAATAAATGTCAGAAATAAGCCTAGTTTCCTCATGGGAGAAAACCCAATTGCTCCAGTGGTTTTCTTTTCTCTAAATGACTTCGTTATCTTAAAGTTACAAAGGAAAAAGCAATCCATATGTATGAAGACTCTATGTGAGCAAAGTTTTACACCCACAAGATTATTTCTATATCAGTGTGTTTTACAAAAAGCGCCCATGAAGAGATTTTTCGAAACTGAGGATGCTTTTCTCCTTTCTCAAGATATTTTAAGGAATTTGCAGTCATACGCCACGCAAACATTGAGCAGATTAAAAAATATTATAGTTTTAAAGACTATTTGGGTAAGTTAGGAGAAGAGTTGATATACTTTCAAACATACGATTTGTTTTGACAATAATTGACAAAAACAAATTTTATCTGTCATATTAAATGATTTTTTTATGATAATTTTGTGTGTCTGTCAGCGAGCATTCAGAGAGTTCCGAAAGTGAACTGTATTGCATTGTCTTTTGCGACGATTTTAGCAGTTGTGTGTCAAGTTTAACTGCTGCTTGTGCTCTATTGTTGTGTATAGAGCTGTATTGAGTCTACTAGAACGAGAAGTACTGGAGTTGTAAAGGAATCTGTGAAGAGTTATAGAGGAATAAACTTCTGCAAATTTTGATCTGCTTTGGCTTCAAATCTTTCGAACCCATCCACGCTACAATACTGTTACGAATTTTTGTATATTTGTAAATATTTCGTAGTGTTAATTTTGCAAATCGATACATTTCTGTACATTTCGCATAAGACAATGCAATGGTTTGTTTCCCTGCAATGAGCCTCCCAATGCTTGATAGCGGGTTTTACAGAGGTAACTCTGGGAAGCGAGTTTCAAGGGGCAGGGCATTTAACATTATGGTAATGGGAATCTCGCCAAATTGGCAAGATAGAACCAAGTTGGCGATGGTTTTGGCGACTAATTTTTATCACCAAATTTGGCGAGAAATCGCCAAATGTCGCCAAACTTAGCGACCATTTGGCGACATTTTTGGTACATGTATGGGTACATGTATCCCATGTACATTTATAAGGACTTTTCGACTCTTATCTGGAAAGTTCTCCAAATATCTACCTCTAGGAGTTTCAAGAAGGTTCACGTACGTTCACGTCCCCTATAAAAGCTCAGGGAGCGGGTGATGGAGTTAGTTGATTTTGAATCACTGAGTGAGTTGTCTCTCAACGTTCATTGTGAGAGCTGTATTTTTGACTTAGTTGACTGATTTTGAGTCACGGAGCTAGTTGTTAGCTGAGTCCGATAGTTGACTGAAGTTAGTTCTTGGATTTTGAGTCACTGAATTAGTTGACTGGAGATACTGAGCGAACTGTATTGCATTGTCTTTTGCGACGATTTAGCAGTTGTTTGTCAAGTTTTTAACTGCTGTTTTGTGCTCTATTGAGGTGAAAAGAGCTGTATTGTGTCTACTAGAACGAGAAGTTCTGGAGCTGTAAGAGAACTGTGAATAGTTATTTCGGAATAAATTTCTGCAAGTTTTGATCTGCTTTGGCTTCAAATCTTTCGAACCCATCCACGCAACAACACTTTTTGCTTTATTCTTTTATCGATCTTTTTTTTTTTTTTTTTTACTTATTTAAATTTAAAATCAGGGAGTCGTTTTCTGGACACCCAGTATTTGCTGAACTATGCTTTCAAGATACCTGCTGCGGGCCTTCGCCAATACCTAAACAACTGCATCACAAACAAAAAAAAAAAGTTCCGTGACTGAACATTGACTGTCCTTGGCCTTGTCAGTAATCATAAAGAGTAGTTCCATTTGAAAAGCAAAAGAATTGTCCTTCGTTATGGAGAAAATAAAAAAAACGCTGAATAATACATTTGCGGGAAAATGCGGGAGTTTTCTCCGCGAATCTGCATTTCAAATATCTGTATGGCCTTCGGATACCAGAACAAATGATTCGGTGCGTCGGGCCAGGTAACCATTGCGTGTGCCATTTTTTTTTCCCCCAATACTAGAAGTGTGGGTAGACGCGGGCGATGAGTCCCTCCACTTTTCAAGAAAATACGCATGCGTCCCCCCACTTCTAAAACCACTGAAATCCATCCCCCCACCCCTTTAAATAAAACCCTCATTCCATCTAAAAACTACTAAAGAAAAACCTTTAAGGCGTCTTCTCACTTTAGGCACCTCGAAAATAGGCTATTTTCGCTATTTTTTTTTCGAGGATTTTTGCAAACAATTATGGGATAAAATGGATCCTATATAATAAACACATCTTTCAAGTACAAGAAAAATTTTTATTTTTTTTATTTTTTTGAACAATTATTATAATAAAACAGTAGCATCGAAAAACCCGTGTAGAAATGGCTTGTTGATGAAATTTCGGAAACTATCCGGCCGATTGTCATGAAATTTGAATGACATATTCTTCATAGTTATGGCTATAGCGCACATCATCAGATTTTTGATATTCGCGAAAATAACAAAATGGCGCACGTTTTTCGAAAAATTAAAAAAATAAACGCGTTTTTTTGCAGTTTTTTGTAAAAAAAAAATACTTCAAATCAAAATTTCAAAAATCTGATGATATGCGCTATAGCCATAACTATGAAGAATATGTCATTCAAATTTCATGACAATCGGCCGGATAGTTTCCGAAATTTCATCAACAAGCCACGAACATTACATTTCTACACGGGTTTTTCGATGCTACTGTTTTATTATAATAATTGTTCAAAAAAATAAAAAATAAAAACTTTTCTTGTACTTGAAAGATGTGTTTATTATATAGGATCCATTTTATCCCATAATTGTTTGCAAAAATCCTCGAAAAAAAATCGCGAAAATAGCCTATTTTCGAGGTGCCTAAAGTGAGAAGACGCCTTAACTGTGATTAAAATATGAAGAGCTTTCGTTAAAATATATTTCCGGAACAAAAAATTCTTAGGAATATCAGGTAAGTATAACGCTGCGACGAAAATAGCTGAAACTGTACAGGTTCAAAGGCCTTCTGGGAGGTCTTTCAAGTTGAAACTGCTCCTCAGTTACAGTTTGAAATAAGAATAGATAAACATAAAAAAAGAAAGAAAGCATGCTTACTATAGGTCAAAAAGCGATAATTGATGTATGAAATGCTTAGGAAAAACTTAATGCACTTTCCAAAGGAAAGATTCTAAATGCAGACGTAATTTTGTTCCAAAATGTTATCGTTTCAGTATGCTTATATCTCGCGTTTTGACAATGCTCAAACGCGTTTGACATTAGTCCAAATTTCTGTATATTTGTAAATATTTCGTAGTATTAATTATGTAAAAAGGAAAATTTATGTACATTTCGCATAAGGCAGTGCAAGAGTTTGTCTTTACTTCGCTTTCCTGCAATGCGTCTCTTAATGCTTCAAAACGAGTTCTACAGGGATTATGCTGGAAAACCAGTTTTCCAAAGAGCAGGCCATTTAACATTATGGTTAGTGGCAATCTCGCCAATTTGGCGAGATAGAGCCAAGTTGGTGACGGTTTTGGCGACTAATTTTGGTCACCAAATTTGGCGATAAATCGCCAAATGTCGCCAAACTTGGCGACCATTAGGCGACATTTTCGGTCCTCATGTACCTGTATAGGGCTTTTCGACTACGATCTGGAAAGTTCTCCAAATTTCTATCTCTGGAAGATTCGCGAAAGAAACTTTCCTATATAAGGCCGGCCAAGAGTTGAGTTACTGAGTTAGTTGTCTCACAGCGAGCGTTCAGAGAGTTCCGAAAGTGAACTGTATTGCATTGTCTTTTGCGTTGATTTTAGCAGTTGTGTATCTAGTTTTTAACTGCTGTTTGTGCTCCATTGTTGTGTAAAGAGCTGCATTGAGTCCATTAGAACGGAAAGTTCTGGAGTTGTAAAAGAATCTGTGAAGAGTATATCGGAATAAATTTCTGCAAGTTTTGATCTAATTTGGCTTCAAGTCTTTCGAATCCAACCACGCAACAATACTATTATAAAAATGTATTATACTACTTTGTATAAATATAAAAGTATTTTTATTTACAAATACTGTTTGTTACAGTAGGTCAACATTTAACTTTGAAGGAACTTTCTTAAAAATTAAATTTCTATTCTTGTTCCATATAAGCCGACCAAACGGTATAGTGGTTAGAGTGCTAGCTCCAAGACAGCGAGGTTGCTGGTTCGAGTCCCGTGTTAGGCATGGGTGTTTGTAAATGTATGTTGGCTTGTCTAATGACGAATGTTTTGGCTCATTATAGCCCTCGTGTTGCTGATGGCGGCAGATAATCTGAAAACCACCAACCAACTTGTTCCATATAAAAACAATAAACTATTTAAAAAAAAAAAAAAAAGCATTTTAGTGTTCGCTATTAATTTTATTTCATGAAAGTATGCACGTTTTGAAGCACTATTTAAATTTAAATAAACTGTTGGGTTACTACTTCTCTTAATCTCTTACTTCCAAGGAAAAAACTAAATCACAGAATCTATATATATAATTCTCTTGCGTAACGTCCAAATTCGGCTGTATTTCTGTGAGCAGAATGGCAATGATCTTCTAAATGTACTTTATGCACGAATTTCCAAATTCAGCAATCCAGCCAATCACAATATATCTTTTGAAATTTGACTAATACAACTGGCAACAGCAACAACTTGGATTCGCTATATTTTGTTTTTCTAATTACAGTCTACAGATAGAAATTATTGCCTATTTAAAACGTATTGATTTAATAGTTACGATGATGTAAGAATAGATGGATCCAAGGTGTGTACATTTCTTTTGGATTAGAATTTCGGATAAACCAGACTTTTCGGAAAAGTTATCTGCTGAACATGTTCCGGAGGTCGCCGGGTTGCATTCAGCGCTAAATCGCCAACTTTCAAAAAGTCGCTGAGAGACATTGTGTAGTAAATCTGAACCTATATTCATTTCTAATCAGTGCAAATTCAACTATCGAATTGAAAACTATCAAATTAACGAACAAAACCACCCACTCAACTTCAAAATCTCATATGATATTAAAAAAAAACTTTTGGCGGAATAAGGTTAATTTTCTCGCCAAATTTGATTTTCAAAAAATGCCTGTTGATTGAATGCCGGATAATTGGCTGTTTATTTTATTTTCTAAGTATCGCAAAAAAGATTATGCGAACATATGATTGCTTCGTTAAGAAATTTCTATAAACAACTTTAAATATTTTAGCGCTTCATACGATACCAGCCCGTAAATTTTAATTGTTCAATGAAATAACCATCTTTTTTAAATATATGTACGATACTGTTTATTTTTGTTGTTTTCCAAGAACTTTCTACTACGTTGTCACACTGTCCCTGCTTAACGCGTCTCGACAGCAGTAGTATAATGACGTGGCAAGTATTCTGGCTCTTCATAATTAACAAAATGTTTTCAATTTCATGGCATTATGCAGCTGAGATAGCTTTTTGCTAGGGCATATTTTAATGCTTCACTTTGAGGCGAGCAAAGCGAGCCAAGGGGATTGCATAGCAATCCAGGGGGTTGGCGAGCATCAGCGAGCATCAGCGAGCAGGGGGCGGAGCCCCCTAGCAGTCATTTAATTAACAATACTACATTGCTTTGGACCTTTGTTCAATGGAAGTATTATTTCTTTACTAGCTAATATTTTTATTATAATATACAAAATTATGATGAAATTTATCATTCGGGGGGGGGGGGGAGGGGTGGACTTGTCACCAACTTGTGGGCATCCCCCTACTTTTTTACCCACTTCTATCACTTCTTCTTCCCGAAAACTACTTCGGCAGAAGTTGTGCAGAAGAGGAGGTTTGAAAACTGCTAAAAACATCTTTCTTATTTAAGATTGATCGTTTTATAAGTACTAGTTTATTGTTTGTTTTCTGATCTAGGACAGACCGTTTGGAATGAGAATTGGTAATTTTGATGATTTCGTGATTTTATTTTTGTTTTATTAATTTATATTTTCTTCAAAACATAGGCCGATACAAATTTGTGATCTGTGTATTTTTACTTTCAATTACCCATATGTATATATACATAGCGTAATGAAAGTATAGCATTCGGTCAAAAAAAAAATTTCAATTTTTATTAATTTCTCCTCGTTTTGGAACATCCTGATTTCAAAAAAGTGATCTAGAAAAAATGTCTGTCTCTGTGTGTGTGTATGTGTGTCTGTAGTCAGCATAACTCCCGAACAAATTGACCTACGATGTTCAAATTTGGTATGAGGGTTAGTGGCGGCCATGGAACCTACCATTAAGGTTTTCGTCAAAATCACGCCTGCGCATAAGGTAGCTGCCATTGAAAAAATCATGCTTTCCAATGATTGCCAAAAAACGGTTCCAACGATTTCGATAAAAATTGCTGTGGTAATGCCTCTTAAAGTGTTCTAAACATCTTCACCTCTGAAATTCCCATAAAAATGTTTTAATGGTGTAAAAAGTTGAAAAATGAATTCCTTCAACACAGAGTTCTCTTTCCTTGAGCATACCTCATCAACGATCGTTTTTTCTTCTCCCCTCAGTTTCGCTTATAATAAAGGATAATGTAAGGATTATTGAAAAGTATATCGCCAGAATCACCATTTTGGCGGAGTTTTTTTTAAGAACCATACAAGAATTATAGCAAAAAATATCGCCAAACTGCCATTTAATCTAAACGAAGGATGAAAATATACAAACGACACAAATCCACGTCAGTATTATAGTGTAATTGAAAGTTGTGCGATGTTCCACACCTCTAGTTTACTTTAAAATGTACTAATTTAAAAAAAAAAAAAAAAAAAATCTATTTATTGTTACAGCTATGACAAATGTGCCCTATCCCCTTATGAGCTCCCATGTACTCTACTTTAGTGCGAGCATCAGCTTAGCCTCCCCTCCCCCCCCCCACATGATCTTTGCTCTGCAAGCGCTCAGCGTCTTTTCTTATTCCCCACTGGGAACTACCCGATATGAGTAGTAATGGCCAACGGCAGCTTATTTATGATCTATGATCGATAGGAAACGTTTATTATTTATAGATGAGACGGACGTACCGAAAGATGCAGTGTCCAGATCAATTCATCAGGTTGATATTGCAAGGGTTTATGAACGAATCTGAATCTTCCTGATATTTCTCCAAGAATTCCCGTGTTTTTATAAAAATGTAAATGATTTACTAGGAGTGTGGAACATAGTGTTACGAATTTCTATACATTTGTAAATATTTCGTAGCATAAATTATGTAAAAAGATAAATTTCTGTACATTTCGCATAAGGCAGTGCAAGGGTTTGCTTTCCTGCAATGTGTGTCTTAATGCTTGATAACGAGTTTTACAGAGATAACGCTGGGAAGCGAGTTTTACAAGGAGCAGGGCATTTAACATTATGGTAATGGAAATCTCGCCAAATTGGCGAGAAATTTCCAAATGTCGCCAAACTTGGCGACCATTTGGCGACATTTTCGATCCCCATGTACATTTATTCTAGAAAGTTCTCCAAATATCTACCGCTAGAAGTTTCAAGAAGGTTTGACTCCTATATAAGGCCGGCCGTGAGTTGAGCCAGTTAGTTGACTGGAATTACTGAACTATCTATCTCTCAGCGAGCATTCAGAGTAGTTCCAAAGTGAACTGTATTGCATTGTCTTTTGCAGCGATTTTAGCAGTTGTGTGGTCAAGTTTTCAACTGCTGTTTTGTGCTCCATTGTTGTGAAAAGAGCTGTATTGAGTCTACTAGAACGAGAAGTTCTGGAGTTGTAAGAGAATCTGAGAAGAGTTATATCGGAATAAATTTCTGCAAGTTTTGATCTGCTTTGGCTTCAAATCTTTCGAACCCATCCACGGAACAATAGCACAACTTTCACTTACACTCTAATACTGATGTCTATTTGTGTCATTTACCGTTTTTATATTTGCATCATTCATTTTGAAAAAAAAAAAAATTGCCAGTTTGGCTAGGTTTTTTATCAATAATTCTTGTAAGGGTCTTTAAAAAAAAAAAAAAAAAAAAAAAAACTTCGCCAAATATATAATTTTGGAAGTATACTTTTCAATAATTCTTATATTATCCTTTCTTATAGTAAGTGAAACTGAGGAGAGGAGAAAAAATGATCGTTGATGAGGTATGCTCAAGGAAATAGAACTCTGTGTTAAAGGCATTCGCTTTTCAACTTTTTACGCCATTAAAGTATTTTTAAGAGAATTTCGGAGGTGGGGATGTTTAGAACACCTTAAGAGGCATTGCCACAGCGATTACAGACAAAATCGGTAGAGACGTTTTTGAGCAATTACTGAAAAACATGATTTTTTCAATGGCAGCTACCTTATGCGCTTGCGCGATTTTGACGAAAACCTTAATGGTAGGTTTCTGTACCAACGCCAACCAGCACGCCAAATTTGAACATCGTAGGTCAATTTGTTCGGGAGTTATGCTGACCACATACACACAAATACACATTTTATCATTTTTTTTAAATCAAGATGTTCCAAAATATGAAGAAATGCATAAAAAATCCAAAAAAATTTTGTTTGACCGAATGTTATACATTGATTACCCTTTGTATACATATAGGGAACTGAAATTAAAAATACCCGAATACAATACTTTTATTACCCTATATTTATTTGCATATTTTCTGAAGACCGGAATGAAATGAAAACCATGACGTCATAAACGACTCTTCAAAATGTTATCAAAACAGAAACGAAACTTGATTGATGAGACGCACAAAATGAGCCGAATAGTATAATTGGAAAAAAGTTGCTCAGTGACAATCACAGTTTAAACCAGTTGGATTTCAAAACCTGCCATTCACTTTTTAATATGCGAAATAACTTTTTTTTTTTTTTATCTTTCCTCAAACTGGAAAAATATACTTTGAAAAACGATTTGTAAAATTATTATTATTGAATAAAAACTGATAAAAGTTGGAAAGTTTGAATCACACTAAAGCATTGATTATCCAAAACAATTTTGATGTTCGTATAACTGGTCATTTAGTTACGGAAAAAATTAGTGTTATTGTAAAGTATTGTTGTCATAGGAGCAATATGAAACAATGGAAACGGTGATACAATTAAACGCAAAATTGCATATATTTTGTATCGCACGTCTTGTATCTTTTAAAAGTAAGCCAAATTGGCGACATTAGTTACGTCATCAGTGACGTAATGTTTATTGCCAACTTGGCTCCCTTTTAATAGATGCAAGTAGACCGTCGGCAGATATCTGAATCGTCTGCAACCTTCTTAATTGAAAATATTAAAGAGTGAGGGTTACCAAATAAAAAAAAATGCTCATTATTTGGCAACTTATGGCGCATTTGGCAATTGGATTTAGTTCAACTTATTAAAAGTCGATTTTTAACCAGTTTCGGCCATTTTTGCCACGGCAGACCAGTGGATTCGTAATCTACTCACTTTTCTCTAATTTCTATAAAAAATTCAGAATGATGTTCGATGGGGTCCAAAAATTGCAGTCGCCTCTCAGTCTAGATGAGAGTGATCAGAGAGCAAAAAGGAGGAAATCCAAAAATTCGTTAAAAAAGCTCGCAGAAGGAATACACAAAAATTCAACAAAAAAGTATGCAGGAAGGATGATTCAATAATTTTAAAGATACATTAAAATTTCTCATACTATATAATAATTACATTTAAAATATTAGGAGTTAGTGAAGAAATCTGCGAGGAAAGGGGAGCTAAGTGGGAAAATCTTTTGTTTAGACATGAGGAAAAGTATACTTCTTGCAGGAAAAACTGGTTCAGATCAGAAAAATGTGGATCCTCAAAACAGGAACAAAGAGGAGGGAAATGTTACATAAAAAACCAAAAAGGAGGAAAGCTGTCATCCCTGAATTTAAATAGCAAAATTTTTCTCACCAATAAAATGTACAAACGAGAGCGTTTTTGAAGTTGTTGTGAAGGTGTCTTATAACATTTTAAAGATACTATTTACCCGATTTAAAGTCAAGGTAATCCCTTGGAGTTGTTACATCTGATGATTGGGAAATTACAGTCTCGACAATTCCAGACAACGACAAAAAAAAAAAAAGAAAAAAAGAGGGATAGGTTAAAGAAGAGCCAAGAGTTAATCATTGTTGAGCTACTCTACCACTACAGTTACAGTTAAACAATGAAAACATTGGATTTTTTTATTTATTTTTTCGTGTGCGTGTATGTGATTTTCCATAGGGTCTCATGCGTGACTGTTTTTGCCACTGACGTTGGATAACAATTACAGTAATGGGGGGAAATGGACTGCCTGCCTCTTGCATATATAGAATGCAGCTGCTAATAATCTAGGGGCCAAACACCTAAAAATGACGTACCATTGTTGTATATATATTCTATTTCATTTTGAATCCTTTATTTATTATCTATATATTTGATAGGCAATACGTTTTTTGGGGTTAGTCCGTCCGCCTAAACTGCTCAACCAATTTCAATGATCAAGGTGTCATTTTAAAGGAAATAAGCTGTAGATTTGCCAAAACGTGCCAAAATAATTTATTAACACTTTATTAATTAGTTAAATTTCAATATTTTTCATCATTAAGCTACTACAAAGCCTCAATGATTTTGAATATATGATTGGCAACATCCTTACGTATGTAAACAACAAACCGGCTGCTCGGGGGTTCAACCAACCAACCAACCGTTGCTAATTTTAAAGCTATCCTTATATGTAAACAACAAACCCATTGCTAATTTTAAAGCTCTTTTTAAACTCTTCGTTTCAAAGTTGATTTTTTCTGTTTTTCTGAAGCATTTTTGTATAAGAGTAATTATTATTTTGAAGTATTTCTATCCAGAAAATGCCTCGCGTTGGACGTCGTTCTCCCTTACGTATGTAAGCAACAAACCCGTTGCTAATTTTAAAGCTTTCAATTACGTATGTAAACAACAAACCGTTGCTAATTTTAAAGCTCTTTTTAAACTCTTCGTTTCAAAGTTGATTTTTTCTGTTTTTCTGAAGCATTTTTGTATTAGAGTAATTATTATTTTAAAGTATTTCTATCCAGAAAATGCCTCGCGTTGGACGTCGTTCTCCCTTACGTATGTAAGCAACAAACCCGTTGCTAATTTTAAAGCTTTCCTTACGTAAGTAAGCAACAAACCGTTGCTAATTTTAAAGCTCTTTTTAAACTCTTGGTTTCAAAGTTGATTTTTTCTGTTTTTCTGAAGCATTTTTGTATTAGAGTAATTATTATTTTGAAGTATTTCTATCCAGAAAATGCTTCGCGTTGGACGTCGTTCTCTAACGGGGCGACTTATCAGAATAAATAAAAGATATTGGGACTTCAATGTTAGGGCATAGCTAATGAAGTTTTAAGTCAGAATGTTAGCGGATAGTATATTTAACTTTCTATTATGAAACTTGCAATTTGGGTGTTTTCTCTATTAGGCCTTACATTAAATTTATAAGAATTTGGTTACATTTTTTATGGCTGGCAAACCTATTCGAGCGCAGCAAGATGTTTTAAAACCCCCAAATTCCAGAGGCAAAGCCGCTCAATCCGAGCGCAGCGAGGCGTTTGGGGGTTGGCGAGCGTTAGCGAGCAGGGGACGAAGCCCCCTAGTTATTTTTATTATTTATTATTATTTTATTAACTTCGATTTTGCGAGCTTGTGGCGACAAATCTTCTCAGGTCCACTTGCTACCATCCAATCGCACTGAAATTAGGAAGATAGACTCGTTGGTAATGAAATTTTTTTGTTTCTATTAGGTTTTGTAGCTGTCACTAAAAGGGCGCTTTTACACATGTTTGTAAGGGTGCTTTGGCAGATTATTTAGCCCACTTATTTAGTCCAATCGAGCTTGTCAATGACAAACACTATGAAAAGTCGATCTGAGCTCACAATAATTTAAGTTGCAATTGCAAATAAAAGTTGACAATGGGTATAAAGTAAAAACTTTATTCTTAAGGGTTAAATTTTATAGTTTATGTTATTATGTACAAACTCTTTGTAAGTATACCTAGTTACTATAAACCACAAAAAAAAAAAAAAAAAAAAAAAAACTTTTAAAAGCGTGTTAAGTTATCCATTCTGTATTCATTCTGGAATAAAGTAAAAATAAACGCATAAAATAAATTTTTACTGTGAAATCCTTTGCATGCATTGCCAACTTTTATTTGCAAAAAGATCACTTCATTTTTACATAAAATTACTGCTTATAATTCATATAAAAAAATTGTCTTCAAAAGTTTTCCATGAAGTAATTAGAAAAAATTAAAAACAAAATATTTTGTGCAAAAACTGTATAAAATCCATTGTATGCTAAGCTCCAAAAACTTTTTTTTTTAAAAAAAGTTAAATAAAAAAATGTAATTCCTGAAGACAAACTAAAGAAATATTTGTATTTTGTATATAAATATTTGTATATAAATATACAATTAATTTTCGGCCATTTTTGCGTCGGAAGACCAGTACACTCGTAATCCGCTAACTTTTCCTGACATTTCATACAAAAATCAGATTGATGTTCGATAGAATACTTAAACTTTCAATCGCCACTCAGTCTACAAAGCGTAGTCATACAGTTAATCACAAATATGTATTACGCATTCACAATCCATCAGGTATTTACCAATAGGATCACGTGTATTTGCGCGAAGTAAAACAACTATTCATTCATTCGTGCAATTATTTTACGCATTTGTCACGGGACGAAGAAAGCAGTTTACGCAGCTGAGTATCAAAAAAGAAATATCACATGATAGTGATTTGGATGTATAGGAAAGGATAGCTTGTTACGAGTGTCGTGCTGCGTTGTGATGGTAAACAAAGAATTTGCATATAAACAATAATAGACTGAGAGGCGACTGCAATTTTTGGACCTCATCGAACATCATTCTGAATTTTTTAGAGAAATAGATTGGAGAAAAGTAAATATATAACGAATCCACTGATCTGCCGTGGCAAAAATGGCCGAAACTGGTCAAAAATCGACTTTTGATAAGTTGAACTAAATTCAATTGCCGAATGCGCCATAACTTGTCAAATAATGAGCATTCTTTTTTATTTGGTAACCCTCACTCTTTAATTTTCAACTAAGAAGGTTGCAGACGATTCGGATGAGAGGCTATGGCTTACTTGCATCTTTCACAAATGAGGCAAATTGGCAATAAACATTACGTCACTGATGACGTAACTGATGTCGCCAATTAGGCTTACTTTTAAATTATACAAGTTTTCCGAGCCAGACATCAGAAATCGTTTGCGCTTTTTCTCATTGAAAATCACAATGCAGTGGGTTGCCAGACTAATAAGTTTGTTCTCTTTTTGGCAAGTTATGACATATTTGGCAATCGGATTTTAGTTCAACTCATTCCAAGTCGATTTTTGATCAGTTTCGGCCATTTTTGCCACGGCAGACCAGCGGATTCATAATCTATTCACTTTTCTCCAATTTCTATAAAAAATTCAGAATGGTGTTCGATGGGGTCCAAAAATTGCAGTCGCCTCTCGGACTATTTGTAAATGCACTGTGCTAGAAGATTATAATATAGCGAGTATAGGGAATGATCCTTACTAGGATTTCTCCTTAAAGATTGTAAAAATGATGACAACTTATAATTTTTTATTGTTTTTTGGATGAGCTAATGTTTTTGCGATTGCTAATTTATATTTTAAAAATTGTATGAATTTATATCTAAAGACTTTTTTTTTTAGCATTTTATATCCATTGGTATATACATTATTATCATCAACCAGAGTCTTAAAAACCATTTTTCATTGTTGTCCCTTTAATAGAACGGAAATCGCGATTTCTGAGCTCTCCGCTTGCACTTACCTGAATTTTTGTTAGGATCTAATTGATCTCTAACCTCAAACATCTTTTGAGTTTCACAGACCATTAATGCTTCAAGTTATTGCCCACAATATCTGCAGAAGCTTTATTTTGAAACATATGAATTTTTATACGGGTATAACACCAGTAATAAAAGTTTACTAGGGGGCTTCGCCCCCTGCTCGCTAACGCTCGCCAGCCCCCAAATGCCTCGGATTTGAACGGCTTTGCCACTCGAATTTGTGGTTAAAACATCTTGCTGCGCTCGAATAGGTTTGCTAGCCATAAAAAATGTAACCAAATTTTTATAAATTTAACGTAAGGCCTAATAGAGAACACCCAAATTGCAAGTTTCATTATAGAAAGTTTAAATATACTATCCGCCAACATTCTGACTTAAAACTTCATTAGCTATGCCCTTACATTGAAGTCCCAATATCTTTTATTTATTCTGATAAAAAACAACGCGAGCTACACTCACCAACCCCTGAATACCTCGCTTGGGTTGGGATACAAACGCCTCACTACGCTCGAAAAATTCAAGTTTACATAAATGAGTTAGACGTATTACGCCGAGAGTGATTGTTTCGTTCACGTCGCCACGTTAGAGAACGACGTCCAACGCGAGGCATTTTCTGGATAGAAATACTTTAAAATAATAATTATTCTAATGGAAAAATGCTTCAGAAAAACATAAAAAATCAACTTTGAAATGAAGAGTTTAAAAAGAGCTTTAAAATTAGCAACGGGTTTGTTTACAAACGTAAGGATGTTGCCATTCATATATTCAAAATCATTGAGGCTTTGTAGTAGCTTAATGATGAAAAATATTGAAATTTAACCAATTAATAAAGTGTTAATAAATTATTTTGGCACGTTTTGGCAAATTTACGCCTTATTTCCTTTAAAATGACACCTTGATCACTGAAATTGGTTGAGCAGTTTAGGCGGACTGACTAACCCCAAAAAACGTATTGCCTATTAAATATATAGACTAGGGGGCTTCGCCCCCTGCTCGCTAACGCTCGCCAACCCCCAAACGCCTCGCTGCGCTCGGATTGAGCGGCTTTGCCGCTCAAATTTGTGGTTAAAACATCTTGCTGCGCTCGAATAGGTTTGCTAGCCATAAAAAATGTAACCAAATTTTTATAAATTTAATGTAAGGCTTAATAGAGAAAACACCCAAATTGCAAGTTTCATAATAGAAAGTTAAATATACTATCCGCCAACATTCTGACTTAAAACTTCATTAGCTTAAACCCTTACATTAAAGTCCCAATATCTTTTATTTATTCTGATAAGTCGCCCCGTTAGAGAACGACATCCAACGCGAGGCATTTTCTGGATAGAAATACTTCAAAATAATAATTACTCTTATACAAAAATGCTTCAGAAAAACAGAAAAAATCAACTTTGAAACAAAGAGTTTAAAAAGAGCTTTAAAATTAGCAATGGGTTTGTTGTTTACATATAAGGATAGGTTTAAAATTAGCAACGGTTGGTTGGTTGGTTGAACCCCCGAGCAGCCGGTTTGTTGTTTACATACGTAAGGATGTTGCCAATCATATATTCAAAATCATTGAGGCTTTGTAGTAGCTTAATGATGAAAAATATTGAAATTTAACTAATTCATAAAGTGTTAATAAATTATTTTGGCACGTTTTGGCAAATCTACAGCTTATTTCCTTTAAAATGACACCTTGATCACTGAAATTGGTTGAGCAGTTTAGGCGGACGGACTAACCCCAAAAAACGTATTGCCTATTAAATATATAGATGAATTAAAGTAGTAGATAAAATAACTGGGTGTTCACACACACACACAAACAGAGGCGTACTGGGGCATAAAATCGGCCAGGTGATTTTAATTTTAACGCCGGCCCAAATCTTCAATATAATCGTTAATTAAACTTTAATAATTATTGTTTATAATAAAATAACTCAATTCATTAATTAAATAATTAGTTCTAATACTTAAATAGTTTTAATAATAGCTTTTATTGCTTAGATATTTATATTTAATGATTATTTATATTCAATAATTAAAAAGAGTTATTAATTAATTTTAATAATTAAATGTTTTAATAAATAGTTTAATTAAATCCAATTTTCTCTGTATACTATTTATACCTCCCTCGAGTGAATTTGATTTCCATAAACCATTCAGAATTTGTTGCAAAACGTATAACAACGCAATCTAGATTTCGAAATTAAGAATGTTCATGTATATAACTAGTATGTTTCCACACAAAAAAAATATGACATCTGAAATTATAATATAATAGTCCGAGAGACGACTGCAATTTTTGGACACCATCGAACATCATTCTGAATTTTTTTATAGAAATTGGAGAAAAGTGAGTAGATTACGAATCCACTGGTCTTCCGTGGAAAAAATGGCCGAAACTGGTCAAAAATCGACTTTTAATAAGTTGAACTAAAATCCGATGGGCAAGTATGTCATAATTTGCCATAAAGACAACAAACTTTTTCGTCTGGCAACCCACTGCATCGTGATTTTCAATGAGAAAGATCGCAAACGATTTCTGATCTCTGGCTCGGAAAACTTGTATATTTTAAAAGTAAGCCAAATTGGCTTACTTAATTCGTCATCAGTGACGTAATGTTTATTGCCAACTTGGCTCTATTTTAATAGATGCAAGTAGACCGTCGCCAGATATCTGAATCGTCTGCAACCTTCTTAATTGAAAATTAAAGAGTGAGGGTTACCAAATAAAAAAAATGCTCATTATTTGGCAAGTTATGGCGCATTTGGCAATTGGATTTAGTTCAACTTATTAAAAGTCGATTTTTGACCACTTTCAGCCATTTTTGCCACGGCAGACCAGTGGATTCGTAATCTACTCACTTTTCTCTATTTTCTATAAAAAATTCAGAATGATGTTCGATGGGGTCCAAAAATTGCAGTCGCCTCTCAGTCTATAAAGTTAACCTTATAAAAGTCATGAAATGAGTAAAAAGTTGTCATTCGATAATTTAGATATATTATGATGTATTTGGAAAATACATACACTGTATCAAATTAAAGTAATGTGTAAAATAATCGAAATAAAGTGAATGGGATATGAATACAGCGGGCTTTTTGAAAAAAACGTTAAATAAGACAACCATTTATTCTGAGAAGGAAAAAATATTAAGGGGGTCCAGTACCGAAATTTCTTCAAAAATCCCAAATTTTTTTTCTGATTTTAAAAAATAGTTCATACATTCCTGGAGAGAATGATGTTTTTATCTTATTCCTCCGGTGATTAGAACGCCACAAAATTACCTGTGATTTAAACATCACTAATGGGCGTAACACATTGAAGCGTCTGCTTGAAGTGCGTTTTTCGAGCACTAGTGTTTTTCACAGATGTTGCATATTCAAATCGATATATCTCCAGAACCATTAACAATTGGCTATTCAAATTTTTGGAACATTTAATTTATATAGTTTTAAATATTTTGTCTTCACAGAATTTTATTTTTTTAGTTCTGTTTTAAAATATAACATTTAGCGTAAAAGATAACATAAAAAAAAGCAAAAATTCCAATATTTTAACTTTGAGAATTTTTTTCATTTTTTTAAATTCACCTATCAAAATTCTGTGAAGACAAAATTTTCTTTATATAATTATGTATTACAGAAAGCTTTCACTTCGAAAAAAAATTTATTTTTTCTTGACTTAATCAAAATACGCAAACATCAATTATTATGGATTTTTCTTGATTTTTAAATTTTTTTTAAATAACTAAACACAAAATTTCAAATTTTTTTTCCTCAAAGATATATAAATAGTATCTCATACATAAAATAATTTCTTGACATAAAATTGTACATAAATAAAAAAAATTTTATTTTCGGTACCGGACCCCCTTAAGAACCGAACAGGCCCATTTCTTACAGACACTGACCGGCCCGGTGATTGCAACGGATAACCCTGTGGCCAGTACGTCCCTGCACACAAAACAAAACATGGCGATTGACTGGTTGGTTTTACACAACTTTTTCCATTCTTGTGCAGATGCGCGAAAAATTATTTTTTCAAATCCCCGCCTTCCTACCTCGCTACGAAATTTACGGCTTTGCACCTGCCCTAATATCCTCAGCGGCGTCGGTAGGATTAGTTTCAAAGGGGTGGTGCAGATTGCACGCTACGGAGTGCGAAGTGGTTAAATCTTGTTCAAATTTTTATTTTTAATTAGATTTCTAAATGAAATATACAGGTAGGTAATAAATTTCTGTTCCATTGAAAACTTTAAAACCTCTTTCTTACCACTGTTTTTTAGTGATTCATACCACTTTTCTACACTTTCTTTTCAAATTCCAGAGGTGTGCAAGTGCACCCCTTTGTACCTTCCTATACTAAACTTCAACTTAACTAGACATCACTTTTAGACGATAGATCGTCACAGTGCTCATAGGTATTTAATCCATTTTGGCGGAGTGAAGACACAATTCTCGCCAAACCTTATCGCCTTTTGTTCTCTACAGGGTTGTGGTTTGGCGAACATTATGCTTTCACGCCGCCAAAATGGATTAAATACCTATGAGCACTGTGACGAACTACCGTCTAAGTGATGTCTAGTTAAGTTGAAGTTTAGTATAGACATCACTTAGACGGTAGTTCGTCACAGTGCTCATTGGTATTTAATCCATTTTGGCAGCGTGAAAGCACAATGTTCGCCAAACCACAACCCTGTAGAGAACAAAAGGCTATAAGGTTTGGCTAGAATTATGTCTTCACTCCGCCAAAATGGATTAACCTTTAACTGCTGTGGTTGGGTGGTTTTGAGGTTTTTGGCGCAAGGGCTATACATGGTCCATATTGTGCCAAACAAATTGGTGAATATCAATTTAAAGTTTAAGAAACATAGAACCAGAAAAATTAATATAAATGTCAAAGATGCGATATTTTAGGGGGTGGAAGCATTCCACAAAAAATGACTCGCGGTCTGTCAGACCGCTTACAGCAGTTAAAGGTTAATTACCTATGAGCACTGTGACGATCTATCGTCTAAGTGATGTCTAGTTAAGTTGAAGTTTAGTATAGCGGCGCCCATAAATATCCCTAACCTGCTGAAGAATTCAACATCTCAGGATGTCTTCCAATACTTAACAATGATCGATTACAACACAGCAAATGATAAATATGAATAAAAAATATTAAATTCGTAACAAATCCTATTGCAAAGTACCTTTGTTCAGCGTTCTTCAATACTTTCATTTAGCCATGGCCCTGACACCGTCTCTGGTCAGCAGGAGAAAGACAATTAAACTCGTTTCAAAGAACACGTGACCAGTTGGCGTCCAACCCAATTGCAGTGGAAGTCGTATAATGACCCACCGCCGAGATGAAAGCGAAAACTGAAGGTTACCATTTTTTCTTTCTATCTTTTTCTTCGTTTATTGGCAGGTGCGTTTGTTAAAAAAAAAAGTAACACTGTAGATGTATTGTGGAAAGAAAATAATATTCATCAGTTAAACTTGCATGTTATACAGTCAAATAAAAGTAAGAATTGAAATACGAACTTGAATTCGTTTGAAAATATAAACAGAGCTACATTTCTCATAAAGCCGGTAAGACCTATGCTTAAGGCCCAACATTTTTAAGGCGCTAGGCTACTATTCTGCCTTGGGCATACGAATAGAAACTTCTTTTATTTCAGATTTTGCAGGATTTTGCTACGCACTAGTTAAAGAAATTATGATGTGACACTTGCTTACACAAATATATTTTTCTATCGAGCTTTTTCCTAATAATTATTTAAACAAGTCTTATTGAAATATTACAAGACATATTGTTAAGCTTTCGAGCTCCTTCCAAACAAGACTGTACTCATTTTTTTTATCTCTCTGAACTAATAAAATAAAGAGTGTGTGAGTCTGTCTGATCGAGTGACTCATTCTATAGAAACTAACTTCAAGTATTCGTAGAACTATGAAATTTTAAGAATATATAGTTTTTGATCTCTCAATTCCACTCTGACAGCCAAAAGTTACAGTTTTAATTAGTTTTGTGTTTTTAATCAATTTTCCATCAGTTCTCAAAACTTCCGCCAGATAACACCTAGAGAATTTCGAATTTGTTGACAGGACTTTATTATTGTATTAACATGGGGCGGAGAGAGGCAACATGTCAAAATTTAGGATCCATACTACGGGCGGCTATATGCAACTAGAACATTTTTGTTTCAGAAAGATCTCATTTTTTAAAATTAATAGTTATTAAAAACACGTATGCAAATTCAACGCCTTTCATCCAGAATTACTTTTTAAAAAATTACTTAAAACGATATTATAAGTATTTTCTATTTTTGCTGAACTTAACTTTTTAAGATTCAATTTCTATGTTATCTTATAGGTTTCATTCATTTTTTTTTTTTATGACGTTGGAAAGGGCGGTCATTTCTATCGCACGCCTCTGGATCCGTACATTCTTTTAATCAAAGATCTATAAAAAAATCAAGTGGATAGGTCACTTAAATAGCATTAAGGTAATAGTCTGGTAACTTTCACGTTTTTTTACGTCTTTATCGGGATTTTTTTTTGTATGAGAAAATAAAATTCAATGGTTTTGTTTTTTTAGTATGTTATTATTGACATCTAATAAATACAAAAAAAAATTGACTTAAATTTACAACGTTTTATTATTATTATTATTATTATTGGTCAAAGTAGACGCCTAAAAAAAAAAAAGTACGTGGTTGGCCCTGGTGATTTTGGCTCTTACAGACATAAAAAAAAAAAAAAAAAAAAAATAATAATAATAATAATCTATATAATTGTCGTTCTCGTTGGAACTAGGATTATTAAATTTTATCAGAAAATAACAAAATGGCGGACTTCGAAAAGTAAGTTTCTAGGATTTTTAAAATAGGTAAAAACCCTTCATTAAAAGTGTATGCAGCTTGCAGGACCTTCGCTCTCAAATATTCATTATAACTTCATTAATATTTCGAATTTCGGTCTCAAATTTTTACTCTCAATGAATTTTACTTTCAAAATAAGTAAGAAAAAAGAAAGAAAAAATCGATTTTTCCAACCCAAGTTATTATACTGCTACCTTAACCTAGGTAACCCTTAAAAGAATAGAACCTTTAAATGACCGTTTCTTTTACCGACACCGCCAACGACGTATGTCTTGACCAAGCCTTATTGATCGAAGGTTTAAAAGTACGTTCACCCAACCGGCAAAAAGCTCATACTTCATTTCGTGACTGTAGAAAAGAAGTCACGCTGAAATTGTTACTGACCATTACATTTTAGTTTTACCATTCAAACTGTAAAAACAATACTAAAACAGAGTGGCCACAGAACCAGGAAAACCTGGAAATCAGGGAAATGCCAGGGAACTTTCTGATTCTGGAAAAAATCAGGAAAATGATCAGGAAAAAATCAGAAATTTCAAAACTTACGAACTGAGAAAAATGTAATTGCAGTTAAAAAACCAGGAAAATATCATAGACTGAGAGGCGACAGCAATTTTTGGACCCCATCGAACATCATTCTGAATTTTTAATAGAAATTGGAGAAAAGTGAGTAGATTACGAATCCACTGGTCTGCCGTGGCAAAAACGGCCGAAACTGGTTAAAAATTTAGTTTTAATAAGTTGAACTAAATCCAGTTGCCAAATGCGGCATAACTTGCCACTTAAGGAGCGTTTTTTTTTTTTTATTTGGTAACCCTCACTTTTTAATTTTCAATTAAGAAGGTTGCAGACGATTCAGATATCTGGCGACGGTCTACTTGCATCTATTAAAAGGGAGCCAAGTTGGCAATAAACATTACGTCACTGATGACGTAACTGATGTCGCCAATTTGGCTTACTTTTAAAAGATACGAGTTTTACCGAACCAGAGATCAGAAATCGTTTGCGCTTTTTTTCATTGAAAATAAAAATACAGTGGATTGCCAGACGAAAAAGTTTGTTCTCTTTTTGGCAAGTTATGACATATTTGGCAATCGGATTTTATTTCAACTCATTCCAAGTCGATTTTGGACCAGTTTCGGCCATTTTTACCACGGCAGACCAGTGGATTCGTAATCTACTCACTTTTCTCCAATTTCTATAAAAAATTCAGAATGTTGTTCGATGAGGTCCAAAAATTGCAGTCGCCTCTCGGACTATTAGGGAACTTTTTAAAATGTCATGAAAATCAAGGAAATTTTGTATTGGCTATTTGTTTAAGGTATTGAAATGTTGTATTGAAATTTTGTTTAAGGCACATTCACCCATATTTTGGCTCTATTTACACGGAGATTTGTAGTGGTAAGCCATTAGAAGTTTAATGTTACAGAATAACTTAAACTTTTCATTACCAGCAAAACTATATATTTTTTTTTAAATTACATATTTTCTCTTTAGCATACATGTTTTATTTTATCAGAGTGTCTAGACACCTGGAAAACCTAAGAAAATTGGGGAAATTTGACAAAAAGTTTGCACTAAAATCAGGGAATTTTTTAGAAATCTGTCAGGGAATTATCAGGGAACTTTTTTTCCGGAATTTTGTATCCACCCTGTCAAATTTTCTCGCTAAAGCAAATTGCGACAAAAAAGACGTTTCCATTTACACATGAAGTCTATTTTGACTCATTATTATTGTTTTTAAAGAGACTTTGTACCCCTTGTTTTCACAAAAAATAATAAAAACATAAATTTTCTATTTTTTTATTGCGTGTTTATAATCTTTGAAACATTCTCCTTATTCTGGCAAGTTTTTGAGCTGATCCGATAACTGCAATTACAGAAAAACTCTATTTTTTATGGAGGGAGAATTTAGCATTGCTGCAATAGCTCCTTTGATGTTTCGAACGCATTTTTCTCAGTTCGTAAGTTTTGAAATTCCCACCTTACTCAAAATACTAAAACTTCAGCAAATGTGAATGAAATAACTTGAATTTTTTTTGTGTCATTTTTAACCCTTTGGGTACATTTGACGTCTGAGATTCGTCATACACTTGTTTTGCTTGTTAATAATGACGAACCTATTTCGTCATTCAAACTAGGTTGATTGAATGGATTTTAATGTCACAAGAGCCATGATTGGTTAAGTCAAACATCGGTTGGTTTACCTATACTTTAAAAAAATAATTTGTTTGGCTGTGTACCTTTAAAGTTCCTTTAATGTTTTGAACCAAACGTTCAAAACGCAAGAATTTTCCCAAATAAATCTGTACCCAAGGGGTTAATAGCTATTTAACAAAAATAAGTATGGGTTTTTTAATAAAATCTCTTTTTTTTACAAATTTAAATATTGAAAAATACTCTTTTTTTAAAAGTTTTTAGAAGAAAACGGGGTTTTTTTACACATAGGTTCAGTAATTATCGTTTTTCTCGAAAACTATTTTACTTATTCTAAATTCGATGCCTAAAAAGTTAGAGTATATTACTAGGAATTTTTTTTTTTACAAAAATCAAAAAAATATTGATCAATGAAAAGGAAGATAAAATTTGAAATTTGATGAATTTTTTAAAAAAAAATTAAATTTTGAAAATTTAGAGCACAATGTGAACTTTTTTGTTTTTAAATAATATTTAGTTTCTTCTTAGTAATACTTCCAAATATGTAAAAATTATAATTTTAAGCGTTAAAATAAAAAATAAAAAATTTGAACAGTACCAAATCCCCTTAATTTAAATGTTATTTATTCACGACATTATTTGATAAATTTTGTCTGTAATAAAAAAAAAAAAATTATTATATATATATATATATATATATATATATATATATATATATATATATAACTATTTTGTACTTTGTGTATATTTAATTTAGGTTATTTTGTTACCATATTTGGTTACTTATGTTTGCGTACTGTTGGTTTTTATAAAATTTGTCAGCTTGCATTATGTATTGCATTTTTTCAGTATGATTGTCAAAAGCTGTGTCAACTTTGTGTATTGTATTGTGTATATTGCATTGCATTATGTATATTTTATGGTATTACGTATATTGTATTGTATAATCCTGTAACTATTGTATATTGTGTCAGCTTGTATATATTGCTTGTACTATATATTGCATTTTTCCAGTATTATTGTCAAACGTTGTGTCAACTTTGTATATTGCATTGTATTATGTGCATTGTATTGTGTATATTGTATTGTATTATATATATATATATATATATATATATATATATATATATATATATATATATATATATATATATATATATATATATATAGAGAGAGAGAGAGAGAGAGAGAGAGAGAGAGAGAGATAGAGAGATTTTATTTTCTATGCCAAAGAAAGGAGAAAATAATTAAGAGTGTGAATTTCAACAATGAAACAAATGATGTAGTTGAAGCAAAAGTCTAAAATAGGAATATTTTCATTTAGCATCAAACTCCGAATTAGAAAGAATTAAAAACATGAAACTTTATCAAAATAGTATGGAAACCTACCTACTTTCAAGGAATTAAACCTTGACAGAAAACTATGTTTGAGGATAATAAAAAAACGCCTCGAAATCGGTTCAGTAGTTACATTGCGACAAAGGAAAAGGGAAACCTATAAATAACCATGTCATACGCTCTCATATGCCGATGAAAACTTGAAAATAAATAATCCTGCCTTTTTCCAAAATGTAATAATTTTGTACACTATGATCTTGCTCTTGACACTCATTTTTAAAAACAGAATCTTTCAATTGCATGCATATATAGTTTTAGACGTTGTAGACAAAGAATTTCTGAAACTCAGAAGTAATTATAAAATAATTGAGTTAAAACTATCAAATAACGTTTTTATAAATTCAATATTCCAAAAGATCCTAAATGAAATATTTTCCACACAACGATTTTTTTCAAGCGGCTTTACAAAAAATTCAACACAGTTATTATAAATTATTTTACATACAGTAGTAGTTTTTCTATTTCGTTTCGAGAAATAAACAATTAAATAATCTTTAGCTTGTAATTTATAAATTAAAAAAAAAAAAAAAAAAAAAAAAAAATAGACTAACTAGTCACATTCGGTGGCAATACTCAAATTATATTTATAATGTTTCAGACGAAATGTTATGCCTTTTTAAAGACTTTTATTGGGATTTTAGATTGGATAAAAAACGTAATGACCAAGCTTCAATGACTCTAACACTAGGAAACGCAAAAGTTCGAAATTAAAGCTTATTAACAAGAGCATTTTGAAACATTCCACAGTTTTGGAACAGTCCAAGAAAATATTTAATCTTACAAAATGATTTTTATATATATATATATATATATATATATATATATATATATATATATATATATATATATATATATATATATATATATATATATATATATATATATATATATATATATATATATATATATATATATATATATATATTCAGATCTTTAAGCTTATTTTGGTAGAGATTTTTTAAAAATGTATTATTTCACGAAGGAATTGCTAAACTAAACTAGAACCGTTATGGAGCAACTTGGGTAAATAGGGGTGTATTGATTAGAAATGGTAAATCAGATAGATTTCCAATCAGATTTGTAATTTTCACTAAAAGAATCCATTCTTTCCTCCAAAAATAGGTGTCTCATCCCCCTCTCCCACCTTTTTTTTTTTTTTTTTTTTGTACGAAAAGTATTTTCTTACATTTTTGATTTCACAGCATTTTTCCCTGAAAAATCTAATTTCCCTAACAAATAAAAACAAGTCCGATTCTCTTTCCAGTTTCGATTTAACATCTATTTTTTTCAAATTATTAATTATACAAAAAATCCCCCCCGAAATCTAAATTTTTTAATGAAATTGACTTCTCCTCCAACCATAAAGGTCTCCAAATATTTCTTTGGTAAATTTTTCTTAATATTATCCTTTAAAAATCCATATTGAACTAAACACGAGATTCGATCGCATATTGTACTATTCTCTCTCTCTCTCTCTCCCCCCCCCCCCCTTCCCCTTATAAAACACGCTGAAAATAGGGAGCAGTCACAAACTCTCATTAGAATTCAAATTAATCAAATCTTGATGCCAAATACAAAAGTAGAAAAGAAATTTATTAATTTTTTTATGTCAACCATTCCTCTATGTGACCATTGTTCAAATGTTCTCAATTTCTGAACTTCCCAGCTCTTGTTCATTCTTAAATGTTTGTTACAACTTAATCGAGCCCCAACTGCATACATCTTTAAAGTTTCATTCAGAATCGAGATTCAGAATTCAAGAAAGAGACAACTTTCAGAATGACAGACAGATGGACATACACCGTCAAGGTTTTTGAATTTTTGGAATCAGTGTCCCATTTTTTTTTTTTTTACATTATTTTTACTAAAATACAGTTCTTTTAACATCCGATTGAATAAACAAAAAAAAAAACAAAAAAAAAATTAACGAGAAATTATTTCAGGAAATAATACAATAAAAACATGTTCGGACTTTATGAAACAAAATGAAAACTC
The DNA here is from genome assembly GCA_963978545.1 of Linyphia triangularis. Lineage (NCBI taxonomy): Eukaryota > Metazoa > Arthropoda > Arachnida > Araneae > Linyphiidae > Linyphia > Linyphia triangularis. The sequence goes on from OZ021731.1 coordinate 5,869,253, forward strand.
AGGAATACGGTGCTAGTGTATTCCCAAGTAATATAATGGGAATTCATTAACGTTACATGTAATGGGAATTCATTAACTTTACATGTAATGGGAATTCATTAACTTTACATGTAATGGGAATTCATTAACTTTACATGTAATGGGAATTCATTAACGTTGTATGTAATGGGGATACACACCTTAAATTATCACAATACTAATTTTAAATAAGTAAACAAATAGTTAAATAAATATCCATTGTTTAATCGAGACAAACACTGTTCCGAATTTATTAACAGAAATCATATTTCATCAAATACTAATTATAGCTCGACTGGACAAAACATATATAGTTTTATTTTTGATGTACATCATAATTGTACCCATTATTTCTTTTCTTTTTAAAATATCTTCAACACACAAGCATCCCACACCCCTAATTTTAATCAATAATAGTCTAACCTTTAAAAGAATCCAAGTAGCAACAAAGTGTTCCGTTGAATACAAGCACCGAAAACTACTAGTCGATATTCACAAAGAAAATAGACCAGAATATCATCTAAAATATTCTTAAGCACTCACCTAAAAGATCACGTTTCCCGCCTTCGGGTTCTGAGAAATTTGCACCACGGTGAAAGTATCCTCACGAATTATCTTTGTAAAACGGTACGAAGCAGGAAAAACAGCTGTTTCAGTCACTGGAGCTGAAAAACTGAACGAGGAAACTGAAAACACACTTCCCTACTGCTTGAAGGCAAGCACTTTCACTGTCACGATCTTTTCAACCAGGTTCTGCTGTCATTAAGAACAGCGAGGAGAAGTATGCTGCGCCATCTGTTGTAATGGTTTTGAACTAATATTTCAAGTGGAGCATGGTGAACAATGGAGATGAGTTCTTTTGTTGTGTGGTGTAATTGTAGTTTGATGGATATTGTTTGGAATGGGTTCGGAACGGGCTTTGTTTGAGACTCTTCCTATTGTGTGATTCGTTGTAGAGAAAACTGGCGTGGGAGTGGGATTTCATTATTTTTTTTTATTTTTTGAGAACTACAAATACAAATACAAATTTTAAGACCAACAACAGGCTCAAGGCCTAACAGGGTTGGTCGAGTAAATATATATATACACGTATATAGAAATAGAAAATAATTTGCATACGATAGTTACACGATCATACATACAATATAGCTTAGTTACAGGATCATACGCACAATATACAATAGTTACAGGATTATACAATACAATATACATAATACAATACAATATACATAATACAATACAATATACATAATACAATACAATGTACATAATACAATGCAATATACAAAGTTGACACAGCGTTTGACAATCATACTGGAAAAATGCAATATACAATGCTAGCAATATATACAAGCTGACACAATATACAATAGTTACAGGATTATACAATACAATATACATAATACAATAAAATATACATAATACAATGCAATATACATAATACAATAAAATATACATAATACAATGCAATATACATAATACAATAAAATATACATAATACAATGCAATATGCATAATACAATATCAATACAATATACAAAGTTGACACAGCGTTTGACAATCATATTGGAAAAATGCAATATACAATGCTAGCAATATATACAAGCTGACACAATATACAATAGTTACAGGATTATACAATACAATATACATAATACAATAAAATATACATAATACAATGCAATATACATAATACAATAAAATATACATAATACAATACAATATACAAAGTTGACACAGCGTTTGACAATCATACTGGAAAAATGCAATACATAATGCAAGCTGACAAATTTTATAAAAACCAACAGTACGCAAACATAAGTAACTAAATATGGTAACAAAATAACCTAAATTAAATATATACGAAGTACAAAATATAAGTTACTTACCTATAGCCAGTGAGAAAGTAAAGAACTGATTTTTTTAAAAAAAAATTTTTAAAAAAAAGGAATACTAAAAAATTACGTTATATATTTAAAGATCTCCGATGACCTTGGTATCAGTGGTAAATAAATAAAAATTTTATTAAAAATCGGTTCTGTTGGTTAATGCCGTAGAAAGGGTAGAGGTTCTAAAGGCGGCTATAAACCAGTGGCGCTAATTAGGAAAGAGATGCAACAATGGCGGCTCATGGGATGCAGCAAGTTCAGCCGGGCTGCATCTAAATTATTATTTTAAGATTAAAATTTACCAATTGCTAGTCAACTTGTGTTATTTATTTTGCTAATTTCGGAGCACTTTTTAAAAAAAAACTTTATGTAGGAATATTTTAAGTACCTTTTTATATGTAGTATTACTATAGATTAGTAATACAGTGAAAAAAATTCAAATTTATTATTATTATTTTTCAAAAATTGCAATTTTGCATGAAATTTTGATGAAATATTTCAAAAACTTAAAATAAGATGAATGAAAAACTATTAAGTTTTTTAGGAAATAAATTGTATATAAATAAACTACATGCTTTTATCTAGGGCATATACTACATTAAGAAAAATATATTCATTAAAACTTTTTTTTATGGATAGTCGAAAAATAAGTTAGTGATTTTTTAACAGTTTCACCTTGTTTATATTCAAACTAAAGGTTGTATTTCATAAAATAACTATCCAATCTCAATTTCGATAACACATTCTATAGAAAACAATCAACAAGAGAAGTACACAATTTTTTATAATGATTCGTGTACAATTTTTTGATTTATGACATTTCAAATTAGCAATATTTGTATGAAAATCAATTCCGAGAAAAATGCATTTAAACTTTAAAACACACAATTTCTATATAACCATATTACTTACACACTTAAAATTCACCTTATCCTTTTTCAATTTTTTTTATTTATTAAATAGAAGAAAATATTAATATTTATAGGGAAATCACTTTTTAATCGGCGACTTATGGTTTTAGTGTGCTATTTCCGGTCATTTCCGGTTATATTTTACAGTTTTTGATTAGTTTCCAATTGTCATAACTTTTGTTCAAACTAACGCAGAGTTAAAAAGAAGATAGTTTTAGAAACTTAAAGATTTGGGCTAATATATTCCCGAATAATATTTTTTTTGTCAGTTTTCAACAAAATCGACCTTTTCACCGTAGGCAAGTACCTTAAATGCAAATTAAAATCATAAATAAAGATGAAATTTCTACGGTAGGTAAAAATAAAATCTCCTATAAATAGCAAAATTGTTACGCAATGCATAATGGAGGGGGATAAAACTGCTCAAATCAACTAAGTCTGACGATGGTCCAGCGAGTACAGCCAGAGAAAAGTTCCAAAAGGGCTGCACCGTTGCCATGGAAACAACTGCAAGTATGGAATCTCCCTACACGCTAAATGTATACGGTGTGGTGCCAAATGCAGCCCTTGTTAACAAAGACTAAATATTAAAATGTATAGTTTTGGGACTGTCCAAGAAGATTTGGTAAAAGATTTGAAGCATGATTGTAATGATAGCAAACGGATCACCACCATTCATGATTACAGAACTATAACTCGACTTAGTGCACTCAATTTAACAGAAATAGATTCCCTCATTTGCTGCAAATAAAAATAGAGGTCGGCGATATATCGATAGGATGATATTTTTATCGATATTTTAAAAAAAAAAACGATATTAGAAAATACAAGTCATCGATAAATCGATATTTTCATTTTTTTTTATTTTTTTTTTGATGAATGTTTTGTAGTTGCATATGTTTTTTCGATTTTCTTTATTCCCTTTTCAAAAACTTCATAACTAAAGTATGGTCTTGGCTGAGAGACAGTTAAAATGGCACCCTAACACACAAAAAGAAAACGTAATGTAATGGAAAGATAAGATAATTTGTTAGTAGTCATTAACATAGTGCCGTTTCTGTTGTCAACGTGTGCCTGGAATGTGCAGCTAATTTCAAATAGTAAAAACATCTCCGATCAGCAAAATAAGCGGTAAACTACTTTTCAAAATTTCTTCTTAAAAAATAAATGGAATGCATTGACATCCAAATTTATTTTATTTATTCTGATTGATAATATAATTTATTTATTAAAACAATTTTTATAATTTATCTATTAAAACAATTTTTATAATTTATTTATTAAAACAATTTTTATAATTTATTTATTAAAACAATTTTTATAATTTATTTATTAAAACAATTTTGGCATGAATTCATGCAAATTGGAAATATGCCCCGAAAAACTTCGTTTCTGGCAAATTTCAAAATAAAATAAATAAATATCATGTATCGATATATCAATATTTTATCCATATTTTTTTGTATGCAACGATATAGTATCGATATTTATAATGACCAATATTTCCGACCTCTAAAGAAAAAGCAAATTATGCAAATTAGTGTTGTGATTATGCAATTATGCAATAATGCAAATTAGTGTTGCGAAATTTTATCTTTATGTAATTGTAAATAGACCTCGTCTCGAATTTTGAAATCCTTGTCCATGGCCGTTTATTTTCATTCATTCATATCTTCTATTTTCAGTGCATTATTTTGATGTTTGCCCATATCAGGTGCAATGGTTCCAAGTATGGGCACTGTTTTATTTCGGAGAAACAAAGAGGAAGATATTGTTACGAATTTTGGTATATTTGTAAATACTTCGTAGTGTTAATTTTGTAAATAGGAAAATAATTTATGTACATTTTGCATAGGGCAGTGCAATAGTTCGTCTTTAGTTTGTTTCCCTGCAATGAGTCTCTCAATGCTTGATAACGAGTTTTACAGAGGTAACGCTGGGAAGCGAGTGTTTCAAGGAGTAGGGCATTTAACATTATGGTAATGGCAATCTCGCCAATTTGGCGAGAAATCGTCAAATGTCGCCAAACTTGGCGACCATTTGGCGACATTTTCGGTCCCCATGTACATGTATAGGACTTTTCGACTATGATCTGGAAATTTCTCCAAATATCTACCTCTAGAAATTTCACGTATGTTCCCCTCCTCTATAAAAGCTCAGGAGAGCGGGTGATGGAGTTGGTTGTTAGCTGAGTCCATTAGTTGACTGAAATTACTGATACTGAGTCTCAGTGAGCGTTCAGAGAGTTCCGAAAGCGAACTGTATTGCATTGTCTTGTGCAGCGATTTGAGCAGTTGTGTTGTCAAGTTTTTAACTGCTGTTTTGTGCTCTATTGTTGTGAAAAGAGCTGTATTCTGTCTACTAGAACGAGAAGTTCTGGAGTTGTAAGAGAATCTGAGAAGAGTTATATTGGAATAAATTTCTGTAACTTTTGATCTGCTTTGGCTTCAAATCTTTCGAACCCGTCCACGCAACAATACGGAAAGAAGAAAGTGTTTGTTAAAATGTCAAATCAAAACGCAATCCCTATACTCACAATTTTCTAACCCCGAAATTTGATGAGTAGATACGAAAAAGATCATTTAATGAAATGACATAAATTGTTTTCTTTTAATGTCTAATACCTTTTATAAATGAAAATAATTAAAATAGCAAAAGTCAAAACCAGATGGAGCCACTGCACATGCATCATTGACTTAAGGGTTTCAAATATAAAATAAAATATATTAGACGCAATTTTTGAATTTTTAATATATGTCATTTCATTTAAGGGAGACCCCCGTAAGCAAAAACCTAAAATTGTTATTATTGAATTTAGTAGCACCAAATTTTTTGTATAAATAAAACATCTATTTTTAAACAATTATCGACACAATTTTTTTTTTTTTTTAAATATAATATTTTTAGTACTTTTTTTTTTTTTTTTTTTCAGAGTTTTTTGGACCAAATATACGTCTTTTTAAAAAGACAACTCCTCATTCAATTTTTAATAATTTCTTAAAATTCAAAACTAATCAATTTTATCAAAGTATACTCTAAAGATGTAGGGAGAGATTTTTTTTTAATTAGTTTGACAGAGGATTTCAAGCAGAGGTTTTGTGTTTTTCACAAGTAATTTCTAAATTTTCACACAAAAATCCCATTTTTTTAATTTAAAAAAAAAAAAATAATAATTAATACAATTTAATAGAAAACCTCTCCCTACATTTATAAAACAGATATTCTAGATTTCGAAAATATGAACAGTTTAAATCTAAGGAAATTTTTTTCAAAGCCATTCATTTTAAACACAGTCAAAATTGTCAATTCTAGATTTCGAGAAGAACGAACGTAAAAATAAAAATGGGCATACAACTACATTGTAGATCGGTATGCAAAAGTTTAAAAATCGAATGTTCGCAGTTCCCTAGAAGTATAAATTTTCTCTCATGTCTTCTTGAATATAATCTTATAGAATGAGATTCGACTGCAATTTTTGGACCCCATGGAACATCATTCTGAATTTTTTTATAGAAATTAGAGAAAAGTGAGTAGATTACGAATCCACTGATCTGCCGTGGCAAAAATGGCCGAAACTAGTCAAAAATCGACTTTTAATAAGTTGAACTAAATCCAATTGCCAAATGCGCCATAACTTGCCAAATAATGAGCATTTTTTTTATATGGTAACCCTCACTCTTTAATTTTCAATTAAGAAGGTTGCAGACGATTCAGATATCTAGAAACGGTTTACTTGCATCTACTAAAAGGGAGCCAAGTTGGCAAAAAGTATTACGTCACTTATGACGTAACTGATGTTGCCAATTTGGCTTACTTTTAAAAGATATAAGTTTTCCGAGCCAAAGATCAGAAATCGTTTGCGCTTTTTCTCATTGAAAATCAAAATGAAGTGGATTGCCAGACGAATAAATTTGTTCTATTTTTCGCAAGTTATGACATATTTGGCAATCGGATTTTTAGTTCAACTCATTCCAAGGCGATTTTTGATCAGTTTCGGACATTTTTGCCATGGCAGACCAGTGGATTCCTAATCTGCTAACTTTTCTCCAATTTCTATAAAAAAAAATTCAGAATGATGTTCGATGGGGTCCAAAAATTGCAGTCGCCTCTCGGACTATTAGCTTTATGTAATAAAATAAATAAAAAACATTTTTTTTTTCCAAATTTTTCTATATTTAGGGTACGGGTCTCCCTTAAGTGATAATTTTCGTGCCTACTCGCCAAATTTCATGGTTTGAGTAGTTTTTAAATCCACTGGGCTAGAAGATTGTAACATAGCGAGTATAGGGAATGATCCTTACTAGGACTTTCTTAATGAATCTTAAGAGGAAATTTAGTAAGTTTGATATTATGTATTTAAAATATTTACTATTTACAAAAGGAGCGTCAACGTAACTGACTCCTTATAGTCCGAGAGGCAACTGCAATTTTTGGACCCCATCGAACATCATTCTGAATTTTTTTTAGAGAAATTAGAGAAAAGTGAATAGATTACGAATCCACTGGTCTGCCGTGGCAAAAATGGCCGAAACTGATCAAAAATCGCCTTGGAATGAGTTGAACTAAAATCCGATTGCCAAATATATCATAACTTGCCAAAAAGAGAACAAACTTTTTCGTCTGGCAACCCACTGCATTTTGATTTTTAATGAGAAAAAGTGCAAACGATTTCTGATCTCTGGCTCGGAAAACTTGTGTTTTTTAAAAGTAAGCTGAATTGGTGACATCAGTTACGTCATCAGTGACGTAATGTTTATTGCCAACTTGGCTCCCTTTTAATAGATGCAAGTAGACCGTCGCCAGATATCTGAATCGTCTGCAACCTTCTTAATTGAAAATTAAAGAGTGTGGGTTACCAAATAAAAAAAGAAAATGCTCATTATTTGGCAAGTTATAGCGCATTTGGCAATTGTATTTAGTTCGACTTATTAAAAGTCGATTTTTGACCAGTTTCGGCCATTTTTGCCACGGCAGACCAGTGGATTCGAAATCTATACACTTCTCTACAATTTCTGTAAAAAAAATCAGAATGATGTTCGATGGGGTCCAAAAATTGCAGTCGCCTCTCAGTCTATTACATGGCGAAAATCCAGTCCCAAGTAAGCCATATCAAAATGGTGTCGTTTTATGAACATCATCTCTTATAATACTCTCGAACTAAGTTGCCTTTCTCGATCTTCATTGTTGGCTTTGCCATCTTTTCTTGTCGCAAGACTTTCTTTTCAAGTCACGAGACTTAACAGACACTGTTCATTATTGCAACAAATCTGATGTTTTTAACTCAATGAACGATTTCCCCATTTTTTAAAAACGAGTGAAATTAGTTTTTATTTATGAAGAATTTCTTTCTGATTCCAAATATTTAAATAAAGGTTCTTTGAAAAATTAGTTATTTAAATACTAAGACAAGAAAATGCCCCAAAACCGAGTTAAAACCAGTCTTATCAAAACACACAACAAAATCTGTGACGTCAAAGCTTCCTTCCGTTTCTATGGTTATCGTGAGGTTTCTGCCAAATAATTGGCGTTGAAATATTTGGCGTTAGTAGACCACTGCCATATCCAGTACAGATTGGCGCGATTTGCGAGAAACTCGCAAAACTGGTTTCCGCTGTCGCATTTTAAGCCAAGATATTTGGAAGCCTTGACGTCATATTCAATTCAAGCCGAATGAATCATTTTATCGCCAACGTGTAACAGGGGAACATTGATTGCAAATTAAAAAAAAGAAAAAGCGCGTTGAGTAGAAATTTTTCTGTTTAAGGTCTTTTCGAAACATTTAGAATTGAATAAAATAATAATAATAATAATAAAAAAAATTAAAAAAAATATGTGGGAATAGTACATTCTCATTTCTTTTCCTGTATGGAGAATACATCGACCAATTTTAAATTTTTACCTGCTGAAATAAATATTAAAATGACTAAAATATTTAGGGGTGCCCATAATGACCCACTTACCGCAGTTTTTTCTGGAAATGTTACCCAAACATACGCAATCAGAGATTTTCATGAGCGCCACTTTAATATTGTGTTGAAGCTGAAATTCTAAAATTTAACACTTCTCATAAAACAAATCCTTCAAAAATATCGTCTGCTTAGAGTGAAAAAAATACTTAATCTAATTTGTCAAAGATATCAATGAAGCGAAATAAGAAAACCCATAAAAACAGAGTTTTTAAAAAATTCTTTATATTCATTGCAATTTTTTATATTCATTAACACAAAGCCGATATCAAAAACATTTCTATGAGGAAAATGTGCGGCAAATTACATTTCAAAATTTATTTATCAAAAATGAACAGGAATTCATGCTCTCACATTCAAATATCATTTATTTATTCTGATTAAAGTAATTTTATTATTTATTAAAAAAATTTTGGCAACAGGAAAGAGATTCAACAATGATCATTGATGATTTTAACGCGATTGGATAACTGCAAGTTGGTTTATTAGTAATCCGTAAAAGCGACCTCTTAGTGACAGTAACAGCCTAAAAAATTTGATAGAATGCAGTGTCATCGACATCGAATCTATCTGCCAAGTTTCAGCCTAATTGGATGCCGGCAAGGTGTTGATTAAGCCTCCGCATATTTAACTCCCATTCGCAAGCAAACACACAAAATCGAAGTTAATATAAAAAAAAAATTTAAAACAACTAAAGTGCTAATTTTTTGAATTTCACTTATTTACCACAGATTTATTTCAGTGATCAAATTGCAGTTTGTACTAATCGATGGGATTTCTCTCCCCATTTCCAAATGTACCAGAAAGTGAATCGAAACCAAACGCGGAGTTGACGCTTTTCACTCCGCTAAACGGACAATGTGGCAATTAATGCTTTCAAATGCTTCAAAGCAAATCCACAACATTTGCTGGATTACTTACTGCTTTGAAGTATATTGTTACGAATTTCTGTATATTTGTAAATATTTCGTAGAATTAATAATGTAAAAAGAAAATGTATGTACATTTCGCATAAGGCAGTGCAATAGTTCGTCTTTACTTTGCTTCCCTGCAATGTGTGTCTTAATGCTTGATAACGATTTTTACAGAGATAACGTTGGGAAGCGAGTTTTACAAGGAGCAGGGGATTTAACATTATGGTAATGACAATCTCGCCAAATTGGCGAGATAGAGCCAAGTTGATGACGGTTTTAACGACTAATTTTTGTCGCCAAATTTGGCGACCATTTGGCGAAATTTTCGGTCCCCATGTACAAGTATAGGACTTTTCGACTACGATCTGGAAAGTCCTCCAAATTTCTATCTCTAGAAAATTCACGAAGGATTGACTTTCCTATATAAGCCCGGCCATGAGCCCGTTAGTGAACTGGAATTACTGAGTTAGTTGAGATACTGACTGAGTGGAGTTACTGACTTGGTTGTCTGTCAGCGAGCATTCAGAGTAGTTCTAAAGCGAACTGTAATGCATTGTCTTTTGCGGTGATTTAGCAGTTGTGTGTCAAGTTTCACTGCTGTTTGTGCTCTATTGTTGTGTATAGAGCTATATTGAGTCTACTAGAACGAGAAGTTCTGGAGTTGTAAAAGAATCTGTGAAGAGTTAAATTGGAACAAATTTTTGCAAATTTTGATCTGTTTGGCTTCAAGTCTTTTGATCCCATCCACACAACAATATGAAAATTTAAAACTCACATCACATCAGTATGAAAGCAGTGACATATTGGGACATAAAATCGGAACGGCAATTTTATAGTTATGGCCCCCCAAATCTTCATGATAATCAATAATCAAGTTTTAATAATTATTTTAAACAATAAAATAATTCCAATAATATTTCAATAATATTAATAATTAATATGTTTTTATTTATTAATTAAACTAGCTGAATAACCGTGCTTCGCTACGAAATTTTAACATGTGCAATATTTTAACTAGCTGTGAGGCCTCGCGTTGCGGAAATCCGTCTTTGGTGTATAGGTCCTAGTTTTTGGCGCTTCGCTCGCAGGAAGGTTCATCGCTACGCAAAATCGAACTCGCTTCTTTCGCTGAAAAGTTAATTGATACATAAGTACTGGCTTACTTCACCCGTTGAAAGGTTCATTACTATGCAAAAATAGGCTCGCTTCTCTCGCTGAAAGTTTCATTGTTGGGTAAGCATAAGCTCGCTTCACTCACTAAAATCTAATTGCTACTTAAAGCCTTAATATTAGAAGCCTCTCCCCTGTCTCCCGTTAACCCAAAATCCCCAATAATACAATAATACAACACCCTTTTTAGATTATTTTAACGCGTGTTTGTGGAAAGCAAAATTAGAAGGCCAAAACTACTTATGTTGAAACTTTCAGAGCTCTATGCCTATTAGAAGTAACTTTTTGTGAAAATATTAATTAAAAAAATTAATCAAAAAATAAACTAAAATTTTAACATTATTTTTGTCAATAGTCCAATTAGAATGCAAAAACTATTTGTGTTGAAAATTTCAGAACAGTAGCCCAAGTAGAAATCGTTTTGTAAAATATTTGTTAATTAATTAAACAAATTAATTAAAAAAGAACTAACTTAAGATTTAAAATTCTGTTTTTCAAAAGTCCAGTTAGAAGGGCAAAACTATTTGTGTTGAAAATTTCAGAGCTGTAGTCCTATTACAAATCGTTTTGTAAAATATTTACTAATTAATTAAAAAAATTAATTTAAAAAGAACTAAATAAAAGTTTAGGATTCAGTTTTTCATAAGTCCTATTAGAAGGCCAAAACTACTTAAGTTAAAAAGGTCAGAGCTCTATTAAAAGTCCTTTTTGTAATTTTTTTTTAAATAATTAATTAAATTAATTAAAAAATAACTAATTAAAATTTTAACATTCTGTTTTTCAAAAGTCAAATTAGAAGGCTAAAACTACTTATGTTGAAAATTTCAGAGTTGTATCTCTATTTGAAGTCCCTTTGTTGAAAAAAATTAAATAAATAAATTAATTAAAAAAGTAGTAATTAAAATTTTAACTTTCTGTATGACATGTTTAAAATTAGAGGGCCAAAACTTTTTATGTTGAAAATTTCAGAGCTCTACTCCAATTTTAAGCAGGTTTCTATAGATCCACAGACAGACACACAGCTTGTTTTATTATTAAAGATAATTTAATAATTAGTTTAATTATATCAAATGTTCTCTATTGTAGATAGTTTTCTTGAGTGAACTTGGTTTGTATATACCATTGATAGTTTGATGCAAAAACCAAAAGAAATAAATACAAATTGCTTTTAAAGAATGGTTTATAACTATAAAAATTTGAAAGACAAATAGAAAGTGGTTTTTTTTTTATATTAATTCTTTAAGTAATTAAAATCTATTAGACTGAAAGGCGACTGCAATTTTTGGACCTCATCGAACATCATTCTGAATTTTTTATAGAAATTGGAGAAAAGTGAATAGATTTCGAATCCACTGGTCTGGCGTGGCAAAAATGGCCGAAACTGGTCCAAAATCGACTTTTAATTAATTGAACTAAATCCAATTGCAAATTCGCTATAACTTGTCAAATAATGAGCATGTTTTTTTATTTTGTAACCCTCACTCTCACTCTTTAATTTTCAATTAAGAAGGTTGCAGACGATTCGGATGTGTGGCTATGGCTTACTTGCATCTTTCACAAATGAGCCAAATTGGCAATAAACATTACGGCACTGATGACGTAACTGATGTCGCCAAATTGGCTTACTTTTAAAAGATACAAGTTTTTCGAACCAGAGATCAGAAATCGCTGGCGCTTTTTCTCATTGAAAATCAAAATGCGGTGGGTTGCCAGAAGAAAAAGTTTGTTCTCTTTTTGGCAAGTTATGACATATTTGGCAATCGGATTTTAATTCAACTCATTCCAAGTCGATTTTTGACCAGTTTCGGCCATTTTTGCCACGGCAGACCAGTGGATTCGTAATCTACTCACTTTTCTCCAATTTCTATAAAAAATTCAAAATGATGTTCGATGGGGTCCAAAAATTGCAGTCGCCTCATGGACTATATAGCTTATAGAAACTTTTTAATGTAATAAAACGAAAAAATATGTATACTTGAATACATTAAAAAATACCACAGATATACTACACTCTCTCACTCCCTGTTCCAGTTACCAAAAAACTTAGAGAAAGGATTTTTTCGTATCAATTTGTAAAAATTCCCGTTTTGGTTCTCAAAGTACATTTTTTTTTTTTTTACCAATAGTACGTACTAATACATTTCATCAGATATATTTATAAAAGAAATCAAAATTAGCACTCGTATATTTTGTTAAAAAACGTATTACTTTCTATAGAAAAACCCAATTATCCGATTTATGCACAGCAAATGGAAATGTCTTAAAATAAGACACAAAATTGTACGTAAAACAACTTTGGATTTCTGTGAAGAAAAAAAAAACACTTTTTTTGGGGGGATCCTTCAAAATTTAAAGGTATTCCTTTTACTTGGTAAATGAACTTGAATGATATAATTGCTACGGCCCATGATGGTCTGTACTGTCTGAATAGAGAAGCGTCTGAATTCCGAAATGTCTTAATTTGGTTCGAAGTGTCTTATTTTAAGTCACTCGTTGTGACTGAAAGCAATTTAAGACCCGTGTGATGTCTGAAATTCGAAGAAGTAAACCACCTTTGTGCAAAATAAATCACCTAATGTGTCTGAAATGAATTTTTCAGACATTTTGTGTCTAAATTTAAGACACCAGCATTTACAGAGTGGAGATTGTTTTACGTGACAATCCTTATTTACAAATTACACAAAACTAAAAATTGATGAATTATATAACAATTTAACAACGAAGACTTCAGCTTCTGACAAATAGCTTATTTATTAATAGCTTATACAGTGGTAGAAGTGTGGGTAAACGCGGGGTGACCAGTGGTGTAGTGTAAAATAAAAAGGTATGGGAACGCTATGTAGCATCGTTATAAAAGTATACTTTTGTTTTTTCTGTGTGTGTGTGTGGGGGGGGGGGGGAGTGAAAATTGCAACTAAGAATAAATAACTTTCCTAATTTTACTTTAATAATCTCAAAACAGATAATGAGCTCCTCAAAATTGAAAAGAAAAACATGTGTGTTTAGGCTTTTTTATTTAAATATCTTTTTAAAACTATTAAATCATCTGGATTTTTTAACAATTGGCTCTGCACAACCCATTTTAACAGATTATTTGATACTTTATAAATGGATTAGAAGATCTTTTCAAACATATTATTGACACAAATTTTTAAATGGATTTTTTGCAACAATTTTTAAACAAATTATGTACAATTTATTTTAAACCGATTATTTGCATGATTTCTTAAACAATTATCATTCAGAAAAATTTCCATAAGAGATCGAGTTTCGATTTTTCGAATGGCTATATGTGTGGGTTGCCGTGCCTCTTTCAAGTGTTTGCAAATTCTTGAACTTGCTTGCTCAGCTCTGAAGTTGCATATCGAAAACGGCAGCATAGTTCTCACGAAAGAACCGTTTCGTTTTCTTTCATGACTGTGTGTTTAATGTCACGTAATAAAATTAAAAAAAAAAAAAAAAAAAAAAAAAAAAAAAAAAAAATTAGGTGAGGGAACGCCGTTCCGCCTTCTAAAAAGGTAAAGGATCGCCGTTCCCACGCGTTCCCGCTCCACTACACCCCTGGGGGTGACGCGTCCCCCCACTTTTCAAGAAAATACCCATGCATCCCCCCTACTTCTAAAATTACTGAAATCCCATCCACCTACTTCTAAAAACATTCAAACTACTCCAATACTAAAGAAAGATAACATTAACCTTTAAATGTAGTGACACTGAGAAAAAGGGATTTAAAGTTTTTCAAATTTAAAAAAAAAAACTATTTCTTGGTCAACTTTTACTTTAGAGGAACTTTCTTTTAAATTAAGTTTATATTCTTGTTTCGTATAAATACAAGCTATTGGGGGGGGGGGGGACACTTTTTAGAGTTCTATATTAAATTAATAATTTTTTTTTTTTTAAAGTATGCACATTTAGAAGCACTATTTAAATTTAAATAAACTGTTATGTATATATATTGTCCAATTATTACTTCACTTTATCTCTTACTTCCAAATAAAAAAACTAAGTTCCAGACATAAATTAAAATAACATTAAATTCTGGATCCTTGTTCAACGTTAGGGTTAGGAAGTATAAATTATTTCCTTAAGTTAATGTTATTGTTATAAGATAAGAAATTATAAAATTTAACTCGGGAGGGGGGGGGGGGGGTCACTTGTCACGAATTTTTGGGCATCCCCCCATTTTTTTCCCTCCCACTTCTACCACTGAGCTTATATTGTATTGATAATCGAAGTTAAAAAAAAAAATCAGAAACAGTGCAAAATCTTTGAGAAGTTGCGATAGCGTATAGTAGATGGCAGCACTATCAATAGAAAAACTGAAATGTGTAACTTTGATTCATTGAAGGGTTCTTATATCTCTCTTCAATAGATTATCTAATTCTGGTGACCACCCTCTCAGAATTCTTTTAAGTAATTTTAAATAAACAGCTCCCAGTTATTATAAAAAGTCTTTTTAAAAAATACCCTCAGTAGCACAACAGTTTTAAATCGGCCGTTGAATACCGATATCGGCCAATCTCATTGAATGCTGGATAAAATAGTAAATATTGGAAGCTTTGAAATGTTAATGTTTGTTAATGTTGATTAGTTTTGAAACTAATATATTTTGTTTATAAGATAGATGTAATGATGTTTTTAACATGTTTATTTTTAAAAAGATCCTGCACTTTGGAGCGATGCTCGAGTTTCAGTCAGAATTGGTCAATCTTTAGAATCCTCTTTCCAATGTTGAAATATGCTGCTATGCTACCTCTTGGGCTGGGGCTTCGGAATGATTCAGACATCATCAATGTGTATTTGAAAATGTTCAATGAAATTAATTGGGAAAGCTGTGTTAGAATATAGATCCGAATCAGTCACCAATCTGGAGCAGGTTAAAATTGTTGTCACCAGTTTTTTGAAATCAAAACTCGAGCTTTCCAAAAATAAAATAACACCTATTTTCTCAAAAACGTTCAAGACTAAGAGGAGACTGTAAATTTAGGTACCCCATTGAATATCATTCTGAATTTTTTTTTTTTTTTTTAGAGAATGAAGATTAATAGTCCGAGAGGCACCTGCACTTTTTGGACCCCATCGAACATCATTCTGAATTTTGTATAGATATTGGAGAAAAGTGAGTAGATTACGAATCCACTGGTCAGCCGTGGCAAAAATGGCCGAAATTGATCCAAAATCGACTCGGAATGAGTTGAACTAAAATCCGATTGCCAAATATGTCATAACTTGCCAAAAAGAGAACAAACTTTTTCGTCTGGCTGCATTTTGATTTTCAATGAGAAAAAGCGCAAACGATTTCTGATATCGGCTTGGAAAACTTGTTTATTTTAAAAGAAAGCCAAATTGGCGACATCAGTTACATCATCAGTGAAGTATTGTTTATTGCCAATTTGGCACATTTGTGAAAGATGCAAGTAAGCCATAGACACACGTCCGGATCGTCTGCAACCTTCTTAATTGAAAATTAAAGAGTGAGGGTTACCAAATAAAAAAAAAAAATGGTCATTATTTGGCAAGTTATGGTGCATTTGGCAATTGGATTTAGTTCAACATATATTAAAAGTAGATTTTTGACTAGTTTCGGCTATTTTTGCCATAGCAGACCAGTGGATTCGTAATCTACTCACTTTTCTCCAATTTCTATAAAAAATTCAGAATGATTTTCGAAGAGGTCCAGAAATTGCAGTAGTATCTCAGCCTAAAAGGCTAGTTGTAGGTCATAAATCTACTGATCTGTCGGGACAAAAATCTGTGGTGATCCAGAGTCATAAGCGTGTCCTTTTTATCTGGAGAGATCCTGCCCTGATCATTAATCCCTATAAAAACCTTTTGTAAAAGTATGAGAAAAAATTCAATATTTTTTTTTTATTTTTTCTACTTTTAATTACGCATATGTATTACATAGGGTAATGTATTCGGTCAAAAATAAATCGATTTTTTTCTTCTTTTTTTTTTCTTGCATTTCTCCACGTTTTGTTCTAAATCGCTGTGGTAATGCCTCTTAAGGTATTCTAAACATCCCCACCTCCGAAATTCCCGTAAAAAGGCTTCAGTGGCGTAAAAGTTGAAAAACAAATGCCTGTTTAACACAGAGTTCTCTTTCCTTGAGCATACCTCATCCACGATAATTTTTTCTTCTCTCCACAGTTTCACTTACAAGAAAGGATAATACAAGAATTGTCGAAAAGTATAACGCCAAATTCATAATTTTTTTTTTTTTTTTTTTTTTTTTTTTTTTTTTTTTTTTTAATATAAGACCCCATGTCAAAAATATATCTCCAAAAACTAGCCATTTTTGCTAAATTAATGATGAAAATACAAAAACAGTATATGACACATTTTTCTCCGTCAGTATTATAATGTAATTGAAAATTGTGCGATGTTCCACACCCCTAGTTGTTATACATTATCTAGCAAAATAGCAGCAGGGAAGGGGATGGAGATCGGGGAAAAAAAAAAAGGAAAAAAAATCAAAATTTTGTGTCAGGTAATTTATGAGCATCCCCCAGACGGCCATATATTATTATTCCATCATACTTTTTACTCATAGCCATATTGCTAAGAAAAATTTAAGTATCGTGAAAAAAAAAAAAAGTAAATCAATAAAAGCCTCTGGAAATGCACTAAGAACTAATTGAACAGGTATATAGTTAAATTACTCCCAATGTATCATTTCGGTTTCGGAACTTTCTGTTACTTCAATAATAATAATAAAAAACTCTATTGTACACTTTAAAAAAGACCCGTTTCGAAAACCGATGTGTAATGTAAACAAACACCATGAAGCGCTTATCACGTGAATTCTTCAGATTAAAAAAAAAAAAGTAAATCAATAAAAGCCTCTGGAAATGCACTAAGAACTAATTGAACAGGTATATAGTTAAATTACTCCCAATGTATCATTTCGGTTTCGGAACTTTCTGTTACTTCAATAATAATAATAAAAAACTCTATTGTACACTTTAAAAAAGACCCGTTTCGAAAACCGATGTGTAATGTAAACAAACACCATGAAGCGCTTATCACGTGAATTCTTCAGATTAAAAAAAAAAAAGTAAATCAATAAAAGCCTCTGGAAATGCACTAAGAACTAATTGAACAGGTATATAGTTAAATTACTCCCAATGTATCATTTCGGTTTCGGAACTTTCTGTTACTTCAATAATAATAATAAAAAACTCTATTGTACACTTTAAAAAAGACCCGTTTCGAAAACCGATGTGTAATGTAAACAAACACCATGAAGCGCTTATCACATGAATTCTTCAGATTAAAAAAAAAAAAGTAAATCAATAAAAGCCTCTGGAAATGCACTAAGAACTAATTGAACAGGTATATAGTTAAATTATTCCCAATGTATCATTTCGGTGTTCGGCGCTTTCTGTTACATCAATAATAATAATAAAAACTCTATTGTACACTTTAAAAAAGACCCGTTTCGAAAACCGATGTGTAATGTAAACAAACACCATGAAGCG
This sequence comes from Linyphia triangularis, assembly GCA_963978545.1. Lineage (NCBI taxonomy): Eukaryota > Metazoa > Arthropoda > Arachnida > Araneae > Linyphiidae > Linyphia > Linyphia triangularis. The sequence continues at coordinate 5,887,602 of OZ021731.1, forward strand.
CTTATCACATGAATTCTTCAGATTAAAAAAAAAAAAAATGCCCTTGGGCGGTTTTGAGAAAAAAACATTTTGCATTCGGTGACATTTCTGTCCTTATTTGCAAAGATCTCATTCTTCTATCACACGAAAGCGTTTTTGTTTTTTTTAGTGCTCTTTTCCCCCACCAGGGAGTGTTGAAAGCTGCATAATAAAAGACAGGAAATAAAGTTGTATTATATGACAGCGGGGAAATAAAATTCACTTCTGCTGAGCTCCTTTGTTCCGATATAGTCTCAGGAATTTTGTGGTAAACAGGGCGGAATATTACCTTTCCCCGACACGGATTATTCTGTTTTTGCACAAGATTTGAAAGGTAAATCGTTCCTGGTGGCATTTCGATTTGCAATGGTTTTTATTTTTTTTAACAGCAGTTTATTTTTTGACAAACGGGCGCAACCAGAAAATTTCTTTGGGAGGGGTTTTCAAACTAGATCTACTTTGCTCCGGAATTTCTTTATTTAAATTATATAACCCATTAAAATAGAGTTTTTAAAAAATCCTTTTTATGCATCGTCAATCAAAACATTTCTGTCAGCAAAATGTTCGGCAAACTATGTTTCAAAATGTATTTTTCAAAAATGAACGTTAATTTATGCTTTCATATCCAAGTATATTAGTTATTTTTTCTGTTTAAAGTAATTTTATACATTATTTATTAGGAAAAAAAATTGCAACAGGAAAGAGTTTTAACCCTTTGCACTCCAGCGGCGCCTCTCAGGCGCCACACGATTGGATGCTGAAACACGAGAGGACCTCTAGGTTCGATGCGGAAATTTGATGCAAGGCCAATGACTGTGTTTAGTTTCCATGAAGAAAATCCGTAAACGCCAACCGAACCTAAAATGATTCGAGTTGCTGGCGAAAAAGGCCTCCGCGCGAAAAAGGCCTGGAGTGCAAAGGGTTAGCAATGATTGATTCAATGCCATTTTAACGCGACAGGATGGTGGCAAGTTGGTTTATTAATATTCCGTTAAAGCAATCTTTTAGGGACAGTAAGAGCCCCAAAATTTGATAGAATGCATTGTCATCGACATCGAACCTATCTGCCAAGTTTCGGCCCGATCGGATGACGGCAAGGGGGTTAATTAGGCCTCCGCAGATTCCCCTCCCATCGACAAACAAACAAACACACAAAGTCAAAGTTAATAAAAAGGATTTAAAAACAATTTCTATGCAGAATTTTCTCATCTCATATTTGTCATATGTCATCAATCTTTTTGAAGTTTTTTAATCTACCACCTACACATGCCAACTAAATTGGTTTTTGTCCAGTTTTCGAGTCGAGTTTTACAAAGCAACCCCATCATGGGACATTTTATCTAAATCCAGCGTATTATCCTACTTGTTGCATGGATGGGTTCGAAAGATTTGAAGCCAAAGCATATAAAAACTTGCAGAAATTTATTCCGATATAACTCTTCGCAGATTCTTTTACAACTCCAGAACTTCTCGTTCTAGTATACTCAATACAGCTCTTTTCACAACAATAGAGCACAAAACAGCAGTTAAAAACTTGACAACACAACTGCTAAAATCGCTGCTAAAGACAATGCAATACAGTTCACTTTCGGAACTCTCTGAATGCTTGCTGAGAGACAGCTAACTCAGTAACTCCACTCAGTTAGTCACTCAACTCAGTCAAATAACTAACCCAACTGACTGCATCATCCGCTTTCTTGGGCTTATATAGGAAAGGTGAATCTTCTCAAAACTTCCAGAGATTGAAATTTGGAGAACTTTTCAGATCGTACTCGAAAAGTCCTATACATGTACATGGGGGCCGAAAATGTCGCCAAATGTGGCGACAAAAATTAGTCGCAAAAACCGTCGCCAACTTGGCTCTATCTTGCCAATTTGGCGAGATTGCCATTACCATAATGTTAAATGGCCTGCTCTTTGTTAAACTCGCTTCCCAGCATTATCTCTGTAAAACTCTTTTTCAAGCATTGAGACAAACATTGCAGGAAAGCGAACTCTTGCACTCCCTTATGCGAAATGTACATAAATTTTCCTATTTACATAATCAATACTACGGAATATTTACAAATATACAGAAATTCGTAACAATATTTTCTAGATTATAATTTAACAACATTACATTTTTCTCGTTTGTTTAAATGCAATTAAAGAAGATGTAGTATTTTAGGTAAGCGGATAAACACCAATATCAAGCTGATTTTACAATGTATTTATGGAGCTTTAAATACTAGGGCATGTAGCACTTAAACTCTATGGAAACATTTGAAACAAGAAACATCCATATATTTACATTTCTTTGAAACCTGAAACTACATTTTACATTGTACTTAAGTAGACAAGAAATAAGGTCTGATGATTTTTTGATGCTAAGAGATTTACAAATCCGTTATTATTTCAAAGTACAGTAGACAAACTCTGCCTGGAAAATTGTAAATAAAAAAGTATTCTTTTGAAATTATTTGTTATTGCTAAGTGTCTCTTTATCAATTGTAACAAAAACTGGGATGTTTTGGGATCCTGGGAGGTAGGGGGGGGGGGGGGGCTAGGGGTTCTGACATAATTATAATTATAATTAATAATTATAATTACACTGTAAAATCAGCCTGATATTGGTGTTTATCCGCTTACCTAAAATACTACATCTTCTTTAATTGCATTTAAACAAACGAACATGAGCGCCCCCAGGAATATTTGCAAGGAGGTGCAAGACTCGATTTTTTTTCAAAATCATTACTTTTTTTAAAAATGTTAATTAATAAATTAATTAATAAATAATAACATTATAAATTATACTCTTTGAGAATAGTAAAAATTCATGGTATATATTTTTGAAAGCGCAACCCTGTTAAAAATAAAAAAAAAAAAAAATAAGAAAAAAAAAAGGAAAAAAAAAAAAAAAATAGTAAAATTATTAAAATATATATTTTTAAAGATTTTTTTTATCATCCAACCCACGGCATTTAAGAGACAGTGTTTAGAATAGAGGAACTCGAAGATGCAAAAATACAGAAGAGTAAAAAAAAAAAAAATATTTCTTCTAAGTTTCGGATTTAATGAAAAAAAATTAAAAAATAAACAGGAGGGGCAGTATTAGAATATGTTCAATTGAATTCTAAAAATAGATTTCAAGATTGTATATTTGATGGCTTAAAAAACATAAAATTTTCCTTGAATTTTGAGAACTCCAGAAAATCGTCACGCAAGTAGCTATAAAAAACGACTTCTTGGATCATCTTGGAATTTTCATCTTTTCTCTCATTTTCTTAAAATTTTCAAGAAGCCAGGGGGGGGGGGGTGCAAGTGCACCTCCTTGCACCCTCCTGGGGGCGTCTATGGACACTAAAATCCTCCCCCTTGCTGCGCCTGTTTTACAAGAATTTAGAGGCTATTTGAGAGTTCCGATATTGAAATATTCCACGTTTTGACACATAACTTGGTTTGCCATGTATTTTTTCAAGTGCTTACCAATATTCATTATCCTGCCTCAAAGGGAAATAGGAAATTTGGATATTCTTATTTGGATATCCCATTTTAAACGTTTGACCCTTTATAGAGCTAGTCGAGGGGTTAATTACCACGTTGATCGCCAAGCGAATTTTTAGGAAATCCCCTTTAGGCCACACGAAGCAGTGCACTTCACATTGCTATACCGCAATACCAGCTCATCGCTGATAGCAGATTAATTTGGTTGGTTGGTTGTTTTCAGATTATTTGGAGCCGTCAGCAACACGACGAGGGCTATAATGCTCCGAAACATTCGTCATTAGACAAACCAACATACATTTACAAACACCCATGCCTAACACGGGACTCGAGCCCGCAACCTCGCTGTCTAGAAGCTAGCACGCTAACCACTATACCGTTGGGTCGGCAACTAGCAGATTGAAATTTACTCGATACAGTTGAGTAAATATACTAGGACCATGGTTTCTTATCGCTGTAGAAGATATTTATGCTTAGAATAAAATGTTTATAGACATTCATGCCACACCTTTACGCAGCGTTGCCAGACCTCCGACTTAAAATTCTTAGGTAGGCAATTTTTCAAAATGGCACTTTGGATATAGTATATATAATAATATTTTTATCGATTGAAATATCAATATAACTTCAAGACTTCCTGCACTTTAAAAAGTACTAAGAAATACGCTATGTCAAATTATAGGTGTGGGGGAAACAACAGGGTACTGTCAACCACTGATGGCTGACGCGGCACTCAACGTGTTAGTGATACTACCCTGCAATAAATAAAAATAAAATAATTTTTCAGTCATTGCTTAGAACAATGTAATTTTTTTTAGTTTTATATCATACTAGCTGAATACCCGAAATTATACATTGTGCTCGAAAAGCATTCATGCTTTCTACATCTTGGATGTTCGATCCCGTTTCGACCTCTGAAAATCGAACTTTTGTTTCAAATTTTATAATTCTGACTAAATTGGAAGTAAGGTATAGGGATATTCTTAACATATGAACCGTTTTGATCCCATTTCGACCATTTAAAACTAATTCATCGGGATTGAAAGAGCTTACTTTTTCTATGCTTCGCTTTGCTGATCTTTGTACCAAAAATTACAGAAATGTGACTAAATTGGAAGTAGAACTCGGTTGGAACGTTTCGATCTTTTTCGACTCTTTAAAATTAGTTAAACAATATTGGAATGGCTTATTTTATTGGCAAATGTATCAAATTACAGAAATGTGACTACATCGGAAGAAGAACTCGGTTGGAACGTTTCGATCCCCTTTCGACTCTTTAAAATTAGTTAAACGATATTGGAATGGCTTATTTTATTGGCAAATGTATTAAATTGCAGAATTGTGACTACATTGGAAGAAGAACTCGGTTGGAACGTTTCGATCTTTTTCGACTCTTTAAAATTAGTTAAACAATATTGGAATGGCTTATTTTATTGGCAAATGTATCAAATTACAGAAATGTGACTACATCGGAAGAAGAACTCGGTTGGAACGTTTCGATCCCCTTTCGACTCTTTAAAATTAGTTAAACGATATTGGAATGGCTTATTTTATTGGCAAATGTATTAAATTGCAGAATTGTGACTACATTGGAAGAAGAACTCGGTTGGAACGTTTCGATCTTTTTCGACTCTTTAAAATTAGTTAAACAATATTGGAATGGCTTATTTTATTGGCAAATGTATCAAATTACAGAAATGTGACTACATCGGAGGAAGAACTCGGTTGGAACGTTTCGATCCCCTTTCGACTCTTTAAAATTAGTTAAACGATATTGGAATGGCTTATTTTATTGGCAAATGTATTAAATTGCAGAATTGTGACTACATTGGAAGAAGAACTCGGTTGGAACGTTTCGATCTTTTTCGACTCTTTAAAATTAGTTAAACAATATTGGAATGGCTTATTTTATTGGCAAATGTATCAAATTACAGAAATGTGACTACATTGGAAGAAGAACTCGGTTGGAACGTTTCGATCCCCTTTCGACTCTTTAAAATTAGTTAAACGATATTGGAATGGCTTATTTTATTGGCAAATGTATCAAATTACAGAAATGTGACTACATTGGAAGAAGAACTCGGTTGGAACGTTTCGATCCCCTTTCGACTCTTTAAAATTAGTTAAACGATATTGGAATGGCTTATTTTATTGGCAAATGTATTAAATTGCAGAATTGTGACTACATTGGAAGAAGAACTCGGTTGGAACGTTTCGATCTTTTTCGACTCTTTAAAATTAGTTAAACAATATTGGAATGGCTTATTTTATTGGCAAATGTATTAAATTACAGAAATGTGACTACATTGGAAGAAGAACTCGGTTGGAACGTTTCGATCTTTTTCGACTCTTTAAAATTAGTTAAACAATATTGGAATGGCTTATTTTATTGGCAAATGTATCAAATTACAGAAATGTGACTACATTGGAAGAAGAACTCGGTTGGAACGTTTCGATCCCCTTTCGACTCTTTAAAATTAGTTAAACGATATTGGAATGGCTTATTTTATTGGCAAATGTATTAAATTGCAGAATTGTGACTACATTGGAAGAAGAACTCGGTTGGAACGTTTCGATCCCCTTTCGACTCTTTAAAATTAGTTAAACAATATTGGAATGGCTTATTTTATTGGCAAATGTATCAAATTACAGAAATGTGACTACATTGGAAGAAGAACTCGGTTGGAACGTTTCGATCCCCTTTCGACTCTTTAAAATTAGTTAAACAATATTGGAATGGCTTATTTTATTGGCAAATGTATTAAATTACAGAAATGTGACTACATTGGAAGAAGAACTCGGTTGGAACGTTTCGATCTTTTTCGACTCTTTAAAATTAGTTAAACAATATTGGAATGGCTTATTTTATTGGCAAATGTATCAAATTACAGAAATGTGACTACATTGGAAGAAGAACTCGGTTGGAACGTTTCGATCCCCTTTCGACTCTTTAAAATTAGTTAAACGATATTGGAATGGCTTATTTTATTGGCAAATGTATTAAATTGCAGAATTGTGACTACATTGGAAGTAGAACTCGGTTGGAACGTTTCGATCTTTTTCGACTCTTTAAAATTAGTTAAACAATATTGGAATGGCTTATTTTATTGGCAAATGTATCAAATTACAGAAATGTGACTACATTGGAAGAAGAACTCGGTTGGAACGTTTCGATCCCCTTTCGACTCTTTAAAATTAGTTAAACGATATTGGAATGGCTTATTTTATTGGCAAATGTATTAAATTGCAGAATTGTGACTACATTGGAAGAAGAACTCGGTTGGAACGTTTCGATCCCCTTTCGACTCTTTAAAATTAGTTAAACGATATTGGAATGGCTTATTTTATTGGCAAATGTATCAAATTACAGAAATGTGACTACATTGGAAGAAGAACTCGGTTGGAACGTTTCGATCCCCTTTCGACTCTTTAAAATTAGTTAAACGATATTGGAATGGCTTATTTTATTGGCAAATGTATTAAATTGCAGAATTGTGACTACATTGGAAGAAGAACTCGGTTGGAACGTTTCGATCCCCTTTCGACTCTTTAAAATTAGTTAAACAATATTGGAATGGCTTATTTTATTGGCAAATGTATCAAATTACAGAAATGTGACTACATTGGAAGAAGAACTCGGTTGGAACGTTTCGATCCCCTTTCGACTCTTTAAAATTAGTTAAACGATATTGGAATGGCTTATTTTATTGGCAAATGTATTAAATTGCAGAATTGTGACTAAATTGGAAGTAGAACTCGGTTGGAACGTTTCGATCTTTTTCGACTCTTTAAAATTAGTTAAACAATATTGGAATGGCTTATTTTATTGGCAAATGTATCAAATTACAGAAATGTGACTACATCGGAAGAAGAACTCGGTTGGAACGTTTCGATCCCCTTTCGACTCTTTAAAATTAGTTAAACGATATTGGAATGGCTTATTTTATTGGCAAATGTATCAAATTACAGAAATGTGACTACATTGGAAGAAGAACTCGGTTGGAACGTTTCGATCCCCTTTCGACTCTTTAAAATTAGTTAAACGATATTGGAATGGCTTATTTTATTGGCAAATGTATTAAATTGCAGAATTGTGACTACATTGGAAGAAGAACTCGGTTGGAACGTTTCGATCTTTTTCGACTCTTTAAAATTAGTTAAACAATATTGGAATGGCTTATTTTATTGGCAAATGTATTAAATTACAGAAATGTGACTACATTGGAAGAAGAACTCGGTTGGAACGTTTCGATCTTTTTCGACTCTTTAAAATTAGTTAAACAATATTGGAATGGCTTATTTTATTGGCAAATGTATCAAATTACAGAAATGTGACTACATTGGAAGAAGAACTCGGTTGGAACGTTTCGATCCCCTTTCGACTCTTTAAAATTAGTTAAACGATATTGGAATGGCTTATTTTATTGGCAAATGTATTAAATTGCAGAATTGTGACTACATTGGAAGAAGAACTCGGTTGGAACGTTTCGATCCCCTTTCGACTCTTTAAAATTAGTTAAACAATATTGGAATGGCTTATTTTATTGGCAAATGTATCAAATTACAGAAATGTGACTACATTGGAAGAAGAACTCGGTTGGAACGTTTCGATCCCCTTTCGACTCTTTAAAATTAGTTAAACAATATTGGAATGGCTTATTTTATTGGCAAATGTATTAAATTACAGAAATGTGACTACATTGGAAGAAGAACTCGGTTGGAACGTTTCGATCTTTTTCGACTCTTTAAAATTAGTTAAACAATATTGGAATGGCTTATTTTATTGGCAAATGTATCAAATTACAGAAATGTGACTACATTGGAAGAAGAACTCGGTTGGAACGTTTCGATCCCCTTTCGACTCTTTAAAATTAGTTAAACGATATTGGAATGGCTTATTTTATTGGCAAATGTATTAAATTGCAGAATTGTGACTACATTGGAAGTAGAACTCGGTTGGAACGTTTCGATCTTTTTCGACTCTTTAAAATTAGTTAAACAATATTGGAATGGCTTATTTTATTGGCAAATGTATCAAATTACAGAAATGTGACTACATTGGAAGAAGAACTCGGTTGGAACGTTTCGATCCCCTTTCGACTCTTTAAAATTAGTTAAACGATATTGGAATGGCTTATTTTATTGGCAAATGTATTAAATTGCAGAATTGTGACTACATTGGAAGAAGAACTCGGTTGGAACGTATCGATCCCCTTTCGACTCTTTAAAATTAGTTAAACGATATTGGAATGGCTTATTTTATTGGCAAATGTATTAAATTGCAGAATTGTGACTACATTGGAAGAAGAACTCGGTTGGAACGTTTCGATCCCCTTTCGACTCTTTAAAATTAGTTAAACGATATTGGAATGGCTTATTTTATTGGCAAATGTATTAAATTGCAGAATTGTGACTACATTGGAAGAAGAACTCGGTTGGAACGTTTCGATCCCCTTTCGACTCTTTAAAATTAGTTAAACGATATTGGAATGGCTTATTTTATTGGCAAATGTATTAAATTGCAGAATTGTGACTACATTGGAAGAAGAACTCGGTTGGAACGTTTCGATCCCCTTTCGACTCTTTAAAATTAGTTAAACGATATTGGAATAGCTTATTTTATTGGCAAATGTATTAAATTGCAGAAATGTGACTACATTGGAAGAAGAACTCGGTTGGAACGTTTCGATCCCCTTTCGACTCTTTAAAATTAGTTAAACGATATTGGAATAGCTTATTTTTTTGGCAAATGTATTAAATTGCAGAAATGTGACTACATTGGAAGAAGAACTCGGTTGGAACGTTTCGATCCCCTTTCGACTCTTTAAAATTAGTTAAACGATATTGGAATAGCTTATTTTATTGGCAAATGTATTAAATTGCAGAAATGTGACTACATTGGAAGAAGAACTCGGTTGGAACGTTTCGATCCCCTTTCGACTCTTTAAAATTAGTTAAACGATATTGGAATAGCTTATTTTATTGGCAAATGTATTAAATTGCAGAATTGTGACTACATTGGAAGAAGAACTCGGTTGGAACGTTTCGATCCCCTTTCGACTCTTTAAAATTATTTAAACGATATTGGAATAGCTTATTTTATTGGCAAATGTATTAAATTGCAGAAATGTGACTACATTGGAAGAAGAACTCGGTTGGAACGTTTCGATCCCCTTTCGACTCTTTAAAATTAGTTAAACGATATTGGAATAGCTTATTTTATTGGCAAATGTATTAAATTGCAGAAATGTGACTACATTGGAAGAAGAACTCGGTTGGAACGTTTCGATCCCCTTTCGACTCTTTAAAATTAGTTAAACGATATTGGAATAGCTTATTTTATTGGCAAATGTATTAAATTGCAGAAATGTGACTACATTGGAAGAAGAACTCGGTTGGAACGTTTCGATCCCCTTTCGACTCTTTAAAATTAGTTAAACGATATTGGAATAGCTTATTTTATTGGCAAATGTATTAAATTGCAGAAATGTGACTACATTGGAAGAAGAACTCGGTTGGAACGTTTCGATCCCCTTTCGACTCTTTAAAATTAGTTAAACGATATTGGAATAGCTTATTTTATTGGCAAATGTATTAAATTGCAGAATTGTGACTACATTGGAAGAAGAACTCGGTTGGAACGTTTCGATCCCCTTTCGACTCTTTAAAATTAGTTAAACGATATTGGAATAGCTTATTTTATTGGCAAATGTATTAAATTGCAGAAATGTGACTACATTGGAAGAAGAACTCGGTTGGAACGTTTCGATCCCCTTTCGACTCTTTAAAATTAGTTAAACGATATTGGAATAGCTTATTTTATTGGCAAATGTATTAAATTGCAGAATTGTGACTACATTGGAAGAAGAACTCGGTTGGAACGTTTCGATCCCCTTTCGACTCTTTAAAATTAGTTAAACGATATTGGAATAGCTTATTTTATTGGCAAATGTATTAAATTGCAGAAATGTGACTACATTGGAAGAAGAACTCGGTTGGAACGTTTCGATCCCCTTTCGACTCTTTAAAATTAGTTAAACGATATTGGAATAGCTTATTTAATTGGCAAATGTATCAAATTGCAGAATTGTGACTTCTTTGACAATGGGACATTGCGCTATTCCTCCCATTGAAACTTTCGATCTCTTTTCGACCCTTTGAAATGAGTTAATTAAGATCAGAATTGTTTACTTTATCTATGCTTGCTCTTTGGTATCAAATTTCAGAATTATGACTATATTGAAGCTGGGATATTACACGTTTCTATTGTTTTGACCTCTTTTCGACCCTTTAATATTAGTTAATTTTGATCGCAATAGCTTAAATTTTATAATCTTGTCCTTTGTTGACATTTGTTCATAATATCAGAGTTTGGATATAATGCAAGTGGAACATTTGAAAATTCCACGTTTGGAACGTTTGACTCCATTTTGACCCCTTCAAACTGATTAATCGACATCGGAATAATTTACTTTTCTATGCTTACCTTTGTTGACATTTGCAGAAATTTTCAGAGTTATGACTATACTGGAAGTAGAAAATTAGAATATTACTTTTTGGAACGTTTTGACCCATTTTCAACCCTTTAAAATTACTGAATCGGTATTGGAATAGCTTACTTTTTCTATGCTTGCTCTTGTTGACATTTTTGCCGAATATCAGAGCTGTGCATGACTACATTGTAAGTGGGACATTTGAATATCCCTAATTTGGAACACTTGACCCCTTTTCGACCCTCAAATCTGATCGGAGTTGGAGGTTTGGGATGCTTGTTGCATCGTAGTGTATGTAGCTTTCTCTGTGGGCGACGGGGCTCGATCTCAAGACCATTGGAACTCGAGAGAGATACTTTACCGCTGTGCAAAAGAGTACTCCATTGCACAGAAGTTTTACCTGTTATTTGAGGTCGCCACAATGCAGTGAATGGAAATTGTACTGCGATACAGAAAAAATTAATGTCCAAATGAGTGACTTTTAATTAAAAATTATATAAATGTTGATAAAAAAGAAATTCTGTGCATTGGAAAAATTCAGTGCATTTGGACTTTTGGCAGTATAGTAGAAATTTTTTCTTAGAATAGGCCTTGTTGAAAAGGATTGATACGTTAAAGGTAGAATATTTTCACCTCGATTCAAACGTACAGTATTACAGACTTACTAAAGATTACTTTTAGTTTGTATTGCGTTCGTTTTTTTTTAAACATTGACGGTTTTACTTATATTTACTTTTTACATTCAATGTTTTTCTCTATTGTTCCAAATTTTGTAGAAAAAAAGAAGAAAAAAATGAAATTTTGAAAGTTTACCGACTGGCCGCCTTTCAAAAATTTTGGGTGTCGAATCCCCCCAATAGCAACGGCCCTGTATATATTAGTAAATCAATGTAGTCTGATACGTTTAAAGATCCCTTTAAATCCCATGGAGTCAGCGTTGTGGGTTTCACAAAACCCCGATGACTTTCCATTCATAAAAACTGGAAATGAACTCGCCCGACTCGTCCTCCTGTCTGCCACTCCTGGGATTGCTGTGGGGGGTCACTGTCGACCATTAAAAGATCATTACTATATGTATACAGCCTGCAATAGGGGTGTGCGTTGGGTCATCTACTTGATATGTCAGAGAATTTAGTTGGCGTCTTATCAATGAAACAAACGCCACCGCTAAGTACATGACAAGATTCGCATAAAAGAAAAGTCCCTGACTATCTTATTACTCCATGTCCAAAGGGGGGGGGGGGGCAGTTTGACATTGAGTACTTTAAATCCATGTCTCCCCTCTACATGCCCCACAATAGCCTATTGTTGAGGACCGTCACGCTTTAAACAACTAAGGCAGGGCAGTTCCCCTCACTTGGAAATATACGTTTACCCCTGCACCCGCCCGAAAGGCGGTTAGCTGGGAAATTCTCTACAAGCGGTATAGGGCGGGTTGGGATTTAAAGTGTTAAAGATTGTTCAATTGTATTCTTTGACCCCAAATATGTATATTTAGACGCTAAATTTATGATCGTGACTTAGAAGCAGAGATATTGATAATATATACTGATATTTCAAAATGGCCGCCAAAAAATCCAAGATGGCAGCCGGAGAAGGTGGTTCCTATCAGAAATTGAAAGTTAAGTACGTAACTAACACTTGAAAAAAATTTGGTGATTTTATCCGGCGTGTCCACATTTTCATGTTAAGCGATACATCAAGTTGCATGACCAGAATGTGTTAAGAAAAAGACCTATACTAAACTCCAACTTAACTTGACATCACTAGACGATAGATCTTCACCGTGCTCATAGTCATTCAATCCATTTTGGCGGAGTGAAGACATAATGCTCGCCAAACCTTATAGCCTTTTGTTCTCTAAAGGGTTGTGGTTTGGCGAGTATTAATGCTTTCACGCCGCCAAAATGGATTAAATGCCTATGAGCACGGTGAAGATCTATCGTCTAGTGATGTCAAGTTAAGTTGGAGTTTAGTATAGTAAGGATCATTCCCTAAAATTACAATCTTATAGCCAAGTGTATTTATAGAATCTACTTTTTATAAATCTTGAAATTAGATGAGTAGGTATGAAAATGATCACTTTATGAAATTACTTAAATTAAAAATTCGTAAGTATATCGCCAAAATCATAAAATTTTGAAGGAGTTTTTTTTTTTTTTTTAAATAAAACTCCCCATACAAGAATTATGGCAGAAAATATCAACTGGACATTTTTGCTAAATGAACGATGAGAATATAAAGACGGTAAATGACACAAATCCACGTCAGCATTATAGTGTAATTGAAAGTTGTGCGATGTTCCATACCCCTAGTTCAATAAAGTGTAGCTATTGTGCTAAGAAAAATCCAATACTGATAAATCCTAAAATTGTCCACTTAATGAGCACTACACTGCCATAATAACAAGACAATCCAGAACAAAAGGTAGCAAAAATAAAACACATAAATGACATTTAAAATATTTTATTTACATTACTCTTTGATGATACATGAAAGTTTGTACTTGTTTATTTTGGATAACAAAATATGCAGCGTGATAAACATTTTTAAAACATATTGTTAAGTAAAAAATAACTGATGGCAAATTCTGAGTTGAGTCGCATACCAACATTTCATATGTCATTGGATGAAACTCAATTTTAAAATTTTACCTATGGTAACAAACTAACACTAGTGTTATCGATGTTGTTGTTTTTATAGAAAACACTGTCATTTAAATAATGAAATGATTTTTTTCCATGAGTAATAATCTAAGAGTTAACTTAATTAAAAAGAAATTATTTAATGTGAGCTTTACTATTTTTCTTTTAAATACAAGTCTATCCAATAAAAATTCTTAAATCATTACTCTGTTTCCGCTGAATTTCTCTAAAACAATTAGGAAATGTTACGATTACTATGCTAAGAACTATTCAGGTTGTAAACATGTAGGTATAGTAAATTTGTGAATTAATAATGTTGCAAAAGGAGAAAACATTAAATTGCAGATATGATTTGGTGTAGAAAAATAAATCCTCCACATCCACAATGAAGTCAATATACAGATTTTAACTGTTATTATTGATATGGGTGTAAGTAAAATTATTTACAAGGGGGTGCAAGGTGACTACAATTTTTTTTTTTTCAAACCTTGATTTTTCCTGAAATGATAATTAGATTTATCATACTGAAATATTAACCAAGAGTTAGAAAACAAATACTTTCAAATAAAGAATCAAATCCCATGTTTTAGCTAACATGAAAAAAATATTTAATTATACAGAATAAAATGAAAAAAGGAAGATTACGTTTTCAAATAAAGTAAATTGAGTTTGAAAAATACTTATTAGAAGTTGGAATCAAATTAAACTTCTCAAAGATAAATTTTGTGCACTGTAATTTTGAGATCAATACCTAATAAATGCCTTAAATATTTTACATAAATGACTTTATTATGCACTTAAATATTCTAATTATTGAAAAATAAACCTTGTAGATACCCTATCAATGTACAAAATAATACCAGTAACTTTAAAACCTATACAAAACTGCAATACCTTATTAAAACAAAAACCTTAATACAGCAAAAATATTTCTTATTTGCCAAAATCAATAGTTACTTTTTTTACATACTTCAGCAATAAAAACTGTAATCAAAGTAATTGTTTAATGTATAATAAGCAACATAAAACACATGACAGGGTGGTCACAAAATCTCCCCCCCCCCCCCCCCCAGGAAAAAAGTTCCCTGATAATTCCCTGACAGATTTCTAACAATTTCCCTGATTTTAGGACAAACTTTTTTCCAAATTTCCCCAATTTTCTTAGGTTTTCCAGATGTCTAGATACCCTGATCAAATAGAGTATGTATGCTAAAGAGATAATATGCAATTTTTTAAAAAGTAGTTTTGCTGGTAAAAAAAAGTTTAAATAATTCTGTAACATTAAACAACTTCTAATGGCTACCACTGCAAATCCCAATGTAAATAGCGCCAAAATATGGATGAACGAGCCTTAAGCGATACAAAATTTCCCTGATTTTCATGAAATTTTAAAAAGTTCCCTGATTTCCCCGGTTCTGTGGCCACTCTGCATGAAATAAATGTGACATAATGTTTAAAAATAATTGTTAAGAAAAAAAATGTTGCATGCTACAAGACATTATTTTTATATCCAGATATACATTCTGAGGCAATAACATAAAAAACTGTAAGCATATTTCTGATAGTTAAGTTAGTCTGATAGTTCTGTGGCCACTCTGCATGAAATAAATGTGACAATGTTTAAAAATAATTGTAAAGAAAAAAAATGTTGCATATGCTACAAGACATTATTTTTTTATCCAGATATACATTCTGAGGCAATAACATAAAAAACTGTAAGCATATTTCTGATAGTTAAGTTAGTCTGATAGTTCTGTGGCCACTCTGCATGAAATAAATGTGACAATGTTTAAAAATAATTGTAAAGAAAAAAAATGTTGCATATGCTACAAGACATTATTTTTATATCCAGATATACATTCTGAGGCAATAACATAAAAAACTGTAAGCATATTTCTGATAGTTAAGTTAGTCTGATAGTTCTGTGGCCACTCTGCATGAAATAAATGTGACATAATGTTTAAAAATAATTGTTAGGGAAAAAAATGTTGCATGCTACAATACATTATTTTTATATCCAAATATACATTCTGAGGCAATAACATAAAAAACTGTAAGCATATTTCTGATAGTTAAGTAATAATGTTCCACATTAAATTTAACTGTATTAGTACTTTAAATGTTCATTTTCAATAAGATGTACAGCATAAATTAATTATACATCATTGCCAACTAGTACTTTAAATAAAGTACTTCTAAAATTACTGTACAAGAACATTGCACAAAAATCATTTCTGTAGAATTTTATATTTTGTTGCATAGTGACACAGCTTAGTGGTCGAATGAGTATTTTTTTATTATTTGAATTACGATTTTAAAGAAAATATAGATGCATGTTATACAGGGATGAGAGTGATCAGAGAGCAAAAAGGAGGAAATTCAAAAATTCGTTGAAAAAGCTCGCGGATGGAATACACAAAAATTCAGCAAAAGATTATGCAGGAAGGATGATTCAATAATTTTAAAGATACAATGAAATTTCTCATACTATATAATAATTACATTTTAAATATTAGGAGTTAGTGAAGTAATCTGGGAGGAAAGGGGAGCCAAGAGGGGAAATCTTTTGTTTAGATATGAGGAAAAGTATACTT
Organism: Linyphia triangularis; assembly: GCA_963978545.1. Classification (NCBI taxonomy): domain Eukaryota; kingdom Metazoa; phylum Arthropoda; class Arachnida; order Araneae; family Linyphiidae; genus Linyphia; species Linyphia triangularis. The sequence continues at coordinate 5,903,835 of OZ021731.1, forward strand.
TTTGCAGGAAAAACTGGTTCAGATCAGAAAAATGTGGATTCTCAAGACAGTGACAAAGAGGAGGGAAATGTTACATAAAAAACCAAAAAGGAGGAAATCCTCCAAAAGAAGGAAAACTGGCATCCCTGATGTTATATTCATACTAATTAAGATCTAGTGCTGCTAATTTTAAAGAATAACTAAAAAAGTCAACAAACACTGTGATAGTCATAAGCGTGCATAGAGTATAAACTTGACTATTGCACAGCAGTCCGTTTTAAAATACAAAATATCATGTGTTACAAATATAAAATTTTCTACTCTAAAACACAGAAACAATGACTTACAAAATATTCAAATTTATAACCCCAACAATTAATTAGATCTCTAAAATTTCATGAAAAACAAGCATTTTCATTCCAGCTATACCTCTTAATAAAATACATAATTACTCTCTTCAAAACACAGCTTTGTTTCTCACCAGGTTTTTTTTTACTGAAATATCAGAAATGAAATGTGAAAAATATGTACATTGTCATATAAGGAAACAATTGTAAATTTTTAAATGTTCTTGAAATATTAAGAATTTTTGGAAAAACTGCAATGAATTAAGGAATTTAATGTTTTTAACTTTAATAAAAAGTTAAGAAACGTTAAAAAAAGAAAATCACACTTCATGTTACTCCGTTTTCTTTTTTCTATTTTGGTCGTTTTACTCACTTCAAAAATTTTCATTTCTAATTTGATAAAAATGCGGTTATTAATTTGAGCCATTATTTAACCATAATTACTTCTTTAAATACGAGTTTGTCTTTTATATTTCAATGTAATAGTATGGGTGACTATAAATTACCAAGAAAATTTAAATGACTAGGACTTTATAAGGGATACTAACAAAAATACAATTTAAAACAACTTAAGGTACATAAATGTATGAATAACGTTACAAGAAGAAGAAACCCTCTTAACTGACCAAAGTTTTTTAAATTACAATACGTAAATATTAGCTTAAATTTTAAAAAAAGAAATACTTTTACTAGTACTGTTATGTTGTCGCACATGCTTTTCAATTCAGTCATACTATAAACCTTTAACAGCATTAATTACGGCAATTTTGTATTAGCATTTAAAGGGGTACAGAACCAAAATTTTGTCAAAAATAAAATAAATTTGCTTTTGAGGGGGTCCAGGGCACAAAATATTAATTTCTTTAATATTTGCAAGATCAACACAATTTTTTTTATGTAATTATAGAACAGTGTACTGGTCAATAAAATATAATCAATTTCATTTTTTTAATAAAAATTTTATCCATTGCTATAAAACAACACATTAAATATTCGATATAACTTAATAAACTTAAAAATTATATGCATGTGTTCACAAGTATATAACAAGAAAATTTACCAAACACAATTTTGATATTTATAGCGAATATTAAAATAAAATTTTTTAACTATACCAAGATCATATTTTTTTTCTTTCATAATTAAGAAAAAATCGTATGTGGCGTAAAAAACAAAATTTTGTTTGGTAAATATATTTTAAAGAGTTAATACAATATGCATTAGAAATTTGGCGTATGTTACTTAATTACAAATGGAGTTATTTCTAATTATGTAAAAAAAAATTCATCAATTGAGAAAAAGCTGTTTAAAGCTCATGCAGAAACTAAGTCAGCGTTAGATATCAATTTGACAACTGCAAGCCAATGGAAAGGGGTAGCATAATAAATGAGGTATCAAAATGATCGTAATTGAACATATTATTTTTTAAAGCAAACATTTTTTTTTAACTATTTTGAAAATATTTGGACCCTGGACCTCTTTAAAAATAGTTCATACATTTCTGAATAGAAAGATGCTTTTATCTTATTCCTGTGCTGATTAGAGCGCACCGAAATTACCTGTTATTTAAACATCACTAATGAGTGTAGCGCATTGAAATGTCTGTTTAAAGAGCATTTTTTTAGAGTACTAGTGTTTTTCATAATCAATATATATCCAGGACCATTAATAATTTGCTATTCATATTTATGTAGCATTTAATTTCTAGAGTTCTAAACATTTTTTGTCTTAAAAGAATTTTACTTTTTAAAATCTAACATTTAGCGTAAAGGATAACATGAAAAAAAGCAAAAATTTCAATATTTTGAGATTTTTTCAATCTTTTTTCTAGATCAACCATCAAAATTCTGTGAAGGCAATACTTTCTTTATATAATTACCTATTACAGAAAGCTTCTACTTTGAAAAAAAAAAAATTTCTTGACTTGTATAAAATCGCGCAAACTTCAATTAAGAAATTTTCTGTTTTTAATTTTTTTAAAAATAAATACATTAAAAAAAAAAAAACTATTTCAAAGACATATCAGTAGTATCTTAGACACAAGATAAATATTTGGTATAAAAATATTGATAAAGTTTTTTATATTTGGTACTGTACTCCTTTAAAAATCTTAGTGTGAAGATGCCAATGCGAACATGTGGAGCAGTGGCTGATCATTGAAAATGATCTCCAACTCTGTTGTATAATGACATCATCAAAACTGTCATAGATTTTAATATGATGATGACAATGTCTTATCAGATGCACATGGGTTAAAAGCATTAGAAATGGCTCTATGATATGTGAAGTAGTAATAGGTTTCCTCCGCCGATGCGCCAAAACTAGGCTGCAAGTAATAGAATTGTCCGTCTTCAGCAGAAAAAAAGTCACCAATTTCTTTTAATTAAATGCATTATACATATAATTTCGAAATTTTTATAAATAGTTATTTGGTGCATTTGTTAAATTTTTCATTATTTAATTGTCCAAAAAACCAACAACCCCATTCGTTTCCTCATATTGACCCAATTTTCATTTAACCTGCATATCCTTGGTTCCAGTTAGGAAGGTTAAGGGGGAGTCTACTGTTACAGTATTTAAAAATGGAAAACAAATTTCTTCATTAAAGTATCTTCATTCTTTTCAATGGCATGCAATGTGTTGGACATGGTATTTCAAATATCAACAACATACAATAAGAAAATGTAATTTGAATAAAACAAATAGGAAAATCTACGAAAATGTCAAACATCAGAACGAATATTAAAAAAGCAGCAAAATAAATATATGTAAAGTGTTTAAAAATTTCACTCATTATTAAAATAATGTGTCATTCAAAGAAAAAGATGCATTAATTCAAAGGGCACTGGCATATTAACACATTCGCTGCCGCGTCAGAATGGCGCTACCTAACCGGCGACGCTCTGGGACGACGATCGAGTATGATAAGTAAACTGCTTTATTTTTAGTTCAGATTTGGAGGTTGAACGATGAGGTTATTGAGGCACGTTAGATAAGCATTATTTTTATATTTTTAGTGCTTGGTTTTTAAATTTTTTTATGTGCATTTTTAAAAATGGCGGACAGTACAAGTATTGCAGGACCTTCACAGCCCAGGAAAAGGAAAGTAAATAAAAAACTGACTGATGCTGAAATATTAGAATTACTAGAAAAGAGTGATCTTTCTGATTATGACAGCGTAGACGATGAAGATTACGGTTGGGATTCTACGAGCGAATCGGAAGGAGATAGTGATGTCGCTGTGTCACTTTTTTTTAAATTCGGCTTCTGAGGATGGATATATAAATTTTGGTGGCAGCGAATGTGTTAACCTGTTGACAAATTTCGACAAAACTAAAACTGTCGCTTTAAAGCACCTTCAACGAGTTATTACTAAAGCTTTCTTTAAATTTTCTACAAGATCACTTAATTTTGAAGGATGGAAACTCTCCAGAAATCATATAACATCCAAACTGAAACATGAAATTTTTGTGCATTAACGGGAACAATCACCAATATGTGTCCTAATAGACTGAGAGGCGACTGCAATTTTTGGACCTCATCGAACATCATTCTGAATTTTTTATTGAAATTGGAGAATCCACTGGTCTGCCGAGGCAAAAATGGCCGAAACTGGTCAAAAATCTATTTTTAATAAGTTGAACTAAATCCAATTGCCAAATGCGCCACAACTTGCCAAATAATGAGCATTTTTTTATATTTGGTAACCCTCACACTTTAATTTTCAGTTAAGAAGGTTGCAGACGATTCGGATGTGTGGCTATGGCTTACTCGCATCTCTCACAAATGAGCCAAATTATCAATAAACATTACGTCACTGATGTCGCCAATTTGGCTTACTTTTATAAGATACAAGTTTTCCGAGCCGGAGATCAGAAATCATTTACGCTTTTTTGCATTGAAAATCAAAATGCAGAGGGTTGCCAGACGAAAAAGTTTGTTGGCAGACCAGTGGATTCGTAATCTACTCACTTTTCTCCAATTGCTATAAAAAATTCAGAGTGAGGTTCGATGGGGTCCAAAAATTTCAGTCGCCTCTCAGACTATAAAGTACTAGACATTTCTTTCAAGATTAAGTCTGAATCATATCCAAAAAGGTCTTCAGCCTCTAAGGTTTGCACAGTTTGTTTAATGTTTCCATTATCTATTATTGGCGCTAAAGCTGTCTTTTGGCAACAGTTTCCGTTCGGAAGAAATTAGTCGACAGGGTTATACACAAGTATCAAGTTTAAATTTATCGAACAGTATATTTTCAATGGTTTAGAACAAGAGGTCATGCACAGAAACTAAATAGCATTTTAACTTAGGGAATAGAAATCATTACTTTTATAATAGTTATTAATAAATGGAACAACATAACAGCTCACACCGTGAATTGTATGAGTCAGTAGTTCTAAAAGACTGCTGGATTTCCTTTAGGGGATTGTTAAAGGGAATTAAACTGGATGAACAAGGATGGATCTTGAGCTGGGTCTTCAGCGTCATTTTTCTATTCGCAAGTACAATTCACATATGCGACATCATAATATATTCATAGTACAATTAACTTTTAAGAACATTGTTGAATAAACTTAAAAATAAAGAATATGAAACACAAACACATTATTTTCAAAGAAAAAAAAATATATTGTCTAAAAAAGTAATTTATGCAAATAAAGGGTCGAAACAGACATAGAATTACTTCTTAATGAGTGAAAAGGAACTTGGGCTAACACAGCATATACAATCTAAACCAAGAGCAATGAATTTAATGACCCAAAAGTTATTAACTACTTTTGATTACTATTAGCTTTCAGAAAAAAACAAATTTCAAAACAAAATTATTTAATTTTGAATTAATAAAAAAAGCAACAAATGTTTTTAAAGTTGATGTTAAGCATTTGTGTTCTTAACCTATAAGATAGCAGGTGTACACAATCAATGACCTGTGCTATCGAACATAACTTTCAAACAATTGCGATTTCCTATGAGCCGAACTTAAAATTTTTTCAACAAAGAATAAATGCAGCAACTGTTTTAAAAGTTACATACATATTTTAGTTCATGGACTATTACTTTGCTAAGTGTTTAAATGTTCAATAATCCACCTAGCAGAGCATTATAGCTTCCAAACAATTTCAATTTACATCTTAACAAAACAAAAAAGTTTTCAAGATGTGGTGAACTAAAGTTTTCAGGGTGAAAAGTGATTGATTGTTCAAACCAGAAAGTTTTCAGGGTGAAGGCCATCACAATTCGGATTCTGGCACCATTTTTTCCACAAAAATTTTTCAACAAAGAATAAATGTAGCAACTGTTTTAAAAGTTACATACATATATTAGTTCATGGACTATTACTTTGCTAAGTGTTTAAATGTTCAATAATCCACCTAGCAGAGCACTATAGCTTCCAAACAATTTCAATTTACATCTTAACAAAACAAAAAAGTTTTCAAGATGTGGTGAACTAAAGTTTTCAGGGTGAAAAGTGATTGATTGTTCAAACCAGAAAGTTTTCAGGGTGAAGGCCATCACAATTCGGATTCTGGCACCATTTTTTCCACAAAAATTTTTCAACAAAGAATAAATGTAGCAACTGTTTTAAAAGTTACATACATATATTAGTTCATGGACTATTACTTTGCTAAGTGTTTAAATGTTCAATAATCCACCTAGCAGAGCACTATAGCTTCCAAACAATTTCAATTTACATCTTAACAAAACAAAAAAGTTTTCAAGATGTGGTGAACTAAAGTTTTCAGGGTGAAAAGTGATTGATTGTTCAAACCAGAAAGTTTTCCGGGTGAAAAGTGATTGATTGTTCAAACCAGAAAGTTTTCAGGGTGAAGACCATCACAATTCGGATTCTGGCACCATGCACACTTAAGAACAAATTTTTCTTCAGTAATTATCGAAGTGTCAGTAAAAGGATCTCCAATCACTGGAGAAATATCTTTTGCCTTCTTTCCAATATTTCCTCTCCTTTTAGTTTTGGTAAGGTCAGTCTTTATAAGCAAAGGTTTCTGTTTTGGGGCTTGGTAACTCTTGACACCGCTATTCAAATGTGATAAATGTTCCTTATTAGGCGAGCATTCAATATTATTGCTGTATGAAGTCTTTTCCAGACAGGTATCTTTTTGAGGTAAAATTTGAGTCAATTTTCTGGGACTGGATTCTTTTTCAGGTGAGACTTCGGCCAATTTCATGGGACTGGATTCTTTTTCAGGTGAGACTTTGGCCAATTTCACGGGACTGGATTCTTTTTTGGGTGGGACTGTGGCCAATTTCATGGGACTTGATTGAGCCTTGGTCATAACTCGAGGTCTCCCAACAGGTTTCTTTTTTTGATCACCAACTTGAGAAGAATTCAGGGGTATCTTTCCTTTCTTCTTAATCTTTGATGTAGATAGCGCAATGAAACCCTGCAGAGCTTTGTCACTGCCAAATAGTTCCTTTTCATTTCCAAATCCAAGACTGCAAAGTGTACTGCCAATTACCTGCTTGCACTCCGGGCAACCCAAACCAATAACATCTTTCAACAACAGGACGCCATTTTCAGGAGACAGGTTACGGACGTTCAACAATCTTTCCTTCATTTCATCTAAGTGGCTTTGACGATGTTTGTTGATGAACCTTGACAACTTCTTCTCACAAAACTTCACCTGTTTCTTTCTCTCCTTTTCATCAAACTTTTCCAACATCTTTAAATAGATTTTCCCCTTTTCAGCATTCTTTGCCCTTTCTTCTTTTCTCCTTAGTTGATCTCTCTTCACATCCTCCAAGTTGTACCTTATAATCTCCATAATTGGAGAGCCAGATCCCAGGTTGGATGTCGATGCAGTGTCTGCGGGAGAACCAGCTATTTTTGCAAGCATATTGGGAGCAGTTGTTGTAGTCATGGATACTTTGGGAGTTTCTGAATTTTGATTTTTTGCAGCTGTATTCTGAATTTTGCTTATAATCTCAGATGGAACAACTAAACGAATATGGTTAGGTGTGGTGCTAGAAGAATTTTTCAGTACTGTCTCTTTTAACTTCCTCATCACTTCAGGGGTCAATGTCACAACACGAATACTAGTTGGTGTTGGTGCCTTTAGTAAACCCGGTGGAAGAAGTGGTGAATTTATTAGTTTGTTTAAATTTGAGTTTTCAAAAACATTTCTATTTCCATCACCCTCCATTGCCTCGACTTCTTTCGCGATAACTTTTTTGAGGATTTCTTTCTTGACAACTTCTTTCTTTAAGACTTTTATTCTTTTTGTTCCACATTTAACTTTCTTCAAACCAATTGGAGTAACCTTTTTAAAAGACATTCGTGTCAAGGAACGTTGTGATCGCCGTATTGCTGGAACACTTTCAACCGATGGATTTATAATTTTAGAACTTGAGGTTTGCTGTTTAGGTCTTTTATTCTTCTTCCCACTAATAACGTTACTATCACATGCTTCAGAAACACTGGCTTTCATAATTTGCATCGTTTCTTTAACTTCTCCATAACCAGAAAGTTTCTTTAACCGATTTGATCTAATACGGGCGGTGTTCGTCGTAGCCAACTTGGAAGGTACCTTAATAGTCTGTAATAATCCTTCAACACTACTAACAGTATCTGAAATATTCTGGACCTCTTGATCATTATTTGATTTAAATGATGGAAAATCTGTCTGTGTTTTGATTCCAGATTTTGAATTGTTCTCTTTTTCTTTTTCCACAGAACTAGTTTTCGAAGACTGTAATCTTGTGTAAGTCTTTACCTTGCCTGCTTCTACAGTCTTCAATTTTGGCTCTCCTTCTGTATTATTCATTTCAGAAGACTGCAAATTGCCCTTTTTCTGAATCCCACTAGTCTCCACACGTTCTTGGATACTGCTTGTAGCAGATTGAAACTTCCTGCGCGACTTCACACTACTTGATTTTGCATGTTTTAAATGCGACCGTCCTTGGACACTGTTTGTTTCAGGGAACTGCAACTGGTCATTTGTCTTGACTTCATTTGCTTCGGTGCATTTCAACTCGGACTGTTCTTCAAAATTACTACTTTCAGAAGACTGCAACTTATCTCTTGCCTTGACTCTTCTACCTCTTGCACATGTTAACTTAACTTTTTCTTCATTGCTTCTCTTTGCAGCTTGTTGAAGTCTTCTACTTCTTTTAACAACACTTGGTTCAGCACACTTTAAATCTGCTTGCTCTTCAACATCACTTGTTTTGGTAGGTTCCTGTTCTTTTATGCAACTTTTGTCAACTACTTGCAACTTCTCCAGACAATTTTCATTGTTTAGTTTAATCTCGACATCCGAAAGTCTTTTCAGTCTAATGGATGGCAAAAGTATTTTTAATTGTTGACATTGTAACTCAGGATCACGAAGTACTTCTGTTTCCGATATAAGTTGAGGTTGAGTGACATCTTCCGACTTGTTAGCTTTTGTCGTAGAACGCTTCGCAGAGGTAGCTAACTTTTGACTCCTAGTCAACCTCTCCCTATTTGTTTTTGATAAATTGTCACCAGGGGTAATTTTGTGTATTATAGGTGACTCAACACTTGACTTTATTAAAGAAGACTGCGGAACATTCACAAGTTTGGGCGAAAATTGATTAACAGCCGAAATTACACTGGCTGATTTTACCATTGGCTTTTTAGCAACACCAATGACTTTTGGCAATTTATCAATTTTTACCACTTTTCTCCTACCAGCATTCTTTAAATCACTACTCTGCACAGTATGAATTGGGGTTGTTTGGATTGGGACTACTTGAATTGTAGGTGGACTTTTAGATGACGACACTGTATTCTTTGTTAAAATATCAAATGCAGATACTTGTTGTTGCACTTTACTTTTGTCTGCAATGTTAATAGTAATACTAGAAGACAGATTTGTTGATGGAAGAAGTTTTACAGCATCAAAATTTGGTGTTGCTTTCTTTGCACTAACTGTTTGGTCAACTTTCTTGTCGCTACTATTGCCCCAATTAGACGTATACGCTTGAATGCTTTTCTTCGACTCACTTGAGGAATCGCCGCTTTGATTTCTATTGTTTTCTTTGCAGGGTGAGTAAACGATAAATGGCTGTTTTGCAACTTTTGAAACTCGAATGGGCCCGCCAGGCACAGAGGTTATTTGAAGGCCATTGAGAAGATTTTTTCTTGTTTCCACTAAACTTTTCTTTTCATTAGGTATTTGTTTATCACACAGATCAGCAACACTTTGCATCAACTTCGTCTTTGTAATAGGAGCCTTTCTTGGAGGAGTCATGTTTTTATTCGCATCAGACGAGACAATTGAACATCTGATGGGGGTTTGAACAGTGGGGTTTCTTGAAACTACCGTAGCCTCAGAAGTGACGATTTTCAATCTCTTCTGATTTATAGCATCTTGTGGTAGAATCACGAGCCCTCTTTTCTCGCCAACTACTTTAAGAGTGAGATCCCCTCGTACTTTCTTTTCTGGTGACACAATTGGATCCTTCCATACCAATGGTCTTTTCTTTCCTACCGGTGTTGGGGCCGTTTTCAATATTGATTTCTTTGTGGATGGCAGTGGAAGTTGTAACTCAATTACTGGTGGCTTTTCCTTGGATGGACCTTCTTTTTCTCCATGGGCGGCTGTTTTTGGAATTGACTGCACACTCACAATTTTAATTTGATTTTTATTCAATTGTGGCGAACTTTTAATGTTGACAGCTTGAGTGGATGTTGACGGAATTGATGTCACATTATCATTCGTATCAGATTTGTTGCCGATTGTAAGCTCAGGATGAATGTTATCCACATGAACAATTAATTGCTGCTGAGTTACGAATCGTGATTCACAAGCCGGACAACCGTACGGTTGCATCAATTGTCTGTGCAACAGGTAATGTTTGTCCAAATCTTGAATGCGCTCAAAAGTTTTATTGCAGATCGTACACAGCAACGGTCTTTCTTCATCGTGGGATTCCATGTGCTTTATCAATTTTGAATTGTCCCAGAATCTTTCATTGCACACACCGCACTTTAAGAAGCGCTCGTCTAGAACGGATCGTTTGTTTGTTGAAACCTGAGTCATTTTAAAAAAAAGTTGAATCCGGCAAGATCACAAAAATTAGGAATCGCAACAAGCACAGTAGATCAGTCTACGGGATATAAAATATTGGTTTGTCACATTCGTTATTCGGCATTGCTAAGTACTTCCAAAACAATAACAATTTTTCGCTTTTTAAATCAAAATAAACAGTCACTAGTGGCTCCATTCTGACCTAAATACGTAGCCATAAGCACTAGGGGGCAGGGCACGCGATTTTAGCAAACGACGCTATTAAAAACGTTGCCATACGCAAACTGCTTTCTAGGAGTTTAGGCTCACTAGATGGCACTCTAGACGTTTTAAAAGGTCGTAAAAAAATCAATTAAAAACAAATTTTATACTTTTTGAGAATCATAATTTCAAATAAAATCACAAGAACACTTGAGTTTTTTCGTCATTTTTTGCGGTAACTTTTTAAATCATGAAATGGCATTAATCAAAAGGAGTATTTGTCTTTTCTTGTGGTATTGCTATGGCGCTGCAAGCTGATTCAGCAGAAATAAATTCAAATAGTGTAGTAAACTATTTCTGAATTTCTGGCCTAACTCAAAGAATTGCAAGGGCAAATTTCTATGTAAAATACATTTGTAATTTTCTTGTATTTATATAGCTATAGATAGTTGTGGTTTGTTTTCTAATGAACAAGAGCTTATGTTTTGTGCTACAATCGTCATCAACGCGCCAACTTTTCACTTTTATCACGGGGGCGAGAGTCGGTGAATAAACTCGATTGGGGTTATGGGGGGGGGGGGGGGGAGAGATTAGCCCAAGATTTCCGGGCACCACATTTTTCATGATCAGACTCATGGTTATGTTGAACTTGTGGTGCACGAGGCTAATAAAATCCCACGCATCAAAGTTTATTTCTTGTTCCTGGATGGCAGTTACGCGTTGCCAGGACAACGTAACTTGGTTTATATTTTATTTTCCATCTTGTCGGGTTCTATAAATTTATGCAGTTATAAGACGATGAACGTATATCTTTTCCTCATATGAACTGTGTTTTATAACAGAGGCTAATTATGCTTGTAACCATATTTTGCTTGCAAATAACTGTAAATATTACATGCTAACATGTCGTCAATTGTCTTGAGTTTACTCATCTTATTGAACCGCATATTGTAGGAAGTTCTATCTATACGCTTCCCCTAACAAACTTACCTCCGTACCACGCAACTTAATTTTTCTCATTCTGTTTGGATTATGTAACAAGTTACGTGTGTAAAATGAATTCAGAAACATTTTATGGAAAAAGTTATAAACTATAACTAGTTAATTTCACCATTTGTATTTTTATGAAGTTGGACAAAAGAGCTGCAAATACTTACTTGATTCTCAATTGGGGGAGACGGGTGTCTAGTGTTAGTGAGCTCACAAATATTGTGTTTACTCTATATTTTTATAGATTTTTTTTCTTTTTCTTCTTCTTTAGAACGTTACAAAATGTCCTTTTTCATGCAATATTTTATACTTGAAACACACATTTTTGCCGACTATTGCAAATGTTCCCTTTTCTGTCATGTTCCTTGTTTTTCAGAGTTGCGCCATTTTCATAATTGATTCAAATATGAACGTGGGTGCCGCCAGGTGAGTGTAAAGGGTTGCGCTTGCGCAACCCTGGCTTTTGAAAATTAAAATGAAATTGGAATATTTGTGTAAATTCTAGGGGGGGGGGGGGGAAAGGATCACACATGCTATTTTGAAACTAACGGTTCAATGTTTCAACTCGCATTTATTTATTTCCATTTCGTCTTTTATAGCTGTGTTATTGTAATTGAGAAGTGGTTTTCAGGCGCCAGAGATGTCTAATTTATTCTTTATTGTATATTTACATGTTCTCCCAATTCCAGGAAGATGGATGGATTTTTATTTATTAGTCATCAGATATTAGACCCTCTGATATCTATTTTTAGAATTCAACTGAACATTTCCTATACTAACTTTGTGTTTCATTTCTGATTTTTATTTATTTATTTATTATTATTTATAAAAAGAAATAAATACTACTCTTTTCTAATTTTAAATCTTTTATTTCAACTTCGATTTTATTTGTGTGCGGCGTTCAAAATCTACGGAAGGCTATTCAACCTTCCTTATTTCAGTTTAATTAACATAATTAACATATAGCCTTAATTCAGATTCAGTTCAAGCTTGAGGATTTTTGAAGTGAGTGTACCCTATACTTAAAAGTTTTTTTTTTTTTATTTATTTATTATTTTATTGAAATTCCACCTAGTAATTTTTCATAAGTATTCAAATGAATCCTGGTTTAATCATTCTCCTCATAAACTAGTTAATTTTACAGCCCATTTGCCGCCTCTTAAGTGCCGCCCCGGTCAGCGGTCCAGCTTGCCGCCCCCTAGCGCCAGCCCTGGATATTACAAATATTTTTTCACGTGATTATAAAAAATAGTGTATGCAACACGTGGGAAAATACTTTTTCCAACTTCGGTAAATTATTTGACTCGCGCTATCTCACTTGTCAAATAAGCATTTAACCTCGTTTGAAAAAGTATGACTTTTTCCACAAGTTGCATAAATAATCCCCCCCCCCCCCACCTCGCTTTTTTTTTTTTTTTTTTTTTTTTTGTATAGAGCACCAAATGAAATCTACAGAGGAGAAGATTTGAAAATTATACGCCTTGAATTTTTGTTATTATCAAAGTAAAAATTGATACACAATAGTTAATTAACATTTCATTTGGAATTTGCAATCAATATTTCCGAATCTGTAGATTGTAATTCAGTTCTATAAATTATATTACATTTCTATAAACTCTATTATTGATTTATAGAAAATAATACAGCTCAATAGATTGTATTGTAGTTCTATAGATTAAATTACAACTTTACAAATTATTTTGCTGTTTTATGGATAGTATCGCAGTTCTCTAACTAATAACACCAGTTATATAAATTATAGAACTGTTCTATGGTCTTGGTTACATTACACTTCCCTAGATTGTACTTAAGTTCTGTAGAGTGTATTACAGGTCAGTATTGCAGTTGTATAGAGTACATTGTAGTTCTATAGATTACATTTCAGTTCTATAGATTATAACACAGTTCTATGAATTGTACTATAGTTCTATACATAGACGCCATCCATAGGTGTAACTATAGGTGCGTACTGGGACATAAAACCGTCCCGGTGATTTTAAATTCACACCGGCCCAAATTTTCAATATAATCATTAATCAAATTTTAATAATCGTTGTTAATAATAAAATAATCTCAATAATTATTTAATTTAAATAATTTAATATTTTTAATAAATAATACATTTTATTATTCAAATATTTATATTTAATAATTTCAATGATTAAATAGGTTTATTTATTAATTTTGATCACTGAATTGTTTTAATAATTAAATTAAATAAATCAATTTTCTGCCTCTACTATTTATACCTCCTTTGGATGAACTTGGTATGATAGTTTGATAAAATCATTGATAGTTTGGTTAAAAAAAACTAGGGATGTATATCGCACAACTTTCAATTACACTACAATATTGGTCATTGCATAAAAATTTATGTTATTTAAATAATAATCAATAGTTTAAAAAACTAAAAAACACGCTTTAATAGAAAAGTGAACTAAAAAGTAGAAAATAATTTAAAATAAGTTTGAAATAAGAATAGAGTGATTAACAAGAAATCAGGGCCTGATTTACCATTAGGCGCCCGGGCCTAGGTGCCCCTAAATTTGGGGACCCCCAAATTTTGAAAGTTTTCTGAAAATTTTAAATATAATGGTCTTTTTATGGGAAGTACTGAACAAAAATAATAAAAAAAATTTAGTTACACATCCGCAAATTCGATATTCTTTATAGTCACAGAGAATTAAGTTAGATAGATAAACCTAATTAAGCAAATCTTTCCGGTTCAGCCAATCATATACAACTTCTTCATACGTACACGGAGACAAGGGCTTTACGCCGCTGTTCTCCTTCTCTCGCCTCTTGTAAAGAGATGTTCACCAACCAACCAACCATATACAACTTCTTATATTATGAAATTAAAGAGTCTTTGTGATTGGTTGGTTTGCAGGCTCTTCCGTGGATTTTTTAAACTTTTTTTGGCCCTCCTTTTTGGTGAGATCGTGGAAACAGTGGAAAGGTTACTTTGTATTATTTACAATTATTGTTATAAAATTAAGTAATCTTTATTATTATATAATTTGTGGACCCTGTGGTAAAATGTAAGTTTAAAATACAGGAAAGTGTGCTTTAAAATCAGTGTTCATGGGGGGGGGGGGGGTCTTGATTAATTTAAAAGTTTTGAGCAAATCAAGATCATACTAATTATAACAAAAAAAATCGCGTGAAAGTAAACTATGAGTTTTAATTGTAAAAAGTTAGTCTTAACGAATGTAGCTTGATCTGGTAATATTGTGAAGGAAATAAATATTTGCTATTGGGGCCCCCTCTCTGAATGTTGGGCCTACAGTAAAAAAAATTCTAAATCGGGCCCTGCAAGAAATATTTATTTTATCGTAAAAAAGCGTGGGGTGCTTGATGTCAATTGTTGTAAATATTAAATGACAGATATTGGTAAAAGTAGAGCCATTATGAAAATATCTTAAAAGCACTCCACGCCTTCTTACGATGAAATAAATATTTCTTGTTAATCACTCTATTCTTATTTCAAACTTATTTAAAATTATTTTCTACTTTTTAGTTCACTTTTCTATTAAAGCGTGTTTTTTAGTTTTTTAAACTATTAATTATTTTTTCTGTAAACTATAATTTTTTTTAGTTAACTGTTCAAAACTTTCCATTTGTTCCTGTCAATAGTCACATGCTTGTCTCAAATTTAAGTCATGTGTATGCCTTAGTACACGCCGTATTATTTGGCACAAAACATTACCGTGTCTCTGAATAGGAAAAATCTCTAATCCTGAAGATCCTGGTAAGGATAATGGGAATAAGAAAACACGCTTTGCATAACCGTCGTGCCCATGACAAATCTTTCAAATGTTCGCCTTATCAATTGTCGATTATAGGTTCTGTGATTACTGGGATTGTAACAGGTATAACGGCACACTAGGGTTCGATTCGGGAGAAGGTTGGTTGGTTGGAATTTTACGGCGCAAGGGCAACACGAGCTAATCCTTGTGATAAAGCGACAAACTTATTGAATTATTGTATTGTCATCGGTCTTTGACAAGTGTGCAAAGTTTGAATCAAATCTGATCACTCAAAGTAGGGCAAAACTGAGCCCCAAAAGAGTCGGTTACAAGCAAACATACAGGTGAAACTAATAAAAGCGTGTTAAAAATGACCAGTTAGGCGATATTTTTGGCAAATAGGTCTTACATGCGTGAAACAGAAAAGAGTCAATCGTTGCTGGGCGATGTTCAAGGGGAAAGAGCTCTATATGTTAAAGGCACTCATTTTTCGACTTTTTACACTTTTATCGCATTTCTACTGGAATGTCGGAGATGGGGACGATTAGAACACCTTATAAGAGGCATTAGCAAAGGGATTTTAATCAAATTCGTTCGAGCTGTTTTTTAGCAATTGCTTAAAAACATGATTTTTTCAACCACATGTGCATGCGCGATTTTGACGAAAACCTTGATGGTAGGTCCGATGACCTGCCCACCAAATTTGAATATCGAAGTTCAATTTGTTCGGAAGTTAGGCTAACCACGTACACACACACATATTTTTTCTAGACAACTTTTTTGGAATCAGGGTGTTTTCCAAAACGTGGAGAAATGTAAGAAAAAAAAAATCATTTTTTTTTTTTACCGAATTCTATGCTTTCATTACCCTATGTAAACATAAGGGTAATTAAAAGTAATAAAACAAAGATATCTCAATTGAAAAATGAAGAATGTTCAGGTATATAAATACAAGTAAATTTATTAGAAAATGACATTCGAAACGATAATGTATACTTATCTTTAAAAGTTATAAAATAAGTAAAAATGCATCTATTTTCTAAGTACAACATAATCTATTAAATTAAAATTATGTGAAATTTTAAGCAATTTTTAAAATGCAAACTATGTCGCTCAAACAAAAGTAATAGTTTAAATTTTTTAACGACTATAGCTATCTTTGGAAACAAAACATTAATTTAAGTACATAGCTCAGTCCAATTTATCATTCACCTGTAACATTTTCTAATTCTGGGGATTTTATTATCATAATATGTATTATATATAATTATTGCCCTTCAAATATCAGTCACATATAAAAGTCATTGCACATATCAATCACTCATGTATTAGTATTATCATTGTATAAATCGCACATTATTATCAAACATTATTATCATTACACATAGATATTTTTTTAATTTAAACAAAAAAAGAGCCAACTAATTCAATTGTTAAAATAAATTGAGCTAATATTTTATTAAATATTAAAAAAATATTTTAAGTTGAAAATTAAGTACGAAAATAGAAGCACAATTTAATGAATCAAAGAAACTCTTAGTCAATAATGAATAATGAAAAAAATAGTTATATTATACACCAACTTTAATTAAAAATAATATCTTCCTATATACTCAGCTCTTTTCACGCGTCTCATTTATTATATCTCTCCGATGATATTGTTGCACACATTGTCTGTAAATAGTGTAAATAGTGGCGTACTATTTTAAAACTCTATTGTAATTTATTTTAACTTATTTTATTTATCAGCAGCGATTATACAGGTTAGAAAAAGGTGGCAACACCTAAGGCAATCGAGAAGTTTCGAGATGTTTTTTTTCCGACGAATTGGCTGGAAATTTCGCGAATGTTCTCTTGCGCCTGGTATATAAAGACCAAAGATCGGGAAAGTTTTCAGATTGATTTCGGACTTCGATGTGAGCTGATCGCTTTGTTTACCTACTAGAGTGAGCTTGTATAATGGCTGTATTCGAAGTTGTTCTTATTGAAGCTTGTGTTGAAGCTTGCGGGTGATTAAACTGCGGTCTGTGAATAAATGTTGTGCCTTTGAAGAGTGAATAAATAGTAGTTTTTATTTTAAAAACTGTGCCATCATTGCCTCAGCGGGAAAATTCATAACAATATGTTTTTTAAAACGTCTTTCTCAACTGCAACTGCCATTAACATGAACGCTTCTAGATGCTCTTGGGTAATCGTGCTAAGTAATCTATTTAAGGGGACTGTCAAGGCAAAAATTTCAAAATTTTCGATTTTTATATTTTAGTGGGAAAATATAGCCTAAAATTCTAGTTTTCTGTACCTTACTTTTGCTGATCCGAGAAGAATTAAGAATATTATTTGAGTTTTTGTAAGCGCGCATATCAGAAATCGTCTGTTTTTCATTTCCTTAAATTGCATATTTCTCTTCATGTGTATTTTAAGATTTTTAGGGTATTCGATTTGTTCCTTGCGATTCAAAAGTTGATGTATTTTTTTTTTAAATTTGGAGATATTGTTTACTATACTATTTTGAAAACAATTGTGCATGGATTTTGGAATCTGGTATTTTTTTATTGTTTTACAGCAATTTTCGTAATGTTTCTATTTAAAAAGTTTAAATTTTTTGAAGTTGTACAAATTTTTACTTTTAAACAATTAACCAATGAGTCAAATTCAAAATCCATGCACAATTATGTCAATATGTATTCGATTAGCTTATACAAAAAAATTGAGACAGATTGCAAAAAATTTGAATTGCAAGGAGCGTTTTTAAAATTACGGAAAAAACGTTAAATTTTTCACTAAAAATTTAATTTCTTGAAAAAAAAAAAAAAAATTTAAATTTTGGGTTGTGTTTTATCTAATTACTATTGAACTGCACAAAAAATTTCATGAATTTTGGACAAAAATTGAAGAATTTTTATTTTTGACTTAACAGTACCCTTAAAATTAACTTCGATTTTGAAAATGACAGTTCGCAAGAAGCTTGTGAAATGTGGAGGGATGTATAACATATAAATAAGAAGATTTTCGTTGCATAACATAAATTTTGTATGAATTAGACTAATTCATCTAAAGTTTATAAGAATTAAGAGCCATTATATAAAAAAAAAACTTAAATGACACTTACTTGAAATGTAATTGTTGAAGTAAATTGGAAGATATCCAAGAACACTTCCATCAAATCAACTGAGCTCATGTTAGATAGCAGCACTTGTATACAATTTGAAGAACATGAACGATAAGTAGCACAGTATATATATTTTTTATTTATAAACAGTTGTAAAATTTTCGTTTGGTGTTGATTATCGTATCTAATTTCCAATTACATCATTAGATATTAAAATGTAAACACCTATTACGCATATATAATCGTTTTAGTTTCTTGATTGTCTAAAACATAACTTGACTTGTTTATTTTAACCTGAAAACGTCCAGTTTTTAGCTTTGTATGCAACCATACTAATTTGAAAAATGAAAATGGCATTTCAACTCAACAAAACAACGGTCACTCTTTTTGTGTGTGTGTGTGTGTGTGTTCCATCATTTGTCGTTTTTGTTCGACTACTGAAGTCACATGTCATTGTACTGTCGCCATGTACTGTACATTGTCATTGTCGCCAACAATCTTGGCGAGCAATTATAGTAATGGGGTTATAGCCCATCGATGTCTGGAACATTGCGGTTGGTCCTCGGACCACCTTGATCCCTTCCTCATCTCAGGCTTTGAGTTCAGTCGTCGGTCGCTCTTCAGAAGTACCCCGTACTTTTTTTTTTTTTGTCATCCCTTCTAAACGAAAAAGGGAGGAACATGTGAGAGCGATTGGGATTTAAATGCATTGGTCTTGAAAAAAAAATCATTAAGTAAGGCAATTAATACTTAATATATTAACGTATTAAAAAAAATACGAACTTTCACATCCGACTAGCCCATTTTTCACAAACACTGACAGGCCTGATGATTGCACCTGACAACCCTATGGCCAGTACGCTCCAGGGCTTAGGGGGGGGGGGGGCTAGGGGTTTATCCCGCCCCTCCCCTACCTTTAGGTTGAGAAATTTTAATGAAATATACCCCGTTTTTCTTCCCAACCAACTCCTTGTTGATTATTGCTCAAGTTATCCATTTCATTGCATTTGTCATGGATATTTACCAGATGGCCAATCCACTTGAAAAGCGCTTCACTGCCTTGCCTTAGTGGAAGAGGGAGAAAGACTCGCCATCGATTCCTGTCAGAGGAAAGACGCATGCCTCTCAGAGCTGCAACGTTGTAATTAGCCTACTGGCTTGAGAAATGCTTAGTGTTGCCACTCATTTAACATTTCGCTCTTCCGCTTTGTATTATATTTATGTTTAGTGAATCTGGCAACAGAACAGAACACTTTGGATTTGCTTTGGTTTTGTCGTTAGCTTACGTTCATTCTAAAAGCTAATTAATATACGATTATTTTACGTTTAAATTACTCAAGATGTACGAAATATGTCCTGTGTGTGTAGTTACGTGTGTGAGCGTCGTCTTCAATAAACTATGTACCAGTGACTACGAATTATTATTTGAGTAATAACAAGTGGCGTCCTGTGATTTTGAACTTTTACTTCTGATTTCAATATGCTAACGGATATGTTTGACAGTGAAACCAAAGAAGATACGGCTGTTGAGATGAAATACGACAAAATTGAGAAGTTACGGAAAGAAAGAACGAATTTACGAAGATTATTTACCACGACTTGTAATCAGTTTGAGAAAAAACAACAAGAAAAAGTTGAAGGTAAGGAACTTGATTTAATATTCAATAAGATAGTAGATAAAGCCGAGCGTTTATTCAAGGCTGATGCTCAGTTATTAGAACTTGTTGATCAAAGCGATAAAGAATATGATGAAATGGAAACGTATAGAGATCGCTTTATTGAACTTAAAACAGAATATGAGCATTATTTACAACAAAGTAGCAGTGATACTGCGCCAACTGATACAGCTACGATTGGGAAGTTGAAGCTTCCAAAGATTGAATTAAAAGAATATGACCTAATGCCAAGGACTTGGGTTGCCTTTTGGGCGCAATACAGTCGTATTCATGAAGATGCTAGTATACGAGAAGAGGATAAATTTCAGTATCTTCTGTCATCTTTGAAGCCAATTTCGAAAGCACGCAGTATAGTTGAAAGTTATCCACCTTCTAAGAAAAATTATGTTAAGGTTATCGAACATCTCGAGTCCAGGTTTGGCAGACGTGATTTATTAATTGACGTGTTTATTCGAGATCTTTTAACTTTGGTAAACAACCGAGCCAATATTAAGCTTTCTGATTTATACGACAAGCTCGGTTCATCTTTGAGAGCTCTAGAAACATTAGGCGTCACTACGCAAAACTATGCTGCCATGCTATATCCGGTTGTAGAGTCGTATCTTCCGACTGATGTATTAAAAGCTTGGGATAGATATTCAATAAATAGTGAGGTGGATGATGAAGAAACCGTTCAACTTACGAAAGAGAAACTGTTGGAAAGGTTGATGTCTTTTCTTCGTCGCGAAGTAGAAGGTGAAGAGCATCGGGCTTTAGCCGAAAAAGCTTTTGGCCAGCCTACAAAAAATAAAAGGGAATCTTCTAGCAAAGACGAGCCAACAGCAATGACTTTAACATCTTCTTCTGAAAAGTCTAGTAAGATTGAGTGCATTTTTTGCCAGAAACGTCATGCCAGTCAAGACTGTCATAAAGCTGCCTCAATGAATACAGAAGAAAGAAAGTCAATTGTTATACGTAGACGCTGCTGCTTGGTATGCTTGAAGACTGGACACTTGGCAAAAAACTGTCGCAGTGGTATTCATTGCCTTGTGTGTGGAAAGCGACACTACGTAATCTTGTGCCCAGAACTGCCTAAAGAAAATAAAGATAAATTCCCCACTGAATCGAAGATTGAAATGAATACGTCCACCTTATTTACGGAGCTTATGCCTCAGAAGATAATATATTTGAAAACACTATTGCTACGTTTAAGAAATGAAAATCAAGAACTTTACGTCAGAGCTTTACTTGATGATGGATCACAGCGATCATACGTGACCAAAAATGTAGTTAAAGAGTTACGGTTGAACCCTTCAGGAACAGAGTTATTGTCTCAAGGACTATTTGGGGGTAAGCAAACTTCTGAAGTAAGACATGGTCGCTATGACATCAATGTTGAGAGTATCGATAGAAGAATTTCATATAACTTATCAGTTTTGGACCAGTCCAAGATATCAGTCCAAGATATGTTCGTCTTTGCCTCGCATACGGGACCCAGATTTGATACGAGGATTAAAATGTCGAGGTATTGAACTAACAGATGTCAGTCCAGAGACTCCTCCTATTGAGATGCTCATCGGTGCTGACTTTCTTGGTGGAATATTAACAGGAAAAATCGAAGTTTTGCCATCTGGAATAACAGCCATAGAAACGAAGCTCGGATGGAGTGTTTTAGGTCCAGGAAAGAGGAGAAGTATAAATATGGTATCGTTAAGTATGTATCACTCGGAGATACACAAAATATGGGACTTAGAGTCGTTGGGAATCACAGATCCCACTGAAAGAAAAACCACTAAGGAGCTAGACGAAGAAACTGTTGCATTTTTCCAGGAGACAATTCAGAAAACCGGTGACAGGTATGAGGTAGCACTTCCATGGCTAGCAGGACATCCTCCCCTGTATGATGGATACGATCAGGCTGAAGCAAGACTTCGTACGGTTACTAAACGTCTTTTGAAGGACAATAACTACGAACTGTATGATAGTGTCTTACAACAATGGAAGAATGATAACATCATAGAGGAGGTGACGGAAATTGAAATGTCAAGTTCCAAAGCTTGTCATTACTTGCCCCATCATCCAGTTGTCAAATTGTCAAGCTCTACAACAAAAATAAGGCCGGTCTTTGATGCTTCATACAAACGTGCAGGATATGCCTCCTTAAATGACTGCCTCAGTACAGGACCTAGCTTGTTGCATCGAATCCCTTATCTGATAAGTAAATTTCGTTGTGGTGCCATCGGAGTGATTGCAGACATCAAGCAAGCATTTCTTCAGCTCTCTTTAGTTCCCGAAGATCGAGACTACCTAAGATTCCTTTGGTGGGAAGACAAGAAACACACTAAGCTGAAATTCTACAGACATTGCCGTGTTGTCTTTGGTGTTTCATCTAGCCCCTTTCTATTGAATTCCACGATTAACTTTCATCTTGAATTACAAGAATTCCAAACAGAAATCCTGCAAACAGGCGCGGATTTAGGGGGGGTGCGACCGCACCCCCCATGATGTATCTCGTCAAAATAATTTTTGAATGGCCGTTTCCTCCAAATTAAAAAAAAAAAAAAAAAAAATTACATTTCTTTAATATTTGTAAGATCTATTTTTTATTTAATATCAATATCGATGGATATAGAGGGGGTAAACAAAATTAAGCTTTTTCTGACATTTTTCATGTTTCATTAATACAGATTCTTAAGCCACCTAACCGAGCTCCTTATTTCACAATCCGTAGAAGGAATAGGCTTGAGAGGGGACGAGTAGATCGCGATTGTGATGACATGCAATGTACCGGTCAACGAATCTTTATCCCTTGTGTGATTCTCAAATTAAAAAAATTTCTCACAATACCATTAAAAAATTTCTCAATTTCAGCACGATTTTCTCATTTGTGAGTAGGAGATGGGACCAATAACTGGCAGGTTTTTTTTTTCCAATTAGCATTCTGCAGGTATACTTCTTGTCTTCTTGATCAGAGGGCAATTAATTATACAGGTTTAATATCGGGGTGCCATCGCACCCCCTAAACGTAAAAAAAATCATGCACTAAAAATATTAAAAACAAAACAAAAAAACAAGAACCTTTAATTATAATTGGAAAATAAAATGCCTAATTCCTAATTAAAAAAAAGCTTTGATCAAATCAGTACAATAGCATTACTGCAATTCTACAGAGGTTGTAAGAAGTTCCGATGAAGAAGCTATCGCTAAATTAGGACCAAGAAAAGTTTCCCTTCGTTCTCTCCAGAAGATCAACAAAAACGACCCCTTCTTTCTTGACCTTGAATTTGAAACTAAGGACACAAAGCAATAAAACTTGTGGGGCATACTGTCCCCTCCCATGCACGTGACATTGCACCATTGTGAGTTGCAAATTACTAAAATGCCTCTACTCTGGGTGGAAGTGACAAGTGAATGGAATGGTCATTTTTGCTTGAGTTGGAGTGTGCGTGCGATGTCAAGACTTTGTTTCTTCAATTGGTATGGCAGTGCAAGATAATCGACAGTAATATATAAGCATGATAAGATTTTTTAAATGTTACTATTTATTTTACAAAATGTAATATTTCATTAACAATTTGTTTCAGTTTAGACGTTTGCTTTTTTTTTCTAAATATGTTTGAATATTTCATTTTTTACAGAATAATCAGAAGTAGTGATTTATACTATACACTCATATTTGGCATTTTATGCAATTATCAACGTAACTCTCAATTCAATACCACCAGTATATGAATAGATTATAATAAAATATGTAATTCTTGTAAAAATAAACTGGTTTTACTGGATTAACCCCTTGTATCTGCACCCTTTCATATGCAAAATCATAAAAGCCCTTTGATAATGTCAAACAAAATTGCTTTCGTAAATTATAAAATTTAATTTATCCTTAACAGTATAAAGTGAGTTCCATATTACCTTTTAACTTCTTCTCAAAATATTCAGGATCATAGCCAAACACGTTTTTAAATATTGCTATATGCTCCAATCTCACACCTCGCGAAAATTCACCAGATCGAGCAATATTTGGCTCTCTGTAGTCTGTTTTCAAATTGAGTAAACACTTGTCAAATTGAGTAAACTCGCGTCGATTGTTGAGCTATTTCCTGATAGTTTTCTGAGGTTTCTCTTATTTAAGATGAAGTCCATTTTTCTCTTGAAAGACCATCTGGTAGATGTTCTCTGCTTGATAAACAAACTAATCAGAATTTAACGTTGTTCCGGTGCAATATCTGGAAATATCCGGTACAGCGACATTTATTGCTACTAGAATATCAAGTAATTTAACATATTGTAATTTCAAAACTGGTCAGCTTAGATTGCAAATTTGTAAATATTGCGCATTCGCAGCTTTTGACAGTTTTTATTTGCTCTGTTAAATAAAAGCCAAAATTGTTTTGTGCGAGTTGATTATTTAAGTATAAATTACTGAAATATTAGGAACAATACCGATGACTTACAAATAATTTAAATCATTTAATGTTAAAATCTTTTTAAATCTTTTTTTTTTTTTTTTTTTTTTTTTTTAAATTTTAATTTTAAATGTGTTTTTGTGTTTGTGACTCAAAATTGATGGTAAATGACTACTAATATATCTAATATGAGACACAATATGTAACCGATTAGAGATGCTACTTGTGATGAAAAAGCAGGTCCTATGGTTATATGAAAATTATTATTATTACAATTTCACCTGCTGTAACTAATTTAGTTTGGAATTTTATTTGAATAAAACGCAGAGAGTTAAAACAAACTAATAATCAGATAATGTTAAGTTTATTGTTTGAAAAACCTGCTGCTTTTTTTTTTTATTTTTTTATTATGGTGATTTGTGTGTTGACGGTTTAAGATGGGCTTTGAGTACATTTTCCTAATTTAAGTTCTTTTTAAATCATATTTATAAGAGAAAATATACAGTTATGTTAAACCAAACTCAAAATTTATATTAAAGTACAGGTTGGGTACAATAAAAATCCGTCTTTTTAGAGAATTTTTGCAACTAAAGGAAAATATAAAACTTTAAGATGAAAAGGGCTTGTATGGCTTATCAATAAAGGCTTATTAATATCAACTTATATCAATAAAGTGGTCTAGATAAAATGTCTATGCGTACATGGTCAGCATAGCTCCTAAACGAATTGACGTACGATATTCAAATTTGGTGTGCGGGCTAGTGGTAGCCATGGGACCTACGATTAGGTTTGAGCATTCACATAAGGGTGAAATCATGAATCTAATGCCTCTTAAGGTGTTTTAATCGCCCCCCACCTCCGAATTTCCCGTAGAAATCTGATAAAAGCGTAAAAAGTTGAAAAATGTGTGTCTTTAACGCAGAGCTCTCTGCCCTTGTGCATCGCCCATCAACTATTGATATCTTTCTGCTTTTCGTTCAAAAAAGGACAGTGTAATGTCTATTGAATATCATCACCAATTTTGTCGGTTATGCGTTTTTTTTATTTTATTATTATTACTATTTTTCTTGTCCCACGTAAAAATTATTGCCAAAAATATCGCCAAACTCTCCATTTTCATTTAAATGAAGGAAAATTTGGAAACAGTAAATAATACCATATCAAATTTGAATGCAGTGACCAATATTATAGTGTGTAGTCTCAAGTTTATGTAACTTATATTTTAATTTACTAATGTGATGTCAAACAGAGTTGAAAAGAATTGTTTAACTTTGGAAATTATTAAAACCTTATGAATATAGAGTGTTACGTACCTGCAATGTTGTCTAAAGTTGTTAAACGATCTATCGCCTTTTTCTGCATCAATTGATTTATGATGTTGAATGTATTGGTAAATTAACTTGTATAAAAAAGTTGAATTTTCATGGTTGCTGAGCTTTTTACACTTCACCTAATCTGCATGAGATATTTTTTTGTGCTCTTAAATATTTTTTGTTTAATAAAAAATACTAAATATTTAAAATTTAATTTTTTATTACATTTTCGGGGTAATTTGTTACATGGGGTGCAAAAGAGGATTGTCAAACCCTCTAATTTTTATTTTTCATTGAACCCTGATAGTATCATACTAATTGATGATACCCCTTCCCCCCCCCCCCTCTTCCCCAAGTTGACAAACTATCACCGCCACTGTAAACACTCCCGTTCATAATCGCACCCCCCTTGATTGACCTCTAAATCCGCCCCTGCCTGCAAAGCACAATCAATCGTATGAAAGAAGGATTTTATGTCGACAACTTAGTCACGAGTGTAGATACCTACGAAGAATTGGAGCAATTGCAATCGCAAGCTATCCAAGTAATGCAAAAGGCTTCCTTTGAATTAAGATGTTGGGCTTATAATGGAATTCAAGATGGAGAAAACCAGAATGTACTAGGCCTAAAATGGGATACCCATACAGATGAACTTTATTGTGCTGGCTGTAAAACAACTTCATCAGCAGACAAAGTTCTTTCGAAAAGGCAGCTTCTATCTATTGTCAACAGTATATACGACCCAATTGGATTTACATCACCTGCAACATTACTACCAAAATTGTTGCTCCAAGAAGCTTGGCGAAACAAGATAGGCTGGGACGAAGCATTGCCTCCGAATATTCAGCATCGATATCAACATTGGGTGAAGCATATTGATCTCATAGAACAGTGCAGAATTCCTCGTCGATTGATACAAGGAACTCTTGAGAACACAAGCCTGCACGTCTTTACCGATGCTTCCGCAGATGCATATGCTTGCTGTGTATACTTACGTTCTGAAGAAGAAGCAGACACCTCTGTCCAGTTAATACCTTCCAAAGCCAGAGTAGCCCCGATGAAAAGACCAACGATTCCACGTTTAGAGTTGCTTGGAGCTGCAATGGGTGCAAGATTAGCATGTACCGTTCTTGAAGCAATACAACAGCCTCTAAGAATTTTCTTTTGGGTCGATTCAATGGTTGTCTTAAGCTGGATAATGAAGGGAGAACCGTGGAACAGTTTCGTTGGCAACCGGGTTAAAGAAATACGTAAACTTACAGCTGTCGACAGTTGGAGATTTGTACCAGGAACTATGAATCCGGCCGACCTGCCTTCTCGTTCTTGCAGTTGGAAGGAGTTGATAGATAGTCGATGGTGGGAGGGCCCACCTTGGCTTAAAGAAGCAGAGAATACCTGGCCAAATACTGAGATTACGATGCCTGAAGAAGCTTTAGTTGAAAGAAAGAAAAGTGTTATCTGCAGTACGAATATCAACTTACAAGAAAACTTCAGCAAAGAGCTTCTGTACTTCTCTAAATACAGTAAAGTTATACGAATGGTAGCTTGGATGTTACGATTTGTCAATAATGTTAAGAATAAGTCCAAACGAGTTGCATCCGAGTTAACAAGTGAAGAAATACAGAAAGCAAAACTTGCCATCATAAAACTGGTGCAAAGAGAGTCTCCTGAATTGAAGGAAAAATACTCGAAGTCAATACGATTTTCTGAAGAATCTGGAGTCTTGAAAGGTGAAACTAAGTTGGTTTTGGGTGAAGATCCAGAAGATTTCCAGAGACCAACAATACTACCCGATCACCCTATAGTGAGACTGTACGTAGAACATGTCCATAAAGCTATGATGCATAGTGGTGTTCAAACAACTCTGAACCATATTCGAGAGCTTTACTGGATTCCTCGCGGTCGGAGGGTAGTTCGAGAGGTTATAAGCAAGTGTGTAGTCTGCAAGCGACACTCGAGTAAACCAGTACAGCCAAATACAGCACCTCTACCCATAGATAGAACGAAACGCATTGCTGCATTCCAAGTCACTGGTGTAGATTTGGCTGGACCTTTGCACTTGCGTCAAGGTATCAAGGCATGGATTGTTTTATTCACATGTGCCGTGTATAGAGCCATTCACCTGGAGCTCGTTACATCATTGTCATCTGAAGCATTCATGCAGGCAATGAGAAGATTCTTTGCAAGAAGAGGGAGATGCTCTGTAATGTATTCAGACAACGGGACAAATTTTACTGGAACAGCACGAGCCCTTCAATCATTGAACTGGAAAGAAATACAATCTGAATGTGCCTTGGAAAACATCAAATGGCGTTTTAGCCCACCCACCGCGCCATGGTATGGTGGTTGGTGGGAGAGGATGGTGCGTAGCATCAAACAAATTTTACGAAAATGCTTAGGAAAAGCTTGCGTGACATACGAAGAGATGCTCACGTTATTGTGCGAAGCTGAAAGTGTCATCAATGTGAGACCACTCACCTACCTTTCAGACGATCCAAATGAAATGACACCAATAACTCCAGCTCATTTCATACAAGACATTAGAGGATCAGAAACACATGACTTGGACATTGTCGACTCCAAGCATTTATTGAAAAGAGTGCGGTATGTACACAGTTTGCGAGAGAATTTACGAAAACGATTCCAGAAGGAATATTTAGGTGAACTTGTGCGCAACCCAAAATCTAGATCAAAGCAGAAGGAAATTTCTGTGGGAGAAATTGTTCTCATTGGATGTGAGGACACTAAGAGACTGAACTGGCCATTAGGTTGTGTTGTCGAACTGTATCCTGGCAAGGATGGTATCCAGAGAGTTGCCAAACTGCGAGTTGCAAATGGCTACCTTGTTAGACCTTTGCAGAGACTGTATCCTCTCGAGATGTCCATCTGTGACTTGCCCTCTGACATAGCAGCAAATGAGAAAGATGGAGAAACTAACGTCGATTCTGGCTATTTGGAGTCTTCAGCAGCTCCTATTCCTAAACCTCCCATTCCTAAGACTAAGACTCTCATTCCTAAGACAGAGGTTTCTCAGCCAGTGAAACAAACTCGCAGTGGTCGAAGAATAGTTCCACGCCAACGTTTGGATTTGTAGACTGTAAATATTTCTTAGTTAGGGCTAATGACTCTAAAATTTGTGTTTACCATTATTTGCATTATTCATTATTGTTACTGAACATTGTCGTGGAGCTATTTGTCTTAACTCATAATCATGTTCATTATATTGTCATATATAATTGTTTACATTGTAGTACATTGGTAGTTAGCATAATATGTGTAGCAGTTTGCCATATATTTGATTTGTAGTTGTCATAGATTATGTAGTGGTTAACTATTTGTTTGCCATATTTTTTTTTATTTGTAGTTTTGTATTGCATTAAGCTTTATTTGCAATACAAAAGGTTGGAGTATGTTGCCACTCATTTAACATTTCGCTCTTCCGCTTTGTATTATATTTATGTTTAGTGAATCTGGCAACAGAACAGAACACTTTGGATTTGCTTTGGTTTTGTCGTTAGCTTACGTTCATTCTAAAAGCTAATTAATATACGATTATTTTACGTTTAAATTACTCAAGATGTACGAAATATGTCCTGTGTGTGTAGTTACGTGTGTGAGCGTCGTCTTCAATAAACTATGTACCAGTGACTACGAATTATTATTTGAGTAATAACACTTAGGCACAGACCTAACATTTTGTAAAATTAACGAAGGAAATGTAAATAAACGTTTTTTGTTATTATAGCAACTTGTTTTAATTGGATATTAAGACAGAATCAAATTCCTTCATAGCATTATTGGCAATTATTCAGTGATTAGTGTTTTACTATTTAAAACGATACTATTAAAACTGTTAGTAACATCATGGAAAACACAAGCCTCAGACCCTTCGCCCTCTCTGAAGCCAT